>CAXIVR010000011.1:76863153-78063338 GCA_964035755.1 Teleogryllus oceanicus | reverse complement strand
ATTAACCTTTGTGGAGAAATTCTGTTTAATTTAATTACTAAGAAAAAGTACGACGCAAACAATTGAAAATAAATTGGATTTTTAAGGACAAATAAAAATATTGAAATTTTCAGTTCGTGCTGTTAATGTGTTTTGCTGTATCTCTATGTTAATCAAATTAACCTTTGTGGAGAAATTCTGTTTAATTTTTACATCATCGGATATAGTGAACCTCGGATATAGTGTACCAAAAATGTTAGTCCCCAGAAGTTCACTATAACCGGAGACGACTCCGTGTATCCATTTGTATCTCATTCTGCATCACCGGATATAGTGAACTAAAATGTTAGTCCCCAGAAGTTCACTATAACCGGAGACGACTCCGTGTATCCATTTGTATCTCATCCTGCATCACCGGATATAGTGAACCTCGGACCATCACATCCATCGGATATAGTGAACATCGGATATAGCGAACTCTAAAATGTTAGTCCCCAGAAGTTCACTATAACCGGAGACGACTCCATATATCCATTTGTATCTCATCCTGCATCACCGGATATAGTGAACCTCGGACCATCACATCATCGGATATAGTGAACCTCGGATATAGCGAACTAAAAATGATAGCCCCCAGAAGTTCACTATAACCGGAGTCGACTGTATTTCGAAATGTGGCCCTTTCAGCGTCAGGAGCGGGTCTGTTTCAGCTGGTTTGATTGCACCTCTGGATGTGCTCGTCAGTCTCCTGAAGCGACGTGGGTCCCGTGGGCGCTAGGGGCTTCCTGAAACGCGCGTAAGAAACGCTCGCATCGCGACCGCAACGCCCCTACACGCGCCAACCCTACCCGCCCGGCCCGAGGCCGTCCGTCCTGCTCGCTCCGCGCCGTGCCGATTCCATTTGCATGCATTTGTCATTAGCTGCCGGCGTGGCGCAGCTCGTTGGGACGCCAGCCGGCAGGAGGTGTGCTAGAATGTTAACGATAACGACGCGCACCGCATTTGTGTACAATATTTTATCGGGTTATTTTAATTGTCATGGCTCTTGATACATTACTTTCGGGAACTGTTCAAAAGTTTGCGGTACTCGTCGAGCCTCGCTGTCGTGGGAGACTGGCGTTTGGGAGCGTGGAATAAATTGAGTCGAGGGCACGTCGCTTTGAATTGTTTGTTCTTCACAACATAATGGATGGTTCTTTCTGTATTCGTTTTTGGACATCTTTTATGATGCCGATAAAGTTTGTGTTTGTTTGTTGCACCTCATGATTTTTCGGGATTCACAGATTTTCGGCTCTGAGGAAGCTTTGCGATGGTTAAAACGTTTGATCAGCGTAAGTGATAGAAAAACAGGCCTGTCGAAAGCTGCTTGATTAATAAGGCATTACGTACCTCATTAATTATATATTATTCAATTTCTTAAATCTCACATAATAATTTATTGATTTTGGTCGTTGGGTTAAAATATTCAAATTTTTGTTTTTCACGATAATGCTATGAGGAGGTACCACATCTGTCGGTAATGTAACCCAGACGAAACAAGGGAATGTTGACCATGCAGAATGCTTCAAATATTTAAAAAGATGACTTTTCTCCTATGGTGTTAAACGTTGTTTACTAACGAGCTAGACGAGATCAACAAGACGTCTTTGAAGGTAAACAAGGGGCGAGAAAAACAAATGGAAAGCTCTGTTTGAGTAGCACACAGATTCAGTCTTTCCATGTACTTTATGTAAGCACGCGAGGCGCTTATGATATTCAGTATTAGAGAAAATTATGATAAAAAACTATGGCTGTTTATGTGCTGACAAATAAATATTGTTTTAAAATAATCCATTTTGCAATGTAAGGCAATATTTTTCTATACATTATTCACTGTTCATGGATTCAATTTGTTTGACTTTTGTTGACTGCTTGTTCACGGGCAATTTTAAGAAGATTTTCTCGAAAACGGTACCAATTGTTTTCTTTATTTTTGTAGGAAAAATGGTAACTAACGCTAAACTGTAAGTGGTGCTAAACTGTAACAGATGACATAAACATAATTGCGCTATATTATTTTGTTTTTTCCAAAAATACACAAATGAAATTTTTTTGATATCTCTCTCCCGACGATAATTTTTACATTACGGCGTTTTACATTATTCCATTTGTGAGTTGAAGTATTTCAGATGATTTCTGATTAAATTTCTCGAAAAAAGTTTTGGACGAAAATGAGCTTCAAAATTTTCAGACACGTTTAAACATTTTTTGAAAAACAGCTCCCATTTTTCAATAAAAATTTGCATATAGGATCAGAGTTTACCTTCTATAATATTCTTAACGTGGTTTTTCAGTTCTACTATTAGCAAAACGAAAAACAGAAAACGTGAAGAAATATCTTTTAGGCGCCAATATATAGTAGCTGAGAAGAGGGAGGGGCAAAACCGAAAAATAGCGCAGATCAAAAAATTAGAAAACTAACTAATACGAGAAAGTCTGTGCCACACTGTTGCACCTTTTGTTTCTGTTCGCTACCCTACTGAATTGCGTATTACATAAAAGTGAGTGTATATGTTTGCATGGCCCAAAAACTTGGAACATCTGCTGTGATTGGTCCCAAATTTGCACGAATACTTTTGAGTGGCGAAGATGGAAAAATATAGTGGATGCGATTGAAAACTCCTACCCCGAACTGTTTTTTGTTTTTTTTTAATATAATCCCCAATGCATTTGGGCCTGATTGTTGTTGAGCGTTGCCGTGTAACGTGGTGCCGTGCAGGGCCGGAGAGAGCAGGCAGAATGGTGGCACGGGAGGAGCGGAGGAAGACGGAACCGAAGGGCAACAAGGAAAGGGCGAAGCAGAATAAGCAAAAAAGAGCTAGAGGGCGAAAGAAAGGAAAGGAGGGGGAAGAGCGATGCAGTGGACGGAGGTGGAGCGGAAGAGCGGCGAAACTCGGGGGTCATCAGGCCCGCTCTTCCGTCTAACCACGCAAATTTCCATACGCTACTTTCACCACCTAGCGGAAAAAGGAGGTATTACCTTGGGCGACGAAACTGGCGGATCTCAATTTTGCTCAGGGGATTCTTTTAGGCTTGAGGATCTTTTACATGCAGTAAATCTATTACATGGGACAGCCGGCTTACTTCCCTCCGAAGGAAGGCGTACAAAGGATTTTTCGCCCTTAAAATCCACGGCTTCGATCAGGTTTGAACCGAAAACTCGGTACAACAGTCGTACGCTGACCTTTATACCACCGAATAAGTAAGGCGGTAAGACGGAAGAATCGGGACGAGCGTGATGAGCTGGAGGAAGGGATAGAGCGGAAAGGGCTGACGAGAAGGGGTGGAATGTCTTTGCAGGGCATCCATGGCATACTACGTTGGGGAGCGTGGTGCGCCGGAGGAACAGATAGGGGACGGGTCTGGATGGGAAAGTACTGAGAGAAAGTTACGCTAAGAAGAAGTTAGTAAGTAATATTCAAGCACTGAGACTAAACAAATTGGTAAAAGAGTCAATTAGAGTTGATAGTAATAGTAGAAATCATTGATCTAGTATTCACAAATGTAAACATAAATAAAGAAGTGCAAGACACCCCAAAAGTAACCGATCATGCCTGGGTAGTGTTAATTATATTAAAAAAAAAAGTAAAAATCAAAGATAACGCATTAAAATACACAAAAGAGGCTATAGAAATTTTAAAGATGATCAATTTCGAGAAGTATTAGGATTTAATATTAGACAATTAAAACATGGAAATAAAGACGAGTTAAGCGAGGAATTTATAAAAGCCGTTGAAAAAGAACTGGTGGAGGTGGACCATTTAAAACGTTGAATGTGCACCCAGAAATAATGAAAGAAAATAATATCGCGAAGATGCTTTGCAAAAGAGAGATGAAGTATACAAGAGAGTTATAATAACGAGAAAACAGACGAGAAGGAAGAGTACAAGAAGAAAGAAATAATGTAGTTAAATTAGTTCACGGAAAGAAAGTAGAATATTATAACAATACTATTGAAAAACAATAATAATAGTAAAAAATTATATAAGGTAATTAAGAAATTAACAGGAGGTAAAACAGTGATATAATGACTAAAGATATTATATTTGAAAAATTAGTAAGAAAGAATAGTTAACAACTATTTTGTATTATTAAAGAACAGTACAAAATGCTGATGCAGGGAATCAACATATTTTCAAGCAAGATGAAAGATGTACTGTGAATTTTTAAATTTGAATTGATAACAAAAGCGCTTAGAATTATCTATGGATTACCAAACAAAAGGGACAGACGAGGGTTTTTACGACCAATATTAGTATACTAATATGCAGTATTTTTGAAAATAATAAATAATTCCTTAGAAAAAAGATTTTTCAGGAGTCATGGAAAACTTTCACAGTAATATCAATTCCAAAAGTGACAAATGCAACGAGGACAGCTGAATAATAATGCTGAACATGCCTAATAATGCGGACAGCTGAATGCCAATAAGTAAGCTACCCATATATGAAAAAATATTAGAAGAAATAGTAAAGAATCAGTTACATGAGTATATTGACACAAATAAAATGATAAGAAAGGAACAATCAGGTTTCAAGGGAAAACAATCATGTCAAAGCAATACAAGCAGCAATACAAGCATACATGCTGCAATACACGCAGTTTTAGACGAATAAATGATTAATTCTGAAGCAGAAATGAAAGCAGAACTTATCTTCTTGGATCTAAAGAGGGCATTCAGGGAACTATAGACAGGACAATGCTGATTGAGAAAATGTACAAAAACATAATCAAAGGTGACGTGAAGTATTATATTTCACATCTTAACGAGAGAAAACAAAAAGTAAAATATAATAATATTATCTCAGATGAAATTAGCGTAGATTTGGGTGTTCCGCAAGGGTCAGTTTTGGAACCAATATTGTTTATAGTTTACATGGAAGACTTAATCAAGTATATTATAAATATTTTTGGGAATGATAGTAAAATTCAATTATTTGCTAATGACGCGTTATTGTATGTAATTTGATCAACAGAAGTGTAAATTGAATTTAAACTATCAAGATATTTACTACAATACAAGAATGGTTACGAGTGAATAAATTAATAATGAATGTTGAAAAGACTAAATTTATAATTTTAAAGTGTCGAAGGAACATGGAAGTAAGAGAAATTAAATTATTACAACTTACTTAAAGAAAATACAACGGATATTCAAAATAAAATATTTGGGAGTAATTATCGATAGTACATTAAATTTTAAAGGTTATTTAGAGAACACAATAAAGAAAACTGGAAAAAATATTGATATTTTAAAAAGAATTGGGCAATATATAAATAAGAGTACAAGATGTTTATTATATAAATCCGTAATTGCGGCATACTTTGATTAATGTGCAACAATACTAGTTGGAGCCCAAAAAACTGAAATTAAAAAACTTCATGTACAACAAAATAGTGCCATGTGAGTAATAATTCAATGGAGAAGATACACCCCAGTGCTAGACATGCTAGACACTACAATTTATGTCAATAAAGAAAAATTCATTACAAGACGCTAATTTTATTTTAAATTAATAAAAAATATGCAGATTACGGGAGATTTAATAATCAAAAAACCAAAGAGTGTGAAAGATAAATCAAGAGAAACAAACCTGCTCAACATATAGTAATTAATTTACTTTCCCGGGTCAGGGGCGGGAGGGGCGGTGCAGGGGCGGTGGGGACAGGGCGGGAGGGGGCTGGGAGGGCGGTGCGGGGCGGGGCGGGTCGGGCGGGTCGGGGAGGTGGCGGGGCGGGGCGGGGCGGGGCGGGGCGAGGCGGGGGCTTGGCGGGAGGGGGCGGGCGTGGCGGGGCGGGGCGAGGGCGAGGCGGGGACAGGGCGGGTAGGGGCGGGATGGGAGGTGGTGGGGCAGGGGGCGGGGATGGGCGGAACAGGGTCAGGGGGGAGGGCGGGGAGGTGGCGGGGGTGGGGGCGGGAGGGGCGGGGCAGGGGCGGGGCGGGGCGGGGCGGGGGGCTGGGCGGGGTTGGGGGCGGGGAGGGGCGGGGCGGGCGTGGCGGGGCGAGGGCGAGGCGGGGCGGGCAGGGGCGGGTAGGGGCGGGGATGGGAGGTGGTGGGGCGGGGCGGGGAGGGGCGGGACGGGGTCGGGGACGCGGAGGGGCGGGGCGGGGAGGTGGCGGGCGGGGCGGGGAGCGAGAGGCCGCGAGACGATGGCGGTCGCGATAACGTCGCCATCCGGTCCGCGGGCCTGCCGGCGCGGCGCGGCGCGAGGCGGCGTCGCGGCGTCGCGCCGGACCGCTCTTATTGCACGCGTTATCAATTAGCGTTAGTTCTGCCGGCTGAGCGGGGCGGCGGGGGTGGGGCCGTGCAGGGCAGGGCAGGACAGGGCTGCTCGCCGCCCGCGCCGTGGCCGGCCGCGTTTGTTTAGTCGCTTTGCGAGCCGCGTTGTCGAGTGTCGGCTCGCGTGAATAGGCCGCTCTTCAAATAATGGGCGGACGCGGCTGGCCGGCGGCCGGAGGTCGAGAAGACAGCGGATCCGATGTCCGATGCGCGCGCTTTGTTCCCCGGGGCTTTTATGAAACGCTCGCTTCGCGGGTGAAAGCCTTGGTTTCAACCTTTTGTGCGATGAGAGGATTTCGAAGGACGATCTCTCTTAAGCGCTCGGTTGCGGTCGGAAGCCGGAATGAATTTCCCAAGTTTGTAATTCTGAAGGGTACAAGAAGAGGTTTGCTGTCAATATTCTCTGTCGTGGGTCATGCAAGTCTTCAAAAGACTTTGTGTGGATGATTTCTGCACTTTAAGGAAGGCCTCCTTGATTAACAGCTAGTATGTTAAGCGAAAGAATGCAATAGTAGGGGGTAGTGAACGTATAGGAGTGTACGTTCAAACTCTCTTACGTGAACCGCCACAAACTGTCTTGCTCGAGCGTAACCTTCAATGTTTTTCTGTTCTTTGCATAAAGAAAAAGCTTTCCACAATTCCTTTGACAGCTATGCCACGTGAATGATGTAGATTTGTGTATGAAGAAAGTAAACAAGTTGATTTTTATAATTACCCAGAAAATGTTTCGTGTTAGATGAAAAATCACAACTAGAAATATGTTTACTTAATCAATTGTGAGTCCTATAATATATTGTACGTTTAAGTTATTCCTCGTAGAGTGCACATTTATAAATTAGCCACACAGTGGAAATATATATTTTTAATTTATTTATATTTGAATTAATTCGCTAATGGTGGAGGTTTCCGATGATACAGTAGATTGGATCTCGCAAATCACTTGCTTTCTAAATTTTGTGGGAATTAAAGCCGATATTAAACATTTAACGGTAAGAAAGAATGCTAATATAATAATTTTATTTTGTGCATAAATGAAGACCTTGCGTAATAAAATTTAAAAAAAGTGTTATATCCTCTGCATCCGGAAGGAAGAAAAGAATAACCTTTATTTTCACTCCCTAAGGTCATAAGTTCAAGAGTAATTTAAATGAAATGGTAAATTAGAATGTACGGAGAAGAGAGTCCATTCCTTCTGTTTGTCACGATTAACATTACAGTGAGTCTTCTGGAAGTGTGAAAAGGCAATCACAGACTTCTTTTTCTTCAGGTCTACAAGGGACTCTTCTTACAATTCTTCTCGCCTCCGCAGCCTTCAGTTGTTGGTTTTTATTTGAGAAGAACTCTTTCGCGAGGGCACTTACACATTTCACCTCAAGCACTCGCGAGTGCTTCCGAAATGCCTCAGGCCAGCGAGGCAGGAGACACAAAGGTGTAATTACTAGAAGACTGTTTATCCAAACATTACAGATTTGTAATAAATTGGAATACATTACAAATTATTGTATCACATGCAAATATTTCGGGAATATTCCCAGATTGTGTGAACGAATTAGAATTAGTTTGTTAGAAAGAACACAGAATTTCAGCGTACAATTTGAAAATCATACACTTTATCAACGCTATTAGGTCCCCCCTCTCCTTTTATTTGTAATCATTACTTTTTCAACAAGTTATATTTCAATTGGTTTAAATCTGTAAAACTGGCAAAAATGTTTGTGGGATCGGAATTTGCGTGAATAAAGCGCTATTACAGTACAAAATAAGGAGTAGAAATGTTGCTAATAGATACAACTGCATATGAAACGAACTGCTAAAATTTCAAATATTGAATGATTCACTTTAAGAAACTCACAGACGTCAAACTTAATGTAAGAGTAATGAAATGAAAAATAATGTAACATTGTAATTTAGTATCATAATTTAGCACTAATGTTGGCTTCATTTTTAAAATAATAGTAATTTAGTAGAATACAAATTTACAAATATTCTATCAGGGCGGAGAATATCAAGAGGAAAAGAGCGTGAAACATCCTCTTTACATTGACTTGCAGAGTTCCTTATGATCGCTGTCTAGAGTGAGGGATTTCGGTGCAAAGTAGATTGTAGATTCGTCGATGGGGGAATATTCGTGTTTCAGGAAATTCAGGAAAATATTTGCGTTTTGGTATAACAAATTTTAAAAATGAGTAATAGAAATATAATAATTCTTCAAAATCCTTACTTTAGACAGTATTAGGCAACAAATATCAAAATAGGCATCAATCGCCCTTTTTGGACATTTTAGGCTCTATTAATAAGCATGCAGTAGACCTATTTTTAATGATTCGTAAACATCTCCAATTATTTTCAACTAATTTACTAAAGGAACTAAGTAGGCATTTGTCGTAAAATCCGAGGTCTAGTAATAATACTTCAGTGGTAATTCAGATTTTCAATAAAATATACATTTTGAAAGGAAAGTATTTTGATTTTGTACCCGTGTTTACTTGAGAGAGCAACAATTGCATAACTTCCTACATTCAGGTGAGGAGGTTTAACAAAGATTCTTGTCTGTTAGAATTAATATTGGAAAAATGATTTTACGAGGCAGAATTTAAAAAAAAAATGATTTAATAAAACATCGCAAAACGAAAACGAAAGAATTTGCCATTCAAATACCTGGGAAAAATGATTTTACAGGCAGAATTTAAAAACAAAATAAACATGAAATAGTAATAAATAGTGAATAATATAACTATAATTCATATCTTGGTCGTACGACGAAGTAACATTGGTTCATCATGCGTTTTATTTCAAAATTGAATCTGAATATTTCCGAGCCAAGGAGGCAGAGTCAAGATGACCTACTGGCCAAATAACTTTCTCCTAATGTCGAATATTACATCACACGTCATAGGTCAGTCTCAACTGCCATCGTCCCTGCATAACGTCTAAACATTTCAAAACAGCATTTCATACAAAATAAATTCGTATGTAAATATGATATTTTAGGGTTTTTTTTTCGCATCCAAGGTCTCATTGTGAACTGTGCAAAGCGTTTTTGTATTGGACTGCCAAAAACTTAAACAAAATATGGGGTAACTGAGGAATGGTTAACAAGCAGTAAAAAGTGAATCTAGTATTATTTACTGCCTGAATGTGGAGGTCGACAAAGCTTTAAAGTGTTTTACAAATATTTTCATGTTACAAATTTCCTTTACGCAAGTTCAAAATAATAATGAACTGTCAATACAGTGATCTGGTTCTTTGTTCTTGGGAGTAGTACGTAAATAATAATAATAATAAAATAATAATAATAATAATAGTAAATAATAATAATAAATATTAAAATTAAAGTTACATAATAAAAATACTAAAATGTTACCTCTTTGTCAGATATTATTTTGGCTCGGCCTATACACCCAAAATTGGGCGTTGGAGGACCTACCTAATCCGAATGCTTCCGGAAGCGTTGTCTGGAGTACATTCTATCAATATCTAATCAGGCGGTTTATTAAATTATATTTTACATTTCCAAGCTCCCATTTTAGAACATTCCGACCCATTCTTATAGATTTTACTACAATATAATTTGTAATTGAAATTATCCTAGAAAAGGGATTATCCATTAACACTATTGTATTTGCTATACAATACAAGTTATAGTATAAAATTATATTATGAAACGGTAATTTTCCTACATTTTCACACATTTGCTTCTTAGGGTATCTGGGCGATGCAATCTCTAGCGACCTGTCGCATTCATCCTATCAAATGCAGTGCCGTGGCGCATGGTCATGTGGTTTCGCGGCTATCGCAGAATCGCGGCGATAAACAACGCAAAAATCTACATTCTTGGAGTTTCATAGAATCTTCTGAATGAATCCGAAACAAATCATCAGTTCTCAACCAGAGGACCGAAACGCGTCCAATGACACCTCTTTGTCTCGATTAGTAAAGCGGAAGGAGTCTAACCGTGAGAGACATGCGGACGAAGAGACGCAAGTTATTCGAATATTAGAAAATGGGTGTTTCTTGAATGCATCTTATTTATGGGTCATTCAATATGAATAAAAATATCCTCCATGAACATTAACTGTTTCCTATGCTTCCAAATCTTACAATTGAACATTTCAATACAATTTTGAGTACCTATAAGTAGTACAGCATCTTTTGTGTGTTCGGTTTTGTGTAATTTCTAACGGTAAATTTCTTTCAAGATGCGAGCTGCTTCCAAAGGCAGGCGCGGATGAGCCCTTCAGTTTTAAATATTCTTCTTTGTGTAATATGTTTTTCAATATAATCTTATATTCTCTGGAAATTGATTGGCAATTAGTTACATATGTGCAGATAAATGCCAAATGGTGATTGATCAAATTATTATGGTGACCAACTATTTATCAGTCAGTTGAAAATGAGTTAGTATGACAGAAAATGTATCAGTCAGTTCAGTTAATGATATCATTGAATTAATGCATGGGCTTTTTGGCAAACATTATTGAAGGTACGATATTGTTGAAAAAAATTTTGGAGAAAATGTCAATGATTATGAGTGGGGATTTCTACATCAATTTTCTTTGAATGAAACTCGCCCGTTAATATGATTTTTGGCTTGACAATTTAATTTAAAGACGAACGCTGACAAAGGTCAGTTTACAACCAGACCTGCCTCTACTACCGACGGGTTTTTAGCGGCGTCATTTAGAAAATGAACACTCCAAATTCTTTGTATCATAGTTCTATTTTAGCTTTACAAACCAATAATTTCTATTTGGAGAACGAACCTATGAAACTGATGCACACAAATGGGCATTTGGGGTCAGATTAATCGGACTTTAACCAACTAGCAATGTTCTCAGGACCTTCGCCCTGTATTTGTTGCCCCCGCCCGAAGGAGAGACAGACAGGTGGCGAGCGAGGCTGGCGTGCTCTCATCGCCATCCCTGGCTCCTTTGGCCTGCCTGAGCCTTCTTTCTTGTCACGCCTATAGAAACTGAGGGGATTTGTGTTAATAGATCTACAGCTTCATTTTCGAACCGGCGCTGAATCCAACCCGGGACCACCGCACAGAAAGCTAGCACGCTGCCAATCGAGGGACAAAAATAATATATTTTATTGAATTAAATGAGTTTTTCTTTAATTAAATTTCACCAAATAATTTCCTAATCCTAAAATAATAATAATAATAATAATAATAATAATAATAATAATAATAATAATAATAATAAAATAGAATCATTAACAGATGAGGAAAAAGCAATTCATAAAGTCATCTTTTTCAAGGAGCTTACACGTCGCGCGAGAGTGTCGTCCACCTTCTTGCATTACTTATTTTGTGTTCGAAATTCTAAGGACTTTGGCCCCAAACAGGAAACCATTTTAACACCCCTCCACTTCCTTCCGCAAGATCTAACGTACATAGGATTTTACGTCTCCACAACTTCCTTGTCACTTTCTCTTTCTCCTATGGTTTTGCGGCGGTCAAATTCTCACTGGACTTCCGGGTACTCCCAATACTGTCGGAGTCCTAGATAAGGAGTTTCCACATTCCCCAGCCGCAAATAATGGCCCCGCAAAGCCATTATTTGCGTCCCACGAAAGCTTTTTGAAAAACATTTTTCAAGAAAAAAAACAAAAAAAATTTAGAAGACATTCAAAGATATATTTATTATTTCAATAGAGCAAAATGAGCAAACGAAGTTGAACAGGAATTAATCAAGACCAATTTGTTTGAGAAACAAGAACCACAGCAATTTACCGATGCGATTTACAAATCGATACGATTCTAAAGAGAAAAAAAAGAAAAGATATTATATTTTTAAAACTTCTATTCAGCGAAAATGCCCAAACTTAGGACAATTTGGTCTAAAAGTTTCTTCAATGTTCGGGAGTACGTTTTCGTATGGAAGTGTGTTTTCTTCTTTGAAATATATTTGTACCATCGAAAACCTTACGTTTTATATACGAGTACAGCATCCAAATCATGACCCAAAGAATTGCATATAAATGTCTTAATGACAATTTCGTTCACCAAAATTCCAGTAAATATCTTGATTTTTGAACATTAGAAGACGTCTCTGCTTTTGAGTAGCTCAGTATGTAATCTTCACTGAAATGCAATGGATATACAATTTTTTTCAAACCTGGCCATTGCATTTCTTCAGTGCACATTGCGGTGAGACTTTTTGTGTGACAGTGTCGTTGTGAGTGCATAGTAATAATTTCTTGAAATTTCTAAAATCCAAACTTATAAGAATGAAGACGAATTTGAAAAGAAGAGGCGAATTTGTAATTTATTAGCATACGTTTTGTTGCTTTAAATCAGAAAACAGTTAATTAAGTCCATTAATATTTTTTTTACTGTTGGGATCTTGAATAGGCGCCAGGCCATATTCGCCTATTGACCTCCAATCGATCCTTTATTCATCATTGACACAGGGGGTCTATACCGACCACGTTGGGATTCCTTGTACTAAAGAAATGTAAGTTGACTCTAGCTCCGAATTTGACGCGAAATATGAATTTGCCATTTAAACAAGTGATTTTTTGAAATAATGTCTCGAAGTTCTAACCATCTCAGTCTATAAAAAAGGCAACAGATTACAACCTTAGAATTGACGTCTACAGATTACAACTTTAGAATGCCATTGACGTCATACACCTGTCGTAGAGTTTTACTCTCACACAAACATACGTACATACACTTAAATGTAAATATGTATGTTTATGAGAGAATAAAGCTGGATTGGAGCATGGATTTGTACTCAAGAGATTGGTAACAATATGCTTAAGAATGTAGGCATTTGCATGAGCAGCGCATCGATTCACCGGGAGATTCCGGGTTTCGAATCCCGATGCTTTTCGACGCTAGTCAGAGAGCTAGTTCGAGTTCTATCGCTGCCTGGAGGAGAACTCTAGCGGCCGGCTGCTCTGATCGGTAGTTTTTCGTGGTTTCTCCATCAATACCAGGCGAATGCCGAGCAGTACCCTAAAAAATGGAACGCGCGCGATCTTTCCTTCCTTGTCTTGTTCTCACCCCTTACACACACGCGCACTACACTACCACACACGCCGGGAGATCAGTCGGGAGCTTCGAGCTGAGATACCGCGATGAGAGATACTTTTTTTTTCTTCTTTCAATTATTTTATTATTTTGAATGGTATAAATGGTTCAGTTTTACAATACAATTTTTTTCACATGTTTTTGATACTTATGATCAAATTTAAAAAACTAAACTATTATTAGCTTTACAGCTATTACTTAGGGAGAGGACACCCACTGGGCAGCTCACAAATAATCATCTAAATCTGCAAATTGAATGTAAAATACATGTTTGGGAAATATATTTTTAATCCGGTGGGGTTTATGGGTGCTTTGCCTAGATTGTAATGGGATAGTTGTGTAATTGTTGACATATTATTGTAAAAATTATGGGATAACTTAGTGATGATATATGATGATAGCTACGATAGGTTCTATTTGAATTTCTTTATGAAGCTGTTTGTTTGAAATGAACCAGGGTGCTTTGGTTATTGTTCGAAGGAATTTGTTCTGTATGACCTGTATTTTATGAATATTCGTTTTTGCTGCATTGATCCAGACAGGGCAAGCATAGAGCATTAAGAGTCTAATTATGGCTGTATATATATGAAATTGGCATTTTCTATTGTTACTTTATTTTGGTTGTTTATTAATGGCTTTAATTGAAATAGTTTGACTTTTTTTTTCTTGTGTTTGTTCTTTCCAGTTGAGTTTAGTGTCTCGATTCAGACCTAGATATTTCACTGTTTTGTTTTTTGGAGTCCCAAAGGGAAAGATGTTATTGTTCAGTGTGAGAGGTGGTGATGTTGAAGTTGTTTTTAATGAAAATATTTTTGCTATTGACTTAGATGGGTTTAATTTAATTTTCCATTTGTTTGACCAAGAATCTATTTGATTTAGACCTTGCTGTAATGTGTTTCTTATTGTGTCAAGGGATATGTTTGAACAATACAATGCTGTATCATTTGCAAATTGTGCTGTTTTGACTGTGTTGGATGTAGGGATATCAGATGTGTAAAGATTAAATAATACAGGTGACAATGGGAAGCCCTGAGGAAGACCAGCATATATTGGTTTGGGGTTTGAGAGATGATTATCTACTGACACTGAAAAGAGTTCTACTGCTTATGAAGCTATTGATGATGTTAGTTAGTATTTGGGTGTGCCATTGATTCTTAGTTTGTACATGAGACCTTGATGCCATACTCTGTCGTAGGCTTGTGAAATATCTAGAAAGGTTGTATAGTATGTGTTTTCTTTGGAATGCTGTATGCTGTATCGGAATGCTTGGATATCTTCTGTGATTCTTAATAATTGATGTGTGATAACTTTTCTGTGAATCCAAATTGGTGTCTGCGAATGCTGCCTTTCCGAAAATACGTCACACCCTTTTTCTGTTACCTGCAAGAATGTTCCTATACACAGAAAAGTTCTTTCAACTTCGCTTGAGTTTAGAGGGCACGACTTAAAGATTCAATTTCTTTAGTTGATGTATTTTCAACACCATGCGTTTCATTCTAAAACACATAACATTTCACCGTTCTCAAACCAGGATTTATTTCTTGAATTTTCATTTTTCTGTTAAGACTCTTCTATTGGTCCCGGCAAATTGTTGAATGACTTTTCTGCAGAGTTCAGACGGACATGTTTGGGTCGATTTCCTGATGACCGCTCTAGTCACACAGAGATAATGCGAAAGCCATCTAAAAGTTCCTCGGAATTTTATGAAGGAACAAAAAAAATATAAAATATGCAATTATATTCTTTTAAAATGAAAATATGCTCAATCATCGTAAATACGGAAGCAATAATATCGTATGCAGTAATATCCACTATAAGAACTTTTATATCGATCTCAAACAATAAGATTGATTGATTTTCGTGTTTCCGGGCACGTCAACTGCTTTGGTCATTAGTCCTGTTAGTGTAGTGCATGCTTTTTCTCAGGAGACGGCGGTGATCTTCCCCGCTGGATGGCGAGATCCGGCGCCGACCTACCGTCGGCTAATGGGGTTTCCCCCTAACCAGGACAAGCTCTAAGCTCCCGACCGGTCTCCAGGAATATGTGGTAGTGTAGTGCATGTTAGTGTAAATGCGTGTGTAAAGGGAGAGGATAGGACAAGGAAGAGGGAAGGACAAGGAAGATCGCGCGCGGTCCGTGGCCCGTTTGATAGGGTTCTGCTCCGGTATTCGCCGGGTGTTGATCGGAGAAACCACGAAAAACTACCGATCAGAGCAGCCGGCCGCTAGAATTCTCCTCCAAACAGCGACTGAATTCGACCTAGCTGAAAAGCTAGTGTGGAAATCCTGCCGCTGTGGGAGTGTAACCTAGGACCTCCGGTCAGAGGCCTGCAGTGACATCAGTTGATGCACTGAGCTACCGCTCCCGGTCCAAACAATAAGAAATGAATATGTGCTTTATGCATATCATTACGTTTAAGGAAAAAAAACCACATGCACATATGCAAAATCCGCCGCCTACTAATGACCCTATTGTTGTAGCGCACGGAATCTCTAATAATCAATCACACCATCCCTTCCGGTCAAGAGAGTGATCGTCGAAGCCCTTTCTGCAACGCGGCACCCCTGGAACGGCTGGCGAGCCGCCTGTGGCCTCCTGTCGCGGCCGCTCTCCATCTGCTTTCGCATAATCTAGCGCAGAGCGCGCGAAATGCCGCACAGCTCCGGCGCGGCGTGAGCCCCGTGAGTCAGAGGAGCGACGCCATGCGTCATGTGTTTCCCCGTCGCCCCGCGCGACCGCCGCGCCGCCCGGGCGGCTGACCGCTCGCCCGCCACTTCCTCCTCGCGCGGCCGACTGCCGCTTCTCCGGGATTCCGGAGTACGTCACACCCGAGCAGCCGGTGTCCGCGCGCCGCTTCCGCTCCTGCAGGTTGCGAGCGGTGATAAGAGATGGGGACGCAGGGAATCCACTTGCGGATTGGCTAGCGAAACTGAGGTCCATGACGAGCGAGGAAAAGTCCGATTTCCTCTTTGTTGGCAGTAATTTGTTTACGCCGTGGTTACCATAAAATGTTAGTGGCAGACGTATTTCATAACCAATTTAAAGAACTTGCCGATACTATGAGCAAATATATCAATGTTAGAATGATATTAACAAGTGTATGGTGACATTGCTTTCAAAATATTTAATTTAATCGTATTTTCTCAACAAATAGAAGGAAGAATTTACACTCACTATCAAAACTCAAGTATAGTAGGATTTATAACGATTAGAAAAAACCAATAAAATATAATTATGAAAAAATTAAAATATTATGAAAAACCCCTATTCTACAATAAACAAGATTTTAAATCAAGAAAATCATGATCTTCCGTCGCGCTGTCAAATAAAATGGACACAATCCAGCTACGCCTGGTACCGCCAACATCGTCCGCTCCGCTCGCGGGTGCGTTGTTAAGTTCTTATTTCCTCTGGTGAATATATAAGTTATATGTCAAGTATCTTATTAAATGACATCTCATAAAAATTGTGACTTCGTGTGCCTGCTGCCCTTTGCGGGCGGCATTACCCGAAACCATGACCACCGTAAACAACATCTACTATTCGCGCAACTTTTCTTGAACGATGGATTGAAGAAATGCGGGTGGAGTGGGGGTATTAGTTACAAAGCCGGCCACTAGAGTATTTACAATAATGCTAACCTCTGGAAAATCAGAGTCAAACCTACTATGTGTGCGGCCAGGTCGTCGCTCTGAGTAGGCAACAGCAAGGACACTAGTTGGAAGTTTTAGGTGCCTCCCTTGAAGGACCCGGACCTACCTCAGCCATTTTTGATAATGGTAATAAAGCAGAACAGAAGTTATCGACTATAAAGCAACTAACTTCTATTTCGTGCCAACAAATTTTCATGCTTAGTTGTTGCCATCAGTGTTTGCTGCGAGCTTTTGCCTTCAGCTCTTCATTGCTGAAGGGAGGGGGAAGCAAGGTCATCGTTCAAGAAAAGTTGCGCGAGTAGTACTTAACCTGAACTGCTCATAATGCACAAACGAAGTCTTACTTGGCGCTGCTACTACTCACGTCTTCCCGACCAAGGACCAAGCAATCATCATTGAAGCGCATGAAGAGTAAACATTGAAGGACTATGTGAGTAAGCTAACTAACGTTACACAAGGAAGTGATATTCGTTTTGCGTCACGTTCGCCAACAACAGGATATGTGTATTCTTAAGCTCAATGTAACTAGCTGATTATATTACAGATAAACACAAGTCTCTCATTATAAATAATATCGAAATAAGTGTCATACTCTTACTTAGTAAAAAATCAGTTATTACATCCAATGTTTGTCGTGTGATCCCACACGAAGACATCAAAAAAGCTCTTAACGAACTTAATGGTCATACTTCATCCAATATTACTTTTATAAGAGCTGGTGTGACTGATCCTAATTTGTCTCATATTTTGTTTTAGAAGGGAGGTGTTCATTAAACTTGATGAAATTCATAAATTACCACCATTTATGTTAATCCAATATCAGGACACGTCTCATAGATTATATTTTTTTACTGATAACATCTCTTGCTTTAAATGCCAATCTGAAGGTCAAATTGTTAGTCAATGTCCCAAAAAAAGAGAACAATTCTACCTCAATTATAAATAATGGTTCAGAGGTAACGATAGCACCTCAAAAGAAAATTGCTCCTTGAATCATTCAATAGAGCAAACTTCTAAATCTAAAATGGATTGTTATAGCTTCCATCCTTTGAACAAGATAAACATCATCAGATTCATCACCCTGCCCTAAGCCCTCTTGAACAAAGATACAAATTATACAGATCAAATTCAGAAATTACCCATGCTGCCCCTCAACCGACCACATGAGCATCCCTCCTTATAAAAACACCAACTCAATCCTCTTCCTTATCTGAAACAACCCTCTAATGCTGATAATAAAGACAACAAAACAACTTGAAAAACGAAAAAGAAAAAAACATAAACAAAGTTGAATCAGACTAACAAGGCAACAATCCTGGAAAAAGTAGTTAAGATATACTCAATCCAACAAAGCTCTCATTGACACAATCAAAGTTTTTTCCCTTAACGTACAAACAATTTCAATTATTACTGGAAAATGCCTAGGGTTCAGCTGATCCCATTGTTATAGTTAAAGATTATTCTAATGACAATCCAGCAATTATTAATATGCTCAAGGAAACTTACAAGGTATTAACAGACAGAAACCTCAAAGGTACATTTACTAGACTTCATGAAGAAGCTGCTAAAACAGTTACCTGATTCCCACTTATCTGAGACTGAATACAGTATGGACAGCACATAATAATCTTTGTATAAAATCTTTGTCAGACAGTAATCACTCATTATATCTTTGCCAATTAATTGGAACTAAAATTATGAAAATTCTTGAATGGAAACTTAATGTATATCACGTACCTTGCTCCTGATCTACAGAGCTATCATCCGAAGTAAAATAGACTAGGAATGTATACTATATAACAAAGCAAACAAACAACTACTCAAAAATTGGACCCAATACATAACACTGGGCTCAGACTATGTACCGGATGTTTTCACACTACGCCAACCGGTAGCATCCTTATAGAAGCTTCGGAACCTAACATTCAATTTCGTAGGGATTACTTGTCCATCAAGTATCTAAGCAAAGCCTTGACATCCAACAACAATAAAATTCTTAATGATATTAACCCATTAATTAAAGCTCATACTAGTCACCTGAAATCATATCCAAAAACTTTCTACGAAAGTACCATGGACATAATCAGGGACTACAAAAATTCCACGTTTGACTGTGGAACACACAGAACTTCTAAATATCCACCATGGGTCACAACGAATCTAAGTATTGATAACGTTCACAAGGATTATCCCAACTCCAACCTGGCAGCTTCTGATGCGGATCTCATTCTGCAAGAAATATTTAACAACTATCAAGATCATTACGTTATCACATTCAAGACACATCGGAAACGATAGACTGAGTTTATTCATTCATTCCCTTTGCAGACCTTCCATATTAAGTTCAATATTTTTGAGCAAGATCAGTGCTTACAATTATGCGTTCTTAATGGCGATTGACCTCCTTTAAATCCAACAGTAACAAGAAATCCATTATTATATCCACATATTATTATACTATCCTTTATTATATCCCATCCGTATATACCGAATGGCATTAAAGTTCCTCCCAATTATCATATGCCATTAATCCACAAACTCCTTCAAGTCTGCAAAAGAGACTATTGATGCATGAATTGAGCTGGTGATCATCCATATTACTAGCGAAATAGAAACCAAATCCCGATCAGCAAGTCCACGCCATCGACATTAATAGTTGACTAACAGGGGAAGACAAACTATAAAATGTATTCAACTGAGAAGTATCTGAAGCACGTTGGTCAAATATTGAAGGAGAGGTGGTCAACTCTGTTAACCGATTCTAAAACTAGTAGAATCCACAAGGGAATCAATAAATTCTTTGCTCTTAACATCTACGTAAAGTTTACTCGTCGGGAACAGGTCACTAAATAAAAGCTAATCCCATTGTGCGATTGTTGCAACGAAATTTTGAATATTGACCACATCCTCATGGAATGTCCCAAATATAATTCCACAAGACCCAAATATGTTGACGCTAAACTTTAAAAACTCCATTTTAAGAAACTGCCCTTTCCAAATCAACTTCTGTAAAACAATAGGCATCTATATTTCATTTAACCTTTATATATTATGTTTTCTGTCCTTACGTACATATATCTATTATATGTACGTAATATTCCATATCTCTGTAATATACGTATGTAATATTATTTCTAAATACTGTTGTATCCATTAATTGTTGCTTTAACGTGGGTAATAATGTAAAAGTTTCCCAAAATATATCCTTGTATGTAAGATCACAATTGATGTAAATTTCCAGTAAGCATTGTAATAGTTATGCAACTAATGGAGTCGTTAATAACCTCTGCTGTTGTGACTTAAAATAAACGAAAAATGTAAAAGGGCATGACATTTTTAATTAGTCTACAAAATGAAACTTGTTGTAATAACTAGAAATATAAGCATATTTTTCTAAACCACTTTTAATATAGATTAAGGTTTTCCATTCAGATTTGCTCCATCCCCACCACTTTTCTACAATAACGAATCTATTTATTACACTAAAAATAGGCCATATTCCATTTCCTTATAAATGGTGTCAGTAAAGCTTTCTCAGAAAAGCGATCAACTCTCACGTCTTTTGTGAACTGCTTCAGGATCTTCTCTGTATAACGTCCAGCAGAAATCTACCATCATGGAGTCGTTCCAGAAACCTTGGTAGAGTTGCTCCTTTGTTCTGATGTTCTGGTGGAAACGCTCACGTTGTTCATTACTCAAGTGAACGAGGTTATCAGGGAAGAAATCCAAACGGTTGTTTGAGTGTAACATATGTGACATTCTTCACCAGTTTTCGAATTGTACATAATTTTCTTGATTCCATGAAAAAAAATCCAAATATTTGTGTTTCACCAGGAAATGTTCACTCATCCTCTAAGAACTAGTCCAGGCACCTTGTACTTCTGGAGTCATCGTTTGTGAAAACGCATCATCATTAGAATCTCTCGGAAGATCCTTCATTTTTGTTGCGCTGATTTTAAAAAAAAATGATCTGGGCTGTCCGGGTGACACCGCGTCAAGGGCTGGGGTGCCGACGTTTCGACCGACATATCGCGGTCCTCTTCAGGGCTGTACTGCCAAGGGGGAAGAGGACCGCGATATGTCGGTCAACGTCGGCACTCCAGCTTCGACGCAACGTCTGACAGCCCGATCTGACTTACTGGCGCGGTAGCCTACGATACCATTAAAAAAATTGTTACAGGGATACTGAATGGTCCACAGTTTGTCTTGCCTATCGTCTTCAACAAACAATATTAATCCAAGCTTTAAAAAAGGAGGGAGGAATATGTTGGGATCAACGCGAGGAACATTGAAAACACTGTGTTTTTAGACTCATAAGAAACTCTTCTGTTTCTGTCTCTTCTTTATGTTTTGTGACATGCAAGTCAAAACAAGAGCTAATTTCATCCCCAACAACAGCAGTTTCTTAAGGAACGGTTTGCCATCTAGAATTCGCAGTCACCAAATGAAAATTGTTGTATCTCAGAAACGTTAGAGAGAATCTAAGCACACATTTGAAATCAAGGAGTGACACTTAGCATATTTCACATATTTTCTTTTCTGATGATTTTCGTTGTTTACTACGTAAGTCCTTCTTTGAGAAATAATTCGCATAATCACAATATTAAAACCATTTTATCACAAAAATGCCTCATGCCAGAGAAATTGTAAGTAGATACATATTTTGAATTAGGGAGTGATACTAAGTTGTAGGTATTAAGTTGTAAGATACTAAGTTGTAGGTCACCAGTGTATTTCTGGTGATTTTCTTCTATTGATATATGATTCATACCTTAATTTTATTAGAAATGATTCGCATATACTATGTTTATATTAGATTTATAATGTGAAATGTACAATGTATATCCATTTACTTATTCCAAACTAAATAAACAATTTTAATCTAAAATTATTGAATAAATTAATGAATTGAAATGTTCATACTTACTTTTGTTTTTAGGCATCCGGCGTTCGATGATATACGGATGCAGCAAACAAATTACTCCAGATTTCTTCTTTAAAAAAGAGAGTGGAATGTGATAAACAATAGGATTAAATCAATCTGTTGATTTGCTTTTGAAGAATATTCTATCGGAATATACGCGTAAATTCTTCTCCGGAATAAAATTTGTTTTGATACATGTTTGATATGTAGTAATGTTAATATACCCGTTTGCTTAAATTACGAGAAAGTGTATCCAGCGTAAAGATGGTAAATTTGTTTTAATAACATTGATTAAATTGTTAAAAAATGCAGTCACTTCAAGAAATTCGTAGTGGGTGTCTTCAAATAACGTCATTATATTAATATATTTTGTCCTTTTCTTTTATATTCTATCAGTTTTAATCAGAAATTTTGTTTTATTCGTATTTTTATGATGTACTACTTCATTTAAACAGCAATCCACATCCAAGAACCTCTATAAACTGTCCTATGAACAATAATGGTTTGAAACGAGATTTCATCAATTATTATTTTATTTCTCCTTGAAGCTTGAGAATCTAATGTTTACATGAGATTTTTTGAATTTATTCAAAGCAATTCAGCACGTTAAGTATTGTTATTAAAAGCTGGAAGAGACTTTCACATCAGTTAATGATTAAAGACAATAAGGCGACTAATGTTATTACTTGTTTGTAAGCAGGAATCTTTGTTACAGTGATGACTTGAATCCTGAGGCTACATTATCTTTGAATTCCTATCAATTAGTAGTTTCAGGAGGAAGGACGAAGGTCAAGTGAAGAAGAGAACACAGTTTAGTTCAGCTTGTATATTTTCTCTTTCCTTCAAATTATATAATAGACTCTTTTCAACATATAATATAACACATGACAGTCATTTAAGTTTTGTTTAGAAAACATCAACTTTGTCACAGCTAATGCTCAGAAGAGATGAGAGAAAGAGACGAAAATGTACAAATAAATACGATTTATGAGTGATTTTTTCCACAATGTTTACAAGTTGCATTTTCAGCTGCAATATCACATTTAGCCGGGCGCATGGACCGCACCACACCGCGCGGAGCCCCGACGGAGCCTGACGGGGAGCCGACGAGGGCCCGACGATAGCCGACGGAGGCCGGCGCGGTGAGGCGCGGCGGGCACCCAGACACAGTCAACAAGTACAAAAGTTTGGTACGTTCTCAGAAAACACCGTCAGTGAATGTCACGAACATGCTAACATTTCATTTCCTGCACAAAAAGTGATCCAGACGGTTCAGGGGAGTGAACGATGTGAGGCAGTCAGACGTAGTTCAACAATATAATTTTAATATCCATATACATAGTCTATATACAATACATGTTATATCTATTTACAATTCCTCGTATTTATTTAATACACTATTTTATTTGGCTGTTGTGGCGTTTAGGCCTAAAATTTGTACACTTTATTTTTTTCAGTGGTTTATTCCACTATAACAACGTTTTTAAACTTTTTCACTACACGAAAAGGCGTTCAGTAACTTTATAAACCTCACTTTTCTTTTCAAAAAATTCCTACGACGTTCCACGAAAATCACCCAGCAGATGCGGCACCACTTGAGGTGGGAGCGGTGGGGCAGGTGGGCGGGCAGGCGGTGGGAGGGCGGTGGGGGGGCCTTAGAGATCAGGTGCTCGGCTTGGCTGCTATTTTTTCTCTGTGGTGACTTGTAACAATAAGGCATGGCCCGTCTGGGCGGGCGTTCTTGTGTCTTGAGTGAATGCGGCTGAAGACGGGATTTTTCTTTCCGACTCCACGGTTTCTCTTTTTCAGTTTTTTTTGTGGAGCTTTTTTTTGTGAACAGTGACTGTGCGTGTATTGATCGTATCTAAAGTAAAATTATTTGGTTAATTCTCTCTGTTTTAATGATCTAAATCTTAAATTTTGAGTGTCAAAAACAAAATAGTTATTTAGAATAACTATTCTCTAGCCAACATTTTGTAAAAAAAATACTAATCTCGTTTTTTAAAAACCTACTAATACGGAATGTTGTGTATAATTAAACACTGGTTATTTGGCAACACGTAAAGTTTTTTGTAACAGTTAAAAAATGTAATTATATAGCATTGTTCCTTTTCTATTCAATTAATTAAAGCCATTTTGTTATTTTGTGTCACTATGTTAAAGCCATCTCACCGGCTAGCATTAAAACAACTGAAAGCACGGATTACTTTTCACACAGCGTAGTAAGACTCAGCAAACTGAAACATACAAAAATAGGATTTTTTGTGTTTTATGCTGTGCCGTGCGGAGAGAGACGAGAAGGTTCAAACGAGTCTATATCTCTGAAGAAGAGCAACAACACACATACAACAACATTAAATTATATATAGACATTTCCTCTTCAATTGACAACAAGAAGTGAACAATCAACTGATAGGAAAATGGTTCGCAGTCGAGTTTCTTGCGCGACACATTTTACAGAAAATATTTTTTTAAAATATTTTGTTCCGTTTCTTACGTTCAGAGAATCACAGTCAACGCGGATACGAGTTCTATATATTATGAATATATACGAATCGAGGAGAACACAGTGTTTTCACTTGGCGCCGCGAGGCGTCGTAGCAGGAGTCCTTCACAGCGACGTGGTGACGACGGGCAGGCCCAGCGCGTCCTCGGCCGGTCGGTGCTGCAGGCCGCTGGCGCCCGCGCCGTGGTGGCTCTGGTGCGGGTGGTGGTGGTGGTGCGGGTGGTGGTGGTGGTGCAGCGGGTGGTGGTGCAGGTGCGAGCTCTGGTGCTGCGCTCCGGCCCCGCCCCCGCCGCCCGCCGCCGCCGTCGTCGTGCTGGAGCCGGACGACCCCGCGCCGCCGCCGCTGCTGCTGGACGAGGACAGCTTGCTGTCCTTCTTGATGCGCTGCTTGAGGTGCACCTTCGCGTGGCGCTTCTTCTCGTCGCTGCGCGCGAACTTCCGCCCGCACACCTCGGGGGGTGGTCGCGTGTGGGTGGGCATGCAGATCCGGCACTGGAAGGGCTTCTGGCCCGTGTGGATTCTGAAGGCTCTGGCCCGTGTGGATTCGAATGTGCGTCAACTCGTCAGATCGCGAGAAGCGTCGGTCGCAGCCTTCCACGGGGCACGCGTACGGCCGCTCGTGCACCGGCGTCTTGCTGGGCCGGTTCGGGTACTTCCTCGGTTTCACCGGCACCAGCTTAGGGGGACGGGCGACTGCTGGTACACTTGCGAGAGATCTCGTGTCCTTTGCTCGTGGAAGGGGTGTACTCGGCCAGCTGCAGGGAGAAGCTGGGCGAAATGGACGAGGTGTTGCCCGAGCTCTGCTGGCTCTGTCGTTGCGAGTCGGTGGCGCTGCCCCCGGAGGCGGCGGCGGCGGCGGCGGCTGCGGCCGCGGCGGCGTTGGCCGCGGCGCCGGAGAAGGGCTCCTGCTTGGGCACGAGCCCCGAGGGCCCCGCCGCCGCCCCGTAGTCCGCCCCCACGCCCTGCGCGTCCCACGGCGTGTACTTGGGCGGGACGAGCGGCGCCTGGCGGTACACCAGCTCCTGCTGCTGCTGGGCCGCCGCCACGTCGGCCATGGAGGTGACGGCGCCGCCGCTGCAGCTGGCGTAGTTGGGGTTGCTTGAGCGCCAGGTTGTCGATGCTGATGCCCAGCAGCTCGGCGTGCTGCTGGGTTCGGTCGTCGTAGTGCGCGGTCGTGCCCGCGGGGCTGGTGCTGGCCGACGGGTAGGGCGCCTGCTGCGGCAGGGCGAAGAAGGGCTGGATGAGCGTCTTGTCGGGGCTGGGCAGCATCCAGTGCGGGCCCGTGGCGGAGGGCGAGCCCGCGGCCGACAGCGCCGCGCTGCCCATGCCCACGGGCCCGGCGCCCGACGTGGCGAAGATGCCGCGGTAGCTGATCTTGGCGGCGTGCGGCGCGGCGCCGCCGCTGGTGTGCGGGGGCACGGCCGGGTACATGGCGGCGCCGCCGCTGCGTGTTGCTGGCCTCCTCCTCGCCCCCAGGGCTGCTGCGCTCGCTCGCCTCGTGCTTGGGCCGCGCGAGCGTGGCCGCCGCCGCCGCTGAGCTGGCGCTGGCCGGGCGGGGCCGCGCGCCGTCCGCGCTCTCGCCGCCGCCCGCGCTGCCGGCCGACGCGGCCCGCGCCCCCGCTGCTGCAGCCGCTGCCCGCTGACGACGGGCTGTCGCACGGGGCGGTGGCCAACTCCTCGGGTTCCAAGGATCCTGCAAGCACCAACAAGGCACCTCGTTACTCTCACATTCTCTCACAAACACGTCGATTTGCACAATTGTCTCGTACTGAAACAACATCATCTAGCTCGATATTACATATTTCCTTATCCGTCACACTAAAATACATTTATTTCAGCCGAATTCCGATGACATGCGTATTGTACCACGTGTCTCTATAGACAGACGTATAAAAAATACTGGAGTCACTGTTATGGCGAACAGTACATCGCGAACTTATGGCGTGTAATATGTAGAATGTGGTATGTCCACACACACACACATAATGACGTCATCACGGGCGCACACGAGCTCTCAGAATTCAGGAAAGCAGCCGCCATCTGCAAGAACCGCATCTGCCGCGGAGATTAACGGACGAGCCGAGGCCGGTGGCAACCGCGCGCGCTTCCTTTTCTCGGAGAGGAAGATCGCGCCGCCCTGCCCGCCCCGCCACAACACGTTGCAGCTGATAAGAGTTACCTCATTTTCACCAAAGAGAACCGCACGAAACAAACTGGTTTCTTTGAAACGTCTGATTACTCTCCACATAGAAAGTCGTATTAATTTTTTTTCGTTTAAGAAACGTTTACAATCTCCTTGGCGTTAAGATGTACAGCTTTCTTAATATTTTCTTTAAAATGTTTGAGTTACTAGGTAACCATATAATTATTGAATTACAAATTAGATACACACACAGGTAACAGGGAAATGTTTACATAAAACAACTACTGATGAAGGTCTTCAGCTCTGCTAAGCGTAAGCACCACGTTTGGAATTATTTTTATGGTAATCCTTTCGTATCATATACTTATCGATAACTTTAGTTTACATTTACGGACCTCTTAAAGCGGTAATAAAATAAATACAGCCGGCGCGGTGGCCGAGATCGCTAAGGTAGTAGTGTCGTAGTGATCTCAGACCGTAGTGTCGCGGGTTCGAGTCCCGCTTCGGGCATGGTTGAAATTGTATTCGTCCTTTCAGTCCTCATCATCACGATTTCGTTTCATCTTCACAATTACCATAACGTTAACTCCAATAGTGGTCGCTAATGACCTAAGATGTTGATGGGACCTTAAATAATAATACGTATGTATTTGGCGTAATTTAGAAGTAGGTATACAGACTTGCATGAAATAACAATATATATATATATATATATATATATATATATATATATATATATATATATAATCTTTATTAGAAGAAATAAAAGAGTCATCTTCGTCAACATATTAGCATAAAAGCTCATATGTTGACGAAGATGACCTCTTTATTTCTTCTTATAACAATCAAAACACCAAATCAGAATTCCCACAACATCTTAATTGTCTTTGTTTACATTTTATTATTCATTTAAGTGCATGTACATGTGTCCATTGAGTGTTTATCTATGTGTTCGTTGTAGCGTGAGCGAGGTGACTCTTGGGAGCGCGTCGCGTGGCGGTTCGCCCCGCATATCGCGCGTCGGTTGCTCAGGCGTCCGGGGCTTCCCGCCTGGTGACGTGGCCGTGCGGTGAAGCCCCGCGGGCCTCTAAAATAACGAAGGTGCTGCTGATGGTCGAATCTCGGAACCGTCAGTTACGTGGACATCCAGAGAGGATGTACTACATTTTTTTAACCTACCCGTTTAGATTACGACGAAGAAAAGTGGCAAATCCAGCAATGGACTTTCCCTCCTCATTGGGAAATATTTTTGTAATTTTATTCCATTTATTTAAAACAATTTTCACATATTGATCACATCATATTCAACGGAATATTCCCAGTATGCATGTGTTTTGTTTCAGTTATCATTTTTAATTTTTTTATTTTTAAAAAATATGAGATCGGAGGAATATCCGAACTGAAATTGTGTCTCCCCTCCCTTAAAAAATACGTAGTAGGTCCGTCTGACAAGAGATCCGTACGCTCCTCCATTGATTTTTTTTCGACATCCTCTCAAGACGCCTTGCATGAGTCGGTATGTCGCCATACGTCGATCTCTTAGTCATCGGGCTACTCGTCTCCATCCTCTTTGGATCGCCATTCCGGGTGCGTTTTCCTCGACCTGTTTTAAGAAACGTTTTCGCCTAGCGGAGACCATGCTCGAAAACCAGCTTTCCACCATTCTGTTCCTAGAAAAAGCAGAGCGCCGTCCAGATCTGGGGACGGAGGCATGGTCAGTGAGGTGTAATGGGAACGTCTTGACGTAAACCGGAGCTTGAAGCAACAGAAGCTGGTGGTATCTCTTCAAGAAATAATCTAAATAACAATTTTAGACTTGACATTTTTGCACTCGTTACTCAACAATACTTCAGTGCTACACTTGATCACGATTGATTACAAGATGCAAAATGGATTTCCTCCAACACTTCCTCTTCACAGAAGGTTGAGAGTCAATTGCCATCTTCGTGTGTTCGGTGCAATTACATCCTATGTGTCAGACCAGGCTCTCGATCATGAGCCGTGGTTAATTAGTGCCATATTCGGTGAGAATGAAATCAGAGGACTATGAATACCCCGAGTGATACAGAGGCCGGATTTGAGGCGTTTTCGCGCTCGTTGCGAGAGCGGTCGGTCGATTAAGAGGTTGCGGGGGTGGGTGCCGGAGCCTGGGGACCGCGCAGAGAAATGATCCAGCGGCGGGGCGGGGCCGTGGTGCAAGCACCGGACAATGGCTCCCGGCCACCGACCAGCGCCGGCGCGCTCGCGAATGACGCAAGCCGAGCACCGCCGTCCCCGCCCCGCCCCCGCCCGCAGCCTTGAGTGCCGGCGGCGGCGGCGGCGTGCGCGCCCGCAGATCCGCGTCACGAGCGCCGGTAAAGCGCCCCGAACTCAGGCGTACCAACCCCGAGCGCTCCCTCCTTCGCCTGTGGCACGCCGCAGAACTCTTCGGCAGAGTCGGCTAGACTATTCTGGTCCCAGGGCAACGCTGAATCAGACCCCCCTCCCTCTTCGAAAAAAAATTCCGAGTAAGAAGAAACTATACGAGTTGTTTTTTATTTATTTCAATAAATAACATAAATTACGTTTAAGCTAAAAATAGTTTTTGCAAATATAATTAAATAATAGCTTAAAGTAAAAGTATTTAGTGATCAAATAATACACACAAAACAAATAATTTTCTACGGTGAGCTTACAGCGCTAAAAAATGTTTAGTTAGTATCTAATAAAATGACTTGTTAAATGTATGGAATAATAAATGTGAATTTCAGTAGAACGTATTTTAACGTTAGCGTAATTTGATTCCTGCCGTATATAATGTCTATAATTAACTATTTAAGGTGAATTATGAATTGAAAATTTTATGAAATATCACACTACTGTACCGCGACTTATAAAAAATAAATATACGATTTTCTGGAGTTCTAATTTATTTTCCAATTTTATAACTTTCTTTCATCATTTCATTCATTTTTTTAATAATTTTTTCATCAGTCCCATGATCGCCCGGTCTTCCCTTTCCCAACGCCGACACTGCTGCCAACCCCGAAGCCTCCGCCGACCTCTTCGGCCGAAGCCATCAGCCCGGGCCGCCGCAGATCGGCGATAGCGCGCGTCCGGCTCCGAGGGCCCGCCGCATAGTTCCGGTTCCGATCGCCAGGCGCGCTCACGCCCGAGCGGACGATCCCGGGTTCACAGGGCACGAACTTGCAAACGCGCAGTTGCGAACTGCCGCTGCCTGGGCTGGAGTTGGTGACTTGCGGAGAGAATTTCAAGGTGGCTCCCTGGAGTGTGATAAATCATTGAGCCAGCCTTTCGCTATCGCCAACTACTGATGGTGAAATGAATTTATGCGGTCAATTTCTTTATTTGAAATAAGTTTAAAATACCAAACACGCCCAGACATTAATTTTTACATGTTCAATATAACGATACTTTTTCTCTTCAACTATCTCTGAATATCAGTGATTAATTAAAGATGTTTGAAAAATAATAGTTAACTTTTAATGTCAAGATTTATGTAACTATTAGAATAAACGAACGATTAAAGTATAGAGATACGATCGTGTATGTCTTGTTTGCCTCGACAGGGTCCTGCGGTAAATTTCCGTACGCTTTACAATCGAGCAGTAATAGCAGAAACTGTAAACCTTAAGAAAAGGTCCTTAACAATGTCTAGTCTGCTGCAAATGATGCACGTCTTTAGGTGAATGACTAGTGGTAACTCTATGAATACTAATACCAGACAATACCGCTCTCATAATTCTTAAGGTTATCAAGTCATCTGAGTATTGTTACACTCTTCTCTGCCCAGGCAAATAATGACCATATTTTAAATGTTTTCGCGGGGCTTAGGTTCATTATTTACATTATATGAAAGCAGTTTTTTTTCTAAAAAATGTTTTCGTTCGACGGACAGTCGCTTTGCTATGAAAGTTTCAACTTCATTAAAAAACGGGAACCACTGACAATAAGGTTTATTTCAAACTTTGAGGTCGCAATCAGGAGTTTTGAACCATGTATTTCCGAACTTCGTAGTAGGTACTTCCTGATTTGGCTCGACCTTGAGTCAACTATCTTCCGCTCCTATCGCTTGCTGTCAATGTCGTTCCGATAAAGAACCTGTCACAAATGAGTACGGTCCCGTAGTCAGACTTAAGCGAGTTCTCGAAAGCCTTTATGAACACGTTAATACTACAATTCTTAATATCGTAAAAGTTTATTTAGAAGAATTATTGTACTACTGTGTTTTAAATCGAAAGTTTTCTGAAATATAGAGTTCGTAGCCCGCAAAGAAATATATTTCCGACAGAATGCCGTAGACAAGTGAAATAGTTTTGCTCTACATGATTCGTAAAAAATAAAAATAATTTTAAAAATCGTAAGTCAAAGATAACTCGTAAAATGAGTGGAAGCAATGTGAACCCAAGATGCAGAATTCTACATTCCTTAACGTTCAGTTATGCAAGTGACGATGTCCGTCTCTCGACTCTAACAAATGCAGACTCCACCCCTCAATTCACGACGATCTGTACAAGAAGTCGCCCATATTGTCGGAACGCAGAGAGGAGTCCTTTGGGCGATAAGAAATGAGTAGATGATTCGTAATAAAGTTAAAATTAATTTTAAAATCGTAAGTCAAAGATAGCTCGTAAAATGGGTGGAAGCAATGTTAGCCCAAGATGCAGAATTCTACATTCCTTAACGTTCAGTTATGCAAGTGACGGTGTCCGTCTCTCGCACTCTCACAAATGCAGACTCCCACCCCTCAAGTCACGACGATCTGTACGAGAAGTCGCCCATATTGTCGGAACGCAGAGAGGAGTCCTTTGGGCGATAAGAAATGCACGTCGGTGGCGAGGCCCCGTGCGGTGGGCCAGGGCACCAAGCGAGGGGTGGGGGCGGGCGCAGGCGACGGGCGAGCGCCGGCTGTTTGGGATTCTCATGGCCCGAGTGCGCGCGCTCGACGTCACGAGCCGCGGGCTTTCGCGAGCGCCGGCGGGAGGGGCGGGGCGTCGGGGCGTCGCGGCGGCAGCGGTCGCTCAGCGATCGATCCGCCACCCCCACCGCCCCATGACGCCAGCGCTCACGTGCCCCACCCCCACCCGCGTTCTTTCTGAGATAATGAGTTGTCACTCCTGATTAATAAGCAAAATGAAAATAATGAATTGGCAGTCTTGCCCTTTCCTACTGAGGAAGATTCAAGAATATCCAGGTAAGACATTTTAATTGTCGTTAATTTAGAACAAATTTTTTCATGTAAAGCTTCAATGGTAAAAATTAGTTTTTGATGACATTTATTCAAAATATTCTTACCAAAATATTCTAATTTTAGCTCCTTATTAGGATGTCGATATCCATTTGCAAATACAAAGGAAACGATGATATGGGTAATTTAAGGAGTTCATGGAAAGGTTAGAAGTGTTGCAATTCAGTGCGGGTCCTAAAACCTGGGAAGATAAGAAAATAACATCAGCTTTCCAGGATATTTATACTGGATTTGGGTTGAGACACATCATTACAATATCTTTGCACCGGTAATACATATAATTACTGTCTACAAGATTCGAGATGTCTAGTTTTAATAAACTATTCATCTGAGTAAACTAACTAACTAATCAACAGAACTGTTCACGCGTTTCAAAATGCAATTCTAAACGTGTGGAACTAATTAAAATACAAACAGATAGTCGTCGATGAACATATCCAAACATTTGTAAATACATCAATCATGAGTAAACTTGAAAAAGAACAACTATTTTAATTTCAAAGACTTTTCATCAATATTTTAACAAACATTTCTCACTTGCCAAAACAAGTCTCATTAAGCACCGTAATAATCTCCGACAGAACACGTTTAGTCAAAAAAATTTAATGATAACAGTGAACTAATCTCCTTTCCCTTCAACAAACCCGTACTTTCGGCCGTGCAAACACGCTTCCACTATGTTGAGGCAGTTATTACAAGGGTCCCGATGACCGCAGACCTCCGCTGAACCTTGGTATTCACGTCTGCAGCTTCGGAAGGCGCCTCCGTCTCGCGCGCAAGACGCACATCCTTTGCGCTCCCAAAGGCCCTCGTCCCAAACGACGCACTTCACAGACGTTTATGTCATTTTCTCATCGCCAACATTTACGGCCAATTGTGCCTGCTTCGCCGCGGCCGTGTTGAAACGACCGCCACGACTCTTTACGCCTTTCCTTTTCCGGAAGTCCGCTGATGACGAAATAATGGGCTACTGATCATTCGAGAGGGTGACCCACATTGCCCCGCCTCCCCGCGCCCGCTAAAAGGTAGATTAGTGGAATGTAAATGCGAGTCGTTATAGGTCTACCGGAAACGCGGTTATGTCACCGGTTTTATATAGCGGGGATCGGCCGTCGGCCGCCGGGATGTCCCGCGACGCGACGAGCGCGCCGCTGACCAACATCCGCCTCCCCACCCCTGCGACCCCGAGTCACGTTTTGTTCCGCCCGTGCGACGTTTGACGCAATGCGTGAACGTCGAAACAATTTCGTAATACAGCCGACCCCAGGTTATAGTAGCCTCGGAACAAGCCCAACTGCTCCGTTTCGGTTACTTTACCAAAAACATAAAGATTCAGCCTATAGCAAACTGGAAATAAGTCCTGAAATTAATTGGATCTTTCATATTAGACGATTAAAAGAGCCTTCGGAGAGTGGGATGGTGTTCCAACAGTGCAAGAGGCATTGAAAGGTGTCAAGACTACATTACGAAACTTGGAGACAAGAGGACAATGCAGAATCAAGTATGGTGAGAGTCCAAACTCGGGAGAACGATCTAATAAGAAATGTACGATGCAAACAGTTGAAGTAATTAATTTTTAAATACAAAGAACATACAATAAAGATATTGAAATTTTTCAGTTCGTTTTTGTTAACGTATTTTACTCTACTTTTCGATTAATAAATTAATAATTGTGGAAAAATTTCCCATTATTTTTGACATCATCGGATATAGTCGGACCAAAAATGTTAGTCCCCAGAAGTTCACTATAACCAGTCGACTGTACTAAGTTTTCCACAACGACAAATAATAAAAGCTATCGAACACGTATTATCGGATTTGAATACTGTGATTTTTTGCTGTTATCAGCTGCGGTTACCCAATCGGAGCTTGTTACGACTAACTTTTTGTATTGAAGCTATCGATTGGATAACAGCCATTTCAGCTACCGATCTTGGGTATTTACGTATTTAAATCAGACAATTGATTACATTTAGTTTTGAAACAGAATTGTTGTTCCTTCAGTGCTACATGCAAAACGCTCTCTCTAGAGACCTCAGTAATATCCATTCCTTGGGTAATAATGAGCTCCAATCTCCTTTTAAGAACAGTTCTAAAACAATTTTTTTAAAAATTTCCCTTTTCTACTCTTACTCTGTTGGTATTGATGTCTGAATATGTAATAGTATACAACAAACTCTATTACGAACTTGTGCTGTTTTTTTGTTTTTTTTTCCTCACGAACTGTGTAATAAGTGCAACAAAAATACACTCTTGAGAGAAATACAGAACTCGCCATTCTGCATTGCAAATTAAACACATCATGAACCTTAGGGATTAAAAGTGAACAGCGTACTTTTTTGTTCTCGAGACAAGTATTAGAACCCAAAGAATATGTCTGAGCGTGGATGTTTTGTGTGACGTTAAAGCCTAGTGACAAACGGAGGTCACATTTCATCAAGTAAAAATCATGATAATTTTTCCAATTAAGCGAAATGTAGGTTGGTAAGCAAGCAACTTTCCCAATGTTTGGCTTTTTGTTTATTTCTGGTTTATGTTATACGGGTTTGATCAATTTTTTAAACCCATCATTACTTATAATAATTTACAATATATATATATATATATATATATATATATTTTTTATATATAATTATCTTAGATGAATTACTGTTTAGCAATACCATATCTAATTTTCATAATAGGTTTCATGAGGTTTATATTCAATCGAATTTTTAAATACTTAAAAAATGGGGAAATTCATACTATTAATTTTTTTATGCCATTATGAAAAATGAAATAATTGAAGATGAACTCAAAATATAATGGTTATTTTAATGACTGAACATTTCATATCTATGCATATTCATTCCGACCAGGTACTTCAAATAACACACAGGAGTTACTGTTTAGGAAAAATGACGTTGAAGGGGGAGAAAGTTTTAATTAAGTGAAAAAGCGTTCGCATGGGAGGAAAGGAAATTCATTGTAATGAGTCAGCGTTTGCGCGTATGGGTGTCGTCATTGGGGACACGACTAGGAGATCCCGGGGGTGTCATGAGGTTTGTACGCTACTTTTCTGAAGTGCTGTCGAGACTTTTTCCGCTACGAAGGAGGCGTAAGCTCAGCAGCGTGTTTAAACTGCTGACAATGAGAGAGGTTCAAGAAAATCCTCGCGCTTTCAACGAGCGGGCAAATGCCCGCCTCATCTCTACATCTGTGCGGTGAGACATGCTGCAGTAACACTGACCTTATGGAGTTTTCTGCGAATTATGACTCGCTTTTGTTGAGTGAGTTTGCTTTTCCATTAGTAAACCACAGACGTGGGGACGTGGTTTTCGATTCATATTTTCAGAGTGGTGTTTATTAAATGTAGTTAGCATTTCATAACACACAAACAGCGTCCACAGCAGGAAGTTGCACCGCATCCTGGTCAGGAGACCACAACCTATTGACGCGCTCTGTCCACTAGTCCCAGAATCCACCACATCGTGCATTTTAACTAATACTACTTTCAAGGGATAATTTCGAGATACATCAATGAATCACCATTCTGGTATCGAAAAATATACTCCCTTTAAATGGTGGCTCATATAAACTTGAAAAAATATTTATCGAGACAGGTTTATTACCCGCTGCTACACACAAAATATCCCCCACTTTTCGTAATGTGTATGCTCTTATCAATATAATCATGTATAGTTTAAGACGTACTAATTAATATAATTTTAGAATGTTCCCGAAAAGTTTCATTTTTCCCCCGGGCGACCAAGATTTAATCTCCCAAATTGCACTTTCTGTTCTGAGCAACGCTAATGATTTTTAACATGACTAAATACAGTGCGCCACGAAAGTCTCTCCGCAGTGGCACCTTGCTGTGCGCAACAAACATTCTGTTGCAGTGCCAGGTGGGGTTAAAAACGTAAATTGTACACTCACCACAATCATAAACGATGCTAGAAGTGTTGCCCCTTTCACATTCCCCAGTGCTATCAACATAAATGCAATTTTTAATAGCATCCCCTGGGGTCGGTTAATTGCAAAAAACTTCGTGTCGCACTTATAATAAACTGTATACTTGTATTAATGAATACCCCTGAAGTGTTTGGGCTGGCTATTCTATCTTTTTTGCTACCGCTCCGATAAGTGAAATACGCATCTCCGAGTATATTTACGAAAGTAACTAACCTTCCCGGACCCCGCCCACCTCGATGAGCTATTTAGCCGGTCTATTTACAGAGGCCCGGGCCCCGTATTTTCGGCGCCCGCAGAGCAATCGCCTCCGCCTGACAGCTGCGTTTTGGGCACTCGGCCCCCCGCCCACCGCGGCGGTGCCTCGCTCCGCGGGGCGGGCCGGCGGGTTGAACTTGACCGCCGCGCGGGTCCCGGGCGCGGCGCGCGCGGCGCGGTCAGCTGGATCCGTATCGACCGGCCGGGGCCGCCGCCCGCCCGCCCGCGCTGGAGACTTTGGGACCGCCAGGGTCAGCGGAGCAGCGGCGGCGAGGCGACGCTGCGGCAGCGCGAGCGATGCAGGCGGCGCGGCGCCCCCGACTCGTGCGGGGATTCCCCGGCAGGTCTGCCACCGACTGCTCGGGGTTCGGCGCTGAATTTTCTTCGAGTTATTGAATGTACGATATGCGGATGGGATGTTGGGAGGGTCGTGAAACGTTCTTATCACGTCCACAGTCTTTTGTACTGTAGTAGTCGTCAAAATAGGCAGTTTGTGGAAAAACAATATTTGATGCCAAACTATAATATAATATACCTTTCCAGTGAGCAGCATAATGTTGATACATACTATGACAGAAGGTTTGTGTATTAAAATTTATGGCGCACGACTTTAGGTGTGAATAAGAATTATGACAAGCTTTATTGAAGATTCATTTACAACTTATTGGAGAATTAATTGATTTGTTATTCAAAATTACTTTTCTCACCAGCTCGATATCACTGAATCGGCATTAGAGCCGCCTTTCCATTCATTCCAGCTTCCACCGTGCGTGGCCGCCGCTAGCTCCGTTTTTTTTTTCGCCCGTACAGTCGCAGAGTGTGTGTGTGTGTGTGTGTGTGTGTGTAGAGAGAGAGAGAGAGAGAGAGAGAGAGAGAGAGAGAGAGAGAGAGACTGTGGAAAATGATCGATGTTCAAAATTATTGTAATGGGATTTATACCAGAACAATGCGTGTTTGGAAACTGCAATTCAACTCTTAAATTTTAAAATAAACATTCAAATAAGTTTATGTAAAACTAGAAAAATAAAATGAAATAAACAGTGGATGTGTTTTATCGTATGTTTTCTCTTCCATCGCTGGCAGGAAAATGAAATGTAAAGGATACGAGTTACATTTTCCTGCCACCAGGGGAAAACGTATTACACGGCTATATGAATTTGTAATTTATTTACAGAATAATAAAAAGGTATTTATCGGCAGTGCTGTAGCCGTATCTTCATAACGAGTGTCACTTCCTAATAAGTTTCTGACAGTGAATTCCTTCAGATAGCTAAAGTGAAATGCTTATTGCTACAAGAAACCAAATTGCAATTGTAAATAGCAAAGTTGATCTAAAGAAAATACTCGTAAAAATAATCTATAAATATCACTGTCGCATTGGACACTTCCACAAGATCATCCCATAAGCAGGGGCGCCTCTGAAGGAGGGCCAGCTGTGGTATCTTGCCCGAGTCCACAACATTTTGTTACTCAAAATGTAAGGAAAAAATACTTTTAAATGAAATAACTAGTTTCCGTTCCATGAAATGAATTCTGTGTATGTATCGGGGCTCAGAAATTTGTTATAAAAGGATCTACTGCGCCGCTTCTCCTCCCCAAGATGGTCAAGAACTACAAATAAAGGTGTTGAAGTGACGTGTGACTGACCCTCCAGGACATCTGCAGTTGCCGAGTCTAAGTTATTTTGGACAATAGTAGGTTGACGTTTACAAATAGCCCTTGTTTTTGAGCGTCAGCGTTCTGGCATGCGCGCCAGAAGGTGACATCGGCGACGACGCCATCGACCACGACGGCGCCACATGAGCTGCACGCATGAATGAAAGGGCATTTGAAGAAGCTGCTTGAACTTCATGATGTAATAAAAAATATTTTTATTCTAGCGCAAAAGATTTCAAAGCATTTCTGGCATTCCCAGTGGATACATAGTGGTAAAAATAATGAAGTCTGTTAAGTTTGTACTTTGTAAAATATTGCCAGCTATACAAGATGTATTACAATGAATGTAACAAAGCTTATCGTACCATGGGGGCACCTGGCCATCAGGCACTAGTTTCTCTTTCATGGATATAGTATGAGACACTTTTTTTATTATACATCCATTTGAAGCATTGACGATAGTCGGAATACGAGAAAAAGCTTTTGCTCCAGAACTGAAGACTGTTCTCATTCCAGCAATGAAAACATTAATACCATGCCTATTGTATAGGGAACACGAGTATTTGTAAACAATAATCCAAATCACGTTTAAAATTTCCCCCTTTGTGAAACAGTTTTGGTTTTCATAATTCCTTTTCCTTGAGATACTCTCATTTCAACACACGTTTATACAATTCGTAAGCCATTTGATTGTTTTGCAACACGCGGGCGATGTCTTTATGCAACGTATACAGAACGAGATGTCGAACGGGCCCAATGGGTCCGCTGCCCAACAGGCTCTTTCCGAGCGCCTGCCGCGCCTGCTCAGCCCCCGCGGCGTCACTTGGTTGGTTTGGTTTTTTCCTTTTTCCCGGCGCGTCAACAGCTTCGGTCATTAGTCCCGTTAGTGTAGTGCATGTTTGTTCTGGGGAGATGGCGGTGATCTTCCCGTTGGATGGCGAGATCCGGCGCCGACCTTCCGTCGGCTAGTGGGTTTCCCAACCAGGACTGTCCCACCAGCGGGGCACCGCCTCAGTCGGGACAAGCTCTAAGCCCGACCGGGCTCCCGAAATATGTGGTAGTGTAGTGCATGTTAGTGTAAGTGTGTGTGTGTGTGTAAGGAGATGATAGGACAAGGAATGATCCGCGCGGTCCGTGGCCCGTTTGGTAGGGTACTGCTCCGTCATTCGCCAGGTGTTGATCAGAGAAACCACGGAAAACTACCGACGAGCAGCCGGCCGCTAGAATTCTCCCCCCAGACAGCGACTGAATTCGGGCCAGCTGAAAACAGTGTCGAAAACCGCCGTGAGGAGTGGGGAAACCCAGGGCCTCCCGGTCAGAGGCGCTGCAGTGGCATCAGTTGATGCACTGAGCCACCGCTCCCGGTCCGCGTCGCGCGCCGCTGGCAGCGCCAGGGGCGGCGCGGCGCCGTGGAGCACGCCACTCCCCAGGAGCGCCGGCCCATGAATGGAGTCCGCTTCGATGTACAAAGGTGAGGCGCGGGGCGACGCCGATGCGACTTGCGAAACAAATGTCCGAGACGGCCGCTTCACAAGGCGGAGACGGAAGCAAGCGCGAGACAGTGAGCGAGGAGAATAGAAGGCAGATGGGGAAATGGGGAGAAAACACTAGGGGAGATCAAACATGGGTGAAAGAAAGAGAAAGATAGAAACAACACGGAGAATAAAAGGAGGAAAAACAGAAACTGGGAAGAAAGAGGTGGATTAAAGCGAGAGAAATATAGTGACAAGAGGAAGGAGAATAAGATGGGAGAGGGTGAGAAACAAGAATAATGAAGGAGAAAGTCAACATTGGGTCAAACATAGAGAAAATATAGAACCAGAACTTGGGACAATGAAAAGAATAAAAAACAGAAAGGGGGAGTTATTCACGAGAGAAAGATAGAGAGAGAAAGTGGTGGAACAGAGGAGAGGGAGGAAAATAATGAATGAGGGGGAACTGACAAAGAGATAGTAAGTATTTGAGAGATAGAAAATACCATTTTAAAAACTATCCTTTTTTACGTATTAGCTAGTTATGGAATAAATTTTATTTCTTCCTTTCCCACACTTAAACTGCCTTCTTTCATCGACTAACAAGGCTCTCTTCACGCAGAACCAAGCGATAACCGTACACGCAGTTATCGGCCAGAGGTCTTCCCAAACGCCAGCGCGGCCCGCAGCGATCTTTATCCACCTCCCCGCCAGGTGGTGAGGCGCGTCCGCCAGCCCGAATGGAAGGGGGACGGGTCATCGTCGCCGGCGCCTCTCCGCGCCGCGCTCCCACGACCGTGACGAAATTTGGCAGCTGCGGGCCGGCACCGCGCCGAGCGAAGCATCGCGCCGCGTCGCCGCTTTCGGCGTACGCCGCGGCAAAGCGTCGACCGCGCGACGCCCACCGCCATTGACAAGCGCCGGCCCGGGGCCGGCCGAGGCCGCCGGGAAATGGACGCGTTGACAACGATGAGGAAGTGCTGGGAGGTCGCAAATTATCGCGTTGGGGTGTCGGAGCCGGGTTTTACAGAACCTCATAAAAGCGAATTCACGGGGATTCGATCATGGGAGATTTAGCTACTAATTATGCCTAGAGAACATCTGTGTTGTCTTCTTGAATGTTCTTTCAATTTTAATAACCATCTTTTATGAAAACAGGTTGATGGTTTATGAATGTTTGGGATATAAGACGAACTTCATTTCAATATAAGAAGAGATACGATAAGGGTATGATCTCACAAACCGAAATATGTTCTAAAGATGGGGAAGTATCTGTTAGATATTACCGCATGCAAGTGATAAATATTCAAAAAAGTTGATTCAACAGAAATATTTTATTGTTTGTCGGGTCACTGTGACATTTGGGTCACTAGCCGACCCCACTTTCCGACTTCTTTCCTTATGTTCACGTAACATACATCTCGTCTCTCTTCCAAATTCTTCACAAGTCGATTTGGGAGACATGGACCTCTCCCACTGAAAGAGCCCGATACTTTGATCTTCTCGCCCGCTTAGTTCTTCGGAAGGCTAGCAACCCTGCCGAAGGGTACGGCGCCCGGCATCAACACCGCATAGGCGCGGCTTGGGCCGCCCGCGTTCGTGGCGGGTTTGGCAAGCGTGCGGGCTGCCTACCCGCAGGGCTCGGTGCAGCGCGCGCGCCAACGGAGGCCGGGTCCGAAGAAGAGAAGAGCCCACCGGGCGGGCGGGCAGTCGGTCGGTCGGTCGGTCGGTCGGTCGGTCGGTCGGTCGGTCGGGCGGCGGGCGGGCGGGCGGGCGGGCGGGCGGGCGGGCGGGCGGGCGGGCGGGCGGGCGGGCGGGCGGGCGGGCGGGCGGGCGGCGGCGGGCGGGCGGCGGGCGGGCGGGCGGGCGGGCGGGCGGGCGGGCGGGCGGCGGGCGGGCGGGCGGGCGGGCGGGCGGGCGGGCGGGCGGCGGGCGAGCCGCCGCCCTCTCTTCGCGCCAACAGCGCCGCTCCTCTGTTTAAACAAGCTGCGCCCGGTGTTAAAGCGGACGGAACACGACACCTCGGCGCGGGGGCGCATTCGCAGCCTCGCTGCGGGCGCGGGCGGGGACGAGAAACCGTCAGGTGCGGTAAAGGGGTTGGCAGGGGGCTTTAAAGGAAAACTCCTGTCGTGATGAGAGAATAAAACAGTTTTTTTAGTTTATTCAATCAGTATTGGACATGTTTAATTAGATTTCCTTCGAAGAGATCGCATTTTAAGTTTGGGTTAAAAACGTGTGTACTTTCTATATTGCAATATTGCCAAGAAATTACATTCATTACGGAAATATATACGTGAGAAATTGAAGCACTCATAACTATTCAGGAAATGTGACTCATGTTTTTGCTTCTACGGAATGACATTAAAGATAACAGTAACACATTTTTCGGTCACTTAAAGAGGCTAAAATGCACTTCGAAGTGGTAGCCAAATGTGAATAATTAGGCATTTTACGGCTCCTGGGCACTCCAAAATCTTAGCCGAGAAGCTGGACGGAATGGAAGACAGCCATTAGGGGAACCTGTTCTGATCCGAGGCGCCCCAGCCAGAGCGGTCGCTAGCAGATGCAAGGGAAGTCTCCTCGTCTGGAAGGCGGCGGAGGCTGGGCGGCGGGGGCGGGGCCGGGCCGCCGCGCCGACGCCGCCCCCGCAATCGATGCTGACGTCACGGCGTCTCCCCCGCCCGCGGCGGCGGCGAGGCCGAGCGCCGCCGGGCCCATTGATGCCGCATCGATCCGCCCCGAGGTCCTCGTGCCGGAGGAGGAGGAGGGAGGATGGGGCGGTGGCGCCGTCCAGGCGGCCGCAGGAGCACAGCCACCGGCGCCCGACGCCGACGCGCGACGCGACGCGCCAGCCAGCCACGCAGGCGCATGCCGCCCCGGCCGAGGCGACGGCGCACAGTCATCAACATTCCTTCTGTAGGTGGACCAAAATCAAAATTCATCTTCGTTGATTCATTGATTGATTGTTTCGTGTTTCCGGCGCGCCAACTGCTTTGGTCATTAGTCCAGTTAGTGTAGTGCATGTTTTTTCTCGGGAGATGAGGGATCTTCCCCCGCTGGATGGCGAGATCCGGCGCCGACCTACCGCCGGCTAGTGTGGGATTCCCCCTAACCAGGACTCTCCCACCAGCGGGGCACCGCCCCAGCCGGGACAAGCTCTAAGCTCCGACCGGTCTCCCGGAATATGTGGTAGTGTAGTCATGTTAGTGCAAGTGTGTGTAAGGGAGAGGATAAGACAAGGAAGAGAAAGGAATGATCGCGCGTGGTCCGTGGCCCGTTTGGTAGGATACTGCTCCGGTATTGGCCTGGTGTTGATCGGAGAAACTACGGAAAACTATCGATCAGAGCAGCCATCCGCTAGAATTTTCTCCATACAGCGACTGAATTCAACTAACTGCAAAGCTAGTGTCGAAAAATCCTGCCGCCGTCAGGACTCGAACCTAGGACCTCCCGGTCAGAGGCGCTGCAGTGACATGAGTTGATGCACTGAGCTACCGCTCCCGGTTTCGTCTTCATCATTGGAATATGAAACACATATAGTCGTATTCCCAGATGTCTAAAGTATCATAAACAGCATGTGTAAACCTCAATTGTTAAGCAGAGGCGGCATGGAAGACCTACTTCAGGAACTTGAGCTCCCTTCATATTAGTCACGTTCAGACCCTGTTGAATGCGTTTCTTAATTATCTTATTACATCATTTTCATTGTTGCAGTAAGTTTTGGTCTTCGGATATGGTATTGCTCCGGAATTCACCTGAAACGATCGGAGTCAGAGCTGTTAGATTACCATTTCAATCCCGACAAGACCACAAACTCGCTGCAGTTTATCTCATAAAGCTAACTTCCGACAGTTGTTCGGCATCGAACTCACGACCTCCCATTAACCGGCGTACGCGACCACAAGGTGTTACCTTTACAATCGCCGATACCTCTGTTGATAGTAAACACACTCGTACCCAAAAACATTGTGAATCACAAAGATATCGTCGCTAGGACTTTTGTCCACCTAGCAGCGCAAAAGTGATCACTGTGCAACGCTCCTCGAGTGATCCTTTCGTTTGCAACCAGGCTCCTCTTCAATCACTCGTTCATTTACGCGGAATTGGTGGTGGGTTATCGAATTAAAATTTCAGCGTCACTTGCGTGCATCATAACCAATTAAATCGGGTTATTTCAGAATGGTCGCATTATCAGACGTTCGGCGTACGCACATTTCCGGACATGTGGCATTCCACGTAGATAACTACAGGCGTTAGATCATTATCAACGAATTGCGCGAAATGTCATGTTTCCGAATTTAAAGAAGCTAAATGCATATTCTGAATTAAATGATGAGAATACCCTATTTTCGCAATGGTTTCTGAAGTGCCGTTTACAAAGAAAACCGATTCCATTATGCATTGAATATAGTAACAATTCTAACGTGAACTGAACTTTTTGTACACTCAGTAACCATCATAGATAATCGTTACAAAAACAATAGTATTCGAAATCCTTTGTTATGGTAAGATAAATAATGAATCCAACAATTATTCAAAGATGGAGTTGCTCAGCGAAGAGAAACGCTGATGAGAGTAGTTTCCGTCCGTTTACATGCACATAACTGATCCTATTTCACGCCGCATTCAGAATGCATAAGTTTCGATTAGCATTCCGCTATATCGCGTGCGTCACCTTTTCTTCGAGAACGCCGGCAGATATATTTCGTAACGCTCTATTTATTTCTGTAGCAGCGCTGGCGCGTCACGGTTGTGAGGGCACGGAGCAGATATGACGCCGGCGTATTATTTTGCTCCGGGACAAAGAACGCCTAAAAATACTTGCGCGTCGCGCGCTGCCCGCGACTCAACATGGCGCCGCGCGGGAGGCGGGCGGCTGGCCCGGTCTCGGCCAAATTGTCCGCAAATAAATAACGCTGTGCGACGCGCTGCATGCGTCGCAACAGTCGCGCTGTCGATTTACTCTGCACACAGAGTGGTAACTTCAATGATGTCTCATGATGCGCTCTGCGTGGATGTTTTGATGTTATGTTTGAACCATGTCGAACTGTTGTTCTGAACTTAATGGTAGGTTGACAAGAACAATTCAGATCGGTTATTTCGTGTTTCGGGGCGTCAGAGAATGTGATCATTGGTCCGTAAGTGTAGTGCATGTTTTATCATGGATGTGCTCTTTCCTAGCTGGTCGATGAGATCCGGGCCGACCTATTCGTCGGCTTGCTAAATTGTGGTGCTTGCTTAGGTACCAGATAATTCTGTCGTAGGAAAAAGGTATTCCATGTTCAGAATGCTCAGAATATCTGTTGACGGAGCTATTTAAACATTTCTTGGATTTCATATTGCTGAGATCATTGAGTTTTTCCTAAATTCACCATTTGGATTAAATTTAACAATATAGAAAATCTTATCTAATGATTCAAAAAGTTGACTGAGTTGTTCGGAAAACTGAAGGCAGATGAACAATTTTGATTACTCATGAAAATGCTGTGTCATAATTTAATAATTAAAATTAAAATTCGAAGTAACCAATTATATTTAAATTGGTCATTATATATTTCTTTATCTAAAACGATAAAACATCTACATTTCAATGGGAAATGATTTATAATCTTTGAATGGTATCCGCTGAAAAGTATCAGCCTACAAACCAACATACGCTACCATGCCTTCCCGTTCTCCACACTCGCGATCGTCACTCATTGACTACCACCTCTCGCGCCTGCCGATTCAATTAATGGGCGGCGGCGTCGCGACGCCCGGCGTCCATTAGCGCGGCCAGCGGCAACAGAAAAAGGTTTTCACTTTTGTCGCAACGCGCACGGCTTGATACTTGTTCCGAGAAGTCGGTTACCGGTTGACAGGGCGTTTCGTTTGCTCGTTTTTTCTCCTTCGCGCGCAGCAGATAGAGAGGAACACGCCGAGCCATTGAGTATGCGCCGCCCACGCGCGCGCGGACGGCGTCCTGCGCATGCGCACTCCCCTCCGCAGCGTGACGGGTGCGTGAGGCGCGTTAACCAGAATTTTGCGGGATGTTATCTCAATTGCCTGCCACCTGCGATCGTCGTATTGCCAAGTCCGGGCTCGGTTTGCAACAACTGAGAAGATGGATTCTAGATCAAGACGAGCCGTGTTAAATGTTCCTTTCAAACATATGAAAATATATTTGACTTGTTTGCACAGTTAGTTTGAATGGAATTTCTTGCATCCATGTAAGCGTCCGGAAAACGATGAATAATTTATGCCAGACGAAATCGTATCTAACGGTATACAATGACAAACAGCAGTTCCGCAAATGATGTCTTGTTTGTTTAGAGATCACAACCAGATAAGGAACGAGAAAATTCAGAGCAGAGTACGAGCATAATTCTTGCGAGACGAAAGCATGGAAGTGTTGGACAATATAGGTAATCGCTTTTCGATCCGGTTGAATGTAGCACGGGTGACGGAATGCTGGTGATAACTGGAACATGTCTTGCCTAAATAATACGTCGATCCTCTCTCCTGGATGTTGTTTGCATGTGCGCGGATCCAGAGACATCTTTATTTGCCCTTGACTGAAGAATTTTGTCACGAAAGCTGTGGCTTGTGGAGTTTCACGATTTCTGCGGTGAAGCAATGCAATCAAGACATTCATTAGAAAACATAAACCTCTCTGAAACGAATTTACCGTATTTGGCTACAGGAAAGAACCAGTTCGCTGCAATAAACATTATTTGAAGTTAAATGTGAGTAAAGGAACGAGTTGTAGACCTCATGGAAGTTCATTCGTATAAAAATGTCTGCAAAAAGTGCGATCAATTTAAAACAGAAATGTCGACTACTTTCATCTTACAAGACTGTCGTCGACATTTCTACTTCTAAACTGAAAATTATGCAAGAAATTTAAACGTTTTTTTTTAAGAAGTAAATCTAAGCATTTATGAAAAAGCAACATAAGTCTCTACAGTTGTAAACGTCTCCTGACCGGGGATCCAGCGATTTTGGAGGGGAACATCACAGAGTTTTGTTAAATAAACATTGCTAGGATATTGTATATTATTTTGCAGTGTGTATAAGATACTATACAATATTCTTTTTAAATAATTACATAATTCTAACAAATACATATTTAAATTAATTTTGCCAAATAAAGGAAGGTAATAAACGAAAACTAGGTCTTTTTCGGGAGGGCCCTTTCCCTCCGATCCGCCACTGCTGATATCCGAATGAGCATTTACCGTGGTCCAAATGTCTAAATTGAGAACCAATACAATCCTTTCGAAAATGCTCGGAATTAAAATGTATGTGTTGACAGACGTCAAAAAAAAATCCCACATGAAATATTTGGGGAGGAAGAAAGCAGATCCGTGAGCATTTCGGCACATCCGCGAACCCTCTCGCCCACACAGGGCTCTCTCGGCGATTTCGGGAAGTGCTGGCGACGCAGGATGGCCAGTGGTTCGGGCGCGTGTGGTCGGAACCGGCCGCCGACGCGCCTGCTGCTGTTGCTGTTGCCGCTCGGTCCAAACCGAAACGAACCGATACCGCGCGCGCGCCCTGTGCTCGCGCCCCGCGGCGGCGAGGTCGGGGCGCGCGCGAGACGGGCGCGGCCGGGGGAGGAGGGGAGGAGGGCGGTGGGCGAAGGCGGCGCCCGCGGCTCAGGGTGCGTCGCCGGGCGTTGAACGCGCCGCCCGCCCCTCCGACCGCCCCGCGCCGCGCCATAAACGACGGAGGAGCCTCTCTTTAGGCCTCTGCCGGTTCAGGGCGCGCGGACGGCTTTTCGAAGTGGATTAAAGCTGATATGAAGAGCAAACCTTCATTGCTCAGCCACACACCCTTAATGGGATGACAGCAGTGTGCTAATGGAAATGAGACGGGGAAAGCGGTGCATTCAAATGCAATGTTTCATTATGTGAGTGACAGACTGTCTTATGGACGTCATGTACAAAAGGATACTATATATATATATATATATATATATATATATATATATATATATATTGTATAGAATATCGTTTACTTATACGATTTTTTATTAAGCTATCGTCTATTAAAGTAGCTAAAATCAACAGCACAAATGAAAATGTAGCTTTCTATTTTCTTTAATTTTCCTTCAATTCTATTTGAAAAATCATAAACGCATTACAGCAGAGAGAAGTTCTTTTTTCAAATCACTGGAACGACACCTATTAAGAAAAGACTATGATTAAAGCAAGAAACCCTATGATTAAGGCATTACCTTTCATTCATGACGCAAGCACCTTTAAACCACAACGGAATCTTCTCGGAAGCGCAGAACGCTATTGGGGCCATGGAGTTGTCACGCCCCCCCGACACTCCCACCTCGACAGCTCGGTCGCGCCTAACCGCAAGATCGTGTGGCCGTAATCGTGGCCCAGTGACTTCCCCCGGGGCTATTTAGCATAGGTTTTATTATATTTAACTACTTTCTAAGTGGCAACTGAAATGAAACTGCTTTAGCCGAATGGTTAACGTCATAGGTACGCTGTCGGCTTGCTGACGTTGTGAGTTCGAATCCAGAAGGTGATTTTTTTTCTTCTGTTAAGGTGTGATTTCAGTAGTAATATGTCCAATATTTTGTAATTAATATTAATTTTTGAAAAGACTTAGGCCGTAAAAGGGCCAGTTTTGTCGTCCATCAGTACGACGACCAGAAGCCTCCGTTCTGTACTATCTGACCGAGGCTGGTCGTCCTATTTTCGAGCAATCCTATATATTTTTGAAAATGGAAAAAAGTTAACTTTTCAAAACTACAATATTGAAAATAGAGATCTTACTGGTTGAAAACTCTTTTCCCAATTCATGTAATAGTATAATATTGCGGAGCAGTGACATTAGAGAAGAAAGTATGTGCTGTTGTAGTACAACTACTTCTCGTTGTTTACATTATAAGCATTATATAATTTCTTTTAAGAAGCAATCAATCAACTTTTGCAGATAATTAAAATATTGTTAGCATTATATCATTCAAGTTTAGGTAAATGCTTCGCGAATAACGAATGCAAATTTGTCCGGTAATTAGTTGTGTTAATTGGTTTTAAAATCACATAGTTACTTCCTTTAATAATACTACGCGGTTCTGTATTTCAGACTGGTGTCACGACGAGTTACAGTTCAGTCTTATCGCGTAAATGGAGATCACCTTGAAGATATGGAGGGGGCAAGATAGCAGTTCGCAGGATAGAAGCTACTTCATGAGCCCTACACAAAAGACATTCGAACGAAATATTTCTAACTAGAATCAACTATAGAATAGTATCGCGTTGATTCCACATTCTTATCAAGAATGTGAGTTTGCTGTAACCTGAAGTAATGTTGTACATCATAAGAACAATAAATTTCAAGATAGAATTTATTCTACAACACCTCATCGGTGCTGTAAGGTACCTCTGTGATAGCTCCGTGGATTAAACGCGTAGTAGATAGAGGAATGGACGCCGGATCAAATCCTGCCGAATATGTATTTTTTTTACCTGATGCCTAGAACACATTAATCACTATCACGAGACATTCCAAAAATTTCTGCAAGGAGGAACAAACTTGTTTTTGTAAACGATAATGTGATTATATTAAGATTGTGTGCTGGTATCTTGTATTCCAAGCAATGTGACGAAACGAAATTTGGAAGAGATAGCTAAAATATTAACAGTGTCTCAATTGCAGTATCATTATCATATTTTTATGTAATCGTTAGAAATAATATGAAAAAGTCTGTACCAAGTTGTATAATCACTAGTAATTTACATATTTAACAGTTCTAGAGATAATCAGAATCCTTAACAAATCTGTGGGTTTATTATAAAATTTTGCAATAAAGGTAATTTCTTCGTTCTTTTATTAATTGAGAAAGGAATATGTCTTTTTTACACGTTTAACAAAGTTCCTTAGAAACTATTAACATGAACTCATTAAAATTACTATTTGTGTTTGTGCCTTTGTGATAAATGCTAACAGAACGCATCCCTTAATTGTTTGTAACAATTGATAATTTTATTTCTTTTTATGGTCTTTAAAATTTTTAATGTAAGTCTTCGGTAGGTGGAGCCATTTCAAATGTATGAACTCCAAAACATAATAGCAAGATTTGACGTGGCCATGAAAGAAATCAATATTTTTTATTATCATCTCCATTTTTAAATAATGAATGTTTTGATAATATTTATCTTTAGTGCGGGGTAGATTGAGACTAAGTGGCGAGCATTCAATCAGTCCCAATTTTCACAAAGAAAATATGAATTTTAATTATTTAGTTATATCCAATGATTATTCGCTATGTTGTAGTGATCCAATGCACAATCATTACCTGTCATTTAGTCTCAATATAGGAAAAACAAGGAGGTGCGAATTTCGGATCTCAAAATGTCTGGGATAAAGTCGTTCTTTAAATCTAAATATTAAATTTATTATAAATTCATGTAAATATGATAACGGAGTTAGATACAAATAAATATATTATCATGTATTGTTAAAACATCAGTTGCCCTAATATTGCATTTTCCAGAAATTGTACTGCTTGAGAACGAATATGTTTAGAGAATATGATTTCTATTACGTCTTAAATGTTACTCTCAGAGAAAATGGAGAAATTACAGAACAAATATTTCGTATTCGTAGAAACATTAAGGCTTGCAGATTACTGAAAGACCAATAACTCTCTCTGCAGCTGAAATCGTTTGACACCGGGTTTTAAATCGGAGGTATTGAGGATCGAGTTCTGCGCGATGCCTTTTTTTTCTTCTGTTCCGCGTTCTGTTTTACCTAAGTCTGAGAATTAAAAGATAAGAATGTTTAGCGGAAAATACGTGTATTTATTTATTGCTTATAAGATCTTTTTGCTGAAACTTTTTATACTATATAATGTGTAATTAGTTTGATCCTGGGCTTTATTACAAATATTTATACAAATGTGTATTTATTTCTATATTTAGTTAGTAAGAATTTAACCTAACCTCGCTTGGAATTAAGATATAATGTTTGACATACATTTTGCATTCACTTCCAAAAAAGTTTATTACAACTCTGTCACTTTTTATGGGAAATGAAATATGAGGGAAATGTTTATCCGTATCCCGTAGGTTATCTCTGTTCGTTAGTGATATCCATATTGTGACCTGATAAACTTCGTATTAATTGAGTACTAAAGATGTAATTCCCTTCGACAGGAATCAAACCCGCATCGTTCGATTTACGACCAGTTGCTCTGACCACTGAGCTTCCGAAAAATGCGTTTTACAGTTGGGTTCTTGGGCTCGTGTATTCCTCACGCATTTGATATTTGTCACCGCTGTCATCATTTACGTAAGTCAATATGAGGAAGGTTTGGACCTTTAAGTAATTGATATCAAAGTCAGACTTTTACACAATGTCGTGCCCAGATTGTGACAAATTACTCGTTTTTTTCTTGATTAGATAAATACATTCATATTTTGCAATATGAATCATTTATGTAAAAAATAAACTCACCTTGAAATGACAATCAGTAATGCAGAAAATTCCTAGTACTGTTTTTGTATCTCACCTTTTGGAACTGCTGTAATACGTTTAGATGGATTTTGAACTATGATAATTCGTTATCTCAGCACAAAACAAAACTTGTACTTCTCGTTTTTACTTTCGTATACGCACGAATATACGTAGTATAAGTAGTGTTATTCGTATGTGACGTATATACGTAGTATATTCAAAAAAGTATACGTAGTATACAGAGTTGGTGTAATACAGCGGAAAATCGATTTCCTGCGATTAAACGGTAATACACGTTTTGGAGTCGAGAAAGATTTTATCCAAACCGTCCTCGTCCATCCGTCGGTGCACACTAGTAGCGCCTCAACAATGAGTAGGAATTTTTTCAAAATTGAAGAAACCCCTCTCCATCTGGCTGTAATTGAAACTTTGAAATTTTGTAAAATTCTTTGAAATTTGGGGGTACTTTTTACATGAAGCCTTTTGGACATTTTCAGAATTAAACGGCTCCTAATTTTCTGGTAAGAATAGAGTAAAATACATTTAGAAGGATGACATAGTTCCAATTTCATGGTTAACTATGAATTTTCGAAAATGTTAAATAGTTTGAACATTTTGGGGCGTCTTCCTACAACTACAAATTGAAAATAGGATTTGTCTTTCAAAAATGAAATTTGTTGTCCATAATTCACCCTGCATAACAATCATGTAGGCTTTCTTGAAATGATGGCATTTTTCGTGCAAAAGTGTAAGTAATATTTTTACAATTTAAAGAATTGTTTGAAAGTAAAACTGCAATGAAACCGTTTTTCTTTTCTTACTATTAAAATGTTTCAAAACCGATTTTGCGAAATCGTACTTCTTTTACTGTTTCTGCTGCAAGCAACATTCCTGTCTTCAGCTAGAAAAACTCAACAAGTATCACCCGTCAACACATCCTAATATGTAAACATTGTATATGACTGCGGGGAGGATGTCGTAAGTTCAGGTGTTTGTTTGAAGAACTGAAGACTGGAGTTCACGTCCTGGCCTGTTCATGCAAATTTTTATTTTTGACTATGTGTGAGATTTTAATTAATACTTTTCCTTTTCAATAATTTAAGGTATGCATTTACGGTTGTCGTTTCAGAGTTTTCAAAAACGAATGAAGTGTTAATAGTGTAACATTTGTTATATATTAAGAAAACATTGCTTCAATAACTCGAGAAATACAGAGTCACTTGTATATAAATGTGAGTAGATGAACAAAAGATAATAACTGTGGAATGATAGGTGACTTTATTGAAGTCAATAAATGTTTCTTAGATTCTAGTATTAATTACTTGCGGCAAATGATTCTGAATGTCGGGTCGTGTCGAAACTTGTCCGCTAGCCCAACGTTATCACGTCTAATAACTCACCTTGGGCAGAGGCGATATGGTTGAGCGTCAGGCGAAATGAAGCGCCTGCTAGCAAAAATTACATAGTACTGAACTGGAAACATTCTTAAGTAGAATTAACTATTTTATAGTGCCATGTAGATTTCTTTGCTTTCTTATTGTCTCTTAGAGGTAATTTATTTAATATTTTAAATTGCAGAAGTGCGGAAAAGCAATGAGTTTGAAGACAAAATTCGTAAGATTCTTAATTGAGTAAGTTCACGGAAATGCTTTCGTACGTCTGTGTTGGTAGCGCAATCGCTTAGGTGCGTGGCTTCACACTAGAGGAACGCGTGTTCAAATCCCGTACGATATCAGCGGTTTTACTTGACGGTTAAATGAAAAATAAATTCTAATAACGATGTCGAGAATGTTCTAAACATTCCTTTTCTTTGCAAGAAGATACCATTACAAAACTGCGGAAAGAATTTGATGTACTTTCGATTACTGGTCGTTTACCAGATCGTTCACTACTCCATATTTTCCTGTTCATAGGCTGTTTTTGGTTTTTACATTGGTACGTTCGTTTCCTTCCCAATCCCTAATACGAGTATTACGTCCTTTGTAATTAACTTTATTTATTTGTGTCTTACTGTTCGTTTGTCAAGTTTTCTAGCTGAAATTTTTTCTTTGCTTTTAAAAATTAAGAAATGCTTACACTTCGCTACTACCAAAATATGAAGAACTAGAGGTGCTACAGAATGGGACAGACTTTCTCGTAGCAAATGTTTATACCCTTTGTGTGGACTGGTTTTAAGGTTCTTACAGTCACATATGTTCTTGCTGTTCTCTTTGCCAGCTGGACATCTATCGCCGCACAAAATACATTTTTTAAGCAATTTTCAACTTTTCGGTTCAAAATAGCTCTTTTTCACAGGAATCTATTGAGTTTTTGAAAAACTTCCTCTAAAGTCATTTGAAGCACTTCTACTCACAAGTTAAATAATCTATTCAAATCTATTCAAATGCTCATATTAACAGCCCGAGAGGTATTTCAAAAAATTACATTTGTGTAATTTTTAAAAAACAATAGAATAGATCAATATATCGTTTACGTCATCGGATATGCTGCATTTGACATTACCCCAACCAAAAATTTAAAGAAAAAATTTGGAGCCGTTTTTGAGAAAATCTTGTTTATGCAAATTTTTAAAATTGCAAATATTGCACGCCATATTGTGCGAAATCAACTAAAACTTTTAAAATTGACCTTATTGGGGTAAAAGATCTAAATTATAAGCAACACATTTCATTTGAAGCAAAAAATCTCTATCTTAATTTTGTAGTTGTAGTAAGACGCCGCAAAATATTCAAATTTTAGCGATGTTTCAAAATTCGGAGTTAACCGTGAAAATTGGACATATTCTACCTTATAAGCGTATTTTACTATAGAGTAAACAGTCCTTACAAGAAATTTACAGAAAAATTTGGAGCCGTTTTTGGAAAAATTTAAAATGTCCGGAAGGCCACAAATAGTCCCCCCAAAAATTCATGAATGTTTTTCAAAATCGCATAGCTTCAGCTCAGGCGAAAACGACAGGGGTTTCTTCAATTTGGAAAAAATCGTATGCATGGTTTAGGCGCTAGAGTTGTATCAGACGGACAGATGGACGTTTTGCTTCCAATTATTTTTTGGCATCACGGATCAACAAAACTGGAATTATGGCTACACCCGTGCGGAGGTCTTTTTTTCTCTTAATTTAGCAATTTTTTTTTATTCGGTTTTTCGTCACCAGAGCGCTGCAATGATTTTTCGCAGAAATGCGCAGTTTTTCTGCGCAGATATATAACATTCTTCTATACTACGTATATTACTCTGTATATACGTAAGTATACGAGAATGTGGCTATGAAGTGTTTGCTAACATGCGTCACGCAGATACATTTTAAGGAATAGTTAGTGATGAAGTTGAAAAAATAATTTTTGGTTTTTAAAGCTATGTATTTTATATCATAAATATTCGATTATTAGTTGAAGTAAATATGTTTATCATGCCCATTTGCTAACATTCTGAAAGGCTACATTGTTGTGAATGATATTGATTAATAAACAAGTCCATTATTAAATATTCTTCTCAATCATTCATTCAAGAGTGCTACAACTATTTTACTAAACCATCCCAATCATGTGATCCAAAATAAAAGACTCAGGGTCACGTGCCCTTCATCCTAGAAAATATTCATTTCTCTCTCATAATGAACTAGTGGTAAACTAGTAATGAAGATGAAGATGAAGATCTTTTATTTATATAATATTATTTGATCAGAAACAGTTCTTTACCCCTTAACTTGACGTTGAAATACTTGTTACATTATTTTAGGAGACACCCACAAGTCATGCAAGACTGGTAAAACAAATGTTGAAAGGTTTGATTAGTGCATAATCCAAATAACTAAAAATGTTGGTGGATATCGTTTAAGACTTCTCTAGAACGGCTGCAAACCTTTTGAATTCACATAAGCGATTTCTGCGCTTTTTGGAGTCTGCGTATCACTTGAAAAATAGGTAGAAAAATAATTTTTTTTTGTATCTGTAACATTTAATCCAGAAATTAATAAAAACATAAAAAATGGAGACTCAAAATAAATAATGTAAAGTCAAGACACATGGTTGTAGGGAAATCTCGATATGATCTAGAACAGAAATAGTATATTTCTGTGTAGGAAAGGAATTCTAAATATATCGGAGTGATTATTAGAGCAGGGGATCTAATAATATTGACTTTATTAAAATAAGCTAGGAAGGCCAATTATTAGTAGACTTCATAATATTTTATAAAACAAAAATTTTCGAAAGAAAACTAAGAGACAATATACAAGACAATGGTGGAGAGCTGTGTTACGTATGAATCGGAAATTAGGAATTAAAAATGATGCAATAAACTCTCGGTTAAATGCTATGAAAATGAATTTGAGACGATGTTGTCAGTATACTGCTTGATAGAATACTAAACGAAGAGATTGACAGATAATAATGATTGAGAGACAAGATCGAAAATGTAGAATCCAAACAACTCCAATGGTATGCTGCAGAATGCATGCTGACAGAATATCAAAAATTATATTTAAGTGAATCCCTTTCGAAAGAAGAAAACGAGGAAGGCCAAGAAAATCTTGTAAGTACGTCATCGATTTGACAATGAAGGCACAAGAATAGAGGAAGATGTTTGACTGGAATAAAAACATTGGTGTGTAGTTTGCGAAAAACGGTCATTAGAACTGTAAAATACTCGCTTAAGAATTAATAATAATTACCTTAAACCCGAAGTGGAAGATACCGGATGAAGAAGCCTTGTTATTATGTGCTGGCACAAGTAAGCGGGTAATCTGTGTAAGCACAAGTAAGCACAAGTAATCTGTTAAGATCTTGCCGGAATACCAAACCAAAACCAAAGTTACGTTCTTATTTGAAAAGATTAAATGAAAAACAAAGAAAATGTGATTATTTTCAGAGGGGAGTCTCTAGATAACAAATATCAGATATTACTCTATTTGGTATTTATGATATTTGTAAACTTTGTCCATTTATCGGCATGATCGCTTTTTCAATGGGAACAACTATTCTTCCGAATTGACAGGTCGGAAAGTAAATATTGTATTTAGGTAAAAAAAATAGATGATTGAATTATGTTTTCGAAAAATTGACGGGACTGAAGTGAAAAGAGAAAACTAGCACAAATAGTAAATTCACATTTCTTGTATGTTGCACCAATGAATAATGTCAATTCCACAATTAAAATCTATTTTCGATCCACCAATAACATATGTGGGTCTCTCTTTAACTCTGAAATCTTTCGCTTTAGCGGCGATAACATAATTCACCGAAAGTGTTCGGCAGTTTATCGACGAATGACAGAAAATGTAATTACAATAGCCAGTAGGACTTCTTGATGCAGTATTCCAAAGGCAGATTTTTTAAAACCTGTGACATTTGTTCATCATTTCTCTCTCATGGTATGCAACATGTATTCTCAAATTAATGTTGAAATATCTAGTATCACTTTCGGAATCCTAAGACTTAAGTAAAAGGAACGCAATGGTGACCCTGAAGATTTGGTTACGAACAGAGCGCAGATTTCTCCTTCTTCCCGACCTTGCATTAAAGTGGTCGCCGAAGTGTGCGACCAAATGCCAATGAATTATAAATTTGAGGTTATTTCGTTATTATTTAGATTTTCTTTGTAAAATCGTCTCTGCGTGAGATATACTATATAATGAACACAAACTATCAATCATCGTAAGCAGTACATTTTAAAACGTTACATTGTAATATAGTAGCAATGTGTTTCTAACAATAATAAATATTGTAGGTTTAGTTTAAAAATTCAACCTTAATTCATATTATACTTAATTAAATTACTTGATAAATATTGATAACTTAAATGAATTTTCCCAAATAAAAAAATTAATTGCTTATTTTGTTTACAATATTTATTAATAATTCATTAAAAATTATAAATATGCAGTGCAATATTACTGAAGATGCGTTAGTGAACACATATCCAATAAATTGGCAATTTTGTATGAAATGTAAAAAATGTATGAAAATAGAGAAAATTTTATTTTGCAACAATATTTTACAAGAAGAGGATCCCTATTCATTTTCTAACGATTATCGTGACACAGATTTTGTTTGACAAAATTTTGAAACATTACACAATTACAATTTTGAAATACTATGACAGGAGAATCTCTAGTGATTCTTAATGGATTAGCAAAAACAGTGTTTGCATAGGTCTGCTTATCTAGGAAGTGGTGTAATATCTGATGACGTGTAAAAAACTTTGTGTGCATTGCTCGTTCCTCGAAAATAAAAATATCGTAATGTAAAAATATACTTGCTATAATAATAAATATTACCATTGCGTTGGATTGAAATCATACATAAATTACGCATATATCGATATGAATGTGTGTGTATGTGTATGTGTGTGTGTGTGTGTGTGTGTGTGTGTGTGTGTGTGTGTGTGTGTGTGTGTGTTCCTCTCAATGTTCACGCAATAGACGAAAGCTGGTGTTTCTACCTTTGCAACATTAAGATATTAAATGTTATATAAGAGTCATATGTCGTTTTTGGATTATCACGCAAAATCCTCAAAGACTAGGGTATCAAGTATATGATTTTTAATATTTGCGTAAAGAACTCCATGTAAATGCAATCATCTAACGTTAGATTGAAGAGGTAATTAATTGTGATCCCCGTAAAAGATCAATAATCATTCATTTGCTTACAGCTGCACTTACCAATCATAATGTCTGCAGTAGAATACTTTCATTGTGACTAAATTAACTTTAAATACTTTAAGTTTATTTAGTATTTTACATATCAAAACTATTTTATTACAATATTAATGTCCGTGACCATATATTCTTTGTTAATTGGTGTCATCTGAGTAATTGATGATGCAAGTATTTCACACCTGAAAGCTGCTATCTCGAGACGTGTTTGAGAAACTGACTCTTAAACGTATTTCTTTAAGTTATTAATTTTTCTAATAAAATAACTAGGTTAGACAATGCATACAATGCAAATTATTTGCATTTTATATTAAATATTACAATAATAAACGACGAAATGTAGACATGGAGCTTAATAGTCGTTGTCCAGTGTTATTTTTTGCAAAAAACCGTTTTATAACAGTTTTAAAATATGTTTTTACTGGGAAGTTGCATGCCTTTATTTATGTAATTAAATGTATATACAAAAATTTATGTAAAACTGTTGGTTGATTTAATATTTATATTCAAATATTTACTATAATATAACTCGCCATCACCGCCATTTTGTAATGTTCAAGATTAATAGTCCCGCCTCCCTGAAATGAAGCTAAAGCGGATTGGTCAGCTCGATCCGCAGGGCGGGCAGGGTCGGAAAACTCTGGTAAAGTTCGGCTCAGGACATCGCCCATTTTTGTGCAAGCGAGGTACATTAAAACCTAGTCTGTTCTTTCTTCCCATTTATCTGAACTATTAAATTACGCAAAGTTATTGCACTTTCCTTTCGTAGAAATCGGCCATCCGCGTAACGCCATTGTTCCATGTCACCTCCGTAGTATACACGTAGCATCCATTAATTCATCTCCCCACAGCATCCATCCATTTCCACACGTTTGTTAACGACAAATTTACTTTAAATGAAGAATATCCCTGATTAAAACTACTCACTAATTATTATACTAGTTTTTGTTAACTGCGACCGACAATATGGCGACAGTGTTCCGCGAACACTGTTTTCGTGAAATATATAAATATCTCTTCCACGTTTTATCTTTCCATTAACTCGACAGTTACTAAACACGATATTTTTCCCTCTATTCACAACCGGACCGCATTTTTCTATTAAAATAAAAATTTTTGCGGAGCGTTTCGACATGCATCCGTATTCAAGCTACTTCGACCGCGCTCTTCTACGTCATTGTTGTGTCCGGATCGTCAGCTCTTTTTTTCTTTTAACATCACACGATCGCTGTTGCTTCTCCTACAAAATATTACATCATTTAATTTAATTCACATTTTCTGTTCTGGCGTAGCCCCTCGAAGTTTCCAACGTTGCGACTGTTACCATAATTTTCTAAATGATTTATTCTGTTGGTTCTTAAAGTTTTGTTTGTATTGCTTCACGCGTTCTCTTAATTTTCGCCACAAACACCTTTTGATTTACTGAACCTTAAAGCACAACAATGGCTATCATGTCTGTTTACAAGCTGGAATTTATACTATACAAAAATGTTCATATCTTTCGAACGCGTGATGCGATTTCCTTCAAATAACTTGCAAACGACTTCGCTACATGAACGCTACTGCCCTATCTTGTCCCAATTGTGAATTTGTCGCGTTTTCCGTTTACTTCTCAAAACTATCGCTACGCGACATCGCCTTCATCTGTTTTACAGTTCATGTTAATGTTATGCATTTTCTATTTATTCTTTGACTTGTGCCTTATTCTTGGGGAATCATGGAATATTACAATATATAGTCTAAGATTGACGTAAAAAAGTACTTCAAGGCATGTTACCTCAACTTAATGCTGAAATAAAATATTTTTTAATGAAAATGTTGCATTGCCTCGGTAATTACGATAGAAATTCTTAAATTAATTCCGAAGTGGTCATTTAAAGGTTCGTATGATATGGTTATTCATCTTTAAGCGACGATGTACTTTTGAACTTAAGTGACGACTCGGGCATCTATTTACCAAACGGGGATATTAATAAACGTATGATAATCCTCATCCTTAACGTAAATATTTTTATATGCAACTTTCAAAACTTCATAAACCTCGCCAAGAATTTAAATCTATATCCCACCGCAGGTCACTAGGCAATACATATTAACTGTCGGGAAAGGGCGATATGACAGTTTATGCACGGTTGAGTCTAACGGTGGCTCTCCGGATGCTACTGCAGGCGAATGCAGCAGCAGGAGGTCGCTCTAATGGCTCCTGGGCACGTTATTGCCGCCGAGTTGGAAATAGGAATGAGACCTCGATGTCGATATTTTCAAAACTTTCATCCTTTTTAGCATCGAAATGTATTATTATTATTATTATTATTATTATTATTATTATTATTATTATTATTATTATTATTATTATTATTATTAATAATAATAATAATAATAATAATAATAATAGCAATAATATTGTAGATTGATGGCTCGTTTCAAGTAGATTTAGACCACATAGGATCAATCTTACGAGGATACCAGGAATTAAGTCATTTGTTTTTTTATTATATTAATTTTTAGTTTTACGTTTCGCAAATTACACTCACCAAAACTGGTGACGTCTGTTGGACACTATACACTATTGTACGATCAACAAATTCAAACGGATCGAACGAAAGCGTCAAACAAACCGTATATAGTTATCCGGGATTGGAGAAAAAACGTGTCTACTTGTAGATGTTGCTGTGCCTTGCGATCAAAACGTCGTAACCAAGGAGGCAGAGAAACGTCTTAAATACAAGGGTGTGGAAACCGAAATCAGCCGAGTGGGGGGCGTAAAAGCACAGGTCGTACCGATAGTCATCGTAGCTCTGGGATTTGTTCCACAAAATTTGTGTAACAACTTGGCTAAACTTCCAGGTCATTCAAAAGACTGGGAAGGGCAAGAAATTGCTTTCTTTAGAACATCCCACATTTTGCGTAAAGTAGTTTAGCCACAGTCCGTAGATCTATCTGCTCCTTAGGTAGCTGGTTGCAACCTCGAGTAGATTTTATATTTAGCGGACTCGTAATATCTCTAGTCGTGATGTAGAGGAATAATAAAACTACTAAAAATAATAATCATAGTAATAATAATAATAGTAATAATAATAATAATAATAATAATAATAATAATAATAATAATAATAATTTTGAGATATTCATAAATTGGACATTCTTGAGATGAAAGGAGAAAAATAAAAAAAGAGGGTTCATCGATAAAGGAAGTCAACATTGTTTTTTAATTATCCAATCGCATAATAAAACTTTTGTTAGTCGCCCTGATAATTGTTTGACTTACGTTGTCAGTTAACTTCGAATTAAAAATTAATAAACGCAACCATTGTCAAATTACTCTTCCCCCACTCCCCGTGAATATTCACGGTTACTATCACAGTTTTAAAAACGTGGATGTTTAAAATCATCGATACTTTTGGGGCGATGTGTTATTAACAGGTACGTTTTAATGTTGAAACACGATGTTTTGCTGGCGGTGTGGAAGCAGAGTGCCCACTCGTGAGGGAGGGCGCCGAAGCAGCGAGACGCAGCCGAGCAGCCGAGGAGCCAAGCGCGGGGACCGCAGCCTTGCAGAGGCGCTGCGTTGGCGCCAAGTTACCCGAAACGAGCACGGAATATTTCATACCTCGATTTCCTCGAAGCCATCGGAAGACTGAATTATATTTCTTGGAAATCAACGCAAATGCAGGGATTGGAGTTTACTTTAGGCTAAAGGTATCTACTCACAGATCTCGGTTCAGTAAATTATGGCGTACTTTCCGAAGAACGGCATAACTTCACTAGATTGTTTTAATAAATATATTAAGTTCCCTAATTGTTAGATAACTGGTATGATCTGCACTACCTTGCTGTGAGGCTTTATTACGAATCCACAAGAGACGTTGCTTTATGCATTTTTTATACAGATCTAAATACCATGTTCGCAGCAAATACCGGGCATTTGAAGAAGAAAAGGGAACCAGTTCACTAAACATTGGGTACCAAATGTGCGACGAGAACGGGTATGATAATCGACTAGTTGTGTTTATTAAATGTATACTCGAACATGGAATTCAGCGAGTGTAATATACCTGATTATCCACAAACTATAATAACAGGTGCCATAATATATGTGTGATAACATTACTACGACAAGCAATGACTAACAAGGGTTCGATGAAAAACATGCACTATAGGACTAACGACCTCAGTAGTTGACACGCCCGGAATCACTATCGATCAACAACCTGTACGATAATCCTAGTTGCTGTAGTAGCTTTAGTTTACATTTTCAGCCCTAGTCACCGTCTGTAATCCTCGTTGTTGTAGTAGCTTTCGTTTCCATTTCTCAGCCCTAGTCACCGTCTGTAATCCTAGTTGTTGTAGTAGCTTTGTTTCCATTTCTCAGCCCTAGTCACCGTCTGTAATCCTCGTTGTTGTAGTAGCTTTCGTTTACATTTCTCAGCCCTAGTCACCGTCTGTAATCCTGTTGTTGTAGTAGCTTTCGTTTCATTTCTCAGCCCTAGTCCCGTCTGTAACCGTTGTTCGTTGTTGGAGTGGCCTTCGTTTCCATTCCCTAGCCCTGCCGCAGCAGCCGCGATGTGGCAGCGCGCGGGCGGCGGCGGCCGGGCGTTCAGGGGCCCCCCCCCGGGGCGCATCGCGCGGCGACGCGCGGGGCCGCGAGACGCGCATTGATCGCGCCCGGCCGCGGCCGCCCTCCGACCTCGCAACGGGAATGCCGACCTCGGGGGTCGTGGGCGGGCTGGCCGTCTGTGCCGTCTGCTCGTGCCGGTGTCGTCGCCGTGCTTGGCGGTTGGGCCTGGTGGTCGCCCTGTCCACGGTGGCGTCGCTGCTGGTGGCCGCCGTGGTGCTGGTGGTGGTGGCCGTGGTCGCCGGGCTGGTGTACTTGTTCGCCCGACGAAGGGTGCGCCATTACCTGGTGGACCGATTAATGGAGCGCCTGCAGCAATTCACTGGCTGGGAGGGATAAGCGGCGTGAGAGGAAGACAGCGAAATGAAGTTCCGGTTGGTGTTGCGGTGCTGGAGAGCTGGCGAACTGCCATTTTTCTTCCAAAGATGTTACTTCATCAATGGACCAAATGAAGAACCCATTGGGATTTTAGATCTTCGAAAGCTTTTAACGTTATTAACCATAACATCTTGCTCTCAAAATTACCTTCGTATGGAATTCGTGGTATTGCCCTAGATTGGATAACCTCGTACCTTAAACATCGATCTCAAAGAGTAGAAATGCCAAAAATTGGCACGAAAGTACATTATTTACTTATCTCCACCCTTTTGCCAATTGAACATGAGGCCCCATTGCTGTCTGATCTTAGGTCCTATCCTCTTTCCCGCTGTACGTAAACGATATGCCCTCATCTATTAAAAAATGGAAGAATGTCTGTTTTGCTGATGACACGAATGTTCTTTTGCAAAAACGAAACAATGGGGATAGCATAATTTCAGAAGTTTCAAATTGGTTTGTAATAACAAATTAATAGTTAACGAAGGCTGACAAACTGTCTCAATGCAATTTTGTGCTTCAAATCGGCAATCGTATGCTCAAATGCAATACATTGTTGGTGAATTTGTACTTTGTTATAAATTGAGAAAAAAGGGGTTGTGTATTATCAATATTTTTAATAACTAAAGTTCCCTTCGATCGCGTAGCAATCATCATCATAGCTGAAACTATATGAAATGAATTATTTGAAAAACATATTGTATTTGCTTTCACATCTGTCATAGTACTAAATAAAGGAGAAAATTGAATATCATTTGAATGTTATCTACATTATTCTCACCGATTTCATTTGTTTATCCTAGATAGAATAATCGGATATGGGCATGTTTTCATCCGGTCTGTCCGTGTTTCTGTCACCACTGGGTTTTGTCTGTTCGCCCACTGTCACTTCCGATCCCTTGACCAAACAAGCGACGTGTCACTCGTAGAATTTCTGTCTGGTGGAGGAGAAATGACCGCAATTTCTTCTTCTCGTATCTCTTAATGATAAAATAACTGGTACGAGAATAACAACTTTTTGTATTCCAGTATTATACTGTTGCATTTTATGAAATCGTTCATGAAAGGACATATTACGGCACAAATGATGACGTATTAGAATTTACGGCACGAATGATTGCATCATCACATTCAGCCAATCGCATCGAGGGAATCGTTGGGAGGTATGTTGTTTTGTTTTAATTATATTTTATTTTGCAATTTGTTTGTGTACAAACATTTGGCAAAATTACATAGATTTACGTAAACAAATACATGAGAGGAGTAAATCCCAAGACCGCACTCCACCAATGATATGAATATTAATACAAATTAACTATTAATTATAATTTCTGAAATTAATAATTTAAAGTCGATATGGAAGGTCTAAAGTATGATGGTATGCTAGTCGTCTGCGGAGTCATCATTGTCTTGCAAGCTGGGATGGCTAGAATATTCGGATGATTATGTAGTCTTTGTAGGTATTTTGCATTGATCTCGTTGATTTTTTCTTTTATTGTTTAGATCTGTAAATATTTGTGTAATGTTGTATTCGTTACGTACCAGGGGCATTTACAAATTTTCTTAAGGCTATTGACTGGAAGCGTTGTAATATTTCAATGTTAGAATTTTGAGCTGTTCCCCAAAGTTGTATGCCATATGTCCAGACTGGTTTTAATATTGCTTTGTACACAATTACTTTGTTTGCGATGCTTAAAGATGATTTTCTTCCCAGTAGCCAGTTTAACCTTCTAAGTTTTAGGTCTAATTTTTCTTTTATTCTTTATATGTTTTTTCCATGTGAGTCGTCTGTCCAGAGTAAGTCCGAGATATTTTGCCGAGTCATTTTGAGGAATACATTGCGATCCAATTTTTATTGGTGGACACGTTTCGTGCTTCAGACTGAAGGTGACTTGGACAGACTTCTTGTCATTGATCTTGAGGCGCCAGCGTTTCTGCCACTTGTGGATGGATTGCAGATGTTCTTTCACGAGACGAGATGCTTCTGCTGGATCTTCGTGTCGAGCTAAGATGGCTGTGTCGTCCGCGTAGGTTGCTGTCAATGCGTTTACAGATGATGGGATGTCGGCAGTATATAATGAATAAAGGAAAGGTGCAAGCACACTTCCTTGAGGCACTCCTGAATTTATAGGGATAAGGATTTGCTTTTTCACTGTTAAATGTTATTTGAAAATATCTCTCTGTAAGATACGATTTTAACAAGTGGTAGTAAGGATACGGTAGATTTTTCTTAATTTTATACAATAGACCGGGGTGCCAAACCTTATCGAAAGCCTGGCTTACGTCTAGAAATACAGCAGAACAATATTCTTTATTTTCTAGCGATTAACTAATTTCGTTTACTATTCGATGAATTTGTTCCACAGTCGAATGCTGTTGTCTGAACCCAAACTGATGATGAGATATTATTTCATTTTCTTGTGGAAGTGGTTTTTAATGTGACAGAAGCAGTTTAAAAAAAATAAATTATAATATTGGCAGTAGACTAATAGGTGTGTATGATACAACTTCATGTGCTGGTTTGCCGGGCTTAGGGATGACTATTACTTGAGCGATTTTCCATTGATCAGGGAAGTGTCCTAGTCTTAGGATGGCATTGAAGATGGAAGTAAGTAAGGCTATTAGTTTTCTTGGTAGATGGTGTAGAATTGTTGCTGAAATCATATTGTATCCGGAAGCTTTTTAGTTGGTAATTCTTGATTGTTGTTTCAACTTCTCGAGCACTTACGGACTGATTTGGGAGCTAGTTGCAATGGTGAACTAAGAAGTTGTAAATTTCTTCCTCTTCTGTAGCAGATATCAGGAAGGAAATGGTTGGAATGATGTTAGAGTTATGGCGGTGTGTTGTAGAGTTGGGAGGTATAGCGGTGATAGATCAGCCGACCACCATTTTCTCGCATAGTTGTCAAATATCCGAGACGTCGCAATAAAGTTGTTTCGCAAAATTAAGTTTGATTCTCTTATAAATTTACAATACTGTTATACAAAAAAAATAGCATATGCAACTCGCTTATAATCTTGCTTTATTGCATTCGTACAAATTTGAAAACTGGCTCCTAAGGTCGCTCGTTTTCAAAACATGTTGCCATGCAATACAACATAACATTATAAACTAATTGCATAAACAACTAGTATTGTATTTGTATTTGTTTAGAATATTTGTGATGAAATTAGTGAGGGTTGAGGTTGTTGAGAGATTTTATATCAGAAAAATTTACTTTCTGCAGGTTTTCAAAAATGAAAATAATAAATCGAAAAGATGTATGTCTGATGTAAATTTTAGCACTATCTGTACAGAAACTTTGAAGAAAAAATGTGGAGCAATTTTTTGAGACACAGTTTGTGCATTTGCGAATATGCTCAATTTTGCGCTAACTTTCACTGAACAATTTTTTGAATTCGATAATAAGAAAATTTGAAACATTTGCACTGCCGCTTGCACAAAAATGTTCTGAGCCGATCTTTACCAGTTTTCCGACCCCTGCCCCGCCCTGCGGGATCGAGCTGACCAATCCGCTTTAGCTTCATTTCATGGAGGCGGGACTATTCATCTTGAACATTACAAAATGGCGGTGATCGCGAGTTATATTATAGTAAATATTTGAATATAAATATTAAATCAACCAACAGTTTTACATAAATTGTTGTATATACATTTAATTACATAAATAAAGTCATGCCATTTCCCAGTAAAAACATATTTTAAAACAGTTATAAAACGGGTTTTTTGCAAAAAAAAAAAAAACCCTGGACAGCGAGTATTAAGCTCCATGTCTACATTTCGTCGTTTATTATTGTAATATTTAATATAAAATGCAAATAATTTGCATTGTATGCATTGTCTAACCTAGTTATTGTATTTAAAAAAAATTAATAACTTAAGGAAATACGATTTGGAGTCAGTTGCACAAACACGTCTACGAGATAGCAGCTTTCTGTTGTGAAATACTTCATCATCAATTTTTCTGATGACGGAATTAAAAAATACATGGTCACGGTAATTAATATTTTAATAAAATAGTTTGGATATGTAAAATACTAAATGAACTAAAAGTATTTAAAGTTCATTTAGTCACAACGAAAGTTTTCTACTGCAGACATTATGATTGGTAAGTGCAGCTGTAAGCAAATGAATGATTTTGGATCTTTTGTTTTGGGGATCATAATTAATTACTTCTTCAATATAATTCTGTTAGGTGATTGCATTTTACATGGAGCTCTTACTAACTATTAAAATCATATGATACTCAACATTGAGGATATTTGCGTGAGAATAAAAACAAGATATGTCTCTTACATAATATTTTTATATCTTAATGTTTGTAAAAGGTAGAAACACCAGCTTTGTCTATTGGTGCGAACTTCTTGGGAGGAACACACATTACACACACACATCAAATTACTTACAGTAATTTATGTATGATTTTCAATCCAACGCAATGAAATTAATATTTTTACATTATTATAGAAAGTATATTTTTACGTTACTATATTTTATTTTCGAGAGACAAGCAATGCACACAAAGTTTTTTACACGTCATCGGAATGTTACACCCACTCCTTCTAGATAAGCAGACCTATGCAAACACTGTGTACGCTAATCTATTAAGAATCATTAGAGATTCTTCTGTCATAAATTATTTCAAAATTGTAATTTTTAATATTCTTTCAAAATTTTGTCCAACTTCGGAAATCTGTATCACGATAATCGTTAGAAAATGAATAGGGATCCTCTTCTGTAAAACATTGTTTCAAAATAGAATTTTGTCTATTTTCATACATTTTTTACAAAATTGCCAATTTATTGGATATGTGTTCACTAACGCATCTTCAGTAATATTGCATTGCATATTTATAATTTGTAATGAATTGTTAATAAATATTGTAAATAAAATAAGTATTTTTTTTTATTTGGGAAAAATTTCTTTCAAGTTATCCATATTTATAAAGTAATTTAATTAAAGTACTATAATATGGATTAAGGTTGAATTTCAAAATTATAACTAAAATATTTATTATTGTTGAAACGCACTGCTACTATATTACAATGTAACGCTTTAAAATGTACTACCCATTGATTGATAGTTTGTATTCGTATATAGTATATCTCACAGAGACGATTTTACAAAGAAAATCACACAATAATAACACAATGACCTCAAATTCATAATTCATTCACATTTGGTCGCACTCTTCGGCGACCACTTTAATGCAAGGTCGGGAAGGAGAAATCTGTGCAATCGCTGTTGGGTTCGTAACCAAATCTTCAGAGTAAAAAAATTTTTCAAATTTTCAAATTTTTCAGTTCTTCAAATCTTCATTCGTAACCAAATCTTCTCGATCTCGATCTCGTTCTCGTTCTCGTTCTCGTTCTCGTTCTCGTTCTCGTTCTCGTTCTCGTTCGGTGCAATGCGTGCCTAAGGGAGGGCAAGTTCTGTTCAAGATGGAAGAAGGGCGCTTGTACTAATCAGCATGGCGCATTGCGGAACACTCTCCACATCCTACAGACCACTGTGTATGCTCGACACAACGGGCAAACTCCTCGAGAAGCTCCTGAAACCCCGTATCCAGTCGGCAATCGACAAGGCAGGAGGCCTATCAGACACGCAGTATGGCTTCTCAAAAGGAAAATCAACCTTGGACGCCATAAGAAAAATAACAGACGCAGCAGCCAAAACGGAAGAGGGCAACCACTGGTCCAGACCGCTGTGCATGGTCGTCACTCTGGATGTGCGCAATGCATTCAACTCTGTGCGCTGGGACGATATCATGGAGGCTCTGGAAAACTTTGACGTACCGACCTACCTACTACGCATCCTGAGCAGCTACCTGACAGACAGACTTCTAATCTACGACACCGAGGACGGACAGAAGAGCAAGCGACTGACGGCAGGAGCGGCGCAAGGATCCATCCTAGGACCAGACCTCTGGAATGTAAACTATGACGCCATCCTGAAGCTGACAATGCCCGATGGCATCTTCCTTGTAGGATACGCGGACGACCTTGCAGCAATCATCACTGCACGCACGCTAGAGGGCCTACAAATAAAACTGAACCAGACGATGAGACGAATACAGACATATATGACACCACAAACTAGAACTGGCCATAAACAAAACGGAGATAACCTTGACAAAACGCCGACTGACCCTGAGGTGAGTATGGAAATACAAGGGCAATCGCATCCATGCGGCAAAAAGTGTTAAATATCTCGGGCTGACACTGGACCGTAAACTCACCTACTGGGAACACATAAAAAACGCATCACAAAAGGCCGCAAAAATTGTAACAGCCCTGGAGAGACTTATGGTCAACACAAAGGGCCCAAAGCCCAATAAGCGTCGAACCCTGCTCTCCATAGCACAATCCATCATGCCATACGGCGCACAGATTCGCCAATGCACTGAGGCACGAAAGGTACCCAACAACTGACATCCGTGCAGAGAAGAGGAGCCCTGAGGATAACAAGTGCGTATAGAACAGTTTCGGATGCCCCTAGCTTTGTGGTCGCGGGAGTAATCCCAATAGATCTACTGGCACAAGAACGCAAGGATCTATACAACAAGAAACCTCTGGCAAACCCGACAGACGCCCGAAGAAAGGCAAGGAAACGCAACCTTCGACAGTGGCAGAGAAGATGGGAGAACGAATACAAAGGCAGGTGGACAGACAGACTCATTCCCAAAGTTGAGCCCTGGACAACACGAAAACACGGCGAGACAGATTTTCATCTCACCCAATTTCTCACGGGACATGGACACTTCCGAGCCTACCTACACCGGATGGCTAAAGTGGACAGACCAGACTGCACGTACTGCGGCCACGCTAAGGACGACGCCCAGCACACATTCTTCGAACGATAAGTACGTACTAAAGCACGAGGTACAAACAAAGCTGAGACATCAATCCAGACAACGGTGGACGATGTTAAACAGCCGAAATTGATGACGATCGCAGACTACGTGACACGAATCTTAAGACAGAAGAAAAACGACGAGAAAAACAAAACACAACACGACTAACTGAACGACAAATTAGACCCACAAAAACAAGACCGACGACACAAGACAAAATACGCTTGACAAACTACAAAAGACAGAAGAGAGGCCTATATGTCAAGAACACGGCCCCACTCTGATGAAATGGTGAAGAAGTAATACCGGAGAGGACAAGGCCAAGAAGAAACGAGATTTGTGTTTTTTAGTGGTGCCTCACACTACCTAGGGAAATGGCCACACGGCTCCCTAGGTGTCTGGTAGAGATTTTTCACACCATCCCCAGGCCCAAAAAATATTATTATTATTATTATTATTATTATTATTATTAATATTAATAATAATACTTTTTTTAAAAAGGCGAGATTAACATTTGAAAAACTCAATGTTTTCATTTCTGAATTATATAGAAAACTTATTTGCAACAGTAAACGAACTGCATATTTGATTTTTGTGCATTGCTAACAAAATAGTGACATCCTCAGCTCTCGTACTACTACAAACAAAAGGAGAACTAAAAAAAGAAGCACATAGTGCAGCTACATTTACGTCCAGGAGAAAATCAAGGAAGTATCTCAGCATCTGTTGAATGGATCATGGAAAATGGACAAAAACCTCATCGTGATGGGGGTCATTGACCCCCAAGTTGAAATACATTACTTGTTACAGGCATATTAAGTCTTTTTGAAAAATTATACAATACTAATTTAAACTAATTCTTTATGCTATATTATTGTTTGGTTCAAATAAACATTATTTTTCTTTTTGATGATTAGTATAGCCTCTAAATTAATATGAATATTTTGAGGGGAAAAATTATTCATTGCCCTGTATGGCAACGTTCTGAAATTTTTAATCTGATGTTTTTCTCGTTTGAATTACTAAAGATTCGTTATTTCTTGTTTACATATCAAATATTGAGAGCGTAGGCTTCCGCGGCCGGAGTCATGATTAACTTGGCTATCCGGGAGACGCTGCGTCCAGGGCAGAGGTGCCAACGTTCGACATCCAGACCGCCTACAAAGCTCCTACAAAGCTCGGACAAAACCTGGTACGTGTGAAAGATCGCATACCGCCTCTCATGTCATCAGGGGTATATGAGATCCCATGCAGCTGCGGCAGCAGTTACATCGGCGAGACAGGACGGACCATAGAGGAACGGCTCCGAGAGCATATCCGCCACTACAAGTACAACTACACTGACAAGTCGGCCGTAGCCCTCCACGCATGGGAAACTGACCACGCCATTTTATTTGATGGCACCCGCCTCCTAGCCAGAGAACACCGCTGGGGAACGAGAAGAGTAAAAGAGGCAATAGAAATTATTAAACATCCCCAAAATCTAAACGCTGATAAAGGGCCTACGTCTGCATGACGCCTGGAAACATCTTTTTCACCTGACCGAGTCCCGGCACGCCCCCGCTCCATGCCGTTGATAACGCGCGGTGCGCCTCCCCCACCCCGCCCGGGGAGCCCTTTCCCTGATTGGCCGTTGCACTCTCTCCGCATTGGCTGATCATCCGGCCTATGAGCGGACGGAGAGAAACTGCATATAAACCCGTGCGCAGCCCATCTCCGCGCAGTACTACGCCCTGAGGAAGGTCGCAGAATGGCGACCGAAACGTTGTCACCTGTGCCCTGGACGCGGCTATCTCCCGGATAGCCAAGTTAATCATATCAAATATTGTTATTTTTTGGTAGCATCTCCACTCATACAATCCATTTTCTTCGGAGGCAATTATTACCTTGTGATGTATTGTTGCGTATAAATTGGATTTCGGTGTACAAAGTACACCTTGGTTAACTGCAGATTCCAGATAAATGTTTAAAGTAAACAATTACGTCCGATCATGCAATTTCTCTCTAAGATCTGATATTAATGCGCAGGGATATTCCTGACAGTTCACCCACTGCACATAAATCTTCTCGTGTTCGATATTGTTAATGAGGTTGTTGTTCCGTGTGTCACACTACTCCGAAGTAATAAATCAAGATAGTAAAAAAGCAGGCCTGTTCTGAAATAAATGGGAAAAACTAGTTCACGGCATTAGTCGTGAATAAAGCAGCGCTGGCGAAGTGAAGTGGCGGCGAGCGGAGGCTGCGAGAGGCCCAGCGGCGGCGGCGGTTGAGCTCCGGCGCTGGGGTCGCGGCTGCCAACGCGCTCGCGCCCGCCCACCCGGTCGCGGCCCTTCGATTGCCCGTTACGTCACGCCCTCGCTGCGTGGCACCGCGCGGGACGATCGAAGAGGGGTCCGCCCTCTCCGCTCATCCGCCCCCCCAGTCTACCCGCCCTATCCGCCTATCCCGTCCTCTCCGCCCAACTCCCCGCTTGCCCGTCCTCATCGCCCTTTCTGTCCTTTCCGCTCCCCCCCCCCGCCTTCTGCGCCCACCACCCCCGTCCGCCCTCACGGCCCCCACCCTCTCCGCCCCCACCCTCTTCGTCCCCTGTCCTCTCACCTTCTTTGTCCCCCGCCCGCTCGCCCTCACCGTCCCTCTGCCACCGCCCCCCCGTCCGGCCACCCTCTTCCCCTGCCCGTCCGCCCACCCACCAGCACGCGCGCCGAAGCGTTCGCAAACGTGGGGGCTGCGGCCGTTTCATAACGTCACGTGCGATGCTCGCGTCGCGCGACCAGTCCGACACGTGAGCGGTGGCGGCAGGGGCGGAGGCAGGAGGCGTGAGCTGCCCGCACGTGGCACGCACCTCGGCCTGCCCCATCCCGCCTGTCCCCGCCCTCCGGAGAAGAGACGCTGCTGAGAAAGGATCGTCCATCGGTGCAGAAAGAGGAAGCCCTCCTTTCAGGAGAGGAGGAGGGGGAAGGGGTCACGGCCTTTGTTAAAGCAGCGGGACGAGTCACCACCAGCAATGGAGACCTTTCATTCCAAGAGGAAGATTTATTTTATGATAAACTCCAAGTTACATTTTCTTGGTAACGATGTCTTTCACTGGTTGTTGTAAACAGCCAGTGCCGGACGTACGTTAAGAGTCAACGCGCGTTCAATTCATTTTTGAAGCGTCCAGCGTGTTTTTTTCCGATTTCGTTTTAACAAAAGAGTAGTCTCTTCTGTAATATTATTGGCGTAAGATGCAAAATTTTAGCTGCCTACGGAAATTGGAAGTTTATGGTACGGAAAAGTTTAAGATACAGGAAGTTTAAAGTATTCTTTAAAGTAGTAACGATGTACTGGAAAAGAACCTACAACCTGAAAAGAAAAATGCACCGAGTCCCCGGGCTTCCACCCAGTCGGAAAGAGGGAGGACCTCACCTCGCCACCCAACTGTTATGGAAGGGGATGCGTCATTGTTTGGGCAACTGGCGAAGGAGACCAACGAAGTGTCGGTAAGTGCAGGTCATTTTAAAGATCGAGCGGTCATTCTAAGGGCCGGTGTCCCGAACCAAAAGATGTTTACATACATTAATTTATATCGTGCATACATACATTCATTCTTATATAGATACATTGATTCATATTTACGTTCGTACATTCATTCATTTATTGATATAAACATACATATGTACATAGTCATAAATGCATACATGCATACATACATACATACTTTCATATATAAGTACATATGGTGCATGTATCTGGTACGTATTCTGGCCAGGAAGTTCAAAGTTGGAAAATTTATTCCTTTTTATTTTTAGAACTTCACGATATATATCCCTTCATTTTTCTTGGCAAATTACATGTTAAAAGAGCTGTTTTTAAATAATACAGTTCATTTCAGAATGCTTTGAGCTATTAAAACAATTTTTCTTTTGTCCGTGCTAAACTTCTGCAGAACGTAATGAATTGGCAGATGACTTGGGCTTCACCGGAACTTTAATAAATGCCGAAGAGTTTCCTTTATCACTGCATTGGATAAGTTAAACGTATTTAATTCCGAGCATATTTACTTATAAGCATTTATGCATATATTACACCATTGTCACTATTGAAACGTGTATGGAAATTTATTTTTTAAAACTTTATTCGGTTGGGAAAATAATATAGTTGGTACCATTGCATCTATTCTTATTATGATGGGATTTTTCAACGATAAAAACTTTCAAATCTCCAGAAAATACTGTCACGTCCGCCAGCCCGGCTATAGCTCAATCGGCTGTTAGATCATCAGTTCCTTTTACTCTAGACGGAAGAAGAGGGTTGCTAGGAGTTGTTCATGCTAATAAGAATGAACATAATGAATCGAAAACATTTAAATTTATTCCTGACTCCTGTCAAGGAAGTTACATAAAAAGAAAGAAAACACCCTACCGAATGAGCTCTCTAATAAATAGTAAGATAATGAAATTAAAATTAAGGAATTACTGATGATGATAATTTTAAGACCATGATTGCTCGGGCGCGGCAACGCTTACAAACTCTGGATTGTAAGCAGCAAACAAACCATGTTGCGCTTCTGAAGAGCGAAGAATGATAATACCCAATAGCGTGGGTTTCTTTTTTTGCCCATACGACAAATTGCACCGGGACGTCTCGTATCCAGCAGTTGGCCCTGTCAGCTGGGCGCCCGCAAGGTTCGTTGACCTCAGGCGGCGGCGCCGGCGGTGGCGGCTCCGAGGGTTACATCCTGGGCGCCAAAGGCCAAAGGAAGCCCCGTGTCAGCGGTGGCAGCAGGCAGCGGCGGTCGAAACGCCCGCCGCAGCTCGTCTCGTCCAAATGGTGGCCTCCGCGTCGAGTCGTGGAGAGTTCAGATTTCTCTCGCGAGTCTCAGCCTAGGCGTACGATTCAGTGCAGGCAGCAAGTTATGTCCTGTTCTCATAACTTGGCACTATTGCGCGGACGTCCGTGTCAAATATCAAACTCAACAGAATAACTTTCCCAAATCGTAAGATTAATTCGCCAAGCACGGCGTTCTTCTATGCAATGTTGCGCCCGCCTCTCACGGCGTTCTTCTATGCAATGTCGTTCCCGCTTTGTAAAATAATCCCTGCACGGAGTTCCAGCGATTCAATTGGTCTAAACCTACTACGTCTTAGATTTTGTTTCAGTCTGATTGGCGTAAGTCTACTGCGTCTTAACTTCTGTTTGAGCCAATCGACGAGCAAAAAACTCCAAAATTATCCGTTCCTTGGGCTATTTTCTTTCTCTGTCTAACAGGCGCGTGCACATGTACAGGATCTTCGCGGCCCCCCTTTCCCAAATGTACTTTGCGATCAACAGTTCTTAATTAATATCGAAGGGAATCCCCGCCAGAGGCAGGGGGCGCTTGTTGACGAGGGAGCTGGCGGTCGTCAAGGAGTTGGGGTGGAAAGGTCTGCCTTCCGAGGGGAACCCCAGCGTTTGCAGCTGCACCCTGCCATAAATTCTTTCGAAAACGTCGCACGCGTCGGGTCGCGGCGCCGGCAGTTGTGCAACTCCCCGAAAGCACTGTTCTTTTGTCGATTAAAATTATAATATTATTTAGGCTACTTAATATGCCGCCACAATACATATTACCTGCATTCTCTCGTGACAAGCGTTCACACAATCTGCTTTTTGTTCCAGAGACAGACGATGAGGAATCCATGGGCTGCAGATCTTCCTGACACTAAGGTTTTCATGCAAAATTCTTGACACTCTGGAGGAACCAATACCCAAGGTCCGCTGTATCTGCTGGTAAGTGCAGCGTGGGACATCCTTGAACGTCATCTGCACTGACAGATGTTTTCTTCCATCGTCACTAGCTGTGATCGTCCGTCGCGAGGCTCATCTTAAAGTGACTTTCTCCCTCGCCGAAATTTCGAATACCATTCATAAACAGTCGATTTTGACGGGGAAGAATCACCGAATGCACCCTCAATTATTCAAAACATTCTTTAACACTTAGACGAACTTTAAAATCATAGAAAATCATTGCCTGAAAGTGCTCTCTAGACAGATCCATACCGTATCAAGGCAAACGAAAAACTGCCTGCATTAAAAGAGTCAACAATAAGAAACTAGTTGACCTATCAGATAACTAGAATGTCGCGTTAAGTGCCTTCAAAAATAGGCATCGTTGACGGCATGTTTGAAAATACCTTCCTTTCCATTCCTTCCAAGTGGAGTGCTCTCTCCTGCATTGACAGTCGCAGTAATCTGAGCCTTGCTATCCGAGATGAAAAGGGCCTGATGTGTGCAAAGTCACCAAACAAGCAATCAAGAGATAATCAGATCTCTTGCTGGGTTGGCAACACTGCGTTGAAGATCACGTGTGCGGTAGTCGGTGGTAATGTTTGTCTGCCACATTGTTGAGGCCGGTTGTTTAATTTTTTTTAGTTTAAGGTGGTTCGAGCGAGATATTCCCTAGTAGATAGAGAGTCCATTTTACATTCAACAATAATTTTTTGGGAGACATGTGGGTATTGTGAAACATGTATAAACAAACCATGGATTCCTATTAAGAGTTTTATTTAATTATATGAATTAATTCTGTTATATAGATAGAAAATAAAAATATTTCAATATTATATAAAGACCTATCGTTGACTAGTTTCTTAACTAGTACCAACAGATCGCGTAGCCAAAGAATGAAAAATTGAGGCATAAGATTGAATATAAAAAAGCACTATTTAACCATTAGCAAGATCAAAATTATAAAAAGTAACATTATAGACATATCTACATATTTTTTACAGTGATCACTAATACTGGCCGAAATCTCCTCATCTTGAGTATCGCGAAATGTCTTTGGTAAATTAGGTAACGCCGTGATGTCTGTGATATTAGTATACCTGCGCAGGGCTCATGCTGCTTCAAATTGTCCTTGTTTTCATTCACATTGAATACTGTTTCAAATTTTGTTTTAATAGCTTTTTGATTGGCTTGAAATTTTGGAACTATTTGCACCGCAAAGTACCATTTTCAGCAGTAAAAAGTAATGAGAAGCTATTTGCTGATTTAAAAGTTTTCAGTGTAATTTGATATAATGTTAAAGGTATTAACTTTGATACAAATTATTGTGTAAAGTAGTACCAAGTTAAAGATAGTAAAATTAAATCACTGGATCATATAAATCTGAGCTGTATCGTTTAGACCCTCAGTAATAAGATATATCATGGGAGATAAAATTTGCAAAAGAGATTTCCATATGAAATGATCTTTTGTAATAATTGTTTTTCATGAAAATGGATTTAAATGTTTTTAACAAGACAGGAAACATTCAAAAATGCACATTACTGTGCTGGGAGTGCAATTGGTTTGACAAAATAGTGCTACAGAGAAAAGGGATTTCTGTTAAAATACTAATACTACCTAGGATTGAATTTATAATTCCTCTTACTATTTCAATCAATTTACTCGTGGCTGGTTTTATATACAGTGGGTCTTGAAGCATAATACTGTGTTGGGCACTCCAGAAAAAAACTTTAACTAAAAATCACTAATTATGATAGATAACCATGGCCAAACACAAATGTAAATTAACAAATAGCTTAAAATTGAAAGTTCCATTGTCAATTTCATTTATAAATGCATACTTGTTTCTTATTGTTTCATTCAATTTATTTTTAAATTCGAATATTATGGTTCAATAAAATATTTGATTGATTATAATTCAGATAAAAACATTTCTTGAAGTTTTTAAGAATATTTATTTTCAAAAGTCCAGGCACAGAGAAAGGAGTCCCAAGCTTTCATATTTTGCTAGTAGGGAAATCTATAGCTCTATTGCTTATACCTTTGAATAGTTGAAATTAACACCAGCAATTTCTAATAGCCTTGTGAATTGAATTTCACCCAGTAGTTCTACTGATTAAGGTGCTGATATATGCAAAAGTTTGTTGCTTCGAGTCCAGTATCCAATGTATCTCTATATAATGAAAAAAGAGAATATGAATTATTTTCAAATAACTAATCATTGTTCTGGAGCTAAAATGAAAAATGCTGTAATAGAGCTCAAACTGAAATAATGCTATAAGAAATGTATAAATATTTCTATAAACTATCACAATTACCCATTAGCTCATAAAGTTGAATCACAGTGAATCATCATCATCATAAACTGCAGGCCCTTTCCTGTTTCCCAGTAGAACAGGAAGCTTTCTCCTCTAGGTGTTCGTGATCAAAGTGATTTATTTATTTATTGCAGACTGTATAAATACAAATAATATAAATATAAAATATACATTATTCCGCTGAGGACTAATCCTGTGCGCGGGCCTGTCTATCATTCATACTTTTCATAGCATATGGGTGATTGTTTATATAGCTAATATATGAAAAAGATGATCATTTGGAATATTAACTGAATTGAGTTTTTCATTCAGAACGCACAAATGCTTTATCCATCAAATTTAAATATCTGATTATATACCAAGGTAATGTTTTCCAGAAGGAGATCTTTTAATCTTCGCTCAGAGGAATGTAAGAACTCTTACGGTGACTTGTCACTCGATTTGAATGAAGTGCGCTAAGGCACAGTGTTGCCGAGTTGCGCACATTCGTCCCTGTAGAAAGCGCGCGAATGTCTCTCTTTGGATAGACGGTAGATGTCCTTCAAATTGCGCATGTTGATTCTTCGAGATGCTAGCTACCTAAAGAAGAGTTTTTTAAAACATTTTCAACAGATAGTTTTCCCACAATTTTAAAATTTCTGGTCGGCTCAGTCGGGTCGCCATAAGAGCCCATGTTAAAACTGCTAAACTTTACGGTCATTTATCAAAAACTAGACGGTGAAACCGTTTCAAATTTTACCAGAACATAGACGAACCTCTCATCTTTCGATTAGTACAATAAAAAAAGCATGTTAAACATAACACGTATCTCGCTCTAATCACCTTAATTTGTTGCGTCGACAATTGACGCAACGCGTTTTCAAGCCCCTTGGGGGCATTGAGCGCTTCGCGCTTTTAGGAGTAATCCTCCATTAATTCGTTACAGCCCAGATGTATGTATTATGTATGTAGTATGTACGTATCTGCATTTTTAATAGTATCTGGTATTAATGAATTTGACTTCGTCATACATTACAGTTGAAAATGATGTTATGCATTTTCCTTTTTCGTGTAATTCGAGTTCTTTGGAATTCGAGTTACCATCATCCCCAATAACCTCGGATTCCAAAATCAACTCCAATTACCTAATTTTTTTTACGGTTTTCAAATATACACTCACATAATATTTCCCTTTCTCCTTGAATTTGTGTTTGTTTGGTAATGTTTATTAATTACTTTAATATCTAATCGATAAATCATTAAATATCAGATTAATCGTTTCAATTCAGTGTCTTATTCAATACTGTTTATTAGACGCGCTCCCCTATTTGAGTGAAACTCATTTCTGTAGGTTCGAGGCAAATGATGAATTTTCAACTTCATAGTTTAAATAAGTTCAACCGCTATTTGAAGAGAATTCCTAGCGGCCGGCTGCTCTAATAGCTAGTTTTCCGTGGTTTCTCCAATCAATACATCCCAATACCGGAGCAGTACCCTAACAAACGGGCCACAGAGAGCGCGATCTTTCCATCCTCTTCCTTGTTCTATCGCCACCCTCTTACTTACACCACTTGGACCATTTGAACTACACTGCCTACTTACAGTAGACTACTTTCATGCATGTTCGGAGACCGGTCGGGAGCTTAGAGCCCGCTAGTGGGAGGTACCTGATTGAGGAAAACACCGTCAGCCGACGGGGAGGTCGGCGCCGGATCTCACCATCTAGCGAGGAAAAGTCACCACCACCTCTCGAGGAGAACATACACTACAGTTACGGTACTAATGACCTTAGTAGTTGACGCGCCCGGAATCACTAATCAATCAATCACTCAATTAATCTATCAATGAGTGGTGTTCGCAGGGGGCGATACAGAGAACACCTAAAGCCAACGTGTAGTTCGCGGTCGGAGCTCACGTTCCAACAGAGGGGGAACCGCCACTTTCCGGCGTACAACATTAGCGGGACGCGCGACAGGACAGGCTGTGCCAGCTGCGATGGTAAGCAGACGCCCCGATTTCACAGGGCTGCCCAGTAGTTATGTAGAAAGTAGGCGACTGATTCTTCACACGTTTCTTCATAATCATTTGAAAGACTTTCCTCCAATTCGTAAAATAATTTTTCAGTACATTATGCTATCGTAGTTTCAGATTGTAATGCAACCAGGGGATTTCTATGGGGATGATAGAAAAGAACTGTTGTCCTTTTCTATCATCCCCATAGAAAACAAATGTATTTTTTTCTTGTGTACTTTAAAAAAAATTTCGCATCGTAATTCGAGAATAATTTTTTCGTTAATATTTATTTTTAAGTATACCCGTGTGAATTTTTTTGAAAAATATTTATAATTTTAACACTGATCATCGCAGACACCTTCTTTAATATTGCAATGATCATCATTATGGATTACCACAATATCTATGCTGCCACCACAAAACTTATTGCAATGTTCATTGCTTTTATGATTTGTAAGATTGACGATTAATAAAATAAGTACTTATTCTTTTAAGAGTATTCGTAAGTACTATTATGTTGTAATCTGTTGTATGTTCTTGGTGATTGATTTACAAAGGTTTAGGACTCGGAACGTGACCCAAATTAATTATTAATTTAATAGAAATAGTTATCTGTTATAATATAATTTAATAATTTTAAATCGTTCTTAATAACAATTAGTAACAGCGTTCTATAAGAATATTTATAGGAAATAAAACAGAGTTTATAATTATTTTTTATCGTGTTTTACTTATTAATTTCATTATATTTGTGGAAACGATACAGTTAAATAAAAATTAATTTTGAGTTCACGAAAGTTGGTCGAAAGAAAAATCGATGTTCCCAAGTGTTTGTCCTCTTATTTTTATTGGTATATTTGTTTGTTTTTTCTATTTTGTTACCGAGGTGCCGGAACATCGTACTGCCAGAAATAAAGCCCTCCGCCCATATGTAGGTATTTCGATATTACAATGTTTGTGTAATTTAACAAATAAATGAAATTGCACCATGTTTGCTGCTCCAGTTCGCAGCTTTCCCACAGGGTTTGCTCACCCCTACCGCCCCTCTCTGTGATCGTGTCATCAGCCCGCTTACCGTCTTGCGCGCGCTAAAACGATCTGAAGGTCATTCGCGTGGCCCTGCCCTAGCCCAAGCCCTGTCCGCCCTACCCCCCCCCACCCCGCATGCATGCCATACGCGTGGGCGAGGGCAGGCAGTGTTTCGGCCAGGCCGCGCGTACACCACAGCACAGCAGCATGTTGCGCAAAGAGGTCACGGAGGCGCGCATGCTCCGTTGCTCGCCCGCGGTCCCCTCCCCCCCCCTCCTCCCCCCCCCTGGCTCTATCGTAAGAGCTGCCTGCTGCACGGCGGACCCACTCAACGTTTTACGGGCGTCTTACGCACCATCGAATTTCGCCACAGAACGGGCTGTATTGCCCTTTGCCACGCCACCCGCGTCGCCGCCTCGACTCAGCCGTTATGTAAAGCACTACTTACCTGCACACTAACTGTAATGCAGCATCGGGGGTCTTGTGAGAAATACTGTCAGCGCCGCTAGAATTTTCTCACGAAGTTCTCCAGTCGTTTATGACGAACGCTGCACGCGAAAAGGCATTTGGCGAAAGAATGCATATGTAATGGTTCCTCTTGAATGTAAATTTTTGTGATGAAACAGTTGCGGGAACGTGCCTGCATTCCAGTGCATTCAGTGTGCAGTGCAACAACCTCTGAGTCGATTTGTAGGTCAGATAAGCGACTGTGAGATGTATTAAAAGGCTGGGTGGGTTGTTTTCGTTATTACATTCGTTGTTTTGCGTTATCTTTCAGTATTCATTTGGCCAATGACATTCTTTCACACGTAATAAAAAGAAAAGGGATTGTGCAACAATTCCATTCTAGGACACTTTGTCCTCTTTATATTGTCCACTTTCATGAGGTCCACTTTTATTTGGTCCACAAACATTTTGTCCACTTCTTTTTGTCCATAAATAATTCGTCCACTGTATATATTGTCCATTTATTCATATGTCCACAAGTATTCAAAATTCAAAATTTATTGCTTATTTATCCTTGAAAATAGATTTTACTACATGGGATTTTTTTTCTCCCTTTCAAAATTCAAAATTTAAGTAGCTTAGTGTAGGGATCACAGCATTTTGGAAACGTGCTCATAATGTACTTTTTTCAATAGAACGTCGCACACAGTTTTTAAATAACAGTTTTTGACGTAAAATAAATAAATAAGTATTGTTTCCATTTTTCGTCCACATTTTTTTGTCCTTTTTCTTTGAAGTCCACAGAAATGTATGTCCACAATTAAAATAATGTACTGTGTTGTGGTTTCCGCGGTAATGAATAAGAAATTATTTTCGAAATGGCATCTTTACTTCGTTCGACTAAAAACAAAGATAAAATTATATATATATAAAATTCCATTCCTTCAGTAGAAATGGAAAAAAATCTTATTGGCGTTGCGAAAATCGAGATATCTGCAATTCCCGTCTCGTCACAAATAAAAATGTAAATGATCATATTCAAATATATAAAGAAGGTCAGCACACTCATGTAGAAAATGGAGCTGAAGTTCAAGCAAAGAAAGTGGTGACAGGAATCAAAAGAAGGGCCGAACAACACCCAAATGAACATCCTGCATGCGTAATAAGAGAAGAAATCCAGGGTATAGATTAGGAAGTACTGTTGCATTTACATGGACATTCAGCGGCTGATGGGCCTTCCATTCATACCTCTCGACAACATCGACAATGTGTCTGGGAATCAACAATTCATTTATCCTTCATATAGACGCAATTTCGTACGTTAACTAGTTACACTTTTATCAGATAGCATGAAACTTATTGCAACTCCCAAATGCCTGTTGCTTTACAATCTATCAAGATCAACGTACCGCAATTTTTATTTTAGACTTTATATGCTACATTTTCTGCATCTTTTTTGCAACATTCACATTCGACCATCATTTAAATATATGACTTATACAAATTCAGATTTAAATTATATAAATTCTTTGATTTGGAACTACTTCAGTATAAACTGCCACATCATGGAGGCTAACGTGCTCCAAATACTACCCTATTTTCCGATTTAAATATAATGACTTGGGACAGATCATATACTAGTCCAGAATATCCATTTGCGAGCTTTTTAACTTTAATTTTAGTCTTCGCCGTTAGCCGAATTCGTTTATTACGCTCCGTGAAGTCACGGAGGTTAAGCAAATTCGAGATTCGCGGGTTCCTACACCGGCTAGAACCCCGGAATCTAACGGCATTGGTTTCTCCCCGTGGGCCGGAAGGAATAAAAGGCACTTGACTGACCGCGACGTGACGACTTGACTATAGTAATTACTGAGTAACAGTAATGAAAGTAAATTGCCCAGTAACGGAGAATTACTCCGGCGAATGCGCTCAACGCCAAACAAGGGGTAAAGAGACGCGTTGCGTCAACGATGCAACAAATAAAAAAAAGGAATCGAAGGTCCTGTTTGGTTTAACCACGTCATAGCGGATGATTTGTCTCAAGTCACTAAATTTAAATCGGTCGATAACTTATTATTCATTAGATTGCCATTATTAAAATGAAGTCCTCAGGTCGAGGAAGCGCAACGAGCAGTTTGGTCTGGCGGGAATCCATGTCGAAAATTGCAAGAAATATAGGAGTGTTCATCTCAGTCCCAACCGATGCTGCGTGAGGCTAGTTCTGCCATAGCGCTGCGATCGGTCTGGGCATTTATTGGGCAAGATGGATTCTATTGACAGCTGAACCCGTCGCAGTAAATACTTTATTCCAGAGAGTGAAGTAAATTTAGAAGTTTCCAAAATGGGTCGAAAATGCTTCGTTAAACTGTGTGATAGTAGTGATAGATGTCACATCAAATAGCTTTGTTTTCCGAATCGAAGCGAGAAGATAATAAAAAGAAATAGGTTTATGTTTTCTCCGTAGTGCAGGCGCAAACACAATGCATTTGCGTCAATTTCTCAACTACAAAAACGTCTTTATGTGAAATGTACGTCCATTCCAAAAATTCACCCTACACTGTTAGTTAATTCATAAACAACACACAAGCAATGTAAAATCACACAATCACTATTGAGAATTTATTTATCTTATTATTTTCATTCTTATTTAATCTTGTTGAACTTTCATTTGGTATGTAAGACACACTGCCATTGGAACACTATGCCTGTTCATCAAAACGTACGTGATAACTGTTATCCTCACACTGCTATAGGTATAGTAATCCTCATATTGGTATTGTAATGTTTGTTTTTATTGCCTTATCAATTTTAATTCATATTAATTTATTGATTTTTTCTAATTATAGGGAATTCATGCTTCATAAGTACACTTACGACCTAGCAGTTAGAATTAAAAATATATATTTTTTGAACCTATTAAATATTCAGAAGATGATTGTGAGAAACAAGAGGGAAGTAAACTGTAGTTCTTGAGGAAAATTCATTGAATGTATCCTAAGGTACAGACAAACTTACTGATGTTTGAAAGATTATCTGAGAATAAACAAATGGTTGGACTTCTTCGAGAATCATGGTACATAATTGTGAAATAAAAACTGTTTGTGAAATAATAATTTCAATTGGCGACTTTAACTCTAAGGCAGGAAAGAAATGAACAACACATAAGAGGTAGCTTCAGACCCCTTCTGGTCTAGGAATACGCAATCAAAGAGGAGAACGACTAATTGAGTTGCAGTGAAGAACATAAAGTAAAATAGTTAATACCTTTACAAATGAATGAACAAAACAGATAGATTCTTGACTTCTACCAGCTACAACACAAAAACGAAATTGACTATGTACCAAGGATCTGAAAGTGCTATAAAATATACGAACTAAAAAGGGTTAAAGTTCTGAATCTGATCACAGACTTTATTTTTTTGCTTGTTTATCTTATTTTTTGCTTGCTGCTATTTAGTTATTTTGTTTATTCTTGTTTGTTTATTGCTTGTTTATCCTGAAAATAGATTTTATTACATGGAGTTTTTTCCTTTCAAAAACGTAACTTAAGTATATGGTCATGTAGGGATCACAGAATTTTGAAAATGTGCACACAATTCACTTTTCCCCATAGCACGTCATACGCAGTTTTAACTGTTTTTTACGTGAAATAAATAAATAAATAAATAGACTTTTAAAATGCGATATCAGGAATACGCAAAGGTAGGAATAAATACCACCGCTAAAGAAATACCACAAAATTCTCAAATAAAGCATATATCAAAAACTCTCTAGGTCGAAATAGAAACCAGAATTAAGAAGGGACAGGAATAATTAATGCATACTAAAGAAACTACTCAGGAGAAATACAACAATCTTGAACCTGTCATCCTGTCAGCAAGAAAAAATGCAGCTACGGACTGCTCAACATCTAATGAAAAATGCAGATTGCTTGAAGATATTTCACACCTTATAAACCAGAGAGAACTGCTACGGTCCAAAAGGCATGCACCAGACACGCTAATGAGCACACAAGGAACCAACACAAAGTGAAAAGATTAATCTGCAGAGATCAAAGAAACCATCTGGACAGACTTAACACACAAAATTATGGAAAACAGCAAATCTCTTAAACTACTGAAAGAACGCTTGAATAGGGAAACACTGGATGATAGCTTTAAAAGATACTGACGATAAGAAGATATCCTCTAGAAAAAACAAACAAAATATCTACCCAATACTACAGAATCCTCTATGAAAGTACAAATCATATACCCAAAAAACAGTATGATGACAACGAAAAAGATGAAATTGAAATACCACCATTCATCATATCTGAAGTACGTGGGGCAATTTCGGAAATGAAAACTGGAAAAACGCCGGGAGGAGATGGCATTCTTGTCGAACTTCTTAAAGAAGGTACAGATGAATTACTCAAAGAAATTGTCAACCTTTTCAACCATATACTAAAGTCGGTAGAACTCCCCTTACAATGGTACACAAATACCATAATACTCATTCACAAAAAAGGTAACAGAGACACTCACTAACTATAGGCCAATCTATCTATGGTCCAAACATGTACAAACTCTCTCACAATCTCACTAGAAGAATGACCAAAAATACTGGACGAACAGCAGCCACTACAAGCAGGTTTTCGAACAAGGTTCAGCACTACAGACCACCTGCAAACAGCCAAATGTGACTACCTGAAAAAGCACAAGAATTTAATATAAAATTGTACATAGCATTTGTTGATTTTACGAAGGCCTTTGACTGTGTAGAACACTCATTTATACTTCAACCACTCAAGAATCAAGGATTCTCCAGCAAATATATTAATATTTTAAAACAACTATATGCATACGGCCAAGCACAAGTAAGAACAGATCAAGAAGGAGAAATATTTCCAATTAAGAGAGGAGTAAGACAAGGGGACCCAAATTTGATGAGCGTATTACATTACGTCCAATATTTTATGTAAGTTTGTTCGCGATTTACGATGAATTACGCACAAATAGTTGTTTTGCTACTTTATGTTTTATTATAACTAATCTATGTTTAATGCTAATGTAGTAAAAGGTAAATAAGAAAACGTTTGAGGGTGAGGCCTTAGAACAACGCCATGGTGAGGTTATGGGTCGCACATTGTGAGACATTAATTAAAGACCTTCGAAATGAAGAATTATTTGAGGATGGATGAGGAAACATTCAATTTTCTTTGTCGTTCTTCCTTCTTTCGAAATTCAGTCCCCAGATTTGGAAGTTTTGAAAATATCTTCCTGAACTGGCATTTTCCTAACACTATTTTCCACTTCACGAAAAATCAGTCCTGCTGCGCAATTCGTTTGGGTGCTTTTTCAAAATTTTCTCAAAAACGGCCAATTTTTTCTTTAGATTTCTTCTAAGAATAGAGTAAAATACACTTACAAAGGTGACATAGGTCCCATTTCCACGGTTAACTCTGAATATTCGAAAATTGGAAAAGTTTGAATTTATTCGGCGTTTTCCTACAACTCTAAAATTGAACACAGATTTTTCTTTCAAATGAAATTTGTTGACCATAAAAAATTCTTTCAATAAGGTCATATAATGTTTTGAAAATTACAGACAGACGAACAAACACAAGAACAGACACATCAACTCGACACACGAACATACAGGTTTTGGCCGTCATTCGATTTTTTCTGTATCAACGACTCATTAAAAACATTGGTTTCTGGCAACACGAGTTAAAGGATTTTTTCATATTTCACAACATTAGTTAACCCTTTTTTCGTTACCAGGTCCGTATTAACAGTTTCATAGATTCTCAAATAATATTCGAATGTTGCTAAAATAACGCCTTTTATTATGCTTTCATGGCAGATTTGTGAAGAATACCAAGGAAAGTACTAGTGGGTGACTTTCTTCCTTTTATTTGATTTTATAGTGCTAATTACTAGTTATAATATTTACTGATTATTTAACTTTGGAATTGATTGGAAAATTTTCGTTGAATAGAAAACAATGAAAAGCAATTTATTCTTCCTTTCTGGTAATTATGTCGTAAGAAGAAAAAGTATTGTAATCATGCGCCGGGAGACGGCGATTTTTCTACAAAAGCCTCTAAATTCCGATCTCTGGTCACGACAAAAGCTGATAACTGTTATTCGTGTATATAGTGAATTACTTCAATACGTTTATAGACAGAATCCATGTTTTGTGGGTCCTTGTTACTAAAAAATCTATTTACGACAAAACGTCTGTCTGTCCGCCTGTAGTTAAAACAAGCATCTAAACGCCGAACGTTCTCTTTTAGTCAAATCTGTAATACATGACAATTTAAAAACATCTTTGTGAGAGACAAGAGTTTCTGCGGTATAGCAGGTAAGCGCACTGTTGCAGAAGCTTAGGCACGTAAGATCGAATCTCATCCACGGTGAATAATTTTTGCGGGTAGAAACAATTTTGCGGTTAATTGTATAGTTATACTCATTCGTATCCATTATAAATATCCCATAAAGCATGTGTTTTTGTGGCGCCACTACGCATTTTAAAAAGTTAATGCTCAAGAATCACGTAAATATGCAACTTTATTGTGATTTTGGCTTCAGGTCGTCTGCATGCGCGCCCGTGTTGATTCTAGCGTTATCGCAACTTCATCCAGGATGCATCAACCCTGGCCATAGTCGCCGAAAGATAGAATTCGGAACGTCTTCCACAGAGGCGTCTCAAAAAGACCACGGCTTCTGATTGAAAATATTTATAATATAAATGAACTGTGTAGTGGCGCGTGTTTTATTCCATAGCATTCTTATTGTAAATTTGATATCTTTTGTATACCTGTAGTGCATTTTCAACAAAATCTAAGTGCAAATGAATATCACGTAACTATTCTTTTCGTTATAAGTGTGCTTGGACAGCGTAAGTTATAAAATATTCAGAGTAGCACAGTGCGGTCGAGCCTGACTCACAGACTACAGGATCTTGAGTGCAACCAGTAAATCAATATTTTACCCACGTAAAAGAGAGTTACGTAATGCTGTAGGAGGAAGTGTCGAAATTTTCAGAGAAACACGTTTTGTAAGTACTTGTCTGGAAAAAAGTGGATTTTGTTAATATTGTTCTTTATTTTCTACATACGCATTGTCAAACGCTTGTTTGTTGAACCTGAAAAGTGATTTTTCCAAAACCTTTGTCAATCCGTCTTCGTGTGGAGTAATTCAGAGCCTAAAGTAAACATGATTTTCACCAAAATGGATACCCTTGAACGATCTGGCTAATATTACGAATCTTCTGAATTCGAACGAATCTTTTAATTTTGGAAGGCAATTTTTTACACCAAACCCCATCATATTTACATAATTTTCTCAAAAAGAGCCCATTTTTCTGTAACTATTCGAAGCATGTAATATTTAAAGACGAAGAAATTTTCGAAAATTCAAACAAATAGCTATTTATACGTCGAAACAATATTAACGCTAGAGATTTGCTCATTAAAATTCCTTTTAAAAATTGTAGCTATCAATCTTTCTACAAATTGCGTCTTACTTTCTATGATATTCAATGGTACATTATATTAAGCAACATTCAATTATAATAATTAATATAAAGAGTCTTGTTTGATAATTCTCCAATTTCGTATTGTAATAAGATATCTTACGATACTCATGTCGTAAATAACTATTTGACAACTATTATGCTTAGTGTATGTGTCTCGCAGGTTTTGTATTATTCTGAGAAACTGGCTCATACGAATCACGTTTACTACGCTATTCACACAGGAGCACGTGAAACTCAAAAAAATATTTAATAATATAATCCTTGCTGAGGAATCAACGTTTTATTGATGATTTTAATTTTGAAAATTTTCATTAGTTTGATGTTTAAAGATAGGTATCACATGTAATTGCATGTCTAAACAAGATAGCATTATATGAAGCAAGACACATTGTTTTTCATTTGATCATTCAACTTCATCAATCACTCAAAATTACTTTAATTATCTCTGCTTATCAGTTTTTTAACCTTAGATCTTCGATGAAGACATGAATCAAATAACGTCGTAGATATTTGAGTGTTTTAAAAATAATCACGTGAATAAATGATTGAATAATAATCACGTGAATATATTTATTGAATTGGTTTTATAATAACCTGTAAAAACATGGGTTTTCTGTAGGTTTTGGGGATGTTGAAAACATTCAAAATAGTAAAGGCAATGTTAAGCTGGTGACTCCTAAAGCTGGTGATGTTTATTTGATATTTTCTCTTAGGGTGGTTTATAATGGTTAAACGTTTTCAACGATTGCACATTAGATGCCTCGAATGGCCCGTTTCAGTTTAATAAAACTGGCTACGTTCTCTCTTGTACAGATGGTCGCGCAAAATCTGGTTGTCTCTGATAGATTCGTAGAATGGAGAAGGACTGAACTAAATCCACTCCTCTGAACTCTGACGATACTAAAATGTAGTCTGTATTGGGAAAGTCATATCACTTGACCACCAAATTGTCTTATGTATTTTCACTGGGAAATGCTAGAGCATTTGAACTTTAAACAACCCTAAACTTTTACTAAACTTTAAACAAACGCTAAATCTCTTTGAATTGTTATAGCATCTGTTTTGCTTTCTTTTGTAGTATCAACTCGTTTTACCAAGCACGTGAGTTAGCTTATATTTTTACATCGCCAATAATTTAATTTACAAGCATTTTTCAAGCATTTAGAATTCGCGAAATATCATTCAAATGTACGCCAATCTAAAAACGTTTTAAAATGTATATTAAATATATTAATGTGGTTTAAAATATGTATTAACAATGCGTAGATTTAGTACATGATGCTTTTAATTGATTTGAATATTATACAATGAAATCATCAAATTAAGAAAGAGAAAGACGATCTCGACTTATTGAATGATAAATTGAATTAAAATATTAACTTAAAGTTATTATGCGTTCATTTAGAAATTACTATACTTATGTAAATATTGTGATGTGTGATTCTACTCATGTGATCTTTTAACACACAAAATAAATATTTCTTTATTTGAAAACTTTAACATTCCATTATCCAATTCAATACAGTTTACAGCAAACAGCCACAGTATGTTTCCTATTTTTTAATGGTAATGGTAAATAAGAGAAACATATAGTTTAACTCACGGTTTTAAAAGTAGCATTTGGAAAACTTAATAAATTCGGTTGCTCAACATTCCTTGATAGAAAAGTAGAACACTCATTTCAACGTAATGCACATTCAAAAATAATTTGTATATAATGAGTTTCTCATTTGATAACATATCGACTTGCAAATTGCAGCATTTAAAAGAGAATATAAAAAACAAAATAAAAGTTATATTCATATTTCGCTTAAGAAAAAGACGGATAGGTAATTAAATCTGGCCATGAATTTGTTTATAAGCTATGCTTTTACATAGTAAGCAAAGTGCAACATCGAGAACTGTTTAGTATGCTTGTGTTAAGGAAACAAATGGGGTCATTCTAAGATGTTAATTTTTATAAACACTACATATATTTCTGAGAATCGAACATATAACACTGATCGAATTCATAGGAAACATATCGCGTTTAAACGCCACCAGATGAGATAAAGAAAATTGCAAAAGTGAAAATTTATAACAATTTCCAACTTTTGCAAATCTAAAAGGGAGGGTCCGATGCCCTGTAAAGCCGAAAATTGTGAATTAACAATTTTGCAACAATTTATAATTGTATAAACAAATTCGGAAATATGCGTTAGAATTCCACCGCAATGGTCGGCAAATTGTGCCTGAAATGAGCATCTGAAAATTGCACTTCGACTGAGCAATCGATTGCTAAACGTTAGATCAATTGTTACTAAAATGCTGAATATTTACGGGTTAATTGACAATAATTCTGGACGGAAACCCCCGCTGAGAAATATTTTTTCTTCGTGGCGAACGTGCAGGCAAAATCTCTCCATCGGTAGGGAAATATGACTTATTTCCGCCTCGTACGTAAACGAACTAGCCCCTCCCCCTGAGGCAACGTCCTTTCCACCCTTTGGGATGTTGCACCAATCACAGACAACTGTGGTTCTACCTTTTAGCGATTGGTCAACGCGCCTCTCCCCCTGCCCTCCCCCAGGCCGAGGGGTGTCGAAGTTTGTCGGCGCGGTGTGGAAGATAGAATTTTGTGTGGAATTTTGCCGGCCACTTTATCTGAGGGAAAGGGTACATTTAGAAAATTTAACATGATTTATTTTCTTTATATAATTTATTGATAATCCGTAGAATATCCGACAAAGAACTGTGCGCTAGTAGCATGATCATAACTAGGCCCTAGGTCTGGTCATGTGCTGTGTACCACAACAAGTGTGCCCTGAGGATAGGTGTGGTGGGCATACTGAACCAGGCAGTGTAGTTGTGGCCCACTGTGGCCGCTGCAGGGTTTCGACGCGGGGCGCGACCAGGGTAGGAATGAGAAGCCCTGAATGACACCACCAGAGCAGGGCGAGCGACGGCGCTTCCTGTGGCACCAGACCGTGTCGGCAACGCGGTCTCCGAAGGGCGCTCCCCGAATCCTCCCGCCACGGAGGCATGCGGGGGCGCATAAGGCCCCGGGCCGGGCAGTAGACAGTGGCTGTTTAGGAAGCCGATAGTTTGTGTGAGTTAGAAGTTCTTGTTGACGTGCGTGCGCGGTAGCATTCTCCGGCGGACTTTGCTTCGAATAGGGTACATCTCTGGAACTTTGTTTTTGACCAGCTGTATTTCTGGACTAGATTTTGATTGTGGTTTGGCCATAATAAAGTTGTTTATGAAAGAACTGTTGTCTTCACCTCCTGATTTTCTTTGTACACAACATATAGTTAGTCACCTGTATCATATTTACACTATCGTCATTTTTGCTGTTTTGGGGTTGTTTTTGCCTGTGTTCACAAAAGTTATGTGTAATTCATTAATTCAATATTATGAAGCACATGATCAATCATTTATAGTTGAATTTTATATGTGATTAAAATATTGCAGGCACGAAACTATTAAAAATACTTAACAAAATGTGTTCAAATTCATTTAGATGCTATAGAAAAAATTTAAAATGAGTTCTGGAAAACATGATTGAGAAATTAGAAACCTTGATATTACTAAACGTATTTATCCTCCTGAAATAAATCACATTTCCTGGGTTAATATTATTAATATAATGTAATAAAATAAAATGTATATAAAATGTGACGTTCAGTAGATATTTAAATACAATTTTCAGTAAGCAACTAAGTTAATTTTATTTGAATTTTGCTCAAAATCAAATACTATTTGAGTAAACTTTGTCGTTAAACCTATTCAGTCTCTTTTGTTTTGCCACATTTACTTCCTCAAAACTAAACATTTTTTACCGGCTCATTACAAACATGGAGGCATGAGCAAAATAAAACTTTGATTCACCTAATGTCAAAGAACAATTATATTTGTATGAATGTGAATAAATTAAGAAAAAAAAAATATAAAATAGGAAAAACGGAATAAACGCATGAATAAATAGTACAAATAAAAAGTGTATATGCACTTTCCAAAATGATAAAACAGCGCTTTAAATGAACCTTCAATCGCCTGTAGAAAGAATATACGAATTTCGGCGATTTCATAGCCCGCGCCTGCTAGCCAATCAGGAAGCTCGCTGCCGAACACATGTGTATCCCACCAATATTCATCCCCACCTACATCTCCTAGTTCTCTTCCATCTCAAAAATTCCATCACCACCTTATCCTCTTGAAACTTTACCCTAGCTACCTCTCCCATTATTCATTCCCCACATCTGTAACCTCCTTGCTTCCTCACCTAACACTGCTGGGACACGATACTTCCTTCGATACGCAATAATGTAGGTAAAAATGAGATAAATAAATAAGGACTACAGTCAGATGCAGTAGAAAAAGCATCCGTGTAGGTACATGCAAAAGATTCAAATAATGCATCATAATGTGCAAACTCTTTCAAATAAAATTGAATTTATCGAGACAGCATTAGAGTGTGATCTCAGTCAAATGAATGTTCTTTGCTTTACAGAACATTGGTTATCTCATAATGATCTAAACACACTCCAAATTCCTAGTTTTTACCTTGCAGGATCTTATTGTAGAGCAAGGGAATCAAATAAAGGCCCTACTTACGGAGGTTCGTGTATTTATGTAAGAAATTATATTGATTCTACCTTCTTGCCAGAATTCAATTTATATCCAATTGAAAAAGTTTTTGAAATAACAGTTGTACATCTTATCATTACTCAAAATTATCTTTACTTGTACTCTTACAGACCTCCAACAAAGCGAGCTTTAGATTATTTCAATTTCTTAGAAAATCTAGAGATAACTCTGAACAAAATTAGTAATCCATTGTTGTATGTAGAGAATCAATATTGATTTTCTGAGCGAATCCCACGAAAAAGAGCAGTTTCTCAATTTAATTCATTCTTTTAATTTAGATATTACAGTGAACGTACCTACACGGAATACTCTTAAATCACAAACAGCAATAGATCAAATTATAACTAACAAAACCACAACTAGATATGAAATAATAACGAATAATCTAGGTTACAGTGACCACGATGCAAAAATTCCTTACAATTACTAATAACATGAATACTGACACAATAAATAAAACACGCATGTGCAGTATTTAGTACAGTTACATAAAATTATTTACGTGGACTATTTGCTGAAAAGAATCATGGGAGGCAGTTTATAACGCCATTGGACATAAATGAAAAAATAATTTATTATTCTCAAAGCTTCATTTCATTAAACAATTTCATTCATTCAAACAATTTCATTCATTAATTTAATTTTATTTCATTAAACATATCACGGAAAATAGTACACCCCAGAAGTTTCCAAATTGGTTGTGTAATAACAAATTAATAGTTAACGAAGGAGAAACTTCTTCAATGCAATTTTGCGTTTCAATCGGCAATCGTATGCTCCATTTAAAAATGAACAATATGCAATTAGCTGATGTTATATAACAAAATTTCTAGGTCTCTAATTCAATCAAACCTCAATGGAAGGTACACTTCCTCACAGAAAATGTCGGGCAAAATTTACTTCCACACCGCGCCGACAACCTGACACCTCGGCCTGGGAGGGCAGGAGGAGGGACGATGCTGAACAATCGCCAGCAGGTAGAACCACAGTTGTCTGTAATCGGGTGCAACATCCCGGGCGGGTGGGAAAGGACGCTGCCTGGGAGGGGGCCAGTTGTTTACGCACGAGGCGGAAATAAGTCATATTTCCTACCGATGGAGAGAGTTTGCTCGCACGTTCGCCACGACGAAAAAGAGCCAGCGGGGGTTTCTGTCCAGAATTATTGTCAATTAACCTGTAAATATTCAGCATTTTAGTACAATTGATCTAACGTTTAGCAATCGATTTGTAACTCCAGCTCGAAGTGCAATTTTCAGATGCTCATTTCAGGTACACAATTTGCGGACTCTTCCCGGTCGTTCTAACGCATATTTCGAATTTGTTTATAAAATTAAAAAATTGTTGCAAAATTTTTAATTCTCAATTTTCGGCTTTGGGGCATCGGGAGATTCTTCCCCCTTTAGATTTGCAAAAGTTGGAAATTGTTTATAAATTTTCACTTTTTGCAATTTTCTTTGTCTCATTTGGAGTGGCGTTTAAACGCGATATCATTTTCCTGAATTGATCGAGGCATTACATTTCGTTCTCGAAATATATGTAATTGTTTATAAGAAATTAACGTCTTAGAATGACCCCATTTGTTTTCACTTAACACAAGCATACTGAAAAAAACAGTTCTCCAATGTTGCGCTTTTGCTTGCTACACTTAAAAACACTTAGCTTATAACAAATTCTGTACAATTTAATTACGCAATCCGTCTTTATGGCGAGTATGAATATAACTTATTTTGTTTTATATTATCTTTTAAATGTTGCAATTTGCAAGTCGATATATTCATCAAATAAAGAGGAAACTGATTATATAAACATTATTTTTGAATGTGCATTACGTCGAAATGAGTGTTTCTGATATTCTATCAAAGGGATGTTGAGCAACCGAATAGCTGTAGAAAATAAAAAATATTTATTTTGTGTTTTGAAAAATCACATGAGAATCACACATCACAATATTTACACAAGTATAGAAATTTCTTTAAATGAACGTATATAAACTTTAAGTTAATATTTCTAATTCAATTTATCATTCAATAAGTCAGGATCATCTTTCTAAAACTGTTATTTTGATGATTTCATTGTATAATATTCAAATCAGAGCTAAAAGCATCATGAGCTAAATCTACGCATTGTTAATACATAGTTTTAAACAACATTATTTTTATTTAATATACATTTAAAACGCTTTTTAGATTGGCGAACGTTTCAATGAAATTTCATGAATTCCTAAATGCTTGAAAATAAATACTTCTCAATTCCAAGACACGTACTTGGTAAAACGAGTTGTTACAACTGAAAGAAAATAAAAAAGATGTTATAACAATTCAAAGAGATTTACCGTTTGTTTACAGTTTAGTAAATATCAATGCCGTAGCATTTTCCAGTGAAAATACATTGAACGAACTTCTGGTCGTATAATATTACTCCTTCCCCAACCTGTAGGATTATATTTCAGTATCGTCAGAGTTCGAAGGTTGCTTGTTGACTCTACTTTCCATTCTACGAAACTACCGAAACCTTTCGAAGTTTGACGACCATCTGTAGAGGGAGAACATAGCTGTTTATTAAACGAAACGGGTCGTTCAAGGCATCTAATGTGCAATCGTTGAAAACGTTTAACCATTATAAATCACTCCTAAGAAAATATCAAATAAACCATGTTAATGATCACCAGCTTAACATTGGTTTTACTATTTGAATGTTTTTAACACCCCAAAACCTACAGAAAACAGATATTTTTTCAGGTTATTATAAAACATATTAAATAAATATAAGCATTTATTCACGTTATAATTTGTAAATATCTAATACTATTTGATCTATGTCTTCACTGGAGGTCTGAGATTAAAAAACTGATAAGCAGAGAAAATTATAATGTAATTGTGAGTAGCAATTGATGTTGGGGGAGAATCTGAAGTTGAATGTCAAACAAAACAATGTCTCTACTTCATATAATGCCATCTTGTTTAATAAACATGTAATTGCATGTGATAAATATTTATAAATATGCAAATTAAAGAAAATTTTTGAAAGTAAATTTATCAATGAAACGTTGATTCATCAGCAAGTATTATATTATTAAATACTTTTTTGTGATTCATGTGCTCCAGTGTGAATCGCATAGTACATGTGATACATATGATCAAGTTTCTCAGAATAATACAAAACCTGCTAGACAAATACATTAACCATAATTGTTGCGAAATAGTTATTTACGACATGAGTATCATAAGATATCTTATTACAATACGAAATTGGAGAATTATCAAACAAGACTCTTAAGCCGAAATTGTTAACCTATTGAATATTCTAATAAAATATTACCATTTGAATATCATAGAAAGTTACACGCAATTAATCAAAATTCATTGAAACTATAATTTTTGTTTAAATTTGACTCATTGTCCTGCGAAAGATGGCATCTGACAGTACTTATGTCAACAGTTCAGTCGTGGGTTTGTTCTAACATTACTTGCAGTACGCAAATTATTATTTTTGGTATTAACGAAGCATAGATACAGGGCTGGATTTCTGTTTGAACGCGACGCACCATGTTCCGCTTCTCGGAAAAATACTAAATATTATATAACTATTGCTATTAAAAATAATTATATGTCTAGGGACCCAAGATTTAAAATAAAGCACTGGATATATGACATAATAACTCTTATGACGATAATATCCAATTTTGCTCAGTTTGACTTCTGACAATCAAAGTGAATGGTCTAAGTTTATTCACCTAAATAAAGTTTATCTTACTTATACAAACTATTTATACAGTGTTATATGTTCAAAACAAGTGATGCTTGTATTTTCACAGCATGCACTTTCTCGTCTTATTCGTAATCGCTACGCAATATACAATACGGACTACGTGAACTTACAAAAAAGAAACAAAAAAAACACCTATTCCAGCAGGAAATATTTTCTACTCGCTGGGATTCGATCTTATGTCTTTAAAGTTCACTGCCGACACATTTCCAACTGTGGTTCTACTCAGCGATTGGCTCAATGTCCTCCTGCCCTCTCCCTGGCCAAGGGGTGTCCAAGTTTGTCGGCGTGGTGTGGAAGATAGAATTTTGCCCGACATTTTTTCTGAGGAGAGTGTACATTTAACAGAATTAAACTCTAAATTAAGCTCATTATGTCATGCATTCTTTAAAATCCTGTCAGATTTCATGCAGCTAGTTGCGTGTATTTTTGAAATGTATATTGCTGCCTGAGATATGGCCAAATATTTCGAGGAAGCTCATTATGTAGTACCCAGACATTTAGATTCCAAAAGACAATTATCCGAATGAAAAATCCCATCCACGTGATACCTGTAAACCTCTTTTCATTGAGATTGGAATCTTACCATTGCCTTGCCTATTTATTTATGAGTCTGTAGTATATGTCAAAACTGACTTACTTAACGGTGGGAACTTATTTTCATGTAATACTGATATTTATACTCGCTCGTAGTAGTATACACTCCACAACAACTCGACACTCGACGTAGAAATCATGTTCATCAAGTGTCAGTATCAACAGCTCACTGCAAGAAATTCACATACAATACATGTACGTCACTTTACAACGCATTGATGAAATTAAACAATTAAAATTGGTACACAAATTTAAGTTAAAAGTAAAATCTTTTCTGCTGCAAAACTGTTTCTATACAATTGGAGACTATACTGATCGTCAAAAAGAAAAATAATGTTTACTTTAACAAAAACAAGATATAGTATAATGAATTAGTGTACATTTGCATTATATAATTTTAAAAAAGACTCAACATGCCTGTGACAAATAATGTACTTCCGGGTCAATGACCCTCATCTCGATCGGGTTTTTGTCCAGTTTCCCTGATCCATTGAGCAAATGCTGAGATGGCCCCTCGATTTGCTTGACAAAATGTAGCTTCACTATGCACGTTTTGTTGAACCTCCTTTTGCTTGTGCGGTAGTAGAGCTTAGGGGTGAAGCTTATTTTGTTAACAATACAGAAAAAATCAATCTGTTTGTTCCTGTACCGTTAAAATAAGTTTTCTATAATTTGGCAACGAAAATATCTAGTTTTTGGAAATGTTAATCCTCGCTTTTTTAAATTTGTAACTATTATTACTATTATTATTATTTTTCTCATCTTTCAATCGGCTATTAAATTGTTGAAACTTCAAGAAAGCGTGCGCAGATGATTTTCTTCCCCATACGTCACGTATAGTTTTTGACTAAATAAATAAATAAATAAATAAATAAATAAATAAATACAAAATAAATGTGCTGTTTGCTTATATGCTTCCCGTTGGATGTGAGTGGCACATTGTTTAGAACTGCATAGCCTGGAAAGCTAGAGCTCTGACCTAGCAGCGGCTCCCACCAGGCATTGTATGCGGGGAGGTGGCCGCGAGACAAACTGGGTTCCGGCTAACTGGCCGTCATTCGTCGGCGTTGCGCGTCGAGGGGGATAAAAGCCAAAAGGCATGGTGGTCACCCCGGGGACTTGTCTTTGACGAAGCAAAGACTTGTGGCGTTGTAGACACAAGGGGCTCCCATACGCGCCGTGCTCCTTCCTCCTGCCCTATCATCACACCTTACATACACACACTTTACACTTTGTACTACACTACCATATCTGCCGGAAGACCTATTGGGAGCTTAGAGCTTGTCCCAGATAGGGTGATACCCTGTTGATGGGATATACCCGACCCCCCCCCCTAGCCGACGGTAGGTTAACTCCGGATATCACCATCCAGCGGGGGAAGATCACCACCATCTCCCGAGAAAACGTGCACTCCACTTACGGGACTAATGACCTTAGCAGTTGACGCGCACTCGGAATCACTAATCAATCAATCAATCAATAAAAAATCTAAATTGAGAGGACCTCTGAGCTATCTTACATTCTGTCCCTGGGCGGGGCCTTGCGTATTCGCACATGACTCCATTTGCGGCACTGCACATCGCGGTTGTTTAGGGCGTCGTTTCTTTGATGGAGGGTTAAAAAGGGTTGACTGATCTCCATTTCTGATGATGAGTCTGTGTCGCGCAACAAACTGACACACTCCGTTACATCAGATTCACTGCGAGTGCCGGTTCAATAATGCGGTCTGGCTGAAGTTGGCTACGAGCTGTGCAGCTCCGCGCTGTAGCTTCGTTATCACATGTCAATCTGTGAATATCTCGAAGTTTTACCTTATTCTAGTATCCCTCCATCTAAATTTATATTTATTGTATCTTATTCCGCTATTTTCATATTATTTTTTACACATTTCTTGTCATTCTACATTTGTCTGTTTCCACTAGAACAATGGTGACCTTATTCCATTCCTTTTTTCGGTTTTCTGGCGTGTGTATATCAAAAACTCCACGATGATTATCTACAGTATAATATTTGGAAGAGTTGATCGATCTGGAAACCTGTTTAACAGCCGCCACTGAGCAATTATGCTGCATCGACGACGGCTTTCTCTCCAAGTCGCATCGTAATCTCCTGGCTATGCATTCGAATGAACTTGAAAGGTCAGCTCTGTACTTCTTTTTCGTTTACATAACCAACTGGTATTAGCTACACGTTGAAATATAATACCTGTTATTTCTGGTATATTACAGTTTTCTGATGCTTGCACAGGGTGAAGTCAAGGAAAGACGGTTAAAAGGCTCGTCTTATCAACTGCCACCCAATCATTGACACCAAAATGTCTTCGACGTCACGTTTCTGCGATCGCAGGCCTTCTCGCCTGAAAATCATCGGTAAATTATTGACTTTCATCACTTGGATGCTGGTGAATATGATCTCTGAGGAAAATATTCAAGACATTCATACATCTTACATGTGCAATATTTATATTACACGGACACAAAATATTTACCATTAGTTTTCAACTGAAATCAAGGTTAATTAAGGTCTTTTATTTTGAATTTTTCCCAATGCAATACATTCGATTTATTAAAATAGAAAGGTCTAAATTTGATATTGAGTTATCATCTTTTTCCATTAATTTTGTTCACAGCCAGATCTTAATGAACGTTTCTCTCTACGTTGTTGTCTTAATGAATGTCTCTCAGAACAACGTTTTTGCTGTCCCTCTGGCAATTTTCTATCCTAATTTTCGCTACACATCATCCCTTCTCCTCATCCTAATCCTTCAACCTTCTATTACCAAAATGTTCCTCCATTGACAATCCTTCATTGACATCTCAATTTGAAAGTACCTGTATCTTTCAGCGTTTGTGTCTCAAAAACAGGTAATTATGCTTCAAATAAAACACTTCACAAATCTCATTTAAGATATTTATTACTTCTTGTTGTTGTAGTTGTTGTTTTTGAGCTTAGTTTCTTTAAGGTCTCTCTTTCAAATGCCATTATTTTTCTGTGTCTCCATTGATACCTATGATTGTAAAAAAAATTATTTGTTACAAAATTATTCCCTGGAGTATTATACTCATTATTCCATTTTGTTCAATATTTTGGATTCAAAATCCTTTATCAACTATATATCTTTTTCTTTTTACATTTTCATCTACAGATCCACTTATCAAGTGACCTTTTTCAGACAGAAAAAGCGTACCAGTTTCAATATTTCCCCTCCTACTTATATTCGACTTACATTAAAGCAGTTTTTCTATTCATGTTTATTATACTCTAGCAGATTTTCCTCATACTACCTGGGTAATTTACCATCAAAAACCTAACTTTTATCCCTCGATATTTTCTCTATTTATTTACTTTAACATTTCCCCTGTTTATATGCCGAGGTCTATCCGTCTTGGGAAATTTGTTTCTTTGAATTGACATGACCATCCGTACGGATTCACGGTTACGAAAATTTTCGTAAGAAATATTTATCTATTTATTTCGCGTTCGAGAATTTTCCTTACCTTTACCATAAATAATAATACCTGTTTTCAAAATCAATCAAACATGGCAATCTCCTTATTTTATTCTTCAACCAAACAAGAACATACAATAACATAGCACTTTCCTTAACAATGGCAATAAAACAATAACAACAGTAACCCTGTTAAACATTTAAATATTCCCGTTTACTCCTACCTTGTACGCATGTAAAGGATATATCCTTCACCGCCCTAAGTCTAAAATTATTAAAATCTACTATAACACTTGGTCTTCTTATAATACTCGTGTTAACATGCTCCCTTTTGAATCACATTTACTCCCATTCGTTGTTACCGCATCAGAATCGTTCTGCCTCCTTGTTCCTGACAGGCTATATTCTTCTGTCTCCTCAGATACCAGTCCTGTATGTTCGCGCAAACATTCCCCTTCCTCGCATGCGTTTCTCATTTCTAATTGGTTAAGCCCGTCTAAGGATCTTATTTACTTATTTCATGAACTATAGATCTTGCGTTTTGTAGCGAAATTTAGTTAATATTTATTTATTTATTTATTTATTTATTTATTTATTTATTTATTTATTTATTTATTTATTTATTTATTTATTTATTTATTTATTTATTTATTTATTTATTTATTTATTTATTTATTTATTTATTTATTTATTTATTTATTTATTTATTTTTTTATTTATTTTTTTATTTATTTTTTTATTTATTTATTTATATAACCATGGAAATTTCTCCCGTATTCGTTTGATACTATACTCGCCACAAATTCCACTATTTTTCTATTAGTCACATTGCCCTTCCTTTATATTCTCATTATTTATAAATCGCCATATAATTCCTTTAAATTCCCCATTGTTGATGCCGTTCATCTTTGTAATTTATACGTAATTTGTTTACATTTCGCTTACATTGTGATGAATCATCACAATACTAATTTTAATGTTCTTCTAATAGGTTTTGGGCGTAAATGAAATCATTTTGAGATGAAATGAAGAAAGTAAAGGAAAGTATAATTTTAAGACACCGAACAGCTGTATGAGGTCATTAATTCAGCAACGTGAATTCGCGTGTGGATTCTTGCTTAAGCTGTGCCAGTGTGTCACGAACAACAGGTTTCACGGGTGGCTAGGCGGCCACGGCGGCGCTAGCAGCGGTGGCCAAGTGACCTTTCTCTCCGCGACCTCTTGCTCCAGCGCCTAGCGACCTCCGCGGGACAGGTGGATCGAAAGGTCTCCAAAAGGCAGCGTTCATTAGAAGCGATACGGGTGTTTATGACGGGCTATAAAAACACCTCCTAGGGATGGCAACGATATGAGTATTTTACATTCATCATTAATGTATATGTATATATATGTTTGTATATAAATATGCTTTATATATTATATAAATAATATGTAACGATATATCGATACATTTGAAATAATTTATGATTGGTATGAAGGAACACGACAAAACGGCATATTAACGCAGTGGCAAAACAACTCAATCAAAAGCACAAGATTTGGAATACGTTATCTGAATGTTCAGCCATGTTATACGTTATTCGATGTTCGTAACAAAGAAGGAACGATTTTCAAAATCCTTTAACAGAGGGGTGAAAGGGGGGTTGTAGAAAAAAAAATGTAGAAATATAAAGAAGGAAAATGTGCAACTCGTAATAATTAGGCGTTTTGCATGCGGAGAGCGGAGCAGGACGAGATGGAGCGGATGAGCACGCGGGCAGATAGGGCTGTGGGTAAGGGATGGTGATGCGGGAGTCGTGGGCATGTCAATAAAATTAATTTCATATTACACTATAGATCCAATTACGCGAAAAATACCAATATTACTTGTAACGTGAAACTACTTAAGCGACTACGTTTCGCGAAAAACAACTAATATTTTGTAAAAGTTACATGAGTAATTTCACCAAATATCCACAAATTACATATGTTTCTGATACCAATCTATTGTCTCTTACAACGAAACGTAATAATGTATCATCCATACTCATTTTGTTTCTATGAGTTAAAAGAAATATTTCAAGGGAGAAAAAGCTTCTACAGATACCTGCAATGAAATGTGAACTTTCTTAAATTCTCATATACAGTATGTCTCTTAATTAGAAAAAGACATGCAGGTTCTTATTACTTTTAGGAAGATGGGTGCCATCGGTTTTCCATCGAAATTTTTCATCCTCGAGAAAAGTAAGCTTTTTCCTGCTTCTCCAACGCATTCATACCCGCGTCACATCGACACGGGCGCCGCAGTTGCATTGAGTAGAAGAGACGGGCTGAGATCTGCGGCGAAAAATCTCACACAGTATTCAACGCCTATTGTTGGATTGATTATTTCGTGTTTCCGGGCGCGTCAACTGCTGCTGTCATTAGTCCCGTAGTGTAGTGCATGCTTTTATCAAGAGGTGGCGGTGTTCTGTTAGATGGGAAGATTCGGCGCCGACTCGTACGTCAGTTTTCGGGTCACCAACTGCGCATTCCTGCAGAAAGTGCAGAAACTACTGGACGCGCAGCGGGCCGCTCGAATTCTCCTCCAGACAGCCACTGAATTCGACCTAGCTGAAAAGCTAGTGTCGAAATTATGATTCCGTCGAAAGAGAAACTCTAGAACCTCCCGGTCAGAGGCCTTGCAGTGACATCAGTTGATGCCTTGAGCCACCTCAACCACTCAACAAAATGAAATTCAGCCCAAATCACGGTGGAGAGTGAAGTATTCGAATTTCAGAATTGCGCCCTTAGAAGTGGCCTGTGGTGGTTTGCCAGCCTTCTCGAACACTTTTTTAAATTAATTTTTAAGGTCACTTTTAAACATCTTTGGTCGACCACTGAGTTTTAAAACTGTAGGGAGAACTGTAGGGAGAACACGTAAGGACAACATAAACACTCACAAACATCCATGCCCGAGGCGGGATTCGAACTCGCGACCCTTCGAGCCGAGGCAGCTACGGCCCTTCAGACTTTACCTTCATCCTCGGCTATCCAGCCGGCACGTACACTTTTTGGCACAAACCGATCAAGCACCAAATCCTTTTCAAATAAGGATACGAGATTACGAATTTTTTGATCCATATAATTAAAGAACACTATATCCTGAATAACATATCAGGAATTCCTCTTTATGGATGTGGTGTGTAGAAAATCAGGCAAATTAACTGGCCTTGGCAGCAGACTTGAAAACTATGAATCAAATGATATCTGCCGGTTGACGTGCATTGGTACCTGTGATTAATACACCAACATCCCTAATTCCTGCTTTGAAAGGTTAACAAAAGTAGCTCAGAAGACAAACAATATTCCATTGAAAGTTGATTATAATTATATTTCAAGCTTGAGAAACGAAATACATTTACGCAAACAAAAGCATTCTGAAGGAACGTTTTAATGGATTGATTACAATTAGTTTCCGGTTTTATTTTTTTACAATTACATATTTTTCAAAAGAACATTTCTGAACACCGTTTATTTATTTTGATAAATATGAATCACACATTTAAAAATCGTTCCGTTTCTTACCTCAACATGTACACACATATCTACAACATTAAAGATGAAGCTATTCCACATACTTTATAACATGATTATCAGTTTTCTTTTCATTTTCATTCAAGGCAGCATTCAAAAATTTTATAAGACACTAAAAGGATGTCCGAATATGACAATATTCGTCGGATGACAATAAAATATTCCATAATGCCATAGGACTTCGTGAAAAAAAAAAGAATTTGAAAGACAATTTCGGCAGGGAGAAGGGACGAACGGATTTAATTTCGGCAGGCAAGAGGGACGGACGGAAAATTCTCCGATTTTCTCCCACAGCATTACAGAACATTCTCTGAAGTTCGAGAGAAAATAAAAATGTTAGTAACAAAAAAACAAAATATGTTATATCATCTACAGCATCTTACCCAAACCGCATTACGAAACCTCAAGCCGTTTGGAAAATATTTGCTGAGACAATCGTAGCTGCCTCACTCGGTACATGCTTCAACGCATTTCTCATTTCTTTGCATTGACGTAGTTCTTAGTCTTTGTCTCGTGGCGTGCAACTTAACTGCTTCATTTAAGCATTCCTGAATATGTCACGTAATAGTAGAAAAACGTTCGGGTGATTTCTTATTTTGTAAATAAATGCTTATGGCAGTAAATTATAGCTTACATTTTTCCACAAGTTCAAACGGGGCTAACGAAAAGTTTCATCGATATTGATTTTGTAGTTTGAGATCACTGAGTTGGAACTCCACTTTCTTGATTGTGTATACAGTGGGTGGACGTCTAGATAGATATTCTCTCTTTTGGGTCAATTCAAACTGCATTGACAGTAAACATCAAGATACAACACCCTCGACAGCAACAAAATTCAACAAAAATAGTTTCACAAAGAGAAACAAAATTCCTGTGACGCAATAAAAAGATGTACTCGCGTCAAAATTGGGTGCAAGAAGTCTTTGTACACATGGAAGTAAATATTTAATAACATGTATTACGTTTTAGAAACTTGGAAAGTAATGAGAGGCCTGCGACTTTCTTCAATATTCCTTCAGTCACACGCGTCCCTTCGCTGTCAGTTGTCGTCTGAGCTCTGAGGATGCATCACTGTGGTGAAATGGTTCGAAGAGGGTGTTTACTGTCGCCGAATATAAATGGATAGTCCATGGATACAACGAGTGATCATTCATACGGGAGATATCAGGACGACTGAAACCTGAAATCATCGGCACACGCTTTCATTGCATACTGATTTAATAAGACGAAAATATTATGACAATAAATCGCACATGTCTACCTTTCAAGTGACGATTCATGGGAGATACATGGTTTGAAAGATGAAAAGATAGAGCTGGAGCTACGAAACCTAATTCTCACCGTCAAACAAGGCGATGTTTTGTGCCCGTGTGGGAACATACACGTGCCAGTATGGGACAATTGTAGATTATATATAAATGGAGTGATGAATTATTTTATACATGGACACTCAAAGCCAAATTTGTGTTTTCAGTGTTAAGTAAAATTTTCGAATTTGGAAAAGCTAAGCAATATATTTCAGCACGATAATGACCTGTTTCAAAACAAAACTTGATTCGTCACTACCACTACCACTGCCTTTTCCCCTAGTTCCCAAAGTAAATACTTTGAACATTTTGAAGAAACCAGGAAACAATATATTCAAAACAAAAATTGCAAAGAAAATGGATTCAAAGAAGGTGAAGAAAAATGGTTCACTTCTTTATTCAAATATGCAAAGTTGTGAAATCCAGGTCAGCGAAGTTACGTGATGCATCTGGCGCAACGGACAATGCTACAAAATATTAAAAAGAACAATGTTTCTTAACAAATAGCTCTGCATAAACTTTTTACCCCCTTCCTCTGGTTTTCAAGTTGGTACCGATGTATTGATTAATTTTTGTAAAACAGTTTCTTTTAATAGTTTTCAACTAGCAATAACCACACCTCAGTAAACCTTCATTGGTTATGGTATTGCCACTGCGCAAAGGTAAAGTAATAACCTTTTTTGTTGTCAACATTGTTGTATCTTGTTGCTAAGCACTTCATTGCATGGTTTTCTAAAGATCGAAAACAGAGAACTGTCTGATTATCAGCACAAATTATCTACATCTAGATGGAATGAACGTATTTAAGTTTAAAAATACGTACATTGGATACTACTTCTAAAACCGTGGTTACTTTATGTACTGTATTTTTCATATCATTTGAACATTTTCCTATCGTTCTTAAAATGTTTATATGCTCTTTGAGCCTATGCGGATTGTGTTTTTTCTCAACATTAGTTATATTTTTTAAATATATTGTTGCTTATTTATAGTTACAATACCATTACAATTATTGATGTCACTACTCCCAAGCATATGTTTTGACTTCTTCGGGAGTGGACTTCTGAAAATCTTTGTAAAACAATGTAAGATAATGTGAGAAGAAATCAGCAAATTCATTGTATTATATCTTGAAGGAATTGTAAGTTAACATTACACTATGGTAGTATCATTATACAAAATTTTAAAAAATCTGAATGGGTTACATATCTGTGAAACCAGCGTAACTATAAGCGTATATACAAACGTGTTCCTTTTAGGCTAATGTTTACAAAATTGTTGTTGGTAACATTATTTACCCGGAATTCAAAGGTAAAATTTGCCCGAATAAAATTTGTTCTTGTGAAATTAGTTCTACAATTTTCATTCAAACAGCTCGCAATCAGCCTTTATCGCTAGTGGAACATCGCAAGGATTCCTGAAATCCGAGTGTTGAGTAGCAACTTGCCAAGGCAATTGACTGGAAACCGGCTCTCGGGAATCCAAGCGACAGAAACACGCATTAGCAAACCAGATTCCCGCACCGTCAACTTAAATTGACGACGCAGTCACTCACATCTGTGTATCACAGCAGGTTTAATCCAGAAGTATGTTGTCGGAAGACCTAGAGAAAGCGGTACAACACTGTACTTTTTCTGTAAATATTATTAGAAGTAATTTTAAAACTTTGTTTTTTCGAAATGTTATTAGTTAAATGAATAATTAGACATATAAATGTATATTGACAGTGAAAAATGCATATCAATATTAAATAACACTTCTCATCCGAGGTCAACCGTTATTAAATATTGATGATGTAGAAAACTGTTAGAAAACTATTTCTACCATAAGGTTTATTATATCTCGCACAGAAAATGTCAGAAAATCAGTTCTTTTTACTTTTAAGAGAATTAGAACTTTTGGTATATTATTTTTAACACGGTGAAACCTGTTTTATTCTACGATCCATCTGTATTGTTTTGGATATTTATGTAACCTTGCCCCTTTTGAAAAAACGGGAACCAAGCCCCTTTTTTTAAAAAACAACATAATATAATCATAGAAGACATTTACGAAGAAAAAATAATAGATGTAGACAGAAAAGAAGGTAAAACCTATAACCTTGGGGTTTCTACATTACAACTTGAAAGCAATTTCCTGAAAGTTGACTTTTTGGCTGGTATTGGCAATCTCAAACATCCCCGGTTCTGTGTAAGATAACCCTCTAATACTTGTTTTTGTGACAATTCAAAAATACATAGCTGGTGCCTGAACTAAAATTAAACATTTAAACACACTATTTCCTGAATTTTTCTGACAAAGTTTGAAATATGTAAATACTAATGACACATATATTTTTTTAGTTCAGGCACAAGTTCAAATCATCTGTAATCACGAGGAAAAATAGTGAAAGCAATACAGATAGTAATGTATAAGTTAGGTCACAGCTCAGGGTCTATTTCTATACACAAAATCTCGTTTTCTCTCAATAAAATTTCAAAAATGTTTTTCTTAATGTTTCTGTTTTCATTGTAGACATTCAATAAATTCAATAAATAAATGAAAAAGTTATTAAACAATATTCATCATTTGGGGTATAATATACGGATCTCTCATATTTTGAATATATTGTGACATACCAATATGTGAGTCATTTTATTAAATGTTATTTGTCGTAAATGGGTGCAATGGCATAGGGTACTAAATAGGAATATATGTGCCTTAGCAGCTGCGCCTAAGTCGTAGTCAAGATAAATAAATATTCATCTGGCATTGAAAGTGACGGAGCGGCTAGTCAGATTTAAAAACGATTTGGGGATTGGTTGGAGAGAGCAACTACTGCGGAAGTATGCCTGATTTTTTGAGAAGAAAACAGTAGAAAGGGGGAATCTGAGGTTTGGAGGGCTGAGCAGTAATAAGAAAACGGACATTCTGTCATATGTGGTGACGCTGTGCGGGTCGCTCGCGGATAGATAATTTGTGTAATTGGAACTTGGAATTTTTCATGAGATTGAGGAACGTCGGACTCCGAATAATTTACAGTGTGTTAGAAGTATAATTAGAAGTATTATTTTTGCAAGTTTAATCGAACTAGAACTACGAACATTTGAAGTAGTGCGGATCAGTGGCACGTTCAACGTGTTGCAACGTTCACGTGGAAGAACAGGAAAGAAGAACGCGCTACTTCGACTCTGGAATTCGCATCACCGGGGAGAACAGAAACATCGTGGCGACGTCGATCAAGAGCGCGCGAAGAATAGTGCAGTAAAAAGGTTGTGACCAAAGGACAGTTTTTGTGTTGCAATAAGTAATAAATCTTATGTTTCTTTTTGAATGAAAAAAAACTATTTTAATTGGCCAATTCGATCTAATAAGTACCTAGGTAAAATATTTGTTTATTATAAAATATTTGTTATCAATAGGTAATAGCGATTATTTCAGACGCAACCCATCAACCCAGCTAGCGGGACAATATTTAGTTTTCGTTGAAGCACACAGAGCAAAATATTATCGTAACCTTTTCCTGGCGCCCATGGCAATATAACTTCGAAACGGGTTACGACAAAACGCCCACACTGTGAGCAGTTTGTGGGCATGTTTCAATATGTACGAGACGAATTCACTTAGTGCGTTATATACCTGGTAAACCTTTACAAAAACAAATCGCACATTATATCAACAATTCCAAATTTATTTCTAAATCCAGCAGTGCTTCAAGAAAACATATACTTCCGTATTACTCCAACTCTGTCCTACTAAGATATCGACTATCACGTGAAAATCTTCAACCTAAGCTCGAGGTTCTAATACATAATGAAATTATTAATATTAAGTCCTGCCTTAATTCGTGTGTATTTTATTCTCTGAGTTTTGTGTTCTATCCTTTCAAATTTAAAAACATATTCATATCTACTTCCTGGAGCGCTGAACCGAGCCTCGGATCAAGCATGTTCGTTCCATTTACACGCCGATGTCAGGACGACGACGACTACAAAGGACAGTAAATTCTATAATTCAAATATTCAGAATGTGGCATTTTTGTGTGAGAGGTGCAATAGAATGCTACAAGCATTCCTTATCTCTTCAGTCTCGGCTATCCTTTCGGTTTTGTCTCCAAAGCTGTCATTTAATGAACTTTTTTCAAGATATTTTCAATTTTTCGGTTTCTGTAATAGTTCACCTAAAATCTGACTTTATGAATATTATATTGAGCAAAACCTGAGTCCTATGTGCAAATTCTGTGTTGAAAAAATTTGGAGCCTTTTTTAGAAAATCGTTTTGAGCTTTTCTAAAATGCCTATTTTGAAGCACATTTTCACCCCAAACTTTTGAGTTTTTCAGAAACTTCATTAAACATTATTTAAAACAGTATCACAAATACGATACTGAATAAAATTGCCCATAATGTAAATACTATCCACGTCTGAGAAATTTAAAAACTGGATTTAAGTAATTTAAAAATCAACAAAAAATACAAGAAAATGGCGTTTATACAGTGGATTTAACATTATTCATAGAAAAAATTGAGCCGTTTTCAATTAAATATGTTTGAGTTGCTTCTGAAAAATACAGAAATATCGGGACTAAGTTCTACAAAAATTTATACAACATTTGGTTAAAGCCCCTGCACCCACAAATGAAATAATGTATACAAATAGCCAGTAATGTTTTGTTCTGAGGAGCGTAGAATCCCGTTGAAAGTCCCGTTTGTTTGGTAATTTTTCGATTCCGTCGCTGCCTGTTTTCAGTACATCTTTGTGCACATTTCCAAGTCTGAGTGGTGTTGTTAACTTGGGAGATGTTAGCTTCATTTGTACACAGCAAATGCTCCACAATTCTGACGGTCAGCTGGTGCGCTGAAGTTCCGACACCTAAAATCCTGTGCGATCATAGTGCCACGAGCGATACAGGTTTGTAGTAATTTTCATCCCAATACGTCAACCTTAAACCATCAATTCACCAATTTTGCGTTTTTCTTGGTAGATTGTAATGCACTGTGTACTGTTTTCGGCAAAACTTAGAACTATCGTCAGAGCTTCCACTACATTACATACAACTTTCTGGACGTCATAGAAGAACAGTAAAATTACTGAACTGTAACAAAGTGTTTATTAACAAAATGACAGTAGAAACATTTGTATATCTACTTAAGAACCCCCTTCCGCAGATATCCATGTCATTGTAGTTGTTTTGTATTAAATATTTATTATATATTACTTTCATTTTTTGCTTGATTTTCATCTTCACCTAACGTACTTTAAAACATCATTAATCTATTTTATTGTTGAGTTAAAAACACTGTACTTCTGAGTCATATGCGGAAACAAATACTTTCAATTGTATTGTATATATAGTTTTTTTTTTTTTTTTTTATTTGTTGTGTCCACTCCTGATTTAACAAGTGTTCCCCCAAGCTCCTTAAGGGGCGTTGAGCGCTTTGCCCTTGGAGTAATCTCCATTAATGTGCATTATTATTTTTTATTAGCCGTTCCGTCACGTCGCAGTCAGTCAGTGCCTTTTATCCCTTCGGCCAGGGGATATTGTTAGCTGGTAATTCGAAAAATTGGGTTTGAATATTAATGAAACGTTTTCCTTGATTCATTTTGTTGTATATACATTTACTAACTGTGACTTATTCTGTAAGTGTGAACTTCAAGTCTTTAAAATGATTTCAAAATTATATTTTATCAATTTCAACCTCATTTCTATTACCTCATTTCCACATCCTGTTACCAAATACCGTATTTTTGTCACATTTATCAGCAATTCAGATTAGACAATTAACAAATTAGATAATATTTTACATTTTGTGAGCGTATATAGGTGATACAATATATCTTGCTAAAAGAAAATTAGGTGAGAAATTCCCCACTTCAACGGAGCTACACATGTAGCACTTACTTCTGATTGAACTCATAATGCACAGTGTTTGTAGTCATTTGACACTGTCAACGAGATTTCGCTTTCTGCCGAACACCTGTGAAAGAGTTACCATCAATCAGGACCAGATATCTTATCTGTCCTTTAGTTACACGAAATTTCCCACTACATGTTTATTAGTATAAGCAATTATCTTCAACTCCCCTTCCAGACCTGGACGTTCGAAACATTTCTTCTGTTTTTAATATCGTCATTTTCCTCAGCCATGACAGCAGGATTATCAAAGAGTATAATATCTAGTATTGTTTCCTCAATCTGCATTCCCATTACTCTTCATTTCCTCCTCCATTCTTTCAAGGCTTAGGCAAATTAATATTAAAAGGAGTTGGGGATATAGAGCATTCTCTCATTAAATCATTACCATGTGATGCTTCACCTTTCACTTTCGCGACACTGTACTCTCTTTGAACGCCTTAATATTGTTTACTCTTTTGAAACTACACTTTTATTCCAAAATCTCGACAATTCTCGTATTGGGCATGCTGTTAAATTCTGTTTGAAGGTAAAGTAACACGAAATTAGGTTGTGCCACAAGCTTTATTTTTCTTACATTTTTTGAATGCAGAAAATGTTGTCTACACCTAGCTGGAAACCGCTTTGATCTTCAATATAAGATTATCTCTGGCTCAATTCTTTCTTTAATTATTCGCCTGTATATATTGTGTACTAATTGAACTTTAAACATTAATACCTCTATAGTTTTCACATCTTTTTCTCATTGCCTTGATTTATAAATCGATATAATTTCTGCTGATTTCAAATTGCCTATTCGATATCAGGACCCCTCAAAATGGGTATTTTTGAACCTTGACATCAGTTTTTGCAACATTTTATAATCTTGTCTATCAAGGTAAACAAGAAAGTTAAATGGCCGTTAGTCATATCTTAGTCCAAGCAGAACAATTTTATAATATGGAGGAAGTAACCAAGATTTTACTGGTTGGTAATATTAGATAGAAGAAGGAAGATGTATTGTGAACTTCAAGATACTTCTACTCTTCTACTCTTACTAACTTCAAGATACTTCTACTCTTAATAAATGTAATACTCAAAACAATAATTTCTTAACGTTATTAATAAAAATTATAACGTTTATTAATAAAAACGTATGACAGCGTATGGTAGAACTTTTTATTAGAGTGTATTGTTCAGAGTGTATTAGAGTTTATTAGAGTGCTTCACAACTGGAAATTGTTATTCGAAAGGCCAAAGAAATCAAACAAATGTGTTTGAGAAATGTCACTTATGTGCCTGTATTATTATTTTCTACAATCGCATAAAAATTTGAATTTATATTTATGCTATTCGTGTGTGAAATTAATATTTTCTTTAAAGACCTAAAAAACGTGACGACACCGCACATAATATTTATTTTTATATTACGAAATTCCGTAATTACGTGATTTATTTTCTGAGATAGAGGTAAAGAGACACACCTGACACCGATATATAGAGGACACCGATATATAGAGGACAATAAGCAATCGAGATTGTGCAAAAAACAACCGTTTGAAGACCCTCGGACTTTTTGTCGTCGCTCGATCATTAGAACCGGTGAACGTCCGTAGTACAAGATTTTATTTTTACACAATTTTAATTATTCATATTTACTTATTTACTGATTAATTAGATGTTAACGTTACTCGGTTTGTCTTTTCATAATTCCCTCCCTAAGAGAACATATAGCACCATTCAACTATTTTCATATTTACCTCGTAACCACGATCATCTCGATCCAGGTAAGTTATGCAGAGAATATAGAGCTCCGTGTCGAAGATAATAACAAGCAATAACGTATCAGTAGAAATTATTTTTTTTGCGATCGTACAAAATGTTTCTCTTACGAATCGTAATTCCTTTCATCATGTGGACATAATTCAATCGAAAGGAAGTCCCAGATCCGTTAACGATTGTATAACATATGGCCGGTATAAAAGTATGTCGCGAAAAAAAGGTAGCAAATTATGGCCACACATTCCTACTCTGTAATTGGTACTGATTGTAACTACTGAATTCAAAATGGATATTCGCGATACTGACACTCCACAGCAGTTACTCGAAACTTCAAACGCTGCTGTGTCTAATTTATAAACCGAAACATCCGTAGGTATTCACAAAAAAGTCAATAATGGTTTATAAAGTGTACATTTAAGGAACCCATTATCACTCTAAGAAGTGAGTCAACGAGTTTCATAGTATTTGTTGTTAATTGTGAGTTTCGTCACGAGTTATGCTAATGAATTTCAATTGGTGAATATTCTGTTATGAGTAGAGCTAGTAAATTCATTTCTTTTACCCACAATATGCAGGAAAATACATAATTTTTACAAGGCATTTATTCTACATAAATGAGGGGTGCAAAAGGCATCTCAACCTACGTGTACGTGTAAGGAAATGATATTTTCTTGAAAATCTTGATTCCACGTGGCCATCCGGTACGTTGGCTACAAATTTATTTTACTCGCGACTCTATCTCGTCAAAATGCTTTTGTGAACTCCCTTTTGAATCTTGAAATGGTATTAGTGAAATTGGAATTATATTTTTCGTTCTTACAACTTGTGTAATTGCCTACAGTGAGAAGGATATGAGTATAACATACTGAGAGCCGCCCTGAAAAGAGATCGCAGGCCACGCACAACAATAGGATGGGATTGGGGTAGAGTAGGATGAAATCGTGAGGAAGCAAAGCCTGTCAGCATCAATGAAAAAAACGAAAAATCATGTCTGGTATTACCTTCCTTTCTCATTTATATTTTTAACATAATCTCTGCTTCCACAAAAAGACAAAATATGGTCGTTCATTAGTGTTGTTCAGGCATGCAGGTTTAAATATCCAATTTGAACGAGATCAGTTCCAAAAGGGAAAATAATCAAAATAATGATGTAAAGGGCAGAATGAAGCAAAATTAAGATAAAATGTCAAAAATAGGCATCAGAAGCAAAAATGGGCAAAAAAAGCAAAATAAAAATGTATTAAGTCGGCTCGGTGGCCGAGATCGCTAAGGCAGTAGTGTCGTAGTGATCTCGGACAGAAGGGTCGCGGGTTCCAGTCCCGCCTCGGGCATGGTTGTATTTCTGTTAGTCCTTTCACCCCTTATCATCATCAAATCGTTTCATCCTCATAGTACCATACCGTTAACAGCAATAGTGGTCGCTAATGACCTAAGATGTTGATGCGACCTTAAATAACCAAATTTTAAAAAAATGTATTAAAACAATACCAGAATTACAATAAGTAGTTCTTATTGTTAAAAGCAATAAAATATAACATTAGCAAAAAGGCATTTTGCCAAACTTCGGGGCCCTATTTATAAGTTTTATCGTAATATAATGTTATATTTACTTACTCTTTGAAATTTGTATTTTTCATTAACATATGCCAACAAAATATATTTAGTGATCTTAACAACTCCCTTAGATGTACACAAATTTCTCAATTGACGGTAAGTGTTTTCGTAAATTGCATCTTTCGTTCCTTTGCATTTTTCGGATAATAAATTAGACTAGTTGGACCCGTGCGAAAACCTCTGCACTTCGTTAATAATTGTTTTAAAAGCGAAAAATGACTTTAAAAAACTGACAATAGTCTGTCTGTGAAGTCCGTGTTACACTGTTTTTGGCGCGTCACTATGCGAGAGTAGCCCTTAGAGCCTGTGTTGACTCAGCGCTTCGGTCGGAAGGACCGCGGGTTCGAGTCCATAGTTGCTTGTTCGCATGGTTGTTCGTCACTTGTTTTACACGTACGTGTGTTGTCGCGGAAGACCAGGTCTGAGGAGTCTGCTGACCACAGTCTGAGGAGCCCACAAGTGTGCCAGTGTGTAATGTAAGAGTTAATATGTGTCATAGTGGCGACATAGTTTGGCACTAGTATGGACAATCGAAAACCTGGCATTTCCTGAAACTGGAAAAAGACTCTGAAAAATTAAAAGAAATGCGAGAGTAGACAATCTAATATTAAGAGCGTTGAGATTATATTGTACAGAAAATCAAACAGTCCCTTTAAAAATAAAAAGTACTTCTGTATTTTTCTGTCAATATAATTTCACATAGAATATGGCTTTCCGAATTTTTTTAAGTACCCATGCTATGGAGTGGGAGCTCCCAAGAGAACCAAGACTCCCAAACAGTAGTAAAATTTTTAAAAATCTCATTTGGTAGAATGCTGTTTAAAAAGCATAATTTAGGCCCACCTGACACCTCCGTGAAGTTGGGCCGGATAAAATTTCTGATCTCAATCAAACGTGGTATATCGTTGCTCATCAAGCTTCTACCTCAGGTTTGCCCACCAAAAATTTTCGTTTGCCCATCCCCAGAAAAAAAGTTACACGCAAAATAAATTTTCGGGACAACTACACGCTGGCCGGAAAAAATCAGGGATTTCAACCCCACTTGGTACATCGCTTGCCCATCGTTTGCCCAGGTTTGCCCACCAAACATTTTCGTTTGCCCACATTCATAAAAAGAGATACACACAAAACAAATTTTCGGGACAACTACACGCTGGCCGAAAAAAATCTGGAATTTCAACCCAACTTAGTATATCGTTTGCCCATCGTTTGCCCACCAAAAATCTTTGTTTTACCACCCCCAGAAAAAAAAACAAAAATGTTCGTTTGGCTACCGACACAAAAAACTTACACAAAAAAAATGTTCGTGGCAAATCCAAGTTGACCAAACATTTCAGGTATTTTAGATATTTTAGTAAATCGTTTGCCTAGGTTACTATTTACTAATAGAGTATTTTCGTGTGCCCAGGCACAGAAATGGAATTAAAGGCAGAAGCGATTATTTAACGGGGCTCTGGCTTACGCTTATGTTCATAAAATCAGTCTGGCTACCATTTACGCTATATATTTGAAGGAACACAATAATATCTCCGTATACTATTTCTTAATAGTGTATTTTCGTTTGCGCAATAAGAATTCTCGTTTGCCCAGGCTCAGAAATGAAATTAAAGGCAGAAGCGATTCTTTAACTGTGTCTCTCTTTTGTTAATATAATCTGCCCGGCTACCACTTACACTGAAAGAGCAATTATTATATTCAGTATGCTAATTCTTAATAGGGTTTTTCGTTTGCCCAGTGACAACTTTCGTTTGCCCAGGCACAGAAATGGAATTAAATGGAGAAGTGTTTATTTAACGGTATCTCTGGATTACACTTTTGTTTATATAGTCGGGATGGCTACTACATACATTGAAGAAACAATTATAATATTCAGTACATTATTTTTTAATAGTTTATTTTCGTTTGCCAGTAACAATTTTCGATTGTCCAGGTCCACAAATGCAAATCAAAGGCAGAAGCGTTTATTTAAACCTTGGCAAACTATATTATTTAAAATACCTGATTTTTATATCAATATCGATTTTTCCCGAAACTTTTTTGTGTGTAACTTTTTTTGTGTAGGTGGGCAAACTATAATTTTTGGTGGGCAAACCTGGGCAAACGATGGGCAATTGATATGTCAACTTTGGTCGAAATTCCATATTTTTTCCGGCCAGCGTGTAGTGGCCCGAAAATTTGTTTTGCGTATAACATTTTTTCTGGGGGTGGGCAAACGAAACTTTTGGTGGGCAAACATGGACAAACGATGGGCAATCGATATGTCAAGTTTGGTCGAAATCCCATATTTTTGCCGGCCAGCGTATAGTGGCCCGAAAATTTGTTTTGCCTCTAACATTTTTTCTGGGGGTGGGCAAATGAAAATTTTTGGTGAACAAACCTGGGCAAACGATATACCAAGTTTGGTTAAAATCCCAGATATTTTCCGGCCAGCTTCACGGAGGCCCACCTGACTCCATCCCTGCGTATTCCTATTATTTCTCCACTTTTCCCTCGTGTCTTTTATCATTTTCACACATGTCCGATGTCCCCATCTGAGCCTCAAAATCCATGCCCTCGCAGAACTCACCTGCCCCCACAAAATCTGCTCCTCCTATGGAACATGCATAATTAATTTTTAGTTTTTAAATGTTAATTTACTGCAATTTTCGAAAATACAAAGAGTCTACCGGAAATGAGACTAGCACAATTTGGATTCATACGAACAGAAAATTTAAATAAAGCTTAAGTTGTTGCAGTAGCACAAACATTGTTGCATTCTCGCATTGTTGGGAACGGTTATATTAGTATAATGTTATTATATTGCAATGTTTCCTCTCACTTCAGACATCGGATGGAAAAGTCAAAAAAAAATTCAAACAAAGCGCTTGCAGTGCATAACTGTAATTATTTCCATAGTCAGAAACAGAAACCCTTTATTAGTATATATATATATATATATATATACATATATATATATGTATATACATATATATATATATATATATATATATATACATATATATATATATATATATTTTCTTCCGTCTTTCCTAGAGTTAAATACACTATTTTATTGAACGTAGGGACTTTGTAAAATTAACGTTAAGTAAATAAAGCCTCCTTATCTGATCCCTCCCCATTCATATCACTGTCCAGTGAAATTCCCTGAAAAATGTCTCAGGCGGCAATAACGCAAATGGTATCGTTCTCACCTTTCTTCGATTTTTCTTTCCTATTACATTTAAATTGTATTTTTAAGAGAGAAAACCTCATTGGGTTAAGGGTTGTGAATTGGTTGAAAAAAATGTATCAATACATTGAGAATACAAATTGTAGAATAGAGTAACAATTGAATTAATATTGAGATTTTTAAAAGTAAATTATTACTAAAATAATATTGTTACGATTTAGGTGGTGAATTAATACACAGATATTATTTTAACCATAACGTTTATTTTGTTTCTAACACGATCACTGAAACACTTGATTTATGTGTACAGATTGTCTTCACTTGATTATTTATTTGCTAATTACAATTTTAATTATTTTATTATAATTTGATTCAGTCCTGTTCTCCAAGAATTTTTCTCTCGAGGCGGTATTCACCTAGAATATTTCATTAACTTCAAGCAGAAAGTACGCGAAAACTACTAGATTTTTCTACAAAAGGGCATATGACCTTTTTAACAGCTGATTTTCTTGTGAAACAGATTTGTTTTAAGGCGGAATATAAATTTGGAGAAAATCCTCTCCAACGATCGACCGACAGGGCGAACGAACGTAGAACAGACGGGGCGAGTGGTCGGGCCAACGTGAACGCAGTGGACGGTCGGGCAAACGAACGGCGCGGGCGAGTGGTTTGGGCGAATGAACCACCGGATGGCGATAAACGAACGGACGGACGAACGAACGAACGAACAGACAGACGGGTGAACGAATGAACGGGCGGGTGAACGTACGGACGAACGAACGGACGGGCGAACGAACGGACGGACGGACGAACGGACGGGCGAACGAACGGACAGGCGAACGAGCGGACGGGCGAACCACAAAACATCAATAGCTAATAACACACATATAATAATATTAAAATTGTATCCATTCATAAATAGAAAATCAAAATTATCAATACACTCAGCATTAATAATATTTAAATACATTATACGACCTTCACTGGCCTACGCCTGCCCAATATGGGGAGGGGCCGCTAAAAGCTACCTTCAAAAACTGGAAGTATTGCAAAATAAATTTTGAAAAAATGTTTTAAAAGCTCTCAGAAATAATCAAATTTTAAAAGAATTGTCTATAGAACCTCTGAAAACTTGGATTTTAAAACTTTCTTCTAATTTCTATTCTTCTCTTTCATCTTGCCCAGCATCTCCCTTGCAATAATTTAGGTGCAAATCAGCCAATCTTTTTCCATGAATAAAATCAAGATATTCTAAAGACCTATTACGTCCTCCGTAAAGCAGGTTCCAACATTTCTAAATTAAATATTTATGTTTTTAATCCAAATATTGTATGCATTTTTCTGACGGACCCTTCCTGGGTATCGTTAGTTATTGTTTATATTGTAAATATTACTGCCTTCTACCATTGTTCATGCATGATGAACACTACAACAAAAATTGTATACTATGTATCATAAAAGCTCTTGAAAGACATAGTAATGTCGAACAAGGAAATAAAAACTATTAAAAAAACTCACAATGGTTGACATTACAATTTTTGAGCGAAGAAATCGAATAGGCTACCAGAATAGATACTCAGTGGAGAATATTTGTTGTATCTCGTAAATAATATTTGAAGGAAGTACCATTAAAATTACATGAAAATCGATTAAATGAGCGAAAAATGCATGTAGAAAATGCAATAAATTAGTATAAAAACGAGTCATTTCCTTTTGTCATAACATAAAATGATTTTCTATACTTAACGGCATTGTTCTAAAGTGAAAGAAAAAATGATATTTCATTAAAATCTGCCCCTATGTACAACTGATATATGAAGTTATTTATTCACTGCACAAAGGAAAGAAAAAACAACAACCAAGAGCAAAAAGTACAACACTTTACAGTCTACCTGAGAGAGACCTACGACTTACCTCCGAGAGATCGCCACTTATGATCCCGTGAGGTGGAGCTCGTCTTACATAAAATGCTGAGACCGAGAACTTGCAGAACTGCTTTATGCATTCTACTGCTCCAATGTCTCATTCTATTGACCATTGAACATTTCCCAAATCTTTTCTTTGCTTTTCTAGCCAGATTTGGTGAGTCTCTCATAAATAAGAAACATGGGGTCTCTTTGTATCATGTTAGCGTTAGAATCCAGAAAATTGACAATGAAAATACATTCACAAGTTAGTTTTCATTGGTTATGTGCAGCACACTTCCGTTAGCTAATATGATCGTTGCAATTTCGTAGGTAACGTGAAATGTCAGTTATCTCTATTTCCACCCGAACGCAATAAAGAAACCGTAAATAGTACAATATCAGATGTTTCAAATTGGTTCCGAAATAACAAATTAATAGTAAACAACAAGAAAACGATTTTAATGCAGTTTTCCATTTCGAATAGACAATTCTGTGCTCCATTGAAAATGAACGGTGTACCATTGACTGATGTTAAAGCAACAAAATTTGTAGGTCTCTCAATTCAGTCAAACCTTAAATGGAACGTCCATTTAAATGAATTGAACACAAAATTAAGTTCATTATGCTACGCGTTCAGAATTCTTTCAAATTCAGTCAGCCTTCATACTGCTCGTTGTGTATACTTCGCGAATGTTCATTCCCGCCTGAGATATGGCATACTATTCTGGGGAAATACATCTTACAGCTCCCAGACTTTTAAAGTACAAAAACGAAATGTACGAATAATAACCAAATCCCAGCCACGTGATTCTTGTAAGCCTCTCTTCGTTAATCTAGGAATTTTACCATTACCTTGTCTGTTGATTTACGAATCAGTGGTTTTTGTCAAAAACGAGTTGCTTACGGGCGGGAATATATTTTCAGAAAATGCCGAAGTCTATTACTATAACACTCGACATAGAAATCATATTCATCAGGTGACAGTATCAACAGCTCATTACAAAAAATTCACATACAATACATGTACATTATTTTACAACACTTTGTCAGATGACATTAAACATTTAAATGTAATAGAAAAGTTTAAATCCTAGTGAAATCGTTTCTACTGCATAACTGTTTCTGTACAGTTAGAGACTATACTGAGTATCACAAGAAAAGTAACATTAATTTTAACAATGATACATAATGCATTATTTACCATTTGGACTGTATAAATGTGTATAAACAACATGTAACAAGTATTGTACTACAGCCTCCGGGTCAATGACCCCCATCTCGATCAGGTTTTTCGTCCAGTTTCCCTGATCCATTGAGAAAATGCTGAGATGGCCCCTTGTTTTGCTTCTGGACGTAAATGTAACTTCATTTTCTGTGCACGTGTTCTAGAATTCATTGGAAAATATAGTTATTCAAATTATCGTTTCCATGTTGTTGTGGCAGGATGTATTATTCCTTGACGAAGGACATCATGGATAAGAGCCCAAAATTTCTTGCTTATTTATCCTTGAAAATAGATTTTATTACATGAGAGCTTTCTTTTTTTTTCTTTCTTTCAAAATTCATGTAGTATATGACTTAGTGTAGGTATCACAGAAATGTGAAAATGTGCACAGAATTCACTTCTCCCCATAGCACGTCATACGCAGTTTCAACTGTTGTTTTTTTTGACGTAAAATAAATGAAAAAATGAACGCCTCAATTGTAATTATGTAAATGTAAATATTTAAGTGGTTAAGTGGACGAGCAGACCTTACGGCCTGAGCCTCGCCAGTAATAAAGACATTATTATTATTATTATTATTATTATTATTATTATTATTATTATTATTATTATTGTAAATGCGGAATTTGAAGCTTTTCTTCATAGGAATCTATTAAGTTTTCGAAAAGCTTCATTTGAAGTACTTCTACTCAGAAATACAATAATGTGTGCAAATTGGTGAAAATGTGCATATTAACGACGTGGGAGATATTGAAAGTAAATTACATTTGTGTAATTAGTGAAAAAAACAAAAGAATACACCAAAATGAACTTCACATCATATTAAACAAACAACATTTTTAGGTATCAGGGGACCCCAAAACGTGTATTTCCGTAGAAATCTCGAAATCAATTTTCCGCAGCGTTGCATATTACTTCCGTATGTACGTATGTATACGAGAAAGTAAAACGGCGGGTTTTCGTCAGAAAAAATTAATTGCCAGGTTCTGGTAACGAAAAAGTGCATAAAACCAGTTGCTAAATTAGGAGAGAAAAAAATCCTCTAATACGTGGTATAGCCAGAATCTCTGTTTTGTACATCCTTGATGCCGAAACACCAATTGGAAGCAAAACGTTCGCCCGTCCGTCCGTCCGTCCGTCCCGCCGTCTCTGAACACTCGCAGAGCCTAAACCGTGCGTAGGATTTCTTTCACATTAAAGAAGCATCTGTCCATCTGGCTTTAGTTGAAGCTTTGAGATTTTGAATTTTGTTTTTTAAATTTGGGGGTACTAAAGTACCCATGAAGCCTCACAGTCATTTTCAAAATTTTCTCAAAAACGGCTCAAAATTTTTTCTTTACATTTTTATGAGAATATAGTAAAATACACTTATAAATATGGCATAAGTCCGATTTTCATGGTGAACTCTGAATTTTTGAAAATTGCAAGAGTTTGAATGTTTTCGGCCCCTTCCCACAACTACAAAATTGAAGATCAACCTTCAAATGAAACTTATTGTCCATAAGTAGTTCTTTCATTAAAGTCATGAACATTTTTTCAAAATTTTAGCATTTTCTCGCAATTTGGCGTGCAGTAATTGCAATTTAAATTTTAAAAAATAACAGAAACAAGATTTTCTGCAAAACGGGTCCAAATTTTTTCTTTTAACTTTCGGTAGGGTTAGTGCTAAATGCACTCTATAAGCAGACATAAACTCCATATTGTTCTTTTCTTTTGTTTTTTCAAAATTTACAAAAATTAAATATTTTTGTCTTGTCTCTCATGTCGTTGATTTAAAACATTAGCGCCAATTTGTTCATATTATTGTATATATTGTATATTGTATATATTTTAAATACTGTCAAATAAATGTTCTCGAAAACTAAACAGTTTTTTCTGAAAATGAATTCCAAAATCCGCATTTTCAGAAACACTCAATTGCCATTTTCTCAAAAATGGCTGGAAATTTTTTCTGCAAACGTTTCCAACGGATAGTGATAATTGCATTGTTTATTATGACGTAAAGTTCATTTTGGGGTATTCTTTTGTTTTTTTCAAAAATTAGTCAAATGTTTTTCTTTTTAAATATCTTTAGCGCCGTTAATATGCACATTTCCATCTATTTGTAAACATTATTGCATTTATGGGTGGAAGGGCCTCAAATGCTTTTCAATGAAGGTTTTCGAAAACTCAATAGATTCCTGTGAAAATGTGTTTCAAATTACGCATTTCCAGAAACTCTTAACCGCCATACTCTTAAAAACGGCTTTAAATTGTTCAATGAAAATTTCTATTTAGGACGAGGTTTCACTCTTCTTTAATATTCTTGAAGCAATATTTCAGTTCCACTATTATGAAAACGAAAAGTTTAGAAAATGTCAAAAAAATGTACTTTGAGCGACGATAGATGGCAAGGAGATGAGACAAGACCGTAAAACCAGTCCACACCAAGGAAATTAGAAAACTTTACTATATGAAAATCAGGGCTATTCTATAACACCTCTAGTTACTTTCTCGTATACATACGTAAATATGGGAGTAATATACGTAGTATAGGGAAAGTTATGTAATGCTACGGAAAATCGATTTCGAGATTTCAATGGAAATACCCGTTTTGGGGTCCGCTGATACCGAATAAATGTTGTTTTTTTCAAAACGTTCGTCTGTCCGTCTGTCTCTGTGTCCGTCTGTGAACAGTACTAGCGCCATACGACCATTCCTAAATTGATGAACCCCTATCTATATAGCACTAGTTAAAGCTTTGAAATTTTGAAAATTATTCTTTAAAATTTGGGGGTACTTTACACGAAGCTCCCCGGACATTTTCAAAATTTTCTCAAAAACGGTTCCAAATTTTTCTTTAATTTTTTTAAAGAATAGAGTAAAATACATTTATAAAAATTTTGAAAATTGCAAAAATATGAATTTTTTTCGGCGTCTTCCTACAACTATAAAATTGAAGACAGATTTATCCTTCAAATGAAATTTGCTGCCCATAAGTAGTTATTTCATTAAGGTCATGTAGAATTATTAGAAAATTTTAGTAGTTTTCGTGAAATATTTGCGTGAAATATTTGCAATTTAAAAAAATTAGAAAAACAAGATTTTTTTATAAATGGCCCCACATGTTTTCTTTAAATTTTTGGTAGGGGTAGAGCTTAACGTACTCTGTACATAAAGCCATGTTACTCTTTTTTTCTTGTTTTTTTTTCAAAATTACAGAAATGAATTTTTTTTACTTGTCTCTCCCGTCGTTAAAATTTACATTACAGATGAATTTCATTGTTCAATTGGTTCCTAAACAGATGAGCTTCAAAGTATCTTTTTCAAATGCCCGTAAGTTGTCCATTATCGTTGAGTATAATTGAACCGAATTTTCTGGAATGGAAAAGAGTGCAATTCTCTCCGACATTCCAAAAACTTGATTTTGGCCAAGATATTTGGGGCCCCAAAATCAAAATAATGCCGAAAAATGTAGGTGTTTTTAAATCATAAACGGGATAAAGAGTATATATTGCAGAAAAACAAAAAATAAACCATCGTGCCAATCCAAAAATTCTAAATATTTTCTTTTATATCATTTTCTCGATGTATTGTAAATATTACCGCAAATGTGATTTTTCTGCATTCGCTCGCCAAGAGAATTTGCCAGTGATTTAGGTATAAAACGGTTACCATGACAAGAACGTTGTTATGAAACAATGTACGTGCGTTTATACAGTCTGCACCTGAGAGTTGTTATCTATGGAATATTGAAAAAATATCACGTACATGCGCATTTTTATGTGTGTCAGTCATAATACATATTCGTGTTTCCCTGCTTCAAAGTGATTGAAGTAGTTTTTGAAGTAAAGGCGAATTTAAATTTTTGTTCTCAAAACCCGCTCAAAAATGTTCTTTTAATGTTTTCCTCGGATAGAGGACACAAAAAGCGGTCCATTTCCGTTGAACTCTCTAAGTTTTGAAAATTACATGAGTTATAAATTAAGCGCAAAAAAGGTTATGTTGTAGCACCACAACTTATATTCTGCAACTATGAAACCGAAAAATCAATAAATTGTGACAAATTATTTTTGATGCCGATTGGAACCAGCCGGGAGGAGAGATGGGGACAAAACCGAAAAGCAGACGAAACAGATTAGGAAACTAAGTAGTACGAGAAAGTCTGTGCCATTCTGTTACACCAATAGTTTGATAATGTTAATATTCTTTTATTTTTCTGGGAACTTGCCATTGGGGTGTTGATCTTTTTTGACTGAGTGTTTTTGAATACAGGAGATGTGTTAATTTTTTGATTGCCTCTTTGTACATTTATAGATACATTTTTTATAGTTTTTAATTTTACTTTTAGAAGTTCTCTTTTTACAAATATAATTATTTCATGTATTTATTGATATGGTAATAAAAGAACTTGAAGTGATTTAAAGATAGGTGTACACATTTAAAGTCTATCAAACTTTACTGGATGAACTATCTTTATTTTAATGTTGTATGTCCTGTGTTTTTGGTGCTTGGCGCCAGAAAATTATTGAATATATTTGATATTTTTCAGTCATGGCTGACCCAAAAAGGAGTGTATGTAGTACACAATGAGAACAAAGATTTATTATTAAGTCTGGTGAGAAAGCCCATGAGCAAATCTAAAATGTAGGTATCGTAGGTAAAACAAGACCAATACTGCTAACATTTTGAGCAAAGTGTGAAAATTTAAAAAATACATATTTATTGTGAGGATACATGTTAAATGCAGTGTATTCTTTTTCTTCCAATTTAATTATCATCTTTGACAATCTTTCGTATTCACTTACATATATTCTATGCTTTATGCAGAAATTGTATATGTTAATTTATTTTAAGTGTTAAAAGTTATTACCCACTGGTGTGCTGTTGATGAAATGGTGGGAGCTGAAGAGCATAATATTTCAAGGCTTACTTCCCTTCACAGCATTTTCAATCGAACTAATGCGTATGGTCTCAAGCAAAGGTAAACTTCAATAAGAATGCCCTTGCAAGATCTAGCCAGGAAATGGAAAAGGCCAGAAATGTTTGGAAGCATGCTTTAGATTAGGTATCTTAGTTATCTAAATTCATTGACACATTGAACACGCGGAAAATGAGGTTCATTATTTTAAATTCAATTAAGTGTTATGAATTACTTACATTTTTAAGGTGTCAACTTCAAACTCGAAACATACAGTGGAACATGAGAAAGGATGGAGTAGATTGTGAAAACAATAAATTTATTATGCATCTGAACAGGGACAGCATAGATGATTTCAATGAAAAATACCTATATGTAATTATTGTGAAATAAATTTACTTGGTAATACATTTTTATAAATGTGTTTTTACTCTTTATCCTTAGTTTAATTTGAATGTTCGGATAAATTATTATTGTATACCAGGCAATTATGAAATGCTAATAAGATTTAAGAAATACTCTGATACACATTTTTTAAAATTTTCATTTTATTTATACTTCACGACCTAAGACCTGTACCTGCATTATTCATCGATTTCAACTCCGCCTTCGACACCATTGATCATGACACTCCCTCATTAAAATCAGTCCCTATATTCCCATTTTCCTCCCACACCTCCTACGCAGTTACCTATCCAAATCGCTCCTTCCAAGTCAAATATCTTTTCTGCATGTCCTCTCGCCGTCCAATCCATGCCGACGTCTCTTAGGGCAACGTGCTTTCCCCCATCCTTTTTTCCATCTACATAAACTACCTACCCACTGTACCAAACGTAACTGACTACCTTTACGCTGAGTTGCATTCCCGCGACAAACAATCGACTTCCGACTGCAATTACAAAACTACAACACAACGCAGACTTACTAACACAATGGGACATTGACAATCGTCTGACAATCAACCCGATTAAATGCAACGCCATCATCTTTTCGACACAACGGATACTCATAAGCTCCTCCCCCTACACCAACAACAACATTCCCATCCCATGGACCCAGACAGTCATATACTAAGGATTGACTTTTGACCGATGACTTTACTGGACCAATCCCATCAAAATCATAGCAAAGAAAGCTCACCGAATCATTAGCTCACTGATGCCACTCATTTCCCATTCCAAACTTGACAATAAGACCAAAACCTACATATACAATTCTTACGTGAAATCAATATTGGTATATGGGTGTGAGACCTAGGCGACGATTTCGACGTATAACTACGACAGACTAAAGAGAGTAAAAAATTGATTCATCAGACAAGCATAGTGAGCGCCTTTATTGACGAGATACAGCGGCGTAAAGATGAAACACGGACTAACGCCCATCCAACTTGTAATTTACGACGCAAGGACACGCATGGCCAAAGCCCTCACTAACCCTAAATTCACTCCCTTCCTCGTTCCCCACACGAATATCCTCAACAACCCACTCGCTGACAGAAAACGTTATCATCCACTCGTCATTCCCCACCTCGGACGTAACTCCCCCTCTACCATAACTGACGAACGCCACTTACTAATCGATAGCAAGAGACAGTGACAGACTAGACTCAGACAAATAACGAAACAAAAACAAATGGTCAAATTAAAGAAATAAAGAAAATTAAATTTAAAAAGGTTCCCATTTTCCATCCATTTTATTCGGCAATCACCATTTTATTTTAATCAATAATTTATCCATCCCTTTCTCTTCCAATCCTTTCCCCACCCCTCCTCTCCGGTCTTCATTCATATGGGGGAAGAGATGAGTATCACGTCATCATGTTGTCACTGATGACCTTCGCGGATAATGCTATATGTAAATGCCACTAAGATAAAAAACACATTTTCATTCATATTTCCAGCAGAAGCTTCGTTGTTCCAGAAATTCACGATAGCTTTCGTACAACAATTTCCACAAAAATGCGTCCTAGGTAGTGGCCGGGTTTTCCAAGTTTCATGTTCTTAAAATACAATACAAACTACAAGAAAAAGAGTAAAGTACTGATAACCAGCTGTGTAAATCTGAGCGTTGTAAAGAAAATAGTTTAGGAGATACATAGAGTAACAAATGACGGTAATTTTAAAATTTTGAAAAAGCACTAGTTTCGATAAAACTCCTCTAGAGTGCACACTTATCGTCCGAATGGAGCAAATAATAACACTTTCTAATACTTTACGAAATTTTGAAATCAGTTTATGCTTCCAATTGGAATTGAAATATTGTCCACAATTTTGGGGTTATGGGCTTTTGAATTAAATTCATTTATTCCATTAAAAATGTAAAAATTCAACCACTCTCACTATTTGAATTTTGCAAATTTCGACATGAGCCAGCTTCTTCAAAAAAACTAATTTTAACGCCCAATTCATTTAATTTTTTTAAAAATTCATTTTCAATGTCATAACGTTGGAGTGCTGTCCCAATTTTCCTCCTAAAATGGGTCATATAACATTCTATAACATACTCATATATTTTTTCCAGATCTTTAAACAATGTGGACGGTAGTGAAAAAAAAATAAAACCGATTTTTCAGTTTAAACATTTGAAATTCGCGCCAAAATGTGATTGGAAAAACTTGTTTCACCAATGTTTAAACAGTTTATATTATAATTATTGAAAGGTCTTGCTTTCCAGGATGATTTGAACCTTTTTGCTGACAAATGTTTGTTTTACGTGGAATGTATTTATATTATCGACTTAAAATTATCAAACTACATTTGTTTTTAGATTTATTTTGTGTTTCTAATATAAATCAAATTACTCGGTTTTAGATATATTAATCATTTATGTTTATAATATTAATAAAATTACTTAGGTGTAGATTTATTTATCTTTGACAATTAGACAATCATAGACAATCATTGTCTCTGTCTTCAATATCAGGGATCATGCATTTGTTTATAAACAGTCCACTAAACATTTATGTTTTTCAACATTTCCATTTAAAAATACATGTTTAACAATATTCTCCAAGTAACTAGCTGTTTAAATGATCGCACATATGTATCCAAGCAGAGAGCAGTATCCGAGGGTGCCATTTCCGTTCGCACATTGACAATATCGTTTCCCTCCCGATATTCCCCTGATGGAAAGAGATAGGTGGGCTCCTCCGATGCACTGTTTTTTGCTCGCTCTGCACAGCACCAGTTTCCGTCACGAACCATGTGACCACTTCGTTTGGAAAGCGAGACCAGACGTCGGTCACCATGTTTCATGGACGGCAAGAAGTGTCGAGAAACATTAAGTGTCGTAAATGGACAATTTTCAACGGTGACCGACCAGAAATAACACGACAAAAGGGTAATTGCAATAAAATATATAATATTACAAAAATCGCTTATCTGTTTCTGTTTCAATGACTTGTATCTGCGATAATTTTAGCGTTTAAAATTCACGCTAATATTATGACGCATACTGCTGTCTGAAGCTCTTTGGCTGAAGTCGAATGCGCAAGAGGGCAAAGAGCGTCAAGCTGGAACAGCCAAGTCTGCACACCACAACGACACATGTCAAATCATTTATTGCTAATTAATTGCCAATTAATTATCAGAAATTGGAATTAATTGCCATGAGTTTTCGGCCGAAAATTATCAATGTCAATGTCAGCAGGCATGACGCAACACCGAAAATAGAGGAAATATTCGAAAATAATCGAATATAGAGAGAACAAACGAGCACAACCAAATAAAACAAATATCATAATTTAACAAACACTTAATACCAACTTATTACTCTAAACAGAAATTAATTTCTCAAGCCATTTATTAAATAAATAATTTTAAAAAACTTCATAGTTATGCAACCACGTACGACAATCGAATAGGAATTGGAGAATACCAATGGTACAAACAACTAAAACTTCATATATATTTAAATACACATTCCATTTTAATTTATTACACAAAAGATAAATTTATAAACGTGGCCATGTATTAAATAATTATTATTAAAAACTGAACTAGAGGTATCCAACCATGCCAGATATTCAAATTTGAAAATAGAGAGCACCAACGAGCACAATCAGATAAAACCAAAACTATAATTTATAGATATCTGATAATAATTTATAACTCTATACACAAATTAATTGCTCTTGTCATTTATGAAATAAATAATTTTAAAAACTTCATAGTTATGCAACCACGTACGAATTTCGAATAAGAAATTCGAGAGTACCAACGACCACAAATAACAATAATTAATTAAATAATTAAATAGACATTCAATACTAATTTATTACACCAAAGATAAATTAATAAACGTTGTCGTGCATTACATAAATAGTGTTAAAACTGCATCAGAGTTATCGAACCAATCCATATATTCAAATTCGAAAATATAGAGAACCAATAACCACCTGAAGATGGCTATAAAGTGTAGCCAAAACGCCATGTAATAAAAAATACTATATGTAATCAATGTACACTTTAATAAATTATTCTTGAATGTCAAAAATAAAAAAGTGGAACTGGTTCTGTTAATATTTATGAGTTTCGGTTCACATTATCACGTCAGGTTTCAATTGTAGTGAATTAATATTATAATCATTATAAAAAAATTGATATGTAATATATTTCCCTTGTACATTAGTATTGAGGTCAATTACATCGTTTCAATATCTAATCGTGCAATAACTGCCTATTAGTAAAATATTAAAGAGAGAGATTTTTTCTTTCAATGAAATCTGTTCCATAAGTTATATTTCGAAACAAAGTCACGTACAATTTTTGGAAATTTAGTTTTTTCACGTAATGTTGCATGAAAATCCGGGCAGAAAGTTTTAATTTTAAAAAAAAAACACATCAGGGCACTAGCGATATAATGAAGCTTCTTATAGATTGCATATGAGAGCCCTAATCACATTATCGCATGTTTATGACGAGAATAGTTAACGGTGTAAAAAATAGATTTGGGAAGTACGTATACAATACATTGTTTGTATTCTGTTCCAACAATTACAGTCTTTTATTCAAACAAGGCTTTGCGAAATATCTTTATCATTTACTCCTAAGGAGTGGTAACATCGCATGTTTGATACTTTTTCGTGAATGTACTTGGCATTTGTGCTTTGCATCAGAACGATTTGCCGGCCTTACGGCATTTTTGGCGAACATGATATTTGGTTTGATTGATTGATTTTTTCGTGTTTCCGGGCGCGTCAACAGCTTGCGTTATTAGTCCCGTTAGTGTAGTGCATGTTTTTTCTCGGGAGATGGCGGTGATCTTCCCCCTGGATGGCGAGATCCGGCGCCGACCTACCGTCGGCTAGTAGGGTTTCCCCCTATCCAGGACTCTCCCACCAACGAGGCACCGCCCCATTCGGGACAAGCTCTAAGCTCCCGACCGGTCTCCCGGAATATGTGGTAGTGTAGTGCATGTTAGTGTAAGTGTGTGTGTGTAAGGGGAGAGGATAGGACAAAGAAGAGGAAGGACAATCGCGCGCGGTCCGTGGTCCGTTTGGTAAGGTACTGCTCCGGCATTCGCCTGGTGTTGATCGGAGAAACCACGGAAAACTACCGATCAGAGCAGCCGGCCGCTAGAATTCTCCTCCAGACAGCGACTGAATTCGACCTAGCTGAAAAGCTAGTGCCGAAAATCCTGCCGCCGTCAGGTTGGCTTGCATCGTTAATGCACTGAGCAACCGCTACCGGTAACATGATATTTGGGTATGATCGAACTCTTTTCTCAGATCTGCAATGTATTAAAAACTATGTTCATTTCAGACATTTAGAAAGACAATGACGAAGCATTTTGCCACGTGTTATTCGCCTTCCGCCTTCAGAAGGCTCTGCCGTGAAGTGCCCCGTCCGCCTAGAGCCCCGGGTAGTCCCGCTTGAGAGGTCGGCGGCCTTCTCCCCGATGGCGTAGGCCGCCATCTGCAGGTGGCCCGAGACGAGCGAGGGCATGACGGAGGAGTCGGCGACGCGCAGCCGCGCAGGCCGCGAACCTTGAGGCCACCTTCAGAAGGCTCTGCCGTGAAGTGCCCGTCCGCCTAGAGCCCCGGGTAGTCTCGCTTGACGAGGTCGGCGGCCTTCTCCCCGATGGCGTAGGCCGCCATCTGCAGGTGGCCCGAGACGAGCGAGGGCATGACGGAGGAGTCGGCGACGCGCAGCCCGCGCAGGCCGCGCACCTTCAGAAGGCTCTGCCGTGAAGTGCCCGTCCGCCTAGAGCCCCGGGTAGTCCCGCTTGACGAGGTCGGCGGCCTTCTCCCCGATGGCGTAGGCCGCCATCTGCAGGTGGCCCGAGACGAGCGAGGGCATGACGGAGGAGTCGGCGCGCCCACCTCGCGCAGCGCCGGCGCGCGCAGCACCCGCTGCAGGGCGCGCACGCCCGCCACGCTCACCGCCACGTCCTCTTCGTGCGACAGGCCCTGCGCACGCGCAGCAAGTCCTATTCATTCACTGGCGATTCACTCACTCACATCATCAGGCCTCTCAGTGTAGCGCGTGCTTTTGCTCATAAGGTGATCAAAAACTTCTGCGAACGAATTTTTATTTACTCTTAATAGAAAGGCTGTGTCATTTGCTCGAGATACTCTTTTTCAAACATGGATCGAAAAATCGAAGGATTGAAAGTTTGTTACGATATTTACCCATGTTGTTAAAGAAATCAGAGAAAATGTGAACTCGTAAACAATCTTAAAGGGTATGAAACAAAAAAAAAGTTTTTCCCACACTTTAATAGAAAATGGTAAGAATAACAAGGGATGCAGCGATTTCTTACACTTACTCGCCTTGCTGAATAAAAATTTTTATTTTCACTACAATCTCTCCCAGTTCATCCAACTAGTAACCCCTACATCTAGAACTGACAGTTCAACAATTCCTTTCAGTGCGTATGGTCGAAAGAAGGAAATGAAAGTTTTCCTGTAATCAAGATCTGAGGAGTTCTGTGTGGCCCACGGTGGGCTAGAATATTGAAAACCTGGCCAGAAAGGAAAAAGAAAAAGGTTTCTAGATAGGAATTTTGGAATATCAGGTTATGAGTATATAAGAAAGGTGTTTCAGTAGGTATGTTCTAATTAAAAACATTTACATTATTATTAGATCATCAAATATACGTTTTTTTAAAATTTACTGAATAGCGCAGAGTTCACGAGAAAATTGTAAGATGTGCTTAAAAACAGAGATAAGTTACGAATCCCACGACATTCCGCATTCTTTTGGACTGTGTCCGTAAGCTTACATTATTACCTTTGTAAATTAACCTTCAAATCCAGCGGCTAGTGCCGACTCCGGGTTAGAGCCACGTGTTTAGCAACATTTGCAAAATGTCGTTATTTGAACATCTTGAAAAACGACAAGAAAATCAATTAATTATGAGATATATTTAGTCAATTTAAATTATAGTCGATGCCTAGAAGCATTGTAAAGAATATAAGCAGAAAAAGAACGAAAACAATACTTTCTCCATCTCAGTGGGATGAATAACTTACAAAAGGACAAAGGTCGCCGCGTCGCGATTACTATATTACAATCTTCAAGAAATAATTACATTCCGGTTTCTTATATTAAACTGAATATTTTGGTTATATTTTACGCCGTAGCAACTGACAGACACTACTTCAAAGAATACCTCTGGTACAACATGCCAACAGTACCCAATAGATTGTTTATCCACGGACCACGGACCATTTATTTCTTCGGCCATTTTACCCATCGGTCAACTGTCGGAAGATGTTCAAAATATAATAAGTTGATAATGCATTATCACCTGAGTTTCTCTGGAAAGTTTTCCAGAGTTAAGACTTGGATGACGTGTTCAGGAGATTCGTGGCAACCACAGATTCCTTCGTTTCTTCTCAACGCAAACCATCACCAAAGAAACTAGTGTGTCGGCAGATGCAGATGATGAGGTAACAGTCTTTGAAGATGATGATTCAATTGAACAAGCAGAAGAAAGAGAAGATAATAATGTCGACGAAAAAGAAGAAAATGACAACTTCTAATTATAGTGACTAACAGTTCACTAAATGAATAATTGTAATTGAAATAAAATTTATTTTTGTTATGTATACCATCTTCTATCCTCTATTTAGTCCTTTTTTCGAGCTTTCCATTTTTTTAACCATTAACTACAACAAGCCGACCTGGATGGCCGGGGTGGCTAAGAGCGAGTACCGACTCAGCGCTTCGGTCCGAAGGGTCGCGGGTTCGAGTCCCGCCTTGGGCATGGTGGTTTGCCCCTTGACTTTGTTTGTGTTGTCGCGGAAGGCCTCGCGTTCTGCTGACCCCAGATCAGAGGAGCTCGCATGTGTGTTGGTCTAGTGTATGGTCACATATGCGTCCCATCGGGACGTAAAGGGTAACCGGCTGTTGGCTGGATAAAGCCCTAGAAAAAAACTACAACAATCCCTAACTATTGACTTTTATATTAATAAAAATACATTTATCAATTTTTGTCCGCCATATTGAATCCGCCATTTTGTCTTTAAATTTTTGCCCTCATAATATTATTAGCAACCTCGTTAATTCCCCCAAAAATACTTTTATATGAATAAAATAACTTTTATCAATATTTGCCCGCCATCTTGGAACCGCATTTTGTTTTCATTTTTGATATCATATACTTAAACATCAACTTCGATAACCTTCTACTAACTTTGGTGCAAATTGAACAACTCTTTATATTATGGCCAGCTTTTTGAGATTCTAGCCACGGCCGGAGAAACGACATGATGAATAAATGATAAAAGAGATTTAGAATCAATAGTTAAAGAACTTCTCATAACATCGCCGAAGAGAAGTACGACTGCTAAAAAGACGAGAAACTTCTTACCTCAGGTGCAAGCGTCTCTGTTCAGGATCAAGATCTCGTATTGACGGTCAATAAATCTTTCTACTCTGCAAAACAAACGATACAAGGTGTAAGACAAAAAAACCTTTCTTACACCCTCTCTATACTACTGAGTTGAAGAGGCTAAGATGTTATGTTATCCTCAAGGAAGGAAAGTAACAGTCGTCTCCTGAAATATTTCTGATTGATCAGAAATTTGATCAGATAGGTCAATTGTCTTGGGCAAATTTAAGACATTTGAGATAGAGGACTTCGTTTGTCTGAAAGCACTAAGATTCGCATTATCGTAATCTGGATCTGATCAGCGTAGATGTAAACAGGAATTTCACGAGGAAAATACTACTGATGAAAGCTTTTTCGTGTTTCTATGATTACTCTGATAATTTATTGACAAATAAGGGAAATAAAATTCCCATTAAAATTCGGGGTCAAATGTTACACTAAATATTACTTAATTTAAGAAGCAATGTGATACTCCAAGATCTTCACCTACAAAACGAAGAAGCAAACTGAAGAACACGTGGTGTGTGAAGCTCCGACGCCAACGGCTCAGCAGCTGTCAGTCGCGGTCTAATTACAAGTGCTTGTCACCACCCATTTCGCAATATCCTTGCAGACTAAAATATGGATTTGTGTTGTCGCATTTAGGATAGTAAAGCATTACGAGCGCCGAACACATAAATTAGCTGCCTCGGTCTGTTTCGAGGGACACACGGGCTCCACAAAGTACAGCGTATGGTTAAAAAGATATTACAATTTCCACCTTCATTTCCGAAATCTGTCGCAGAGATCGACCGTGCTAGCGTCGAATATCATGAAACAGTCGGATCAATAAGTGTCTTTTTAAACCATTCACTACAAATCTGTATAAGAGAGTCCATTCTGCTTATCAAAAGGAAACACACCGAAACAACAAATAAAATCAAAGGACGTTCCCCGAATAAAGGCCAGAATGCGTAATAATTCCGATCCTTGACAATAACCGGCTCATGAATCTCACAGGCAGCATAGGAGCGCGCGAACCCTTCGAGTGAGCGAAACAAGCAGACGAGAACGATCGATAATAGTATGTGTATGCTGTTCGTCTAGCTACCCTAGTAACAAACTCAATTCAATACTGGAACATATACGTCCCTTAATACAGCCTGCAGTACGCTTCCCGGACTATTGACTTAAGTTGTTGAAGCACCAGGAAACCGCAAACACTCATACTGACGCTTGAAGTTGAAGGTTGAAGAAGAAGATGGCGCGTACTGCGGCGCGATCTTACCTGCGGGTCGATGAGCGGCGCGTCCGCCGGGTCGGCGCTCCGCAGGGACACGCGGCCGCGGCTGCGCGGGCGCAGTCGCCACACCGTCGCCTGCGCAAAACAGACACCTCCATTTTTAAATATCTAGGCGCGCAGCGCCACCCGTCGCCTGCGCAAAACAGCCACCCATGAAACATCGCCCTAGCACCAACCGGCCTTTACCACCCGCGCCTGCGCAAAAAGCCATCCCATGAAACATCGCCCTAACACCAGTCAGCCTTTTAAATATCATAGTGCGCGAGCGCAGCCGCCACGCCGTCGCCTGCGCAAAAGAGCCATCTATGCTGATGACACGAAGTAAATAATTGGGCACTCTAAATTGCTTTAATGCGCTCATCATATCCGCCCAGTTTGTCATGTTGAAACCATTCTGGACGTCGAGAGTCACCACCATGCATAGTGGTCGTAAGCGGTGGTTGCCCGTCTCCGCCCGACTCACCGTGTCAATAATTTCTTGTACAGCGTCTGTTGTGCTCCTCCCTTTCCTGAAGCCGAATTGACGTGCTGAGAGTTCCCCTGCTTCCTCAATGGCTTGTTGGATGCAGGGTTTGAGCATCTTCTCATATAATTTCCCCGTTGTATCCAGCATGCACAGTGGTCGGTACATCGAGGGGGCGTGCGCGAGTCCCTTGCCCTTGTTTATCAGGGCGAGACGTGCCCATTTCCATCTCGCACAAAACCTGTCTTCTCTCAGACATGCATTAAACATATCAAGAAGAAGTTGCGGATGGGTTTCTGCCACTACTTTTAGAGCCTCTGTCGGTATACCGTCTGGGCCCGGCGCTTTGCGGTTCTTCAAGGAGTTTGCCGCCAAGATCGGATCTCTTCATCTGCCGCTTTATATTTTTTGGTGTGTCTCATCGGATACGAGGGAAATAGGGCGTCGACGATGTCATCAACGTGTGCTTCCAGGGTTTTCGTTGGTGAGATGGCTCCTAGCTTCCTGGTGTCGATCTTATAACCTCCTCCCCACGGGTCGTCTTCCACCTCCTGTGTCAGCTCATCCCACTTCTTCTTGCTTTCCGCTATGGCCCACCTGAGGTGTTTTTTGGCCTCTTTATATTCTGCTGTTTTCGCCTCCGTATCTCTCGAGTCTCTTATGGCTCTGAGCGCTTTGCGTCTGAATCGTTGGCATTCTTTTCTGAGACCCACAATCTCTTCATTCCACCAGTAGACTGCGTTTCTGTTAGGGATGCTTTTCTTGCGGGCATTGAGGCATCGCATGCTCTTGTAATGGTGGCCATAGTGCTGTCAGCTAGCTTCTCGGCGTGGCTTACCTCGTTGGTTGCACATGTTTCTTGCGCTGCTATACACTCGTCCAACGTCGATTCGAACTTCCTCGTCCATTTTGCGGGATCCAGCGCAGGGTTCCGGGTTCCTGTTTCCCTTTCATTACCCTGAAGATGATATACTGATGGTCGCTTGCCGTATATTCACCCGAAACTTTCCAGTCGGTGATGAGGGTCGCTAGTTTCTCGCTCGTTAGGGTGGTGTCGGGAACAGTTCCTCTGCAACCTGGTCGTTCGAACGTGGGCGTATCGCCATTGTTGAGAACGACGAGGTTCAGCCTTGCTGCCATGTCTAGAATGAGTCTGCCTCGGATATCCGTGAATGGCATTCCCATTCCAGTGCTTTCCCGTTAAAGTCACCTGCAACCAAAGTTTCGCCACTCATGTCGTTTACTGTGTCTTCAAAATTTTGCAGCTTTTGCTTGAATTTGTCTATTCTTTCGTTTGGAGTGAAGTAGCAGCTTACGTAGTTGACATTTCTGCTCTTCACCCAAACAAAGCCGTCACCCTTCCCCTGTTTCCCGATTATTATTTTCCCCGCATCGGGTATCCATATGGCCGCAGTGCCAAGATTGTCCGCCACCCACACCCCATTCTGTATATTGCGGTGTTGCTCGCTAATCATTACAATGTCAGGCCGCTTCTCCGCCTTCAATTGGAAGACGAGGTCCATCGCCGTCTTGCTTCTGTTTACATTACATTGTAGGACCTGAACCATTGTTGGGTCTTGGCGTCCCTTTGGCTTTCTGCAGGGATTGTCGGAAGACTGCACAGGCGCGTGTTCCCGAGTGATGACATTGTGCCTCTCTGCTGGTATCTCCGGTGCTAGCGCAGAGGGTGCATCTCATCTCAGATGTGCAGAAGGCTGCCTTGTGGCCTTTCTCTCCACATCTGTAGCATTCCTCCTTTCTGTCTGGTCCATTGCAATTTCTGGCAATGTGGCCGTACCCGCTGCATCTGTAGCAGCGAGTGACAAACGCCCTCCGGAGGATTCTGCAATTTGCTATCCATCCTACCTGGATTGTCCCTTTCATCAAGAGTATTCGTGCGTCGCGTTCATCTAGTTCGATGACAGCAATTTTTGCATCCTGCTGTTCGCTCTAGACGCCGATATTTGTAATTCCCTCTCGGGCTTTCAGGACTTTCCTGATGCTTATCTCAACATCCGCGGTTGAGGTGACGCAGTCCAGGTCTCTTATTTCAAGGGTCGACCGGGGTACCCCATATTTCACTTCTCCTGACTCGCCAAGGGCTGACTTCAGGGTGTTCGTGAAAGCCTTGCCGCCTTCCGAGTTATTCCCCAGTTCTAAAAGTACATTTCCCGATCGGGTCTGTCGGATGCACTTCACCTCCGTTTTCGAGTCCTCGGGGTTTATTTTAGAGTCCACCCTGAGCTTTGACAGCACCTGGGCGAAGCTGACGCCTTCAGCAGGCCTGATGACAACTATATCCTCTGGGTTTACCCTCCGTTTCTGCTACGTTTCCTCGTCTTAGGTTCTCCCTTGGACGTGGCTGCTACAGGAACATTGCTTCTGGATTTCCTTCTTCTTATTCTTCTTTTTCGCTGGACAGTAACCCACTCCCCTGCTCATGGCCTCGGGCAGCTCCGCCAGTGGATATTTCGGTTTCGCCTTCCTGTGGTATAGGGATCTCCTTTTTTTCAACCGGTATGCGGTCGTTTCCTTCGTCACTGTTCAGAGTTATTAATGGCGGGCTGCTATCTGCCAGGTCCGCTCGGAGTTTCTTTTACTCCAACGCGTCTTCGATGAGGTCTTCAATTCCAATAATACCTTCCTTAATTATAGTAAAGGTATTTTTAGTCATGGCACTTTTCATCTCCTTTAAAATCTTTAGGATGGCAGAAAGATTATCGCGTCTCCGTTATTTACAAACGGGTTTTCTTCTGTCAGTTCTCGTGCCGCCGAACTCGAAGTTCCGTTCGTTTTACCGTTCACCTCCGGATTTCCCGTCGGAGCGGCAGTCAACATCTCAGGGAGGTTATCCTGGCCTTCATTATTCAGCAGTGGAATTACCTCTTCCAGTGCTCGTTGAGTCGCCTTCTCGATTCCACACTTCGTGTTGAATTTGAATTTCCCGCCAATAAGGCACTCAACATCGCAGCCGCACCGCTAGGGAGCGCTAATGAACACACCTTCGGACACCCGCCGCAAGGAGTCGCGGAGGTCGCACCATCGTTTGGATCTAAGCCGCCAGAGCGCTTCTCGGCGCCGCCAATCGATATGTGACACGCGCAATCGATCAAGATGGCGGGCACAGAATCCGCGGTACAAAATCACATGCACATTTGCAGCATTTCCTCTACAATGCGGTCATCCCAAAGGTTGCTCGTATATACTCGAGCACACTATACAATGCTCTATATATTTAACATTAACATCGTTACTAAAACGCCAAAAGTGTCCCCTGTGGAGCGGAGGCCTCACTTGAGCGCCTTTTTTGGATAGAACTAGTTCGCGTCTTCTACGTAGGTCATCGTTGCTACTGTAGCGCAATCTGGATGCGGCAGAAGAATCATAATATGCCCGTACAAGCGCCCAGTGTTGCTCCCGACGTAATGGACGCACACGAACTTCAGCCGAAGTGTAAAGGGTGGGTACATTGGCTAAGACACCGGTGGAGTGTGAAAGTGCTGTAATTGTAGATAATATCGTGCCAGATGAAATACTAAATATGAATGAGTGCAATGCAGTAATGGTGCTCGATTCTTAAGAAACTGGAGGACCTCAAGTCCCACATATCTGTCAACAGAAATACTAATAGCGAGATTAAGAATGGGATCGAAGAGTCATTTATACTGGCATCTCTTTTAAAGATTCTGGGCTGCAAGAGTGTTCTTGTAGATCAATCTACTCAATTGCGACCTGACTTCAGAGACAACACGCACTTTGGCTGACGCTCCTAGACCAACTGAAGGCTCCGACGAAAAGGCAAAGGGTGAATTATTCACAGAAGAAATCAGAAAAGCAGATAACTTCGACGACACTCAAAAGCTGATGAGCTGCGTCTGGTCGGAAGACTACTTCCAGACCACAAAAATGGTAACATGTAATTCCTTAAAGACAAGGATGGTGATATTATTATTTTTATAGACGAGCGCCAAGACGAAGAACGAAAACCCTACCTGGAAGCTTAGCTCCTGGAAAAATATTCTGAGCTACTAGAAGTTGATGCGGTGGGTTCTTGCAACGGACAAATCAAGTACATTGAGCAGAGTACTAAGATTAAACTGGGAGATGGAAAAGAACATACGAAGACCAGAATGGTGTACCTAATTACACTGCAATCGGAGAAGGACAATAATAAGAAGTCAAGGGAAAGACTTTATAATCAATCGTGCTATTAAAAGAACTGGCAATAAACCACAAAAGGACAATATAATATAGCACACTCGAACGCACAACGTTCTCTGGAGCTGCGGAAAATGATGAAATGTATCTTTGCGGATATAAAAATAGACATCCAGGTATGTACTCCCCAACGTCAACCTGAGCTTAAAATGAAAACCCCAAGAGAACCTTCCAAGCCTTGGTCGTCACTACTGAAGACAAAGATAAGACATATGCAGACCTTCTGAAGGACATCAAAAATAAACTACACGTGGCAGGAGCTCTAGAGAGAGTGAACTCTGTGAGGAAAACTAGAACACGTGATCTCTCCTTACTTTGAAAGAAGGAGAAATGGAGGTCAAAAACATCATCACGGAGCAACTTGGGAAGACAAACGCTCGTATCCTGGGCCAACGTAGAACAATACTTCACGTGAAGCAACTAGATGCAATAACTACTGCAGAAGAGCTACAAGAAAAACTACGCGCCGAGACTAAATGATTGTAGCAAAAGTGACTGGAGCAAAACCCCAAAACTGTATTTACAAATACCAGCACCAAATAAGAACAAGAGACACAAGAAGTAAACTCCTGAACCCCTAATCATCACGGTGGACGGAGGACGTAGGGAGACACGACAAAAGCAAACACGAATTAAAAGATAGCCCACTGCTTCCGACGTGATGCCAGACCGGCGGTTCCGAAGGCAGTACGAAAGGCGGTTCAACAGGGCTTCTTGTTTTGTTAGAAAACGCCGACTACGCCAAAAAAGTAGTAGTTGTAGTAGTAGTAGTAGTAGTAGTAGTAGTAGTAGTAATTGTAGTTGTAGTAGTAGTATTAGCTGTAGTAATAGTTGTAGTAGTAGTAGTTGTAGTAGTTGCAGTAATAGTTGTAGTTATTGTAGTAGTAGCACTAGTAGCATAGTAGTAGTAGAGCACTAGTAGTAGTAGCAGTAGTGTTAGTAGAAGCACTATAGTCGTCGTAGTAATAGTAGTAGTCGTAGAAGTAATAATTATATAGTAGCGGTAATAGTTGTTGTAGTAGAGTAGTTTAGTAAACACGGTTTAACGAAATAGCAAGCGATAATTAAGTCGTGCAACTTAATTTTACCCAGTAAATAGGCCTACATAAACTGGAGCACAAACAGAATCATTGAGATCAAAATTCATATCTGAAAACGTTCATCGACGAATGTACACCTCCATACTACGGAAGAAAATGCACGGCCACCATATTAACCTCTCGGAATCAGTAATAATTCAGTGACACGTTGAAAAAAAAACATATAAGATATAAAGTTAATGATGAATTGGATATTTCTGTAATAAATCTATTACATTCCACTGCAGTGCTAAGAAATATTTAAACAATGCATAACTCCATATTTCACAGATTCGAATGTGGAAAGTTTTCAGTAAAAATATATTGTGACGTCATGGGATTAGACAACCCCATAACGCCACCACCAGCTACGAAAAGAAGTCCACGAACAGAGAGGAGTAGAGTACGCGGCGCAGCGATGGCTTGTAAACGCGCCATCTGCCCATAGATTTTCGAACTCTGACGTCCGAACTTGCGAATAATGTTTTTCCGGGAGGTCACGAAAAGAGGAGAATATTCACCCCTCCAAATTTTCCCCAGGAGCGAGTACCATAAGTATCGCGGCGCGCCTCGGAGGAACCCTCTTTGATTTCAGCAGCGACGGCGACTAGACTGAGCTCTCTTCGATTGCAGCAGCGACGGCGATTGTAACTTGATAGCATAGGAGTTTTATTCTATTTATTTTTTATTTATTTATTTTAACTTGATAGTTAAAAGTTAGCTTGTGAAGCGTATCTTCGAAAGTGAGGTAATTAAGAAGTGGAGTGCACAAACATTCTTCGCATTCACAATATTTGAGAGAGCAAGCGAAGTGACTTTGACTCCGAAATAATTTCAAATTTGTAAAATTCGCGCAAAAGGACATTAACTAAATCCAGCATCTCATATTGCACGCTGAGACCACACATGCTCAAAGTGTGGTAGGTAGGCCGAGCATTTAAAGCATAACTTCAGCAACATTAATTATTCGAGGCTGGAAGCGCGAACGAACTTGTACGAGGCGCGGAAGAAGAAGAAGGACGACCCCAGGAAGAGCGAAGCGTTGGTGAGAAAGATTTGGACAGGAACGAGAATCGTACGAGTCCGGAGAACGGGAGAAGGGTGTGGAAATTGGAGGTTTGACGGAGTCCAGAGTTCGAGGGAAGGAAACGGATAATGTCGTGGGACAGCAAGCGAAGACGAGTGGCAACGCGGAGCGAGCGGCAGAAATCCCCAAGGTTACCTACGGGCGAGCGATGCGGAGCTGTTGAGGTAAAAGAACTGGCAACTTTTATTCGGCGATCAGTTGGGGAAAGAGAATAGCAGTAAATACACGACAATTCGTGTTAAAAGTGGATGAAAAGTCCAAAATAGATGGGAGAAGTATTCCGAACGATCTGAGTGGCAGTTTCAAGTTCATTTACTGCACATGTCATTAAATTCATTCAAAGAGGCCATACCTTGTACAATTTTACGTAAATAATTCATTATTTTCACATGTTGTACAGTTGATGTTATCTGAAAAAGTCACAGTTTATTGTATTGTGTTAAAAGTAATTGATTTCTGTTATATGTAAAGGGGTCAGATTTAAGTAACGTCTATATTACGTTTTATTGTTTTTTCTCTTTAAAGGTCAGTGTTATAGTGAGTGCGAAGCCCAAGGCTCGCACCTGTGAACGGGATTCCTTAAAACAAGTGTAAAATGCATTTTAAAAGCCGTGCACGGAAAAACGGGAGGTTAAAAGAGTAAAATAATTTGGTAGATGAAAATTCAGAAAGAGGAATTAACAAATTGAAAATTGTAGTTCGTGAAAGTGTGTTCAGGCAGTCGAGGTGACGCCTATTTTTTTGTTTGGTCTTGTTTTGTTTTTTCAGTGACCAACTACTTAAAGTGCATTATCCTGTTATAAAATTGCGTCACTGTAATTGTTTTCATTGAATATATGTTCATTTTATTCGTATTTTATCTGATTCATTGTCAAGGGTTCAGACCTTTCTCATATCCAAAAGATCCTGCTTCCTGAGAGTTTTAAGCTTGCTTCACGAGCATTCATTCTATCACGCCCTCACCACGTGGGGAAGGTAGTAGGTGGGTATGTTAGAATATATATTATTATATATTTCTTCAAATTCTTCTATGAATTTTAAAACAGTGCATTCAAGATACTAGAATTCTGTCCCGCAAAATTTAAATTATTAAATGGGGTTGGGAACAAGTTCGTACTCCGAATTGGCTTCTTCTACATTCTAAGTTTCTACATCTATGTCCTTACCTGAAAAACCGGGTGTCTCCAATTGGTCTACTATTTGTTGTATGTTCTTCTGTAATTCTGAAAGGTTTCACGCTCCTTGCACTGAAGACGGGCGACATGGAACTGTAGAGAATCTCCACCTGCGGCCAGCCGGGAGAGTGGAACTCGGTGTCCTCCAGGTCGTGCAAACCAATGGTCTCGAGTGTCCCCAGCATCGTGTATGGGCCACTGTGCAAGAGCTGGTATCTCTTGATGTTGATGGCGTTGATTAGGAGTTGCTGGACGGACGGCGCTTGAGACTCGTTCATGGCGACTAGCAGCCATGGCAGCCCAACGTGGTCCTGCACAAATGATTTATAGTGATTCCCTTAATTGTAACAAATCCAAACATATAATAAAATTAGGATTAAAAATTAATAAATGTTTACAACTGTTACAGTCATTTCTTTCGGGAAACATTCCCAATCTCCTAGTGTGAGCAGTAGAGGCGACTCGTGCTGGTTGGTACTAGTTGCAGGTATTGAATTTTTTTACGCATTCACAGTAAAATTTTGACCAGTTTTATTTCATCAAACCATATTTACTGTGTTACCTTAGTGTCTTTACTTTTCCTCCCTATGCTATAGTATAGAAATCACGTCAACAATACGATCTTGAATTCTTTGTGTAAAACCTGTGATTAAGTTTCTTTTGAGCAGTAACTCTACACACTCGTCAAGATTAAAGTTTGCTAGTGCTTTTCCAAAAATTGTTAAGTTTGATTTACATGGAGAGGAAATTCACGATCTTTTGTACCCGAAAATCGAACGTCTGTCTGTATGGGATGTATAGCGCAGAATCCTGTTCGATTAGAAACTCTTGGGCCGAAACTTGGTAAATACATCAGACGTAAGATGTAGTTGCGCCGGTTTAGATATCATTAACTTAACTAATTATATTTTACATTTCTTCATATTCTGGAAAATGGCCGAATTTTTTTCTTGGCATTTTTTCTCAAATAGAAGAAAGTGTATTTATAAAGATGGTACAGTTAAGATTTTCATAAAATCTGTATATTTAAAACTAATAGATTTCGTTTAGAAAAGTTGAGTTTGAGCGCACTACTCAACTAAATTTTGTGATTAATCCTTTAAATGTGTAACTTCAGCTGTTTTATCGCTTGCTATTATTAACAGGTATTGTATTGTATTGTATTATCTAGAGTAAATTTTAATAAAATCATATAAACGCTTAGATAAATGAACGCTTAGATGAACGCATTTGTTTATTATTTCATTGTATGAGTTGTAATCGACCTATTGAAAACATTTAACATTTCTTTTTCAAGAAAGCGTGTTAGTTACCTACTTTTCTTAAGTTCCAAGAGTGTTTTAAATGCCAATATTAGTGACTGTAGATAAACTCTATGTGCAGCAATCGTTCACATGTCCTTTCCTGAGAATTTTCACAAACAAATCAGTGATTATAATTATATGTATTGCTTTTCGTTATTGAAGCAAAGTAACCACGGATTTCTTTGCCATATTTTCCTACAGCATACATGAACAAATCATCACATTACACTTTCAGAAAGATGTTCAATTGTGTATTCATAATCGAGAGTGTATTGTTGTAGAATCCCAGATCCAGCAACACCCCTGAACATAGAAAGCCTCCATACTGACGTCGTGTCATGGCGCCCAGAGTAGTCCTAGGCTACACCGTGTTCCGCACATGGTCAGTTGTTTGGGTAGCAACGGTGTGTTGTTATTCAAAAGCTCTGAAGATTCTAGGACGATAATTCCAATCAGTGAAGATGTGTAACGGGAGAGTTCGCTAATGTAGCAGAAAGGAAGAAAGTGGGCATAATGCATTGCAAGAGTCTTTTGGAAGCGAGCCGTCGACCGGACAAGACGTATGGCCAGATCGCACTACGAGAGAATACAATTACGAGCATTCGTTTACAAATAGCGTCAGAAAATCTCTTCGGAGAAGACAATACAAGACGTAAACTGTTCATTTTAAATGCAATACGACTAATTGTGAAAATAATCATGAGTATTTGCATAAATTATTGAGAGCAGAGAAGTGAGGAGCTCGTACCAGTTTTACAGACGATAGCTAATACTCGAATGTCTCTTTTTCTTTTCTAGGTTTTTGTTTTTTTGTCTTTTTGTCTTGACGTTCTGTTCCGTTACTACGTTGCTGTTACATGAGATTTCATTGCATCTGGGTAAAATTCTTGGACGAATCCCTACACAAGCGAACGCGCGACGACCCGCCTACACGTTTCATAAATTTTTAAAAAAATAGACCAAAGCATTCCGAACGCGCGACGACCCGCATGGTTGTTTGTCCCTTGACTTTGTATGTGTTGTCGCGGAGGGCCTCGCGTTCTAGCTGACCCCAGATCAGAGGAGCCCGCAAGTGTGTTGGTCTAGTGTATGGTTGATCATGCGTCCCATCGGGACGTAAAGGGTATTCGGCTGTTGGCTGGATAAAAGCCCTAGAAAAGAAGAAAGAAGACCAAAGCATTCAGAGTGTGTAAGTTGATAAGTGTATTTGGAAATCAATGGAAATGTACACAGAGGTGAGTAGATAGTATACAAGGATTTGTTTGAATTTTTTTTCAAATGTTTTAAAGAATATAGGGATTTGCTGGCAGATTGCTAGTTATCCACAAACCTGTATATAGCAAAAGTGTATTACTAGTAAGACTGTTTAGGGTGTTTATTCTTTTTATGGTATGTGTTATTCGTTTATTTTCATGTATGTGCGGATGGGAGATTGTAGTATTCGTTAAAGTGATTCAAACTGAGTGATTTCGTGAACACCTGAGTGGAGAGTATCCATGATCCTGATCCTTTTTTTTTTTACATAATCAACTGTCGTCCGACTGGGCTGGCATTTCACCAGGTGAAAAACGTCACCTCCCCCTGAAACGAGGGTTAAGGTTATAATACCTGGAGGTTGTACCCAACGGGCAAATCTTTGATGACGGGTATCCCTAGCTCCTCCAGGTGTTCGCGTGGACCCACACCGGACCTCAGGAGCAGCGCTGGGGAATTGATCGGACCGCTTGCGACTATCACCTGTGTGAACAAGTAGGAGAAAATAACATTCAGCCCCAGTGCAGTCAGGGATTTTGCATGAAGAGCGCACTGAGAGGATTCGTTCTGCCTTTGTGCGACAGGAATGACACCAGGGTGTTTTTAGGACACCAAGCAATAACTAGTGGTGCTACAGAATGACACAGACTTTCTCGCACTACTTAGTCTTCTAATTTCATTGGTCTCGTCTGACTTTTCGGTCTTATCACACACTCTTGCCAGCTGCCATCTATCGCTGCCCAAACTTAACGTTTTGTAATGTCCTCAATTTTTTCGTGTTGTAACTGTAGAGCCGAAATATTACTTTAGAAATATTAAAGAAGGTAAAACCTATGTGAAAGTACGTTCTAAATTGCAATTTTCATTGAAAAATGTGGAGCATATTTTGAGAAAACCGAGTTAAAACATTACTGTAAATGAGAAATTTGAAGCTCTTCTACTCAGAAATATTTTTGAGTTTTCGAAAGGAATATAACTTGCAAATGCAATAGTGTTCACAAATTGTTGAAAATATGCATATTAACGGTCTGAAAGATATTTGAAAAAATACATTTGGGTAATTTTTGAAAAAACAAAAGCACAGAGCAAAATGACGTTTCTGTCATCTTGTATGGTACATGTACCACACCTACCACAAGTTTAAAGAAACAAATTGAGGCCTTTTTTTAGTAAATATTTTTCGTAACTTTTTAAAATTTGCGCGTAATATTGCGCAAAACTAATAAAAATTTAAAAATTACATGACCTAAATAAAACAACGTATTATGTGCAACAAATTTTATTTGAAGGAAAAATCTTTATCTTTTTTTTAGGAAGACGCCGGAAATATTTCAAACTTATGAAATTTTCGAAAACTCAGTTCACTGTGAAAATCAGAACTATGCCTTCTTTATAAGTGTATATTACTCTATTCTTACAAGAAATTAAAGAAAAATTTGGAGCCGGGTTTGAGAAAATTTTGAAAATGCTCCAGGCACTTAATCTAAACTGTCCCCAAGTTTTTAACAACTTTTTTCAAATTTTCAAAGCTTCCACTAGAGTCAGATGGAAAGGGGTTTCTTCAATTTGAAAAACTGCTATGCATGGTTTAGGTGCTAGTAGTGTTCACAGACGGACGGACGTTTTGAAATAAAACATTTTTTTGGTATCAGGGGACCCCAAAACGTGTATTTCCTTCGACATCTCGAAATCGAGTTTCCGCAGCATTACATAAAATTATATTACTCAATATATACGTACATATACGAGAAAGTAAAAGGCAGATAACATAATAAAAAAATTAAAGAATATTCTACGGTGGAGTAAATTTCACCTTACGCCTATAAAGGCGTGTTTATAAAGATAGAACCCTTTCAATAAAAAATATTTTCTTAGTGAAACAGTAAGGGGCATAAAAGGGAGTGACATTATTGTGAGTAACAAACAATAGTTATAGAAATACGACTTTCAAGAATGTTTTTAAAAGCTTTATGATTAGGGGATTATGCAATATCCTGACTTCCAAAATCCTCCCACTTAGAGCCAACGACTGCGTAAATGCTTTTAAACTGAGGAATTGCAACGCCAAATCTTTGCTGAGGTATCATGCGAATGCTTAGTGCTGATCGGCTACACAGCTGGTAGATACTCAACACTCTCGTTAGATAGGTAGTCCAGAGTGCTTATTGCCAGCACCGGTCAAATAGGAAGTTATAACTTTCCACTTGTATCATTGGAGGCTCTGAAACCCTAATTACTGCCAGTATCGAATCGAGGAGAGGTTTTAGGATCACCAACCCCGCTCTCAAATTTATCATCTACAAAAATGTACTGGATTTGTAGTATACCAATAGTATGTCTTCCGAACCCGAATCCTTTCGTAATTCTTATTTCTACCCCGATAAATTAGCGCGAGAATAGTGAATAAAGTGCGATGTCATGGACCCCGGTGTACAACGCACAGCGCTATCTGGTTGCAACCTAGCTCCTTACCGCGAAAATTGGTCCAATAACCTACGGGCTTACGATCTCCAGTACCGAAAGTATTCTCCACACCGAAATGGGCTCACGAAGATTATGTAGTCGGGCAAAAATGAAGAATGCATATTCAATTCCTTTACCACACAGTGATCGTGTCTCACTTGAAAAACACGTTTCACACATTTGTTCATTTCAAAACAACACAATTCACTTTTCCCCATAGCACGTCATACGCAGTTTTTAACTGTTTTTGACGTAAAATAAATAAATAAATAAATAAATAAATAAATAAATAAATAAATAAATAAATAAATAAATAAATAAATAAATAAATAAATAAATAAATAAATAAATAAATAAATAAATAAATAAATAAATAAATAAATAAATAAATAAATAAATAAATAAACATGATAAACGACTATATCAAAACTATTGAGCTTGTCCGAATTTTAATTGATCTGAAATATTTTCGCGTAACGTCATGCGCACCTCCTTGTCGGCGAAGACGTGGAAGTGCTGGCCCTCGCGGGAGTAGCGCACGCCCACGGCGCGGTCGCCCTCGAAGAGGATTTTGGTGGCGAGGGCGCGCGCGCGCACGTACAAGCCCTGCGTCCGCCGCCGCAAGTAGTTCTGGTAGGCGCTGGCGCGCCGCCCGCCCCGCGTGCTGCCCTGGATGCGGAACATGCCGCTCTGGCGGGCGCCGTTGGGGTCGGCGTTGAAGATGCCCAGCTGCTCGGCCGCCCGCACCAGCCGCTGGCCCATGCGCGTCTGGTACGACGGGTAGTTGACGGGCACCGGGCCGTCGTAGCCTCTGCACGGACACGTAGGGCATTATAAGGGTAGTGCAAGTTACATCTCGGGAGGGTAAATGATCTTGGCTGTCCAGGTGACGCCGCGTCGAAGGCTGTGTTGCCGACGTTTCGACCATCTTGTCGTGGTCTTCCTCAGGGCTGTGAGGAAGCCCTGAGCTTCAACAGCCCTGAGGAAGACCACGACAAGGTAGTCGAAACGTCGGCAACACAGCCTTCGACGCGGCGTCACCTGGACAGCCAAGATCATTTACACGACTCTGGCCGCGGAAGCCTACGACTTCATCTCGGGAGGGTGGCGCCTCTGACGTAAGATCTGGCGCGAATCTGCACATTGGATTACGAGGTTTCATCTCCATGGTATCTCCCCCAGCCGGACGAGTTTTTAGCTCCTGACATGTGTGGTATGCGTGCTAGTTGTGTATGTGGATAGGAGGGGACAAGAATGGGGAAGGAAAGATCGGGCGCGGTCCATGACCAGTTTATTAGGTTAGTGCGAAGGCATTCTCCTCGCATATTGATCGGAAACCTTCCAATGAGAGCAGCCGGCCACTAGGTTTCTTCTCCAGACATTAGTTGAAGTTCTAGCTATCTAGCTAGTAATGAAAATTCCTCACCTTCGAAACTCAAATCATAGGAACCCCTCCGGTCGTTCGCAATAAAGACGTAGACGTGACAGTGACGGGTCTTGTGGAAACGTTGGGGAAATATCCCCTCAAACTTAAAATGTATGGAGAAGAAATGGCAAACCCTAATGTATTCAAAGACTAAAACAAACACAATTTTTTTGTGAAAAATAATTCAGACACTTCCTCAGGGTTAATAATGTTTTTCAAGTACCGCTTTATCGTCTGCGAACAATACAAAAATTTAACTACGAATGGAAACACTTTTGGAGCAAGATGAAATATTATATAATAAGATGTAACTGAATGAATCTTTTTCATTGAGTAGTTTTTGAAACAAATTTATTAAAAAGTATGAAATATTATACATGACGATACCTATACTTGGTATATTCGAGAAATATATCTCAGTTTTTTTCTTTACTCCTTCCTCTGCGGAATAAAAGGGTCTGTACATCCTCTTCGAAAGACTTCAATACCATAATTACCATTCTATCAGAACACTTCACAAATATTAATTTTTGAAATACTATTCTGTCTCTGTATGGATGCAGCTGTAACGGGTGAACTAATAGCTTTCTACTCACCTGTACGAACTATTCTGCAAGTCAGATATCTCTACTCCCTCTACCAGCTTGAAGTATTGAAGGAGTTTTTCGTAACCCCAACCCTCGTTGCCCATCTCCTCCCAGGTATCATAGTCACGTTTGTTGCCTCGCAACACGAACATGTGGTTGATGACAGTGCCTCCGCCAACGGCGTGTCCCACCGCATAGTCGCACCGGCTGTCTTCAAGCTTAACGCACGAGGTGTTTTGCTGCACGGTTGCATAACCCCAGTTGGCGTCAGTGGCAGACATCTGCAAACCAGTGGCGGTATCAATAGTGGTCGGTTGGGATATATCGACGAGTTTCCATGCAGATCTGTGTTGTGCTTTAGCTTCCTCGACACCCACGCACGTGCATTCGCCCGTCACAGGTATCGCTTCAGAATTAGTCGGCTTCGTAACGAGGCTCGTACCTGCAGAGCGAGCAGCGGGACGCGCATGAGGGCGGTCTCGAAGTCGCCGGCCTCCAGCAGCAGGACGGCGGGGCGCTGCGGGCTGGCGGCGAGGCGCGCGGCCAGCGAGCAGCCCGCGGGCCGCCCCCCCGAGCGAAGCGCGCCGGCGAGCCCACTCGTGCCTCCGTTTAAAGAATCTTTAAACTTTTGATAGGAATAGTAAGCGCCTCGTTGAAGGATGGCGACTGCGCGGCCGCCGGCCGCCACGGCGCCAGGGCCACCGCCAGCGCCAGCAGCGGGAGCGGCGCCCACGCCACCGCCCCCTGCAGCCACACGTACAAAGATGCCACGCCCACTCGTGCCTCCGTTTAAAGAATCTTTAAACTTTTGATAGGAATAGAAAGCGCCTCGTTGAAGGAGGGCGACTGCGCGGCCGCCGGCCGCCACGGCGCCAGGGCCACCGCCAGCGCCAGCAGCGGGAGCGGCGCCCACGCCACCGCCCCCTGCAGCCACACGTACAAAGATGCCACGCCCACTCGTGCCTCCGTTTAAAGAATCTTTAAACTTTTGATAGGAATAAAGCGCCTCGTTGAAGGAGGGCGACTGCGCGGCCGCCGGCCGCCACGGCGCCAGGGCCACCGCCAGCGCCAGCAGCGGGAGCGGCGCCCACGCCACCGCCCCCTGCAGCCACACGTACAAAGATGCCACGCCCATTCGTGCCTTCGTTTAAAGAATCTTTAAACTTTGATAGGAATAGAAAGCGCCTCGTTGAAGGAGGGCGACTGCGCGGCCGCCGGCCGCCACGGCGCCAGGGCCACCGCCAGCGCCAGCAGCGGAGCGGCGCCCACGCCACCGCCCCTGCAGCCACACGTACAAAGATGCCACGCCCATTCGTGCCTTCGTTTAAAGAATCTTTAAACTTTTGATAGGAATAGTAAGCGCCTCGTTGAAGGAGGGCGACTGCGCGGCCGCCGGCCGCCACGGCGCCAGGGCCACCGCCAGCGCCAGCAGCAGGAGCGGCGCCCACGCCACCGCCCCCTGCAGCCACACGTACAAAGATGCCACGCCCACTCGTGCCTCCGTTTAAAGAATCTTTAAGCTTTTGATAGGAATAATAAGCGCCTCATTGAAGGAGGGCGACTGCGCGGCCGCCGGCCGCCACGGCGCCAGGGCCACCGCCAGCGCCAGCAGCAGGAGCGGCGCCCACACCACCGCCCCTGCGTACAAAGATGCCACGCCCACTCGTGCCTCCGTTTAAAGAATCTTTAAACTTTTGATAGGAATAGTAAGCGCCTCATTGAAGGAGGGCGACTGCGCGGCCGCCGGCCGCCACGGCGCCAGGGCCACCGCCAGCGCCAGCAGCGGAGCGCGCCCACGCCACCGCCCCTGCAGCCACACGTACAAAGATGCCGCGCCCACTCGTGCCTCCGTTGAAAGAATCTTTAAACTTTTGATAGGAATAGTAAGCGCCTCGCTGAAGGAGGGCGACTGCGCGGCCGCCGGCCGCCACGGCGCCAGGGCCACCGCCAGCGCCAGCAGCGGGAGCGGCGCCCACGCCACCGCCCCTGCAGCCACACGCACAAAGATGCCACGCCCACTCGTGCCTCCGTTTAAAGAATCTTTAAACTTTTGATAGGAATAGTAAGCGCCTCGCTGAAGGAGGGCGACTGCGCGGCCGCCGGCCGCCACGGCGCCAGGGCCACCGCCAGCGCCAGCAGCGGGAGCGGCGCCCACGCCACCGCCCCCTGCAGCCACACGTACAAAGATGCCACGCCCACTCGTGCCTCCGTTGAAAGAATCTTTAAACTTTTGATAGGAATAGTAAGCGCCTCGCTGAAGGAGGGCGACTGCGCGGCCGCCGGCCGCCACGGCGCCAGGGCCACCGCCAGCGCCAGCAGCGGAGCGGCGCCCACGCCACCGCCCCTGCAGCCACACGCACAAAGATGCCACGCCCACTCGTGCCTCCGTTGAAAGAATCTTTAAACTTTTGATAGGAATAGTAAGCGCCTCGCTGAAGGAGGGCGACTGCGCGGCCGCCGGCCGCCACGGCGCCAGGGCCACCGCCAGCGCCAGCAGCGGGAGCGGCGCCCACACCACCGCCCCCTGCAGCCACACGTACAAAGATGCCACGCCCACTCGTGCCTCCGTTTAAAGACAGAATTTGGAATCTTTAAACTTTTGGTAGAAATACTAATAAATGCACTCCACAATCGCCATATTGCTCAATTCTTTCTATTTTTCAAAATTAAAAAAAAGTATTTTTGAATTGTTTCTCACATCGTTAATATTTACAAGAGCGGTAATTTGTTCACATTCTTTTATTTATGATTGCATGTGCTTTGTATACTGTCATATAAAGTTTCTCCAAATCGCAAGAGTTTTCTGTGAAAGTGAGCTCAAAATTTTGCATTTTTAGAATCGCTTAAACGCCATTTTCTCAAAAATGCTCCTAACTTTTTCTTCAAACCATTCCAACGAAAAGTGCTAATTGCACTGTGTAACATGATTTCAAGTTCATTTGGGGTATTCTTTTGTTTTTTCAAAAATTAAACAAATGTTTTTTTTAAATATCTTTAAGCATTTTCAGCTTTTTTTACACATTATTGCATTTGCGAGTTAAAATGATTTAAATGACTTTGAATGAAATTTTCCGAAAATTGAAAAAATGTTCTGAGAAAAAAAGCTTCCAATTTCGCATTTACAGTAACGGATAAACGCCATTTTTTAAAAAAAATATCTCTAAATTTTTCAATGAAGATTGTTATTTACAAAGATGTTTTACTCGTTTGTAATATTTTTAAAGTAACATTTTGGTTCTAGTATTAGAAATACGAAAAATTGAGAAATTTTCAAAAATATGTGTACTTTGGGCGGTGATAAATGGCAGCTGGAAGAAGATGAGGCAAGATCATCAAGCCAGTCCACACCAAGGAAATTAGAAATTGTATAAGTATGTATGTATATCCCTATATAGTATTTGAGTAACTCCCGGGTGTGCGGATGTTCGGTTGTGTGGTTCCGTCACTCACGGCTAGGCCACTTCCCGAGCACCAGTCGAGACTTACGAGGTGTCGTTCCACGCGTCTCGGTCTCCTGATGGGGAACTTGATTGTGTTTTTGGATCTGGGCAGAATGTGCAAAGAAATTTACAAAAACATTTTTTTGCGTGTTTGGGTGCTGCTATCTTCGTCAGGGTTGTCATCTGTCCTCCTTTTGGAAGGACATCCTCCTTTTTAAATTTTCCTCCTGTTCTCCGTCCTGTTTTAACTTTACATCGAATGTCCTCCTTTTTGTTCTGTTGAGTTAAAAATATACTGCCATAATTTTTAAGTAATTTAATTTAAATAAAGGGACTTCATGTCTTGAGTATATACACTTTTACTCAAATAAATGACCTGCATAATAGATCATTAGGCTTATTATGAAATACAATTTATTTATGCTTATTGTTTCGTGGATAACAAAGGTGAGTGTGGGGGCGAAGTCGGAAGCTTTCATTTTTAATGACGCAAAGTCTGATATGATTTTCTAAGACTATTAATGGTTTCGAATTGTTGAGCACATTGTCAATACATTGTGAACTATAGACATATAAAATGTCATCCTTTTTATTGAAATGTGCTCCTTTGTTAAGTAAAATGTCTTCACCTGTGAAAAAAATTCTGGTAGCCCTGATCTTAGTGGGAATGCCGGGAATTAAACTAACGCCACCTAATTCGATTTATTTCAATAACACCTCTCAATAACCTAAATAGATCTATTTAGGTAATGTTGACTTAACTCCGGTACCCGAAGGAATTTGTCGTTCACTATGCCATAATTTTCTTCCAAGACGTTGGCAACGCCGTTGTTGACATCTTTAAGTAAACAAGTGAAGTTAATTTGAACCAAAGATATTGGATAGTATTACCTAAATGCACATGTAGCGCTAGTGTAGCGTTACAAATTGAAGGCTGCCATATTTTGGGTAACTAGTTCCCTGGAAGGTGCTGACAGGCGTGTTGTGTCCGTACGCGATGAGAGTTGTGGTATTTCCCATGTAAATTAGTACCTTGAAGTGCTTTTATCTTACTATACAAAGATTATTATTTACGCATACATAAAAATATATAATGAGAACTTCATGGATCTGTGACTTTAAGGCCAATATAAAGAAACATTAGATTACAAGAAACAACTTTTAATGACCCAAATGATAAACATTTTCATTTAGTAACATGAGAATTTTTCATCTAATTAAAACGTATACTTTAATTTGGTGTAGCATACCTGCACACGGAGTCAGAAAATATATTCGTTATATATACCCAAAATATTTCATTAATTTGAAAACTTGTTCGTATTATTAAAAATATGACTACATAACGTGTTAAAGGGAGTAGTTTACTACAGTTTATAATAGAATTTATCCACCTTTTCTGCGCAACCAACACTACGAGGTTTTCTGTCCACAAATCACCGTAGTTTTTGCCACAGCATTACATAACTTTCTCTTACTACGTATAGTACTCCGTATACGAGACGTATGAATACGAGAAAGTAAAAATTAGAAGACAGATTATATGAGATTTGGTCATTTCATAGCATTCTTGAGAATGGAGAACTTGGTATTACTCTGTTGTTGTTTTTTGTTGTTTTTAATTCGTTGCGCCCTTAATCCAACTAATCGACGCAATGCGTCTCTTCGCCCCTGGTCGAGCGTTGAGCGTGGAGTAATCCTCCTTTGTTTTTCTCTGTTGTTGTTTTTTGTTGTTTTTAATTCGTTGCGCCCTTAATCCAACTAATCGACGCAATGCGTCTCTTCGCCCCTGGTCGAGCGTTGAGCGTGGAGTAATCCTCCATTAATATTTATCCCTCTGTATTCCAGAGGACGCTGTATTTTTCAATGTCTCGTCTCGTCTAGTCAGTTGTCAAAGAGGAACGCCTGGAGCATGGAGCGTGGAGTAATCCTTCATTAATATTTATCCCTCTGTATTCCAGAGGGTGCCGTATTTTTAAATGTCTCGTCTCGTCTAGTCAGTTGACAAAGAGGAACGCCTGGAGCATGGAGCGTGGAGTAATCCTCCATTAATATTTATCCCTCTGTATTCCAGAGGGTGCCGTATTTTTAAATGTCTCGTCTCGTCTAGTCAGTTGACAAAGAGGAACGCCTGGAGCATGGAGCGTGGAGTAATCCTCCATTAATATTTATCCCTCTGTATTCCAGAGGGTGCCGTATTTTTAAATGTCTCGTCTCGTCTAGTCAGTTGACAAAGAGGAACGCCTGGAGCATGGAGCGTGGAGTAATCCTTCATTAATATTTATCCTCTGTATTCCAGAGGACGCTGTATTTTAAATGTCTCATCTCGTCTAGTCAGTTGTCAAAGAGGAACGCCTGGAGCATGGAGCGTGGAGTAATCCTCATTAATATTTATCCTCTGTATTCCAGAGGACGCCGTATTTTAAATGTCTCGTCTCGTCTAGTCAGTTGTCAAAGAGGAACGCCTGGAGCATGGAGCGTGGAGTAATCCTTCATTAATATTTATCCTCTGTATTCCAGAGGACGCTGTATTTTTAAATGTCTCTCTCGTCTAGTCAGTTGCAAAGAGGAACGCCTGGAGCATGGAGCGTGGAGTAATCCGCCTTAATATTTATCCTCTGTATTCCAGAGGACGCCGTATTTTTAAATGTCTCGTCTAGTCAGTTGTCAAAGAGGAACGCCTGGAGCATGGAGCGTGGAGTAATCCTTCATTAATATTTATCCTCTGTATTCCAGAGGACGCGTATTTTAAATGCTCGTCTCGTCTAGTCAGTTGTCAAAGAGGAACGCCTGAGCATGGAGCGTGGAGTAATCCCTAATATTTATCCTCTGTATTCCAGAGGACGCTGTATTTTAAATGTCTCGTCTCGTCTAGTCAGTTGTCAAAGAGGAAGCCTGGAGCATGGAGGTGGAGTAATCCTTCATTAATATTTATCCTCTGTATTCCAGAGGACGCTGTATTTTAAATGTCTCGTCTCGTCTAGTCAGTTGTCAAGAGAAACGCCTGGAGCATGGAGCGTGGAGTAATCCTTCATTAATATTTATCCTCTGTATTCCAGAGGACGCGTATTTTAAATGTCTCGTCTCGTCTAGTCAGTTGTCAAAGAGGAACGCCTGGAGCATGGAGCGTGGAGTACTGCTTCATTAATATTTTTCCCTCTGTATTCCAGAGGGGGGCGCGTATTTTAAATGTCTCGTCTCGTCTAGTCGGTTGTCAAAGAGGAACGCCTGGAGCATGGAGCGTGGAGTAATCCTTCATTAATATTTATCCCTCTGTATTCCAGAGGACGCTGTATTTTAAATGTCTCGTCTCGTCTAGTCAGTTGTCAAAGAGGAACGCCTGGAGCATGGAGCGTGGAGTAATCCTTCATTAATATTTATCCTCTGTATTCCAGAGGACGCCGTATTTTAAATGTCTCGTCTCGTCTAGTCAGTTGACAAAGAGGAACGCCTGGAGCATGGAGCGTGGAGTAATCCTTCATTAATATTTATCCCTCTGTATTCCAGAGGGAGGCGTATTTTTAAATGTCTCGTCTCGTCTAGTCAGTTGACAAGAGGAACGCCTGGAGCATGGAGCGTGGAGTAATCCTTCATTAATATTTATCCCTCTGTATTCCAGAGGGTGGCGTATTTTTAAATGTCTCGTCTCGTCTAGTCAGTTGACAAAGAGGAACGCCTGGAGCATGGAGCGTGGAGTAATCCGCGTTAATATTTATCCTCTGTATTCCAGAGGACGCCGTATTTTAAATGTCTCTCTCGTCTAGTCAGTTGTCAAAGAGGAACGCTGGAGCATGGAGCGTGGAGTAATCCTTCATTAATATTTATCCTCTGTATTCCAGAGGAGCCGTATTTTAAATGTCTCGTCTCGTCTAGTCAGTTGTCAAAGAGGAACGCCTGGGGCATGGAGCGTGGAGTAATCCTCCATTAATATTTATCCCTCTGTATTCCAGAGGGTGCCGTATTTTTAAATGTCTCGTCTCGTCTAGTCAGTTGACAAAGAGGAACGCCTGGAGCATGGAGCGTGGAGTAATCCTCCATTAATATTTATCCCTCTGTATTCCAGAGGGTCGTATTTTTAAATGTCTCGTCTCGTCTAGTCAGTTGACAAAGAGGAACGCCTGGAGCATGGAGCGTGGAGTAATCCTCCATTAATATTTATCCCTCTGTATTCCAGAGGGTGCCGTATTTTTAAATGTCTCGTCTCGTCTAGTCAGTTGACAAAGAGGAACGCCTGGAGCATGGAGCGTGGAGTAATCCTTCATTAATATTTATCCCTCTGTATTCCAGAGGGTGCCGAATTTTTTATATTTAAACAATTTTCTTAAGTCATGGTTTCAATATTTAGTCATGGCAAAGTAAAATAATCTCATGTATTATTTGCTTACATTTATTTTTTAAAAAAATGTATTAAGCGTTTATATTGTGTATGACTACATTTACATAATTTAGAAATAAAATTGTGTTTATGAAATATCTTTTTATTTTGCATTCCCTGGACAACACTTCCATTCACTGACTTAGAATTCCTATTCCTTATCATTTTTTGCTACTAAATTGCCTAGCCTATTTATTTTACATAAAAAGGTAATATGTGATTAAATTTGACGGAATTTTGAAAGTAGCTCCGTAATGTAATTTGAAATGTCCCGCTCATCATTACGCGCCATCTCCATTGGCAGATCGCCCTTCGACGCTATTGGCTCAAAATTGTGCGCAATATGGCTGCTTCCCCCTCCATGAAAATTAGATATTTGAATAAGAGCGCTGGAATTAACGTTGAGTACCCTCTCTGATAGTATATTCTCTGAGCACGTGAGAGGCGATAGCAAGCTGAAATGGTTCGTCGCACGAATTAAAACAGAAAACAATCTTCTGTTCTTCTAAGAAAACATTGACGACTAGGAAAATTGACAAACTTCTTCCATCATCGATATTTCTCGTGTTGAGATAAACTCATAATTCTCGAATAATCGTCTTTCTGCATTTTCCCTCGCAGCAAGCTAGGAAGTGGGTAGCCACGCTTTGCGAGCAACCCAATCCATAATTCTGTTGCCCTCCCAAACAATTTACTGAAATTTATTTTGCAACGTCACTGTTTACTATACTACGTATATTACTCCCTGTGTACATACTACGTATAAAAGGGAGTAAAACCGATGGCGCCATTTTTTTAAAAATGGTAAAATGTCCCAAGGATTTCATGTAAAGTAACCCTCTCCCAAAAATTAAAATATCGGTTTCACATTCAAGGGACCGCGACATCAGCCAAATCAATTGGGGATTATCAATTTTGGTCAGAGAGACAGACGTTTTGCATCAATCGATTTTCCGCTAATAAGAACCCAAAGGAATTGATTCTAGATGCACCACGTGTTAGAGGATTTTTTTTCTAATTCAGGAAGTGAATTTTTCCATTTTTTCTTTACCAAGACCCGACAAAAAGAGTTTTTTGGACGAAAATTCGCTGTTTTTTCACACTACAATACCTAACGTTCTCTCTACTCGTAGTGAGAAAATAAACTAGAGGTGCTACACAATGGCACAGACTTTGTCGTAGTAGTGTTTTCTAATTTCCTTAGTGTGGTCCGCCTTTAAGGTTAAAGGTTCGCCCGAAGTACATGTTTTTAAAACTTTTCTCAACTTTTTGCTTTCCTGGTAGTACAACCGAAATATTACTTCAAGAATATTAAAGAAGAGTAAAATCTTGTCCTATCTAGACACTTTCATTGAAAACTTTGAAGCGCTTTTAATAAAATGGCAATTAAAATTTGTAAAAGCGAAATTTGATGCTCTTTTTTACAGGAATCTATTGAGTTTTCGAAAATGTTCATTTGAAATCATTTAAAGCACTTACACTCACAAGTGTAACCATACATGCAAATCGATGAAAATATCTAGTGATGGGTCGATACCAGATTTTCTCGATACTCAATACCGTTACCTGTCTGAGAGCTTCGATACTCGATACCGTACTACTTTTAAGACTCAACATTTCGTTCTTCTACATACATGGATTTACTATTTTAATATTTAAAACTATTACAGGAACATATATTTTTAAATTTTTAAAGATTCTTATTAAGGAAAACTAACATTCTAACTCTTTCTTGGTCCATTCTATTCCTTTTTTGTCACATATCAATCCAGCTGTACTGAAAAGTCTCTCCGAAAACACTGTAGCTGGTGGAATCCACAAGTATCGAACAGCACCTTTTCTTAAATTGGGGAGAGTCACTTGGTTTTTCCAGTAAGCTAGTACAATTGTAATATTAAGTTTGAATAATATTGCACCTATAATTTTATAATGTGTCTGTAACTGTAATAGTTGCTAATAACCACAATGTTAATGCGACCATAAATAAATTAATTAAAAAGATGTTTAGACTATACCGTTAGCCTGGTGCAAAGCCTGGTGGTTCGGCGCGTGAGCCCACAACTAGGCCGAGCGGCTGAAGCCATTCCTCGCACCACGCGGCAGGCCTCGAGGATCTCGCAGGACAGAACGGGCGAGGTTTCCTCTTCCCAGTCGTGGCGCGAATGCTCACGGTTATCTCGTCCGTGTCATGGGAAAGAGCAAGGAAGGCCAAACAACACTCACTGTTTATAAGTTGCCGCTCATTGTTAGGCCACGCGCCGTCGTAATGTTTTCCTCGACACTTTAAACTTCGTAACTCAAGACATGTTCGTCGATACTTTCCTTCTCAATCATCATCAACTAACATCAACGTTTGACAATCTTCAGGCGTGACAGATATTTCAAAAAATTACATTTTTGTAAATTTTGCAAAACAAAAATTGAGCAATATGACGTTTATGTCATTTAAGGGTTTTTTACACAACATGCAAAAATTAAAAAAAATTTTTAAAACTTGTGTTTGTAATTTTTTTGAATTGCAAATTAATTCCAAAATTTTAAAAAACGTGACCTTAATGGAAGAACTAATTATGGACTACTGATTTTATTTGATGTAAAAATCTAGGTTTTCAAATTTATAAATGTAGAAAGGTGCCCAAAAAAATTCAAACCTTTGCAATTTTCGAAACTTCATAACAAACGTGCACATCATAACAAACAGTGCAAACTGCACTATTAGACAAATTTTGAGCGATTTTTGAGAAAATGGCGTTTGAGCGTTTCTGAAAATACCGAAGTTTGTGCCCATTTTTACAGAAATCTGTTGAGTTTTCGAGAAATTTTATTTTACATTAATTAAAGCACATATGCTCATAAATATAACAAAGTGAAGAAATCAACATTAATGTAAGTTTTACAGACGTAAGGGACAAGTAAAAAAATTTTGAAATGTTTGAAAAAACAAAAGAATACAGCCATATAACGTTTATGTCACGGCATTGGGTTCGTTTGACTTTAATCTTACCAAAAATGTAAAGAAAAAATTAGGAGCGGTGTTTGAGAAAATTTTGTTTTCGTTATTTTTTAAAATTGCGAATATTGCACGCCCTATTGCCCTAAAACTACTAAGATTTCACAAAAAATCTACATGACCTAATTGAAAGAATTATTTATGCACAATAAATTTATTTTGAAGGAAAAGTCCATGTCTTTGATGTTATAGTCTTCCTACAGGAAGACGCCGGAAAATTCAAACTTTTGTAATTTTCGAAAATTCAGAGTTAACCGTGATATTCTGGTCTATACCACTTTATAAGTGTATTTTACTCTTATCTTACAAGAAATTTAAAGAAAAAATTTGGAGCTGTTTTTGAGAAAATTTTGAAAATGTCCGGGGAACATCATTTAAAGTACCCCCAAATATTGAAGAATGTTTTTCAAAATTTCAAAACTTCAACTAGAGCCAGATAGACAGGGGATTCTTCAGTTTGGAGAAGATTGTACGAATGGTTTGGCGCGAAGGAGTGTTCACAGACGGACGGATGGACTGACAGACCGACGGACGGACGTTTTGCTTTCAATTCGTTTATTGGGGATCAAGGACCCACAAAACGGGATTCTGGCTACACCACGTGTTAAGATTTTTTCTCTTAATTTAGCAATTGGTTTTATGCACTTTTCGCCACCAGAGCCCGGCAATGAATTTTTTCCGCCGAAAATCTATACTACAGATATTACTACGTATACGAGAAAGTAACGATTTGCTAGGAGAATACCTGTGCCATTCTTCAGCACCTCTAGTTTTAATTTGGGCTATCTCTCACAACCATTGTTTTTCCTTCATCTGCTCTCTATTTGAATTTTTACTTTCTCAGATACGTACGTCTTCGTGCAATAGTGCCTGCAATAGTTGTAATTTTAAAAATTACAAAAGCAAGATTTTCTCAAAAACGGCTCCAAATTTTTTCTATAAATTTTTGGTACGGTTAGTGCCAAACGAACCCTATACAATGACATAAACTCCATATTGCTCTATTCTTTTATTTTAAAAAATACAATTTTGTTTTACTTCTCTCTCATGTCGGTAATAATTTAAAGTCGATTTCTTCACAGTATTGTATATATGAGAACATGTGCTTTAAATAATGACAAAATAAGTTTCTCAAAACCTCAACAGTTTTCTGTGTAAATGAGCTCCAAATCCCCCATTTTCAGAAACTAACAACATTTTCCCAAAAATGGCCCCAATTTCTTTCTCCAACCTTTTGCAAGGGATAGTAGTAATGACACTGTTTAATATGACGTACGACCCATTTTGGTGTACTCTTTTGGTTTTTAGAAAATTACCTAAATGTATTCTTTTTTCAATATCTCTTACGTCGTTAATATGCACATTTCAATTGATTTCTATACATAATTACATTTGTGAGTGGAAGTGTTTAAAATGACTTTAAATGAAGTTTTTCGAAACCTCGATATATTCCTTTGAAAAAGAGCTTTAAATTTCGCTTTTACAGTAATGCTTAATCGCTATTTTCTTAAAAACGGCTCCAAATTTTTCAATGAAAATTGCTATTTACGACGAGGTTTTAGCCTTCTTTAATATTCTTAAATTAATATTTGGTTTCTGCTATTTGGAAACCGAAAAGATGAGAAAATTTCATAAAAATGTAATTTGGACGGCGACAGATGGCAACAGGCAAGAAGGAGGGGCAAGGCTATACAGTTCCAGTCCATGAAAAGGAAATTAAAAACTTTACTTACCATTTGTACCTCTAATTACTTTCTCGAATACGTACGTATATACGGGAGTAATATACGTAGTATAGAGAAAGTTATGTAATGCTGCGGAAAATTGATTTCGAGATTTCAACGGAAATACACGTTTTGGGGTCTCCTGATACCGAAAATGCGTTTCTTTTCAAAACGTCCGTCCGTCTGTCCCTTCGTCTGTGTGTCTAGCACCTATACCACAGGTACGATGTTTTCCTAATTGAAGTGATCCCTGTCCATCTGGCTCTAGTTTAAGCTTTGAAATTTTGGAATCTTTAAATTTTAGGGGTTCTTTACATGAAGCCCCCAGGACATTTTCAAAATTTTCTCAAAAACTGCTCCATATGTTTCCTTTAGTCTGCTTTCGGAAATGGGCGTTTTCGGATTTACAATCAATGCTTGGGAATTTGAAGCTAATGGAGACAAAACGGTCGAGATCCTTGTGGATTTTCGGAGTAAGCATTTTGAAGTACAATTTTAAAGTGGCAGTTGTGCTAATTTCAATAGGTAAGATGTCACATTCCTGGCCTATCAGTAACATATGAGCCAAGGAAATCAACTTCAGTAAAAACATTTACATCATACGCACCAATTCCGGTCTTTCTAAAATCACTCATTGTTTTGGTTTGTGAAAATGGTAGAGGATGTGTATTTCCAACACGTTCTGCGACATCGTGTATTTTAATTGGTACTTCTCAATGCTAAACCGATGGGAACATTTCTGGTTATAATAATCCTTGAAAGGTGAATACACAGACACATCCAGTGCCTGAAATCTGTGGGAATAATAGGAAGAATAATGGTATAAGGACAATATCATTAGTTCCAGCGTAATCAATTGCTCCTAAACAAATACGAGACTCATGGTTACCCATAAGTAATATACTGTAGAGAGCAACGTACATTTTAACAAAATGTTTCAAATAATCTAAATATGTTCCTTCAGTCATCCAACCACAAAAATATGAAAATGATCCGAGCGATGCAGTAGCTGCAGATGGAGTTCCGAACAAGTATGCTGGATTTGTCTTTACTTTTGGAAAAGAATACATGGTGAGTGTGAATTTACTAAAGCGTTTATATATTTACAATTAGTTACCAATGGTCATCGTTATCCTAAGGTAATATAATTATTTTTTAGAGCAATTACCTTTAGAATGTTGTCGGTTGTTCCGCCAGTCTCATCAACGTTCCAAATATTTTCCGGGTCAAACTGTTCCTTTTCACAGTAAAAAACCCTTATAATGGTGATATAGGTCCGATGTTCAAGGTTAAACGTAAATTTTCGAAAATTTCACAATTTTGAATTGTTCCCAGCCTCTTTTTTTTTTAAATTTTTTTTATAATAAGTTTTTTCAATAATGTCATGTATATTTTTTAACATTTCAGTAGTAGCGATATTGCAAGCTATAAGTGCAATTTTAAAAATGGAAAAAAGATTTTCTCGAAAACGCTCCAATTACAAAAATGTAATATTTTGATTTGTCTCCCAGGTCGTTAATATATATGTAAAGAAAACAAAGTCTATAGCAATGTTTCTTTAAAATTTCGAATCTGCCGCGCTACCGAACACTGATAACTGACACCGCATGGAAGGCACCTGGCGACTGATTTCGGAGTCAAGACAATTGATGATTGATACAATGAGACAGGAAACGCGCGTTCTAAGTTATTAATTCACCTGAAGTAAAAATTTTAAATGTTGTTTTCTGTTTTTGAAGACTTTCTTAAGACTGAAGACTGAAGTCTGAAGAAGAAGAAGAATAAAGACTTTCTCGTACGAAATTTTTATAATTTCTGTGGTGTAACCTAAATATAAAGCCTTGCTCCATTCTCTGGCCAGATGCCATCTATCGTCGCAGAGTAAAAATTCGTCCGTAATAGACGTTTTTATTGAAAAATTCGTAGCCGTTTTTAAGAAAATGGCGATTAGCATTACTGTAAATGCGAAATTTGAAGCTCTTTTCACAGAAACCTATTGAGTTTCGAGAAAGTTCATTTGAAGTCATTTGAAGCATTCACAAATGTAATAATGCATACAAATTGACAGAAAAAACGACGAATTTTCGGCAAAAAACTCATTCCCGTGCCCTGATGACGAGAATGTGGATAAATCCATTTGTTAAATTAAGAGAAAAAAATCTTCTATCACATAGTGTAGCCGGAATATCAGTTTGATTCGTCCTTGATGCCAAGAAACCAATTGAAAGCAAAACGTCCGTCCGTCCGTCTGTGAACACTACTAGCACCAAAACCATTCATATGATATTTTCCAAATTGAAGCATCGAAGAATTTTCGAAAATTGCAAACGTTTGAATTTTATTTGGCGTCTATCTACAAGTATAAAATTGAAAACAGATTTTTTTTCAAATAAATTTTGTAAAAGTTCTTTCATTAAGATCATGCGTTGATATTTGCAATTTTAAAAAATAACAAAAACTCGATTTTCTCAAAAACGGCTCGAAATTCTTCCTTTACATTTTTCATAGGGGTAGTGTCAAATGTATCCTAATCGATGAACAAAACGTCATATTGTAAACTTTTCTTTTTTCAAAAAAATTCAAAAATATATAATTTTTTGACTTATTTCTCACGTCGGTAATATTTACATTAGAAACGATTTTTCAGAGTATTATATTTATCAGTACATGTGCTTTAAATAATTCATATTCTTTCTCGAAATTTCAAAAGTTTTTGTTCAATGTCACAAATTTTGTATTTTCAGAAACACGCAATCGCCATTTTCTAAAAACTGGCTCCAGATTTTTTCTTCAAACCTTTCGTACGGATTTAGATAATTGCACTGTTTAACTTCCCTTTTTTTTTTAAAATTACACAAATTTAATTTTTTAAATATCCTTAATTTTGAATTAAAGTGTTTAAATTTAAAAAAGTTTTTTGAAAACTCAACATTTTCTGTGAAAAGCTTCAAATTTCATCTTTACAGTAACGTTTAACGCCATTTTTTAAAAAACGACCCACAATGTTTCCATCAAAATTGTCATTTATGACGAAATGTTACTGTTCTCTAATATTCTTAAAGTAATGTTTCGATTCACTTTTAGAAAACTCAAAAAGAGAAAAAATGTCCAAAAAATGTTCTTTAGACGGCAATAGATTGCAGCTGGCAAGAGTATGGGGCAAGACCGGAAACCTAGTCCACACCAAGGAAAGTAGAACTTTACTACGAGAAAGTCTGTGCCATTCTGTCGCACTACTAATTAATTTTTATCGCATGTTTTTGGATACTTCTTTTCATTACTTATTGCTAACTCATAAACCAATTTTTTTTAGTAACGTTGTCTGGCCGTAATTCATAGGGACCATTAATTTAAATATTTAGCCAACTGGGCCTCTTTGTCATTCGTGAATATTTGTTTTTTATTGTACGAAGAAGTCAAACTCTGGGTTTTCTCACCCTTCTGCCTTTACCTGGTACACCTTCTTGGAGTGTTTCTGGAGAGACCGTATTCCTTCACGAGGAAATGAGAGGCTCACCTTGAAGAGCTCGGTCAACCGTTTTTAAAATGTGAGCAGGAATATGTTCCCTGACCTTTGCGCCTTCTTTGCCTTTATAATTTTGGGAAACCTTTTCCATGGCCTTGCGTGGGCGCCAACCTCTCATTTATTTGAATATTTCAATTTAAAAGACTGAAATATTCGAGCATGAACAACGTAGCAGATGGTCAAACAGATAATTATGTTAAAAAAATTTAATACATGCATACGTACACAAACAATACAATTTAAACCAATTTCAATGATTTTACAATCACTTAATCAATCAAGCAATTGTGAGCACTAAAATCACAGTTTGGGAAGCGCGTGCATATCTTTGAATTGGATGACCCACGATCGGTCATCGAAACTTTCTTTGAATTGTCAAAGCTCACTCTCGGACATACCGGAAGGGAATAAATCACACTGTAATTGCAAGTATTATTATACAGTATATGATAGAATCAATCTTCTTACTCATAAACAATCCAAGCACAAAATAAAATACGGTTAAGCCCTACAAGTCAGTACGGACGGTTGCCAGTCGCTGCAAAGAGCAAGAAGTCATTAATATACTATAAAGAAGTTGTCACAGAATAAGTAATGAAAGATTCCGTGCTCATTTCAATCGGTCTGAATTGTAGGTGCGGTAAAAATATGAAATGAAATGGTTCAAATTATCAGAAATTATTATTATTATTATTATTATTATTATTATTATTATTATTATTATTATTATTATTATTATTATTATTATTATTTAGGAGAACTGGCATGATCATATCCAACCATGCCTCCAAACAGAATTCCCAAAATAATGTACACTTATAATCCTAAAGGAAGAAGAAACGTTGGCCGCCCCTTAACAAGATGGAGAGACTCACTCTCTTGATGTGGAAACAGGCCTTAAGGCCTAAATCCATGAAGCAGAAGAAGAAGAAGAAGAAGATTATTATTATTATTATTATTTCTGAAATTTTGCCGCCCCCGCTACGCTACGCCACCGTCTGCAAATGTATAAAACAAAGATAACATAATGCCTACGCTGCCAGTTATCCCACCTTTTTAGGTTACACATAACAATAACCTTCTGATCAAGTATCCCTGCACATCAGGGGCAAAGTGTCCAAGCAAGTGAAGCGTCTGTAAACTATCACGAAAAATCACCAACAAAAATTTATTTCCTACCAATACAAACTAACTTTGCGGGAACACATACAAACTTTGATAATAAAATCACGGTGTCCTCGTGCACAGCAGATGATTAAAGAATATGCAGTGCTGTCATTTTACACCCAACAAACATCCCCATCTTTGAGACAACAGTATTAAGACAAATATCCCAACTTACCCCTATACATAGGTATTATCCCTGCACGTTTTCTTGAGCCCTCGCTACGCTAGTTGCGAAAGGTGTGGGGAGTTTGGTTAATTTGAGAAATTTTATTTAATTTTGACTCCCCAGCTGTCGATTTGGTGTAGGTATAACTGAACTGATTTTTATTGTGTTTATGGCAGGACCTGATGAATATATAGCCGTGTCATCAGTAAAGTAGCGATTTTTATATCACAATTTTCGGAAGGTCGGCAACGTAAAAGGTATAAAGAACGGGAGATAACGGGGAGCCTTGTGGGAGGTCAGCCTTGACCGTTTTTGGATTAGAGTCATGGTTATCGACTGTAACTGCAAATGTTCTATTGTTCAGGAAACTGGATATGATTTGTGTAAGATAATGTGGAGTGCCTATTTCTTTTTTGTATAGTTTGTATTTTTTGTATTTATTGGGTGTCATGTTCTATCAAGGGCCTGTGAGATGTCGAGGAAGATTGCTATTGTATGATAGTGTTTTTGAAATGCCGTATGAGTTTCGGTAATTCTGAGTAGTTGGTGATGCATGGATACTTTTTCGGTGAATCCCATTTGTTCATGGGTATGGCTTTGTGTTATGGAGATGGGTTTTGAAACGTTTTAATATTATTTTTTCTAATAGTTTGATAGCGTGGGAAGCAGATTGATTGGTCGGTAACTGTTAGGGATGGTTCTTGTTTGGTTTCTGCACCGGAAAATTGCATGTTTCCAATTGGAAAGTAACCTACACTAAAAAAAGGATACCATAAATCCCAACAAGGTTTCAATAGTTACACAAAACCTTCGTATGCGAAACAGCGACCTTGTTGCTTTACTTCCTTTCCTGGTTACAACGGCATCTAGGATTGCCGACTTTGATGGACCAACCTTGATGGACCAACCGGCCTGTGATTTCTAAAAGGTTTATGTTGCTTCATAAACGGACCTGCCGCCCTCATCAAGCCTAATCATGTTGCAAAGCACTAGCTGGCCACAAGAGCCAGGTACCTTGTCAAATTAATTACGTATTGAAGTAAATATACATTGAAAAAACATTCAACATCTGTTACACACACACACACACACACACACACGCACATGTGTGTGTGTGTATATATATATAAACGTTATTCCAATTACATAATAGAAGCATGATGAGATAATTATGACTTTATCAAACAAAGAAAACATCTGTCATTCTTGCTCAAAACGGGAACGAAGTTTGAGGAAAACTTTAATAATTATATTATCTTCCGTCTGCGTTGTTACACATGTAAATATAAATGTCGAAAGACAGACTAATTACGTTATATATTTACCAGCTACCAGTCCCAAGGCCTTCGCCGGGCTCTTGGAAGTGAGTGGGGGGGGGAACAGGAAGTTGCGCGCGGGCGCCGAAGCTTGCTGACACCTGACCGCAACGCAATATTATCCGTTCATCATAAGAAAAATCCTGATTTAAAGAAGTACAAGTGTAGGTTCACTGCATAAGAACTAATTTGAGCCAGGGGTTGTTAAATTAACCTGGCATCAAAACTATTGCAAACGTAGACGAGACCAGTGCGAACTGCATGCGTGTTGCTGGGCGATATGGACCTGGTATCAGGCGAGGATTGACGAGGATCAGCAGCGAGCGTGGGAGAGGGTCAGGAGGAAGCGCGTGACGCGGCTCGTTGGACCGTAGCGTCGCGCCGCCGATCGGCCTGCGAGGACATACTATTCAGTTCATTTTGGAAGGGCTAAGAGAGTGACTGGCCCTTCAGGAAAATTTCTTCGAAGTGGCGGAAAGCGGAAAGTTGTGAAAGTTTTCAATTTGTTATTGTAGAAAAAGACGTCGTTGGCGAAGCAAATCGTTGAACGTACTATGAGCTCACTGGTAAGTACCGTATTGAAACTTATCGTGCTGCATCAGTGTTTATAATCTAAAGGATATTGGTGGATATCTTTTAATAGGCGCCAGACTACAGAGTCTAAATTATCTCTTTGAAGTGAAAATCTTATTTCCTTGGAAGTAAACGGGCGAATGAAGTTCGAAAGAAAATAATACCTTCATTTACACCGCCTATTTGAAATCAAACGGGAATTGTCAACTAAGATTAAAAGCGAATGGTGGAATGGAATTGCAACTTTTAGGTACGTATATATTTCTATCATGAGTTGTAATACTAGAAAGACATATATTAGTTTATGTGCATTTCTATTGGACGTAACGTACAAAACTTTGCCATTAATCCAGCTCAAAATTATTTTAATGTAAATTGTAAAATTCCTCTAAAGGCTTATGTCGAACAAGATAAACATTTCTTTCGTTTTACATCATCGGTTTGAATCCTTTTTATTCAAATTCTAATGTTGTAAGTGGATATAGAGCTTGGCTTCCAAACTCATTATTTGCATTCATTTGTGCTTTTATTAATAGTCAGAAAAGACATATTTAAAAAGTTTAAGTTATTTGATTAGTTTTTAATACTGAATTAAGCATTGCAAATTCGTATTAAAATGTAAAAAATAATATATATTATGTTGTCAATTCATTGAAATAATTTTAATATAGTCTTGAAGTGTCATTAATGGCAATTAGAAATTGTAGAATTAATTGTGTAGTATTTCCATATATTATAAGTGTACAGAATTTTGATTACTGTATTTAAATTGAGACTAAAGCCTATCATGTTCTGTAAATAATTGAACAAAAGAATAATGTATTCCTAAAAAAACTGCTGTAAAACACTTTCTATTTTTTCAATAATTATCCCTTTAATTATATTTTCAAATGCTATTGTATTAATTTTATTTTTCTGGTAGTTTTTAGCTTATGTGATGGAAATTGGTCATTGAAAGAGGTGATGTTTCATTGATGCAGATATTCATGGATATTGTTAATTCTAAATGCCTATTGCATTCTATGACAAGATCATGAACATGGATATGAAGGTGATGCCAATATACATTTTGCTAATTTTGTAAGCATCATGGACTTTTGTGATTTGCTAAATTAATAGAAACGAAATCCTCTACCACGTGGTTTAGCCAGAATACCTGTTTTGTCTTTCATGCCGAAAAGCCAATTAGTAGCAAAACATCAGTCAGTCAGTCCGTCTGTATGTCTGTCTGTTTGTGAACACTACTAGAGCCTACACCACATGTACGATCTTTTCCAATATAAAAAACCCCAGTCGATCGGCTCTAGTTGAAATTTGAAATTTTGAAAAATATTCTTTAAAATTTGGGGGTATTTACATGACGCCCGTGGCATTTTCAAAATATTCTAAAAAGAACTTTTTTTAATTTCTTGAAAGATAAGAGCAAAACACATTCTAAAGGTGGCATAGATAATTTCACGGTTAACTTGAATTTTCGAAAATTTCAAAATAAAAAAAAAAATTTTTTAAAAAGGCCAAATTTTTAATGGCTCATACAAAACCTAAATACTTTTTTACTTGTCCCTCACGTCGGTAATTAAAGGTTACATTAAAGGCATTTTCTTCACATTGTTAGATTTTGAGCACTTGTGTTTTAAATAATATAAAATTAAGTTTCTTGACAACCCAACAGTTTTCTGTAAAATTGAGCTCTACATTTCGAATTCTCTGAAACGCTCAAACGCCGTTTTCTCAAAATTGGATCCAAAATTTTTCTTCAAAATTTGCCAACAGATAGTTTTAATTGCCCTGTTTAATATAACAAAGTTCATTTTCCTGTATTCTTTGGTATTTTCAAAAATTACTATAAATAAAAAATATAATTTGTGAGTAGAAGTGCTTTAAAGGATTTCAAATGAAGTTTTTCAAAAGCTCAGTGGATTCCTGTGAAGAAGAGCTTGAAATTCGCATTTACAATAATGCATAGTCGTCATTAAGTCATTTTCTTAAAAACGCCTTCAAAATTTTCAATAAAAATTTCTATTTAGGACGAGTTTTTATTATTCTTTATTATTCTTGAAGTAATATTGCGGTTGCACCATTAAGAAACCGAAAAGTTGAGAACATTGAAAAAAAACGACATCGATAGATGGTAGCTGACCAGAGAATGGAGCAATTAGTTCTTAAATCCAGTCCACACCAATAAAATCAGTAAAAATTGTTATGAGAAGGTCTGTAGCACCTCTAGTTAATAAGTTTCTCCACACGTAACATTTATTTTATGTCAAAAACAGTTAAAAACTGGCTGTGACGTGCTACGAGGAGGAGTAAAGATTGTGCACGTTTTCACAATTATGTGATCCCTACCCTAATACTTGAATTTTGAGTAAAAAATTTTTTTTCAGTAGAGGCCGCCGTGTTATTTGCCTTCCGCCTTCAGAAGGCTCTGCCGTGAAGTGCCCCGTCCGCCTAGAGCCCCGGGTAGTCTCGCTTGATGAGGTCGGCGGCTTCTCCCGATGGCGTAGGCCGCCATCTGCAGGTGGCCCGAGACGAGCGAGGGCATGACGGAGGAGTCGGCGACGCGCAGCCCGCGCACCTTCAGAAGGCTCTGCCGTGAAGTGCCCGTCCGCCTAGAGCCCCGGGTAGTCTCGCTTGACGAGGTCGGCGGCCTTCTCCCCGATGGCGTAGGCCGCCATCTGCAGGTGGCCCGAGACGAGCGAGGGCATGACGGAGGAGTCGGCGACGCGCAGCCGCGCAACTTCAGACGGCTCTGCCGTGAAGTGCCCGTCCGTTCAGAAGGCTCTGCCGTGAAGTGGCCCGTCCGCCTAGAGCCCCGGGTAGTCTCGCTTGATGAGGTCGGCGGCTCTTTCCCCGATGGCGTAGGCCGCCATCTGCAGGTGGCCCGAGACGAGCGAGGGCATGACGGAGGAGTCGGCGACGCGCAGCCCGCGCACCTTCAGAAGGCTCTGCCGTGAAGTGCCCCGTCCGCCTAGAGCCCCGGGTAGTCTCGCTTGATGAGGTCGGCGGCCTTCTCCCCGATGGCGTAGGCCGCGACTGCAGGGCAGACGGAGGCCCCGGTCGGGCGCCACGCGGCGCGGCGTCGGGGGCGCTCGCGGAGCAGGGGCGGCGCGTCGGGCCCCATCCGGCAGGTGCAGCAGGGGTGGTAGAGCGTCTGGCCGTGCATGCGCAGCGCGCAGCCAGCGCCAGTCCGGGCGTGCCGCAGCCCGGCAGGGCGTCGCGCCGGCCCCCCCGACTCACTCACATCATCAGTCCTCTCAGTGTAGCGCGTGCTTTTGCTCATAAGGTGATCAAAAACTTCTGCGAACGAATTTTTATTTACTCTTAATAGATGGGCGGTATCATGAAACAAAAAATAAGGAATTTTTGCCACACTGTAATAGAAAGTGATAAGAAAATAACAAGGGATCATCAGCGATTTCTTCACATTTACTCGCCTTGGCTGAATAAAAATATATTAATTTCGCTACAACCTCTCCCCAGTTAATCGCAACTTGTAACACCTACATTTAGACGTGGGAGATCAACAAATCCTTTCAGTGCGTATGGTCGATAGAAAGATGTGAAAGTTTTCCTGCAATCAAGATCTGAGGAGATCAGTGCGAGTTAACGTCTCATAACATCCGCCGAAGAGAAGTACGACTGCTTAAAAGACGAGAAATTTCTTACCTCAAGTGCAAGCGTCTCTGTCCCAGGATCAAGATCTCGTATTGACGGTGAATAAATCTTTCTACTCGCAGAATAAACGATAAAAGATGAGCTTAAAATCTCAATTCTTACCCCCTCTCCACACTACAGAGATGAAGAGGCTAAGATTTATTTTATCCCAAGGAAGAAAGTAACAGTCGTTTCCTGAAATATTTCTGATTGATCAAACATTTGATCAGATGGGTCTATTGTCTGTGGCAAGTTTAAGACATTTGATATAGAGAACTTGGTTTGTCTGAAAGCACTAAGATTCGCATTATCGTAAGGGGGGAGGGATTTTCACAAGGAAAATACTACTGATGAAAGATTTTTGGTTTTTCTCTGATTACTCTGGTAATTAATCGACAAATAAGGGAAATAAAATATTCATTTTAAAATTCCCATTCCAAACATTTTGCTGAAATCCTCTTTTATGGTCTTGTACAGGATAGAATAAGTACGTTTTAATCTAAACCAAACATGGTTTATCATTAAAGTCGATTCTGAAAATATAAAACTGTTTATGTATTTTCTAACACGAAAAATTCAGGGTCAAACGTTACACTAAATATTACTCAATTTAAGAAGCAATGTGATACTCCAAGATCTTCACCTACAAAGCGAAGAAGCGAACTGAAGAACACGTGGTGTGTGAATGCCCCGACGCCAACAGCTCAGCAGCTGTCAGTCACGTGCTAATTACAAGTGCTGCTCATCACCCATTTCGCAGTATCCTTGCAGACTAAAATACGGACTTGTAGAGTCGCATTTACGAGAGTAATGCTTTAAGAGCGACTATTACATGTAATTACCCGCATTGATCAGTTTCGAGGGGCACACGGGTTCAGATGGCGAGCGTGTAGTCGGCTTGTAGTCAACTCGAGAGCCTAATGGAGAGGTTCACCTTCCTCCCACATCTTCAAAAACTACGAGCGTAGAAAGACTCTTCAAATCAATGTTTACCAAATGTCAACAACGTACAGTTGAAGGTTACGGAGGTTAAGGTTTTCAACCGAAATTGCCAAAATCTGACACAGTACGAATTAGCTAGCGTCAAAACTCTTGCCGCAGTTGGAACTACAAATCCAAGGATCCATCCCATACAGAAGAACTGCGTAAGTATTGTTGTAAAATCATTCATTGAATATCTATATTAAGAGAGTCTATCGTACTTATCACCATCGAAACCTTTCGAAACTAACAAAAACAGAGGACGTTTCACCGATAATGTCCAGAAAGTGGGAGAGTTCCAATCCTTTTGAGCAACATACTTAGGGTTCTCGTAGGCAGAAAAGGAGCGCGTAAACCGTCCGAGAAAGTGAAACAAGCCAGCGAGAACGATCGATAGCAATATGCTGTTTGTCTGGTTAGACTAATAACTATTTCAAATCTATACAGGAAACCACGCCTCATTTAACATAGCCTGCACTATTCTTTCGGGACTAATGATTTAATTTGTTGAAGCGCCCGGAAACAGTAAATACTCATACATATGCTTGAATCTGAAAATTGAAAAAGAGGAGATATCGATAGTGCGTAGCGCGGCGCAATCTTACCTGCGGATCGATGAGCGGCGCGTCCGCCGGGTCTGCGCTCCGCAGGGACACGCGGCCGCGGCTGCGCGGGCGCAGTCGCCACACCGTCGCCTGCGCAAAACAGACACCTCCATGAAACATCGCCGTAGCAACAACCATCCTTTTAAATATCATAGTGCGGGAGCGCAGCCGCCACGCCGTCGCCTGCGCAAAAGAGCCATTCCCATGAAGCATCGCCCTAGCACCAAACAGCCTTTTAAATAGCCCAGTGTGCGGGCGCAGTTATCACGCCGACACCGGCACACAGGACACCGCATTGCAGCAATACATCCATCCTCATGAAACATCGCCTTATTCCACCCTGCCTTTTAAACATTTAGGTTCACGGAGGCAGCCGCCAAGCCAACGATTGCACACATGACACTGCTATTTAGCAACACATCCATGCTCATGAAACATCGCCCATCACCCAGTCTTTTAAACATTTAGGTGGGCGGAGACAGCTGTCGGCCGCCTGCACACTATACACCGCTATGCAGCAATACACGCATGCACATGAAACATAGCCCTAACACCACTCAGCCTTTTAAACATCTAGTGCGCGGTGGCAGTTGCAACGCCAATGCCTACTCACAATACAACGTTATGCAGCAATACATGCATGTTCATGAAATATAGCCCTAACACCACTCAGACTTTTAAAATCTAAGTGCGCGGTGGCAGTCGCAACGCCAGTGCCTGCACACAATACACCGCTATGCAGCAATACATGCATAGTCATGAAACATAGCCCTAACATCACTCAGCCTTTTAAACATCTAAGTGCGCGGTGGCAGTCGCAACGCCAACGCCTACACACAATACAACGTTATGCAGCAATACATGCATAGTCAGGAAACATAGCCCTAACACCACTCAGCCTTTTGGGGAACCGCCTCACAACGTACCCAACCCCTTTAAACATCTAAGTGCGCGGTGGCAGTCGCAACGCCAACGCCTACACACAATACAACGTTATGCAGCAATACATGCATAGTCAGGAAACATCGCCACGCCGCTTATTTTTAGACACCGAGGTCAGGAGATTCCCACGACTCATTTCAGAAACACTTCAGATTAAGTTAAATCAGACTCTTAATACCAATGTTGAAATGAATGTTTTTACCAATGCCTATGACAATGTCTTATATATAATTAAAATTAAAGATCCGGACAATGTAGATCCAGTATAGTGGTTAAGTTGGCACACTGTATATTCATACGCCGTGTTGTAACCTCACTACATATTCATACGCCTGTTGGTGTCATAAATTCCTTGAAAATGGAGTGTCTGTTGGTAACTGTTAGTTATGATTGGAATGATTGTAGGCGTTGTCATTGTCAACAATATTAACCGTTCATCCTGTTCCTGCCCCATTTTCAACTATTCTTCTGGTTAATAAAAGGGTTAATGATGGTGGTAATAATCAAAATCTTATGTTATTTATTCGTGGAAATGCTATATCAGGATCTCCTAATATTAATGGAACTAATCAATTTCCAAATCCCCAATTATAATTGGTATCACTATGAAAAAGATTATGACAAATGCATGTGCAGTAAAATGCATGTGCAGACAAATGCATATGCAATATTGTTGACAATGACAACGCCTACAATCATTTCAATTATGTAGATGTCAACTACACCTCACCACTGAATCAATAACTGTTAGTTATGTGGTATCACTTGAGTGAGTGTGAGTTAATTTCGTAATGTTTCCTCGATTGTTCTACTGCAGAGGGTAATTCAATGGGATAGTAGTTCCCTCACTAAGTTGAGTGTCTATTTAGTATTGTATTGATTTTGTTTTGTTGTGTTGTTGTTTTGTATAAAAAATTATAAGTTTAAAAGGATCTCTTTTGTAGTAGATATGCTTGATTTTGAGATAATTTTACTCAATAGACTTATAATTTTGAGACAATTGTAGTGTTTATAAACTATACTAGTAATTACACTAATTGATATGTAAAATAACGGTTTCTGTGTCCCATTATTTTAGCACCTGAAGATGTAACAAAACTAGTTACGAAACGTTGTGAAATTGCTGAAATAATGATTGTCATAAAAAACTTTGGATACTTTTATTTGCAAACATATATTGACAATCAAGAAGAAATATTGATTTAATATTCACTCATATACAGAAAAAATCAAAGTCCCTCTATAAATTATGATCACCTATTTCATTTCTTCTTATTCTGTGCTTGTTGCGAGTAGAAAATGCCCATTTCACGTCGCGACGTGAAAGCTGTAAGACGCGTCGTACAGCTTCAGCCAATATAAGCTTTCTATAATAGTGGTAGTAGTAGTAGTAGTAAACACTTACGGTTTAACCAAATCCCATAACCAAAATGAAGTCGTGCAGCTTAATTTTGCGCTGTAAATACGTAAAATTCATTACAAACAGAAGCATGGAGATCAACAAAATTTATGTCTGGATATGATCGATCAATCCACACCTGCAGACGTTCAGAAGAAAATGCACGGTCACTGTATCGACCTCTCCGCGTCAGTAATAATTCAGTGACACTTTAAAAGAAAATATCAGATATTAAGTCAATCATGAAATAATGTTTCATGCAGTTAAAAATCATATTACAAAGAAACTTACTGCGGTGCTTGTTAAATATTGTAAACAATGAATAGCTCTATATTTCAGTAGTTTGTAACGTGGAAATGTTTCAGTAAAAAGAAATGTTCATTTTATGATTATTAGTTTGTAGCACCTCTAGCAAACTTTAAATTCCCTCTGCCTGATAGTAAGTCAAAAATTTACTTTCGTACTAAAGATTTTCTATCTACAAAACTACTTTTAAAATTACTGTACTTCCAATGTATATATTTTTCTGAAAATTTACTGTCTAGTAATATCCTCTTACGAAGAGTAAATTGCTCGAAATTTGCAAAGTTACATTGACATTTGTCACTTAAAGCCTCAACTTTTTAAAAATTTGTTACGATTTCGTCGACGCAACGCGTGTCTGAACCCTTTTTCGGCGTTGAGCGCCTGCATTGAAGAATCCCTCCGATAAGTTCATTGTCACGTTTCCTCACTTCGCAGTCAGTGCCTTATGATAATAATAATAATTCATAAAGAGATCTGTTGATTTTAAAATGGTGCATTCAACATACTAGGATACGGTTTCACAAAATTAAAAAATATTAAGCGGAGTTGGGAACAAATGTGAACTCCGAATTAGCTTGTGGACGTACTATGTTTTCTCTACAAACCTTACCTGAAAAACCGGAGTTTTGCCAATTGGCCTTATTACTTTGTTGTAGGTGTCTTCTGTGTTTCTGAAAGGTTTCAAGTTCCTTGCACTGAAGACGGGCGACATGGAGCTGTAGAGAATCTCCACCTGCGGCCAGCCGGGAGAGTGGAAGTGTGTGCCCTCCAGATCGTGCAAACCAATGGTTTCGCACGTCCCCAGCATCGTGTATGGGCCACTGTGCAAGAGCTGGTATCTCTTGATGTTGATGGCGTTGATTAGGAGTTGCTGAACGGACGGCGCTTGAGACTCGTTCATGGCCACCAGCAGCCATGGCAGCCCCACGTGGTCCTGTAGAAATATGTTCAATTAGTTCCCCGATCAACCCGAAAGAAAAAGAAAATTATTTATTCACTTGTGTTTACTTTCTCGCCACAGCTACCTCGGTAGAGAGAGTTATGTAATGCTGCGCGAAAAAAATGGCGAATTTTCGGCAAAAAAGCTCTTATTACAGGGCCCTATCAACGAAAAAGTGGATAAATCCAGATGATAAATTTAGAAAAAAGATGGTCTACCGTGGTGTAGCCAGAATCCATGTTTTGCGGGTCCTTGATACCGAAAAAAACTATTGACGACAAAGCGTCCGACCGTCCGTCTTGTGTCTGTCTGTCTGTCTGTCTGTCTGTCTGTGAACAACGCTAGCGGCTAAACTGTTCAGCGGATTTTTTTCCAAAATTGATATTCCCCGATCGGTCTGCCTGACGTCCTGTCCCCTTGAATATGAAACATTTTAATTTTGTGTGTTACTTTACACGAAGGCCCTGGGACATTTTCAACATTTTCAAACAGGTGGCTCCAACATTTTTGAATAAACGTTGTTGTTGGATAGTGTGAAGCACGTTTAAGATAATGGCGCAGGTGTCATGTTCGTTGAAAACCTTGATTCTTCGATAAAAGTTAAAAAAATCAATTTTTCTGTGTCTTCCTACAACCACAATTATTAAGATAAACATTTTTACTTTCTCGTATACATACTATATACGGAGTAATACCGAAAAAGTGTTTACACCGAAAAAGTGTTTGTTTCTTTTTTTTTTTTTTCAAAACGTCCGTCCGTCCGTCCTGCTGTCCGTCCGTCTGTGAACACTACTATCGCTCAAAGAACACGTACAAATTTTTCCAAATTGAAGAAACCACTCTTCGTCTGCTTCTAGATGAAGCTTTGAAATTCTGAAGAACATTCTTTAACTTTGAGGGTACTTTACATGTAGCAACTCGGACATTTTCAAAATTTTCTCAAATTTTTTTAAAAATTTAAGAATAGAGAAATACACTCATAAATATGGCAAAAGTCACATTTTCACGATTAACTCGAAATTTTCGAAAATTTCAAAAGTTTGAATTTTTTTCGGCGTCTTCCAACAACTACAAAGACAAAGATTTTTTCTTCAGATGAAATTTTCTGTCCATAAATAGTTCTTTCATAACAGTCATGTACATTTTTTTAAAAAGTTTAGTAGTTTTTGTGCAATAGTGCATACATTTGCAATTTTAAAAAAGTAAAAAAACAAGATTTTTCTCAAAAACGGCTCCAAATTTTTTCTTTGAATTTTTTGTACGGTTAGTGCAAAACAAACCCTATACGATAACAAACTCTATTCTTTTTTGTTTTAAAAATTACAACAATTAATTTGTTTTTACTCGTCTGTCACGTCGGTAATACATACTTTCAAGGCGATTTCATCATAGTATTATATTTATGAATACGCACATTTCAATGAATTTGCATGCATTATTGCATTTGTGAGGAGAAGGGCTTCAAATTACTTGAATTCAGGTTTTTCGAAGACTCAATAATTCTTGTGAAAAAGAGCTTTGAATTCCATTTATAATAACACTTAACGCCATTTTCTTAAAACCGCCCAAATTTTTCAATGAAAATTGCTATTTAGGATGAGGTTTTAGCCTTCTTTAATATTCTTAAATTAATATTTGGGTTCTACTTCATAGACACCGAAAAGTTGAGAAAATTTCAAAAAATGTAATTTGGGCGGCGATAGATGGCAGCAGGCAAGAAGGATAGGCCAGACTGTACAGTACCAGTCCACAAAAATGAAATTAGAAAACTTTACTTTATTTATTTATTTATTTTACGTCAAAAACAGTTAAAAACTGCGTATGACGTGCTATGGGAAAAGTGAATTGTGTGCACATTTTCAAAATTCTGTGATCCCTACACTAAGTCATATACTACTTAAATTTTGAATTTTGAAAGGGAGAAAAAACAAAAACTCCCATGTAATAAAATCTATTTTCAAGGATAAACAAGCAAAAATTTTGAATTTTGAAAGGAGAAAAAACAACAAAAACTCCCATGTAATAAAATCTATTTTCAAGGATAAATAAGCAATAAATTTTGAATTTTGAAAGGAGAAAAACAAAAACTCCCATGTAATAAAATCTATTTTCAAAGCAATAAATTAAATTTTGGCTCTTATTACTTCCTGCCGCGACAACATGGAAACGATAATTTGAATAATTGTATTTCCCACTGAATTCTAGAAGACGTGCACAGAAAATGAAGTTACATTTATGTCCAGAAGCAAACAAGGGCCATCTCAGCATTTGCTCAATGGATCAGGAAACTGACGAAAACCCTGATCGAGATGGGGGTCATTGACCCGGAAGCTGTAGTACAATAGTCGTTACAGGTTGTTTATACTCATTTATACAGTCCAAATGGTAAATAATGCATTATGTATCATTGTTAAAATTAATGTTCCTTTTCTTGTGATGCTCAGTATAGTCTCTAATTGTATAGAAACAGTTATGCAGCAGAAACGATTTCACTTGGGATTTAAATTTTTCTATTGAATTTAATCGTTTAATGTCATCTGGCAAAGTGTTGTAAAATAATGTACATGTATTGTATGTGAATTTTTGTAATGAGCTGTTGATACTGTCACCTGATGGATATGATTTCTACGTCGAGTGTTATAGTAATAGACTTCGGCATTTTCTGAAAATATAGTCCGCCCTTGAGCAAGTCATTTTTACAAAACCACTGATTCGTAAATAAAAAGACACGGTAATGGTAGAATTCTAGATTAATGAAGAGAGGCTTACATGAATCACGTGGGTGGGATTTGGTTATTATTCGTACAATCTGTTTGTAATCTAAAAGTCTGGGAGCTATAAGATGTATTTCCCCGGAATATTCTGCCATATCTCAGGCGGGAATGAACATTCGCGAAGTATACACAACGAGCAGTATGAAGGCTGACTGATTTTGCAAGAATTCTGAACGCGTAGCATAATGAACTCAATTTTGTGTTCAATTCATTTAAATGGACGTTCCATTTAAGGTTTGACTGAATTGAGAGACCTAAAAATTTTGTTGCCTTAACATCAGTCAATGGTACACTGTTCATTTTCAATGGAGCACAGAATTGTTTATTTGAAATGGAAAACTGCATTAAAACCGTTTTTTTCGTTTACTATTAATTTGTTATTTCGGAACCAATTTGAAACATCTGATATTGTACTATTTACGGTTTCTTTATTGCAAAGGATGTTCGTATCATCCGCAAAGAGAACCGTTCTTCCGTTTCGAATCGTCGAGGGCATATCGTTTACGTAAAGTAGGAACAGAATAGGGCCTAAAATCGATCCTTGAGGAACTCCTAATGCAACGGGCAAGGAGTCGGAAAGGTGCGTACGTAATGTTCCATCATTCCAGTAAGGTATTTCAACTCTCTGAGATCGTTGTTTAAGGTACGAACATAACCAATCTAGAGCAATACCACGAATTCCATATGAAGGTAATTTGGAAAGTAAAATGTCATGATCAATGACGTCAAAAGCTTTGAGAGATCTAAAATAATCCAATAGGTGCCTCGTTTTGATCCAATGATGAGGCGACATCTTTAAGAAAAGAAAATATAGCTGTTTCCGTTGATTTTGATTTTCTAAATCCATGTTGGCAATCTGAAAGCGCGTCGTGTTTAGTGAGAAAGGTTTCCATTCGTACGTAAAAAGTCTCTCTAATATTTTGAAAAACTGATAGAAGAGAAATGGGCCGATAATTTTGAATTTCATTTTTGTTGCCTTTTTGAAAAGCGGCTTAATTTTAGCTGTTTTGAAAATATCTGAAACGTTCCAGTGCATAAAGATGCATTAAATATGTGAGTTAACGGGTGTATAATGGCATACGCACAAGTCTTTAACAAAGAATCCGGGAATTCATCTAAACCGGACGAATATTTATTTTTTAGTTTACCGATTATTTTGAGAATTTCATAGGAAGAAGTTTCGAAACGAACATTGTGTCTAAAATTTTGGGTGAACTGTCTGTTTTTGAGTTTTGTGCCTGAAGACCCTTAGTGAGATCGGCAGCAATTCTCGAAAAGTATTGGTTAAAGAGATTAGCCACTGTTGCCGGATCGTTCACATTTATATCGTTATATTTTAAAACAACATTCTCTACGGGGTTTCTAGTTGATTTGGTAGTATTTTTTATTATATTCCACATTGCTTTTGTTTTATTATTTGAGTTCAAAATATCCTGATCGTTTTTCATTATTTTAGCCTGCCTTATGACTTTTCGTAACAATGTTTTGTATTTTTTAAAGTAGATAAGAAATCTTGAGATACTTATTTTTACACGATGTTCTAATTCCTTTGTGATCCAAGTATTACTTTTTCGTGAAATGTTTAATTTTCTCATTTAATAGGAAAGCATGCGTTAAAGAGAAATGAAAGCTTTGAGAAAAATAAATTATATTTTTCATTTGTGTCAATAGCGTTATAAACTGCCTCCCATGATTCTTTCAGCAAGTAGTCCGTAAATAACTTTATGTTAACTGTAGTAAATGCTCGGCACATGCGTGTTTTATTTGTTGTGTCAGTATTCATGTTATTAGTAATTGTAAGAATTTGTGCATCGTGGTCACTGTAACCTAGATTATTCGTTATTATTTCATATCTAGTTGTGGTTTTGTTAATTATAATTTGATCTATTGCTGTTTGTGATTTAAGAGTATTCCGTGTAGGTACGTGCACTGTAATATCTAAATTAAAAGAATGAATTAAGTTGAGGAACTGCTCTTTTCGTGGATTCGTCCAGAAAATCAATATTGAAATCTCCACATGCAACAATGGATTTAAAAGAGAGATTACTAATTTTGTTCAGAGTTATCTCTAGATTTTCTACGAAATTGAAATAATCTACAGCTTGCTTTGTTGGAGGTCTGTAGATGCAAAGTAAGATAATTTTGAGCGTAGTAAGATGTACAACTGTTATTTCAAAAACTTTTTCAACTGCATATAAATTGAATTCTGACAAGAAGGTAGAATCAATATTATTTCTTACATAAATACACGAACCTCCGTAAGCAGGGCCTTTATTTGATTCCCTTGTTAAAGAATTCTGACATGATAGAAAGTCTGTGTCATTCTGTAGCATCTCTAGTTTGATCTCTCTCTCACGTCGTTTATATTTATATTACCGGCAATTATTTTACTCATTGTATTTATAAGTTCATGTGCATTAAATAATGTCATATAAAGTTTCTCAAAAACTCAAAGGTTTTTTATGAAAATGAGCTCGAAATTTCGCATTTTGAGAAATCTCAAAGAGTTATTTACTCAAAGAAGGCTCCAATTTTTTTTTCAAATTTTTCGACGTGTAGTGCTAATTGCACTATTAAAATGACATTATTTTACTTTCTCACATACTATTTACGCAGAATATTGAAAGGCTAAAAAACTCATCCGATATGTTCGCGAATAACTGCTTTTTTATACAATGAATTAATGCCTTAAATATATTTTCAATTAAAGTTGTAAACATAAAATATGTTGTCCTAAACTATTTAATTTTTGCACAAATGTTTTACAATTTCAAAAGAGTTTCACAAAAACCGATGACGAAGATGTGTTAATTCGGAGAGAAATTGCAGTATAAATAGTATTACATCACTTTACTTAAGGCAAGGAAGTACGTGTTCTTTTAGCACCTCTAGTTTTAAATGACAAACGAATATTGGACATGATCATATTCAAGGAAATGATCCATAAGTAACAGGATAATAATGAGATTATTCATTGCGAAGTCAGAACAGAATTAGACTGGCAGGAAGGATCACTAATTGCTTGTTGTCAACAGTCCTTCACGTTTACTCCTCAATTTTCGGACGAAAGAATATTGACAAAGATAAATAGGATGAGATTGTGATCGAACGATTAAAACGTCAAAATGTGGTAAAGAAAATGTGGAATAAAACATGCAAATTAAATATTTCCCAATGGTCTATTCCATGCTGAAAATATGATGAATATACCTGGAGGTTGTACCCAACGGGCAGATCTTTGACGACGGGTATGCCCAGCTCCTCCAGGTGTCCGCGTGGACCCACACCGGATCTCAGGAGCAGCGCAGGGGAATTGACCGGCCCGCCTGCAACTATCACCTGCATGGACGAGAAGGAGAAAATTACATTCATCCCCAGTGCAGTCAGGGAAATTGCATGAAGGGCGCATTGCCGATACCAGCTCTGCCACTGTGGGGCATTCACCTCTTTGGGGAGTTTCTTTGGGGGCGGGGGCTTGTCAAGCATTCTCTCCACTATTTTCACGCAGTATTACGCGAAAAGTACTCAAATTTTTTAAATATAATGTACATGACCATACTTCAAAATCTATATTTAATGAACAGATTTCATTAAGGGAAAAACTATCTTTATAATTGCAGTTTTAGGAAAACGCCGAAAAAGTTTGAAATTGTGCAATTTTCGAAAAATCAGGATTTACAATGAACATGAGATATGCAACATTCTCTTAAACGTCCTTAACTATTTAACAACAAAATTTAATGAAAAACGATAAGCCATTTTTTATGAAAATGTCCCAGGGGCTAAATGTAAAACACAATCCAAAATTAATATATCGGTTTCAAATTCAAGGGTCGCGACATCAGCCAGATCGATGGGGAAATGCCAATTTTGGAGAAAATCGGCTGAACGATTTAGCCGCTAGCGTTGCTCATAGACAGACAGAAGGACGGACGTAGAGGTGTTTTACCGTCGATCGATTTTTCGATATCAAGGACCCACAAAACATGGATACTGACTACACTACGTGTTAGAGGATTATTTAATTGAGCATCTGCATTTATCCGGTTTTCGTTGTCAGGGCCCTGTAATAAGAGCTTTTTCTACCGAAATTTCACCGTTTTTTCGCGGTGCAAAACATCACTTTCTCTCCATCGCGTAAGCAGTAGTGAGAAAATAAAAAGGTTTCACACTTTTTTTTAAATTTCAAATTAACATGACTATTGTATGAAAAATATTTATGTAAAAGTAGTTGATCAGGAATACTTTCAGAATCCGCCAAAGTCTGCACTGCCGAGAGCGCGCCATGTCATGCGCACCTCCTTGTCGGCGAAGACGTCGAGGAGTGCTGGCCCTCGGGGGAAGAGGATTTGGGGGCGAGGGCGCGCGCGCGCACGTACAAGCCCTGCGTCCAATTGGCCCCCGCCCCGCGTGCTGCCCTATGCGGGCCCCCCCGCCGCTGGCCCATGCGCGGTACGACGGGTAGTTGACGGGCACCGGGCCGTCGTAGCCTCTGCACGGACACGTAGGGCATTAATAAGGGTAGTGCAAGTTACATCTCGGGAGGGTGGCGCCTCTGACTAAGATCTGGCGCGAACCTGCATATCGGTTTATTAGTTTTCTTTCTGTGTCTTCCAGCAGAGCACAACGGATTCGGTGGTATAAAACGGATTCGGTGGTATAACGGTCAGCGTACCGGACTGTTGTACCCGAGTTTGCGGGTTCAAACCCGATCGAAGCCGTGGATTTTTAAGGGCGAAAAAATCCCTCGTACGCCTTCCTTCGGAAGGGAAGTAAGCTGGCTATCCCATGCAGTAGATTTACTGCATGTAAAAGATCCTCAAGCCTAAAAGAAGCCTCTGAGCAAAATTGAGATCCGCCAATTTCGTCGCCCAACATAATACCTCCTTTCTCCGCTAGCTGATGAAAGGAGCGTAACGAAATTTGCGTGGTTAGACGGAAGAGCGGGCCTGATGGCCCGAGTCTCGCCACGTAAAATAAGGCATAAACTAAACTAAAATAAAATAAACCCCAGCCAGACAAGCTCTAAGATCCCGACGTGCGTGGTAGAGTAGTGCAAATGTGCGGGGGTGAGAGTTGTGTAAATGGAAAGGAGGGGACAACAATGAGGAAGGAAAGACACGACGCAGTCCATAACTACTTTGTTAGTGAAGCGCAAGCAGCTTTTGAGCTGTGGACTGTTGGGGGTTCCTGTGGTTTGTGCTAACACCACCACTTTCCTCAATAGCTTATTAGAGTCGAAGGACCTGCGTGTTTGTATGCGACATGAACGCTGTGATAATCTGAAATAACAATGCATAATAGTCTAATGGCTGAGAACTATCGTAGAGAAATTCCGAAAATGAATTCATTTCAGAAGTGTAAGTGGAACTGTAAATTATTAAAAAACTTCTAATGATTGAAATTAACAAATTGTAATGTAAATTATCTTTTCAAGTAGTTGTTGGAATTTTTAAAAATTTAATTTGCTATGATTAATACATATTAAAACATACACTAAGAACATGATAAAATAAATGACTTTAACATGGCATGTTGAGATAAACTTGTAATACTCTTTAGACACACAATTGGAGAGTAATTGTACACGTAGAACACACAAACAGGAAGACAAGAATAATTGGGGAATTCTGATTTGGTTGTTGACGTTCTTATAGAAATAAAAGAGGTCATCTTGTCAACATATCAGCTTTATTAAGATAGCCGGCTTTCGACGGCTTTGCCGTCATCGTCAGTCTACAGGATATAGAAAGATACAACAAAATTATAAATGTAATTTTATAATTATTGTGTATTTATCGTGTATTAATGTAATTTTATAATTATTGTGTCGGCCGATCGGCCGACCGGTAGCTCAGTGCATCAACTGATGTCACTGCAGCGCCTCTAACCGGGAGGTCCTAGGTTACACTCCCCACGGCGGCAGGATTTTCGACACTAGCTTTTCAGCTAGGTCAAATTCAGTCGCTGTCTGGAGGATAATTCTAGCGGCCGGCTGCTCTGATCGGTAGTTTTCCGTGGTTTCTCCGATCAACTCCAGGCGAATGCCGGAATAGTACCCTACTAAACTGGCCACGGATCTGTCCTTCCTCTTCCTTGTATCCTCTCTCCTTACACACACTTACAATAACATGCACTACACTACCAGATATTCCGAGAGACTGGTCGGGAGCTTAGAGCTTGTCCCGACTGGGGCGGTGCCCCGTTGGTGGGAGACTCCTGGTTCGGGGAAACCCCACTAGCCGACGGTAGGTCGGCGCCGGATCTCGCCATCCATCTCGGGGGAAGATCACCGCCATCTCCCGAGAAAAAACATGCACTACAATAACGGGACTAATGACCAAAGCAGTTGACGCGCCCGGAAACACGAAAAAATCAATCAATCAATCAATCAATGTTATCGGCCGTGTGTCGTTCAATACTTTTCGTAATACCATCTTCTTATAAGAAAAATAATGTAAAGAAAAAATGTTTTTGCCTTTGCTTACGTAGGAAGGCATTCGCCTGGTATATTGATCGGAAACCCTCCAGACTAGTTGAATTTAATCAAGCCCAAGCTTTGTAGTTAGTACTGAAAATGCCCCCCGCCTTCGAAACTAAAATTAAAGGACATCCATCGGTTGTTCGCAATAAAAACGTAGACGTGATAGTTTTGGATCTAATGGAGACGTATGGGGAAATATAACCTCAAACTTAATATGTATTGAGAAGAAATGGCAAAAACTAATGTATTCATCATTCCGGGTTAAAATTATTATTATTAAGATATAATATGTTAGTTAAAATTATTATCGCCTGAGTGATACAAAACTTTTAGTACGCTCGGAGACGCTCCTTGAAGTAAAGCCAAATATTATTTAAGAAGATGTAACTGAATGTCACTTTTTCATTTTGTATTTTACGGAAACAAATTTAATGAAAAAGTATGAAATATTATACACGACGATACTGATTCTTTATATATTCCAAAAATATATCTCAGCTGTTATTTCTTCGCTCCTTCCTCTCGGGGAAAAAACGTGTCTGTTTATCTTCATCGTAAGATTGCAATACTTTAGTTACCATTATATCAGGATAACTCACAAATTATTTTCCAAATACTATTCTAGTTCTGCAACCATCCACCTATAACTAACTATAGCTTTCTACTCATCTGTACGAACTATTCTGCAAGTCAGATATCTCCACTCCCTCTACCAGTTTGAAGTATCCAAGGAGTTTTTCATAACCCCATCCCTCGTTGCCCATCTCTTCCCAGGTATCGTAGTCACGTTTGTTGCCTCGCAACACGAACATCTCGTTGATGACAGTACCTCCGCCAACGGCGTGACCCACGGCATAGTTGCACCGGCTGTCTTCAAGCTTAACGCACGAGGTGTTTTGCTGCACGGTTGCATAACCCCAGTTGGCGTCAGTGTTAGGCATCTGCAAATCAGTTGTGGTATCAATAGTTGTTCGTTCGGATATATCGACGAGTTTCCATGCAGATATGACCTGCGCTTAACCTTATATTGCCAGTCCTCGAGACCCAATACACATGCCCTCTACGTTAGATGGTCAAAATCGAAATTTAACAAATTTACCAATCAGTGATCGCCCACAAAAACCGACAATCCAAAGATGTACGATTCCGACCACAGTGTGTGAAATAGAGACCCACTTGAAGTAAAGCCAGCAGGACGCTGATAAAGGCCACCTCACAGAACCCGATCATAGCATGCAATTTCAACACTCTGTGTGAAATCGGCCTGCCCGAATTGCGAGCAACGGGTCCGCATAAAGGCTGCCACACAAAATTGTGTTAATTTCGATATGGTGAAATTGACTTTAGAATTTGCAGATGAATGACAGGCTTATTATGGTCAACAAAACTAGACCAGAAATCATGTCTAGATTTGAAGAGCGAGCAGCGGATTTTACGTGTTGGCAGTCAGTCCGACCATCAAACGAAGACCTAACAATTCCAATCCCCCTATGTTGAAAGGAGCCCGAATTGAACATAGGAGGAACGAAGTGCGCATTCCTATGTCGTTCGAACTAAGTTATGTTCGTTGACAAATTCCGACAGACCTCGGGTCTCTGATATGGTCACACACATTGCCTCTCACAAAATATCACAACATTGCGTGATGGGTCATATTGAGCGTTTGGTCGGATGTCCGAAAACTTTATTTCATCCGTTTAGAGTATGTCTTTAAAGACGACTCAGTAATGGTGTAATGAGAAGCAGGGCAAATGATAGGACTCTGAGAGAAACCATGAACCCGTTTTGTCCTCCACAAAGTCCACATGGATCGACGGTTTTCAGCCCCAGTTCCCAGATATGCCAGGTGAGTGATCTAGCAACAAAACTGAAGAGTGTACTGTCGTAGCAGTCATCTAATATTGACATTTAATACCAGTCATCCTATGTGAAAAGAATCCTGACTTGCAGAGCAAGATGCGTCGTACCGTGATCATACTTCTCACAAAACACGTCCGTGATCGGGGTGCAAATTGCATTGGGTCGACTTGAAATGTGTAGAGGTCAACGCGGGTTTGTGCCAGGTATATACACGAGTTTCTCTCGCTTTCCCCTGCCTCTCATCCCATCATTCAAATCACACCATACGGCTCCGGGAACCCCTCCCAACTCGCTGTGTGACGCCACGCTGTAGTACCTTAGATACACATAGTCTACTATGTACCTAGGGTACTAGGACCTTATAAACCTAAGGAACTACGACCTTATACTCGTATGAAGACACAAAACGTAAAAGTCATCATACCGTCCATTGAGGTATGATGACTTTTATGACTTGACGGTTATACGATATGAATGTCATTACATTCGTATCGTATCACCACAAACTCTTCAAAGGAATTCTCACTCATTGGCTCGTACCAGCAGAGCGAGCAGCGGGACGCGCATGAGGGCGGTCTCGAAGTCGCCGGCCTCCAGCAGCAGGACGGCGGGGCGCTGCGGGCTGGCGGCGAGGCGCGCGGCCAGCGAGCAGCCCGCGGGGCCCGCCCCCACCACCACGAAGTCGAAGCGCGCCCGCCCCGAGGCGTCTTCGCGAGGCCGCGTCGCCGCGCGCTGCAGCTGGATGGCGGCGGGCAGCTGCTCGGCCAGCGCCGCCAGCGCCTCGTTGAAGGAGGGCGACTGCGCGGCCGCCGGCCGCCACGGCGCCAGGGCCACCGCCAGCGCAGCAGCGGAGCGGCGCCCACCCACCGCCCCCTGCAGCCACACGTACAAAGATGCCACGCCCACTCGTGCCTCCGTTTAAAGAATCTTTAAACTTTTGATAGGAATAGTAAGCGCCTCGTTGAAGGAGGGCGACTGCGCGGCCGCCGGCCGCCACGGCGCCAGGGCCACCGCCAGCGCCAGCAGCGGAGCGGCGCCCACGCCACCGCCCCCTGCAGCCACATGTACAAAGATGCCACGCCCACTCGTGCCTCCGTTTAAAGAATCTTTAAACTTTTGATAGGAATAGTAAGCGCCTCGTTGAAGGAGGGCGACTGCGCGGCCGCCGGCCGCCACGGCGCCAGGGCCACCGCCAGCGCCAGCAGCGAGCGGCGCCCACGCCACCGCCCCCTGCAGCCACACGTACAAAGATGCCACGCCCACTCGTTCCTCCGTTCAAAGAATCTTTAAACTTTTGATAGGAATAGTAAGCGCCTCGTTGAAGGAGGGCGACTGCGCGGCCGCCGGCCGCCACGGCGCCAGGGCCACCGCCAGCGCCAGCAGCGGGAGCGGCGCCCACGCCACCGCCCCTGCAGCCACACGTACAAAGATGCCACGCCCACTCGTGCCTCCGTTGAAAGAATCTTTAAACTTTTGATAGGAATAGTAAGCGCCTCGTTGAAGGAGGGCGACTGCGCGGCCGCCGGCCGCCACGGCGCCAGGGCCACCGCCAGCGCCAGCAGCGGGAGCGGCGCCCACGCCACCGCCCCCTGCAGCCACACGCACAAAGATGCCACGCCCACTCGTGCCTCCGTTTAAAGAATCTTTAAACTTTTGATAGGAATAGTAAGCGCCTCGTTGAAGGAGGCGACTGCGCGGCCGCCGGCCGCCACGGCGCCAGGGCCACCGCCAGCGCCAGCAGCGGGAGCGGCGCCCACACCACCAACCCCTGCAGCCACACGTACAAAGATGCCACGCCCACTCGTGCCTCCGTTTAAAGAATCTTTAAACTTTTGATAGGAATAGTAAGCGCCTCGTTGAAGGAGGGCGACTGCGCGGCCGCCGGCCGCCACGGCGCCAGGGCCACCGCCAGCGCCAGCAGCGGAGCGGCGGGCGCCCACGCCACCGCCCCTGCAGCCACACGCACAAAGATGCCACGCCCACTCGTGCCTCCGTTCAAAGAATCTTTAAACTTTCGATAGGAATAGTAAGCGCCTCGTTGAAGGAGGGCGACTGCGCGGCCGCCGGCCGTAACGGCGCCAGGGCCACCGCCAGCGCCAGCAGCGGGAGCGGCGCCCACGCCACCGCCCCCTGCAGCCACACGTACAAAGATGCCACGCCCACTCGTGCCTCCGTTGAAAGAATCTTTAAACTTTTGATAGGAATAGTAAGCGCCTCGTTGAAGGAGGCGACTGCGCGGCCGCCGGCCGCCACGGCGCCAGGGCCACCGCCAGCGCCAGCAGCGGGAGCGGCGCCCACGCCACCGCCCCCTGCAGCCACACGCACAAAGATGCCACGCCCACTCGTGCCTCCGTTTAAAGAATCTTTAAACTTTCGATAGGAATAGTAAGCGCCTCGGTGAAGGAGGCGACTGCGCGGCCGCCGGCCGCCACGGCGCCAGGGCCACCGCCAGCGCCAGCAGCGGGAGCGGCGCCCACGCCACCGCCCCCTGCAGCCACACGTACAAAGATGCCACGCCCACTCGTTCCTCCGTTCAAAGAATCTTTAAACTTTCGATAGGAATAGTAAGCGCCTCGTTGAAGGAGGCGACTGCGCGGCCGCCGGCCGTAACGGCGCCAGGGCCACCGCCAGCGCCAGCAGCGGAGCGGCGCCCACGCCACCGCCCCTGCAGCCACACGCACAAAGATGCCACGCCCACTCGTGCCTCCGTTTAAAGAATCTTTAAACTTTCGATAGGAATAGTAAGCGCCTCGTTGAAGGAGGGCGACTGCGCGGCCGCCGGCCGTAACGGCGCCAGGGCCACCGCCAGCGCCAGCAGCGGAGCGGCGCCCACGCCACCGCCCCTGCAGCCACACGTACAAAGATGCCACGCCCACTCGTGCCTCCGTTTAAAGAATCTTTAAACTTTTGATAGGAATAGTAAGCGCCTCGTTGAAGGAGGGCGACTGCGCGGCCGCCGGCCGCCACGGCGCCAGGGCCACCGCCAGCGCCAGCAGCGGGAGCGGCGCCCACGCCACCGCCCCCTGCAGCCACACGTACAAAGATGCCACGCCCACTCGTGCCTCCGTTTAAAGAATCTTTAAACTTTTGGTAGGAATAGTAAGCGCCTCGTTGAAGGATGGCGATGCGCGGCCGCCGGCCGCCACGGCGCCAGGGCCACCGCCAGCGCCAGCAGCGGGAGCGGCGCCCACGCCACCGCCCCCTGCAGCCACACGTACAAAGATGCCACGCCCACTCGTGCCTCCGTTTAAAGAATCTTTCAACTTTTGATAGGAATAGTAGCGCCTCGTTGAAGGATGGCGACTGCGCGGCCGCCGGCCGCCACGGCGCCAGGGCCACCGCCAGCGCCAGCAGCGGAGCGGCGCCCACACCACCGCCCCTGCAGCCACACGTACAAAGATGCCACGCCCACTCGTGCCTCCGTTTAAAGAATCTTTAAACTTTTGATAGGAATAGTAAGCGCCTCGTTGAAGGAGGGCGACTGCGCGGCCGCCGGCCGCCACGGCGCCAGGGCCACCGCCAGCGCCAGCAGCGGGAGCGGCGCCCACGCCACCGCCCCCTGCAGCCACACGTACAAAGATGCCACGCCCACTCCGTCCTCCGTTTAAAGAATCTTTAAACTTTTGATAGGAATATAAGCGCCTCGTTGAAGGATGGCGACTGCGCGGCCGCCGGCCGTCACGGCGCCAGGGCCACCGCCAGCGCCAGCAGCGGGAGCGGCGCCCACACCACCGCCCCCTGCAGCCACACGTACAAAGATGCCACGCCCACTCGTGCCTCCGTTTAAAGAATCTTTAAACTTTTGATAGGAATAGTAAGCGCCTCGTTGAAGGAGGGCGACTGCGCGGCCGCCGGCCGCCACGGCGCCAGGGCCACCGCCAGCGCCAGCAGCGGGAGCGGCGCCCACACCACCGCCCCTGCGTACAAAGATGCCACGCCCACTCGTGCCTCCGTTTAAAGAATCTTTAAACTTTTGATAGGAATAGTAAGCGCCTCGTTGAAGGAGGGCGACTGCGCGGCCGCCGGCCGCCACGGCGCCAGGGCCACCGCCAGCGCCAGCAGCGGGAGCGGCGCCCACACCACCGCCCCGCAGCCACACGTACAAAGATGCCACGCCCACTCCGCCTCCGTTTAAAGAATCTTTAAACTTTTGATAGGAATAGTAAGCGCCTCGTTGAAGGATGGCGACTGCGCGGCCGCCGGCCGTCACGGCGCCAGGGCCCCTGCCAGCGCCAGCAGCGGGAGCGGCGCCACACCACCGCCCCCTGCAGCCACACGTACAAAGATGCCACGCCCACTCGTGCCTCCGTTTAAAGAATCTTTAAACTTTTGATAGGAATAGTAAGCGCCTCGTTGAAGGAGGGCGACTGCGCGGCCGCCGGCCGCCACGGCGCCAGGGCCACCGCCAGCGCCAGCAGCGGGAGCGGCGCCCACACCACCCCCTGCAGCCACACGTACAAAGATGCCACGCCCACTCGTGCCTCCGTTTAAAGAATCTTTAAACTTTTGATAGGAATAGTACGCGCCTCATTGAAGGATGGCGACTGCGCGGCCGCCGGCCGCCACGGCGCCAGGGCCACCGCCAGCGCCAGCAGCGGAGCGGCGCCACGCCACCGCCCCTGCAGCCACACGTACAAAGATGCCACGCCCCTCGTGCCTCCGTTTAAAGAATCTTTAAACTTTGATAGGAATAATAAGCGCCTCGTTGAAGGAGGGCGACTGCGCGGCCGCCGGCCGCCACGGCGCCAGGGCCACCGCCAGCGCCAGCAGCGGGAGCGGCGCCCACGCCACCGCCCCCTGCAGCCACACGTACAAAGATGCCACGCCCACTCGTGCCTCCGTTTAAAGAATCTTTAAACTTTTGATAGGAATAGTAAGCGCCTCGTTGAAGGATGGAACTGCGCGGCCGCCGGCCGCCACGGCGCCAGGGCCACCGCCAGCGCCACCAGCAGCCTTGGGCGGCGCTACGCACACACATGTGATCAAGCCTCCTATTTTCAGACTCGAAAGCACGCCTGCTAAACTCAGTGGCTTCTCAAGCCTCGTGAGCCCATCCCGGCGCGCGATGCACAACATTCACTTACGAGCTACGTTTGTACTGGTCGCCCGCGTGCCTCAATGACGGTGCAGCGGCAAAAACACGGCGGCGCCCCCGGAGAGTGCGATCACCGTCAGAAAGAGGTCGCCGCAGTCGGAGCCGGAAAAACCGTCACGCTTCAGTCGGCGCGCCACCACCCCTACGTCCAGGCTAGTCGGCGAACCTTCAGCCTGGAGGGGGTATAAACCCCGCCCCGCCGCGGTTGTTATCCCGGCGAAGTGCGAGTAGTGAAGTGTGACAACAGCGCTTTGGTGTTTGTGGTTTGTTTGTGGTGTGTTTGTGGTGTGTTTGTGGTGTTTCCAGAAATTTCGAAAATTTTCGTTCTGAATATTTATTATTTGAATATGTAATATAATTCGAAAAAAAGTGTTGCCAAGAGTTTTTATTTTAAGCTAACACAATACGTACTTTCTCGCACTTAGTAACGGTTACATGGTATTATTTTACCGCAATTCCTGCCCATATCAACACATCTCAGTCAAAGGGCGCTGGCAAGAATAGTCACATATTTTCCTATAATTTCTTGCTAAAACACCATTCTTGACATAAATTAAACTATTTTTTAGATTTCACTGTTGTAGATTTATGATGGTTTTTAAAGGCCTTGTTTATGGAACACTATTGGTTCTGTTTCGAATATAAGAATTCGTTTTTCTCTGTCTCAAGGTGTGTTTTAAGTTCATTCTTAAATGTTTCACTTTCTTTTAAATGAAGAAATACAACCAATCAAAACCATATATAGTCTCTTCATAATTGATGCCTACAAACAGAAATTAAACAGTGGCCCAAGAAAACTCTCTAAAACGTTTCATTTTTGCTACCAACTCTTTCAAAAAGTGTTCCAACCGTTTGTATTTGAAAAAGTTAAACCAGTATAAAATATCAATTAACTAAACTATTATAAACATTGTTTTATTTCCAGCATATCATACAGACAAGCAACAATAATTTCAAAAAAATTGAATATCCGGTCTAAATGCCATCCAATGTTCTTGGAAGCGTACCTCCGCGCAGTTGGGGACCTTATCGAGCAGGCGCCCCTCGGCCAGATGTCGGGCTCAGTTAACTATTTGCGAGCTATCTGGTTGGGAGAAAGTGTGAATTCGTAAGAGCGGTATGTTGTCGGAGGGATTTAATTTTGCCGGGCATCCGCCAGGGTCCTTTTACATGCCACAAGCGTGACATGGCTACTGTGGGTTTTCCACCCTTCGACAACCCACGCACCTCGGCCGGGATCGAACCCGGGCATTGGGGGGTTCAGATGCCAGTGAGCGAACCCAACACCCACCGCGTAGTAGGAGAAAGAAAATACTTCTTAAGAAGAGAAAGTTATGTAATGCTGCGGGAAAAAACTACGAATTTTGGACAGAAAAACTCTTATTCCGGGCTCTAGGCGAACACAGCATCAAATGACTTTCACAAGTTCGTTTTGTTGAAGTAATAATCGCGAACGTTCAATGCGGCTTCATTCGTTCTGATTTGTTTCTGCACTGTTGTTGCAAACGTAATTCACTCGTCGTTGCTTCTCTGAATTTAAAGTTTCATATTCGCACTCTTCAACAAAAATCCAACAATAATTTTTAGTTGTACTAGACTTTATGCTTTGTAGTTGAGCTTTAGCACAATTCTCGGCTGTCGCCTCATTGTTCTTGAATCATTTAAACTTCCCACTCGTATAAAACCTAAAACCTTCTGCTTGGGAGAGCCTATCTCTTCAAAATTCATTTAGTTGGTATTTATCATTGTATTCTCGTTTAGAAATAAACCGTTTCAAATTTAAACAATCTGCCTGCAGCAATGGTGGCGTCCTCCAAATTGTTCTCGTTTTTTCGGGAACATGGTGATAAAATTCTGCAGATGCTATCAAATATTTTAGAACGTGTTCTGTATTTGCTTTTCACATCTGCCTGTTTATCAAGGACTGGTGTATTTCTGTTTTTCTTTTGTGTAAAAATGTTATCAAGAAAATATTCATTTGCAGAATGGTTAATTCGTTCTTTCATTCATATTTGTGAATTAACATGGTCCATCGTCTATCATCCCACGTGCTATTTTGGTTTTCTAACTGGCAATGATTCTTCCTGGGGATGGAGGAAATGATGCTAGTGGATTGACCACTTTGAAAACATCTCATTTTCAAATTTTATGTTCTGCAATGTGATTCCCAATCAAATTAATTTCTTTTCAAATTCACTGTATTTCGTCATGGAAACTTTACGATAAGAATGCAAATCGCATCTCAAGAAATTTTCACATGACTTTCCTTGGGCACTTACTCTATCATTGTGGATTGCCATGAACTTTTCAGGGGCATGCGGGAACTCGTCGGTTGGAGAGCACAGCTGCGGCAAGTGAGTTTCCTCAACGTAGTGCATTCCCAGGCTCTTCCTGCCGTAATCCTTACCAGTCCGGCCGCATTCTAGAACCTGCCGCCTTGTTCGCTAACGTCAGTTACGCAGCCCACCAGCTTTCGTCCTGCCTCCGCCGTGCTTCATACGTTTCAAGCACACCGCCGTCCGCATCGTATATTACTCCCACCACTCTCTACCGCCACATCGTCCTCCAAATCCGCTGACCTCCTGCTGCTTGAGAAGTTGATTTATTGATTTTTCGTGTTTTCAGGCGCGTCAATGCGTTGGTCATTAGTCCCGTAAGTGTAGTACATGTTCTCCTCCCTCCTCCTCTCTCTCTCTCTCTCTCTCTCTCTCTCTCTGGAGATGGCGGTGATCGTACCCCGCTGGATGACGAGATCCGGCGCCGACCTACCGTCGGCTAGTGAGATTTCCCCCTAACCAGGACTCTCCCACCAGCGGGGCACCGCCCCAGCCGGAACAAGCTCTAAGCTCCCGACCGGTCTTCCGGCATGTGTATAGTGCATGTTAGTGTAAGTGTTGGGTGTGTGTAAGGGAGAGGAAGGACAAGGAAGAGGAAGGAAAGATCGCGCGCGGTCCGAGGTCCTTTGTTAGGGTACTGCTCCGGCATTCGCCTGGTGTTGATCGGAGAAACCACGAAAACTACCGATCAGAGCAGCCGGCCGCTAGAATTCTCCTCCAGACAGCGACTGAATTCGACCTAGCTGAAAAGCTAATGTCGCAAAACCCTAGAATCAAAGGCGCTGCAGTGTCATCAGTTGATGCACTGAGCTACCGCTCCCGGTTTGACGTAGAGTTCTCAGCGTCTATTTGCCAGTTCTTTTTTTCTCATCGCTTCACAATCATTGTTATTTCAACAAATCGGCATGCGAAGCTCCCCATCTTCAAGGACATTATACACGTCAATGGTACGAGCCGATTTGATTCATATGGGTTTGTGAATCACAGTTTCAACATTACCTCCAAACTTCCAATTTTTTCTGAACGAGTTTACCGCGTCTTCTGGTTTGAATTACTATTACCTCAACAGGTTGACAAAATTCTCCCATGGACGCTATTTTAGAAAGTCAATTTTTTAATTTTCCAACATGATAATTTTCACACTAATGAAATGAGGGAAAAAAATTTAAAAGCAAGTAAACAATATTTATCCCAAGCTAACCATTAAATATTTTTTGTGTTTTAATGTTTCTTTCGTAAAACTAAAGACTGTGTAACCTTGTAAAACTCGCCGAAGTCAACCATTGAGAATTTATTCACTCGTTTACGTTTTGTTGCAATCAAGTACAATTGAAACTGGGCGTTACCAACGTTGGTCCACAAATCGAATTGAGCTACACCACTTACCAACGCTCTAAGAACTAATTTATGGACCGTGTCTAATTTAAAAAAATAATAATTGTGTAAAAAAACTCACTTTGAATCCAAAATTAAATTCTCTCAATAAACGTGTGTGAGCACCTCTGGTCATATCTCACAAGCCAGGGCGCCCTCTGGCAGACTCCGTCGCCCTGCGCGCCCTTCCTGAGCCTGCTGCAGCTTCGGCGCCTCCTCTGCCTGAGGCACAAGGGCGCGCGAGCAGCCGGCACTGGCTGTAGGGGGCGGAGCGCCGAATCTCGCCATCCAGCGGGGGACGATCACCGCCATCTCCCGAGAAAAATCATGCACTACACCTACGGGACTAATGACCAAATCAGATGACCAGCCCGGATCACGGAAAAACAATCAATCAATCAGGACCACAATGGTCGCGCTGTTACAGTTACTAGGGAGCGCTAAATGAATGTAGTAAATACCGTTCTTCTTCCAGCGCTGATCAATCGTAACCCACCTCAGATATTCTTCCAACAGAATGGGGCAATCTCTCATACGGCTTGATAATCCATGGCCATCTTGCGGGCTGCTTTTCATGGTCGATTAATTTGCAAAGTTGGAGACATCAACGGGCCAGCGCGGTTGGGTCAGATTGAACCACCCTTCTTATGGGGATACCTGAAGAGTCAAGTATACTCTACACGCCCTCACACGTTGGCCGATCTTAAGCGACGAATACGAGAAGCCTTAGAAGAAATCGCCTTGGACATGCTTCATCGTGTGATGCATGTGTGATGCATCGTGTGATGCTTTAGCTCGCCGCTAGGAGGAATGTGTTTACTTGGAAACATTCAATCATCCACCCCATTCCGAAACCCAACAAAAATCATTCCAAAGTAGACAGTTACCGGCCCATCAGTTTACTACCCGTTATTGCCAAAATATTCGAAAAACAAATCCTTGCCTGATTAAACCAGCATCTCAAAAACATTAACTTAATTCCCAAACATCAATTCGGTTTCATTGCTCACCACTCAACTGCACACCAACTACTTAGATTAACAGAACACATCCACACTGCATTTCAGAAAAAACAGCACACAATATCTACATTCCTCGACATCACTAAGCATTTGACAGAATTTGGCACCCGGGACTAATCTACAAACTAATAAAAGCAGGAACTCCAACCTACATTATTCACATCATCAAAAGTTTCCTATCAGATCGCACATTCTCAGTAATAGTCAACAATCACCGCTCCACCCCACACATTATCAAAGCAGGCGTCCCGCAAGGCTCCCCTTTATCTCCAACATTATTCAATATATACATAGCAGACATTCCATCATCATCAAATTCTAATATAGCTCAATTCGCAGACGATACAGCCCTATTCGCCTCAGGATACTCACTAAGTAACCTACGATCACAAATTCAAAATCACTTACACAACATTGAAACCTGGGCAAACCTCTGGAAAATTCAACTCAATCCCGACAAAACAATAGCAAAAATCTTCTCACTCAGAAGGTTTACCTCCCCACTCCGCTAGTAATAAACAACTCCCCCATCACCTGGACCCCACCATCACAACCCATAAAATACCTAGGACTTCATCTGGACACAAAACTAACCTGGAAAACCCACATAGATATCAAAATTAAACAAGTAGAAATAAATTATTCCAACTCCGGCCACTAATCAACAAACAAATTATACAAAACAATAATCAGACCACTACTGCTTTATGCATGTCCTGTATGGACAAACGCAGCCCCTCAAATGTCAATAAAATTGAAGTAATCCAAAATAAATTTTTAAGATTAATCACAAATGCCCCTGGTTCATAAGTAATAAACAACTTCATTAAGAATTAAATATCAATACAATAATAAACCAAATAGCACACATATCTCACAACTTTTACCAAAACCTAACAAACATACCAGCAGCATCCCATTACAAACTACCGAAAATCAAACCCACACTCAAATAAAAATAGATTCCTTTTCAAGCATTCCTCAAAATTTTAGCCAACCACGATGCTTAACACCGAGGTTCTCCTAGAGTGTCCTCTTCAATATGTAGACTAAGTTAGCTTAGGTATTTTAACTAGATTAAGTCTGAAAAATACATCTGTAAAGTATTGTACTGAACGATGTAAATCTTGCAAAATGAATAAATATGTGTTATATAAAAAAGGAGGAATGTGATCCATGTAATGGTGGTCATATACCAGGTGTATTATTCAAGAGTCAGTGACTTTCGTCAATAATTATTAAATGCAACCTTTACCTACGTTCTGAAGTTATTTTCAAATAAATAATTGTATTATTTACAATATGCTGGTTCCTTTAAATTCTACTATTCTTTCTGCACAAACCTACATATTGGTTACCATATTCAAATCTTCAGCAACTATTGAAAATATTAAGTCAACTATTATGTTCTAAAACCCACTCTATAAGCAAAATTGAGCTTTCTTTGTATGCATAGTCAATAATGAGCTTTGCAACATTCAATCTAGTATATCCCAAAGACATTCAAGAGCATTCGTTTTGTAGCAACTATGCTTGGTAATATCTTTACTTAAAAACGTTTCATCGACGCACTTATTTATAAATAAATTTCTCAAAATTCACTTTCCTCTTTTGAAAATTACTTTTATCTCATTCATACTCGTACATGTCCTTCGTTTTCGTGTATTCTCTTTCCTCCTGTTAATTCTGATTAACGTAAGAAAAGAAACGAGGTGTGTCACCATTTTATTTGGTGATCCAGTTTTGTTCAACCTTAGAATAATCTCAATGAGATCGAAAAGTAATTATAACATCAAAAAATCTAAATCGTGTTATCTCTCATTGTTTAAATTAGTAAAGTATTGCACCTTGCCAACTACTTAACACATTAACGTTACTGGTGTTTTCATTACCATTATTGGTGGGAGGATATTTAAACGGATAAATATGAGAGAATTGTTTGCACATTTGCCTTACCAGAAAACACTTATAATTTATCTACTCACCATTAAATTACGTATGGCAATGGACAGGAATTAAAACAGCCGAGAACAAGTGATTGAGAGGTGATTTGGCGCCAAGAAATGCAATGCAGTGCTCTTCCGGTCTGAAATCTCTACCAGTTTCGAAAAGGGATGGGGGACTATATATGTAAACCTTGATGTTTTTTGTTTGCTGTCATCATGTCGACCGTCAATTATCTGTTGCAATATATTGCTCGCTGTCACATTTCACCAGAAGCCCAAACCGGTTCTACGGTAGATGCAGCACGTGCGCGCAAAGAAAGTTGTTAAACTCCTTTTTAAAAAAGAGTATTTCCTTTCTTAATTGTAGTGCGTACGTGAAAGGATGCATATATGTAATACTTCCACTGGAATTGCAAATTACTTCAATGACAAAGTTGGCGTTCAATATATGATTCAAAAGAGCAAAATTCGTTAAATGTTAATCAGGCTCCAACTTATTTCCACTTGAATAGAACAAAATTTTTGTGTTTGAATTTTAAAATTAAAAGTTACTTTGTCAAATATTTTAATTTTAAATGGAGATTATTTGTAAAAGCACAGTATTCTTCAGTATATAATTGCAAATCATTTCATTTAAAAAGTTTTTAAAAATATTAAGTAGATTTTAAACCCTGCTGAAGTTTTAGCCGCTAGGTCATGATGAATTTTTCGAAAATGTGGTAGTGTTCGTGATTTGATCGTGGAATACGGAGGTTGCTGGAAGAGTTTCTGGAAACGAGTGGGCCACATCCTGTGAGCGTTCTTCAACCTGTTGCGTTAGAAAAATTTACCATTTGTTACCCACAATTCCACTAATAAACCTTAGCAAAGTGAGCTAGTTTTTGTACACAGCATTTTTAAGAAAGTAGGTGAGTGGGAAAAATGGACATCTCACATGAACACTTCTCTGAAATTTATAAATTGTTTTTTCTCAAAATCGGCTTAAGATTTTTTTTCTTTCTTTTCCAGGGATAGAGCATAGGAAGCCAAAACTATTGGGGCTAAAACTGTACATACTTCCTCGAATTATTATTTCTAGCTGCTCTACTACATTATTTTACTAAATACTGCAAAAGTTTTACGATTATTATAATATTTTACGCACCAAGACTCGAAATCAGGTTCTCCGAGTTAATTCGCAATGAGCCTTACCTCTACGTTATAGAAACTCGGGAGTTTCGAACTCGGGCTTCTGGTTTCGAAATGTTAACATTTTGTAATTTTTGCAATTTTCAAAATGCGGAGCGGAAAAGAATACAGCAAAGTGATTTTTGTATCATCTTAAACCGTATCATTTTCACTATATACACAAAATTTGAAGAAAAAGTTTGGGGCCATTTCTGAAAATATAGCATTTGAGCGTTTTTGAAAATGTGGAATTTTGATATCATTTTAACTGACAACTGTTGAGCTTTCAAAAAACTTTATTTGACATTATTTAAAGCACATGCACTCATAAATACACTCATAAATGTACTCATAACATGAAGAAATCGGCTCTAATGTAAATATTACCGACGCGTCGGACGTCGCGACTGAGAAACAAGTAAAAAATTACATTTTTGTAATTTTTGAAAAACTAAATAATCAATATAAGTTTATGTCATCTTATAATGCATTTCGCAATATCCATACCAAGATATTAAAGAAAAAAATTGGACCTTTTTGAGAAAATCTTGCTTTTGTAATTTTTTAATTACCATATTGCACGCCTTATTGTGCGAAAACTACTAAATATTTCAAAACAGTATATCACCTAATTAAAAGAACTGATTATCAGCAACAAATTTCATTGGAAGCAAAAATATGTATCTTTAATTTTGTAGTTGAAGGAAGACACTGAAAAATTCAAACATTCGCAATTTTCGAAAATTAACCACGAAAATTGGACCTACACCACCTTTTTACGTGTATTTTACTCTATTATTACAAGAAATGTAATGAAAAAATTTGGAGCCGATTTTGAGAAAATTTTGAAAATGTCTGTAGGGCTTCATGTAAAGTACATTTTAAAGTAAGTTTTTAATAATGTTTTTCGAAATTTCAAAGCTTTAACGAGAGCCAGATCACCTGTGAATTCTCCAATTTGGAAATGATCGTTCGTATGGTTTAGGCAATATTAGTGTTCACTGACGGACGGACAGGCAGGCAGACAGACAGACAGACGGGCACACAGACGGATAGACGGACGGACGGACGGACGGACGGACGGACGGGCGGACAGACGGACGGGCGGACGGACGGACGGACGGACGGACGGACCGCAGCATTACAGACGGGCACACAGACGGATAGACAGACGGACGGACGGACGGACGGTCGGACGGGAGGACGGACGGACGGACGGGGGCGGACGGACGGACGGACGGACGGACGGACGGGCGGACGGACGGACGGGCGGACGGACGGGCGGACGGACGGACGGACGGACGGACGGACGGACGGACGGACGGACGGACGGACGGACGGACGGACGGACGGACGGACGGACGGACGGACGGACGGATTACATATTTTTCTTTATACAACGTATATTACTCTCGTATATACGTATGTATACCAGAAAGCAACTAGTGCTACAGAATGGCACAGACTTTCTCGCAGTAAAGTTTTCTACTTTCCTACAAGATCTTCCAGAACAGATTTTATGAAAGAAAAAATCTCTATCTTCAATATTGTAGTTTGTAGGACGATGCAAAAAATTAAAATTGCAATTCTGGAAAAATCGATGATTTTAACCAAAAGACCTGTCCCATTCTTCTAAGCGTCCTTTACGCTAACCGAGGACAAAGCTTAAACCAAACATTTGGAAACATTTCTGAGAAGCAGGTGAAAAGTTGAGGCTTCATGTAAAGTAGACTGAAAAATCAAAATATACGTTTGAAACTCCACAAACTTTGAGTTCATTTTAATCGATCGGGGAATATCATTTTTTGAGAAAATCTGCTGAACTGTTTAGGCAGTAGCGTTGACCACGGACGGACGGACAGACAGACGTGTTGTGTCAATCGAATTTTCGATATTAAGGAGCCATAACACATGGATTCTGACTAGACAACAATTTAGAGTAAATACTTCAGTATATGTACGAACAAGATTTTACCCTTTTTTACCCGGGACGGGCAATAAAAGTTTTTCTGCCGAAAAATTTCCCTTATTCCGGGGCACAATTACAATACTTTCTTTTCTCACAAAGTAAATGCGAGAAAGTAAAATTCGTCTACTGGCCTGAACCTTTATTTTGGTTTCAATGGAGTTTTATATGGCTTCGTGGGGAAATATATGCTATTTTTACTTCCTCGACCAAATTTGTTCTAAAACATCAGCTTTTTCAAAAAGTTCACGTACCGGTACAGTTTTTTCAAAACAAAACTAGCAGTTTTCGCATTATTTGCGCTTTAAGTTAATGCAATTCATAAAAAAATATTTCTAAAAAACTGCTAACAATTTTTTTCTTTTTAAATTTTTCCCACGCGTTGAACAAGAAACTATTAAAACAATGGAGCGAGTCTTATATTCGTTGAACTCTTTGAATTTTCGGAAATTGTAATTTTAAAAATAATGCTAGAAACTGTGAGCTGTTGTAGCACCATTAGTTTACATGAAAACCGGTCGACTATGCCGACTAGCCGAATTCGTGTACTACGCTCCGTGAAATCAGCGAAGGTTAAGCCAATTGGGTACTCGCGGGTTCCTGGTTGGGTGACCGGCCAGGAACCCCGGGATCTAACGGCGTCGAGCCCCTGGCCGAAGGGATAAAAGGCACTGACTGACTGCGACGTGACGAGACTTACAGACTTACTTAGAGAAATACAGTAATTACACAATAACAGTAATGATAGTAATTACTTTGTAACGGAGGATTATTCCAACAAAAGCGCTCAACGCCCAACAAGGGTTAAGAGACGCGTTGAATCAACAACGCCGCAACAATTTTTTTAAAAAATTCTTCAGTCTTTGGTGCGAAAAGTCGATCTAAGCTCTTTGGTGCGAAAAGTCGTGGGTTTAAGTCCCTCCTTAGACACAGGTGTTTGTCCCTTGTCTCTCATGCTTGTGTTGACGCGAAGGGCCTCGCGTCGTGCTGACCCCCAGATCAGAGGAGCCCGCAAGTGTGTTGGTGTCTAGTGAGTGGTCTAATATGCGTCTCGTCGGGACTGTTGGCTGGATAAACGACCTAGGAAAAAAATGTTACCTTTCCTCCAAATCACTACCATAACGATGTTCTTCTCGTCGGCCGACTATGGCGAAGAAAAGTTTCATTATGCCTCGCACGCATCTCTTCCCTTCGTGCGGAAGGCGATCCGTTGCATTTCCGGATCGCTGCAGGTGTGCGCGACCCGCGGTTAATGGGAACGAAATGAAGGCAGCATTCTGCGCATTCCCACACACGTCCACGTGGTTTTTGCTCAAGGCAGCTGCGCAGAGGAAGTGCGCTAGTCATTGGCGTTATTCAGCGGGCGGCATGACATAACCCACTCCCCCATGTAATGTGGGTGTGAACTTCATCGATTTATCTAACATATTAACAATTACACGAAATAAGCATTCAAGTACACAATTAAAACATGAAAAATGTTTATTAAAACAATACATCATCTAGAGACAAAATAATTTTGTTCATACCCACGTACTTTTCTTCGTGTTTTGTTAAAACTTCATTTACAGTATATTCATATTTTTCGAAGACACAATTATCTTTTATTGAAATACATGTTTACAAAATGTTCGTTTCAAAAAGTAACGTTATACACAACTTGAATGCCACTAGTTTTCTTATTGCTGCGTCCGACCGCGGAGAACTTCCCTAATCCAGATGGCTTAGCCATCATCATCAGTTTTCTGCTGTCTGGGAGCCACAAAAACGACTAACCTGCTATATGTGAAATAAATACTATTGTTGACAATGACAACGCCTTCAATCATTTAAATTATGTAAATGTCAACTACAATTCACCACTGAATCAATATAGTTGTGAATATCGTTTACAAGCCATGATTCCGAGCCAATTATTGCGTCCGGATGGTAAATACCAACTAAATCGCACAAATTAATTGTTGTACTCTACAAACTTTTACAGTTATCCAGCAAGAGCTCATAACCGGTACTGTCGTCGCACCTTTGTCCAACCCCTCCCTGACATCGTCGTCAATACCGCCGTCTCTGCCATCTCCAAGTTCTCCGCCATCTCCGCCATCTTACACGCCACCGCCGTAGCCGTCGCCAGCGGAGCGAATCCCTCCGCTCCCGCCCTTACGGCCATTGCCCGTAGCTTTAATTCGACCGGAAGGGAATGCGCGAGACGGCGGACACGAGGGCGCGTGCAGAACTCAGCAACCCTATTGTAGAGACCTGAGCGCCGCAACGCCCCTCCGGATGGGAAGGCTCTACCACGACCAAGCGCGCTCTCTGAGACCCACTCGTTCGGACCCACAAAGACTACCCCGAGCTTACTTGCCACCCGGTCTATGTCGCGACGTACCTTAGCGACTTCACGGACCGGTAGCGGTAGCTCAGTGCATCAACTGATGTCACTGCAGCGCCTCTGACCGGGAGGTCCTAGGTTTCCACTCCCCACGGCGGCAGGATTTTCGACAGTAGCTTTTCAGCTACGTCGAATTCAGTCGCTGTCTGGAGAAGAATTCTAGCGGCCGCTGCTTTGATCGGTAGTTTTCGTGGTTTCTCCGATCAACACCAGGCGAATGCGGAGCAGTACCCTACAAACGGGCCAGGACGCGCGCGATCTGTCCTTCCCTGGGCAGGATTTTCGACACTAGCTTTTCAGCTGCGTTCACACACCTACACTAACATGCACTCCACTACCACATATTCCGGGAGACCGGTCTGGGCGGTGCCCGCTGTTGGGAGAGTCCTGGTTAGGGAAACCCCACTAGCCGACGGTAGGTCGGCGCCGGATCTCGCCATTCAGCGGGGACGATCACCGCGATCTCCGAGAAAAACATGCACTACACTAACGGGACTAATGACCGAAGCAGTTGACGCGCCCGGAAACACGAAAAATCAATCAATCAATCAATCAAAAGCGACTTCACGGGACCACACATCTCATTAGCGGCTAAAACCACTAAGCTCTGTGCTAGCGGATAGAAAGCGCCTTTTAACTGCCTCAGCGTGATCGTAGATGTCACCCATGAGGTGGCCAAATGAAAGACATCTCCTGAAATTATTAGGAGCCTATGTGAAAGAAAATTGTTTCGGAAGCTTACACATTGCTGGGTTAAATTTGATACTTCAGCTGCTCCACGCGGATTCCGCGGATTTTACGTTGATTTTCGGGTGACGCAAAATAGTCACCAAACACAGCACACTTCTTGGGACACGTCGTCTCTCGAGTTTTCCTCCACCTCCGTCACTCTTCTTGCTGCCTTACGATCAGTGGCTCGTGGCTTTCTAAACGAGGAAGGCTGTAAATGTATTGCCTGCATTGTACTTCTATATACCTCCCAATACAGACTTAAGGAAGTAGCACTCCCACAGCACATTGGGAAAACCAGTTGATCCTCAAAGCCCAAGTACACCTTCATATCGCAACACATGATCCATTTACCTGGGCAGGAAACTTCCAAAATCAAAACACTCATTGCTCTGTCCTCGCTAAAATCGCACCGAGCACCTCGCGCTATAGCATGCACCGCCGGCATAGACAGTCGAGGTCGCCAAGGCGGAAGGGTCGTAGCTGCCTCGGTTCGCCTCATCTGTGCACGCACCGTTGGAAACCTCCTAGTTCAAAACACCCACTGCTCTCTCCTCGCTAAATGAACCTAGGCAGCTCGCGCTAAGCATGCACCGCCAGCCTGGATAGCCGAGGTCGCCAAGGCTGAAGGGTCGTAGCTGCCTCGGTTCGACCCTCTGCACACACGTCGGAAACTCCAAGTTCAAAACACTCACTGTCGTATGTGGTGGTTCCGTATTTCCTCCTGCTCTCTCTAACCTCTCCTTTCTTTACTCTATCCATTAAATAAGTGCTATTTTAAATGATATGTGAGTTACGGAGTACCATCATAGAAAATTTTATAGTTATTTCGTGAAGGCGCGGACTGATCCCCTACAGCAAATTAAAACAATAGCTATTATTATATGAAATAGTAAAGGAAATCATCAATAACCCGGTTTTCATGTAAATATCAGCGTTCTGTCATTTATTGCCGCTTGCCTCAGTGATCTCCTTGCTAATAAAACAACACAATGCAACACAAGCTAACAATGTAACAATTTTCCTTACGTACTATTGCAATTATATCTACATTCACGCATCGTACATTTACCTTGATTTGAATCCTAACTTCATTAATTATTTACTTAACGATAAAAATTTAATTAAAACAAAATTTATTCTGAATACTCATTATTAAACGAATTTTTAAAACCGTTTTGCGTGAATAAAATGTATAATACTTTATCTGTTAAATTTCTTTTACTTAAAGAAAATGTTTGCGGAATGATTTTCATAATATTCTATTTGTTAATATTTCTTTTACTCAACAAAATATTTGCGTGGCCACGTCTTAAAAGAATTAAATTAAAACACATATCTTGGACTTCCCATATTAGCTCCAATGTAGAATCAATTATAACGTTTATAAGTACTTCCCTTTCGATGCACTCCGCGATTTTGCTCTGCACAATTACATTTTCTCCTTTCACCAAAGTTTTTGTTCATCTACCATTAATTAATTAAGTTCGCGTAGTCAAAATATTCCAAAAACAACGTTATACTACACTGCATTTTACATTAACATTACAAAAAAAAACAATTCGACTCTCATGAGAATTTACGTCGCGACCTGCTACCCACGACATTCAGTAGCATTCTGACCAATTTTTCCATTTCCCGTTTCACTAAAACAAAAGACGGCTTTTCTTTTATTATTTTTGCTAATTAAAATTCACTGATTCCTTGTAATTGACTTTCTACATTGTATAGTGGTTTTTTTTGTCATCTACCCGTTTCACAATTAATTTCACTGTTCTTACTTTGTCCCTTTAACATTTTTTTAAATACAACACGTTTTTCACTGATTCTCTATAAGCAATTTTAAACAGATGACCGTCTGTCCTTTTTTTAATTTTTATTTTGTATAGGATTGTCTTACAAAGTTTAGTTTACAAGAAACTCTTCATTTGTATAGTTGACTTATATCTAATTCTTATATACTAACTCTAAACTACAATTGACGAGGAACTCACCGAGCACCTCTAAAAATTACTGAGGTTTGAAAAAATGTTGAGAAAAGAATGAACTGGATATCGGTTTTTTATTCTAGTTGGGTTTTCATTATATTTTCCTAAATTTATATGTCTATCATGATTGATGAGTGTTAGATTGGAATAAAAGTTATTGGCAAGAAAGGCTATGTGATGTGCGATGGGTTTTAGGTGCGTGGTGTAATTGCTTATTGGAAATGAACCAGGGGGCGTGGGTGATAGTTCTTAGGTATTTGTTCTGAATAATCTGAATTTTGTTGATATTATACTTAGCAGCATTTGTCCAAATTGGACAAGCGTACAGGAGAAGAGGTCTAATGATGGTTTTGTATAAGGTGATACCGTTATTTAGTGATAGTTTACTGTTATTTATAAGTGATTTTAGCTGTATTATTTTGGCTTTGGCTTGTTGGACTTTTGTATCAATGTGTATTTTCCAGTTGAGTGTAGTATCCATGTGAAGACCCAGGTATTTAACAGCATTGTTGTGAGGAGTCCAAGGGATTGTATTATTGTTCAATTTAAATGGCATGGGGAAGGAATAAGGTCAAGATGACGGTTTAATCTTCCATTTCGTTGCCCAGATTTCTATTTTATTTATATGAGATTGGATTTCGTTAGCTATGTAATTAATTGAGGAGTGGGACATGTAGATTACGGTATCATCTGCAAACTGGGCTATGTTTGTTAATCTTGATGTAGGCATATCGGCTGTGTACAAGTTATAGAGTAGAGGAGAGAGAGGTGATCCTTGAGGTAAACCGGCAGAGATAGGGCGGGGGTTCGAATTTTGATTTTCTATTGAAACTGAGAAAGTTCTATTTGTGAGAAAGCTTTTAATTATTTTGAAAAGGTATGTAGGGGTGCCTATAGATAAAAGTTTATAAATTAAGCCTTCATGCCATACCCTGTCGAAAGCTTTAGCGATGTCCATGAAAACTGCTATTGAAAATTGTTTTTTTTTTGAAAGGAGGAGTGGAGATTTTCTGAAATACGCAGCAGTTGGTGTGCTGTGGATAGCTTATTAGTGAATCCGAATTGGTAGAAAGGTATGAGGTGAATTTTTTTAATATAGTTGTTTAATCTTGTTAGAATTAATTTCTCGAATATTTTTGCTAAGGTGGGGAGGAGGCTTATGGGTCTATAGTTATCGGGGATGCTATGATTCTTATTAGGTTTGGGAATCGGGAGGATGATAGAATGTTTCCAGGTAGTAGGGTAGTAGCCAGTTCTTAAAGATGAATTATATATGTTTACAATGAAAGCTATGGCAGGATTGGGTAGGTTTTTGAGAATTATATTATTTATTTTATCGTGACCGGAAGCTTTTTTATTGGGAAGGATTTGATAACTTTTAGAGTTTCATGTGGAGAGATATACTTAATTTTTTGTGGTACGTTGAAATTAGGGGAATTCGCAAAGAGTTGGATGTGGGTGTGATCTGGGAGAGGAGGTGTGATGTTTGGTGTGAAGTTGATGCGAAGTGGTCGGCTAATACTTCCGTTTTATCGGCAGTAGCGTATTTTTTCCATTTGGAGTAGCTAGTGGTGGGATTATGGTTTTTTCGAGTATACTTTTAGTGAAATTCCAGAGAGTTATTTCGTGTATTTAATGAATGTATGATATTATTGTATTTAGTTTGTTTATAGTGTTCTAGAGCTTTTTTACTGATTTTGGTTAGAGTATTTAGTTCTTTTTTAAGTGAGGGAATTCTAAGTGCCATCCATAATCTTCTAGTTTTATTTTTAGTTTCTATGATTTTGATAATGCTTTTCGGTAGTTTATTTGATGTGTGTTTTCGAAGGGTGTTCGGACGTTCAGGATTAAGTTTCGGATGTTCAGGATGTGATATTGTAAGTGAATTTTAAGTTGTAAGTATTTAATGCCGGAATGGGTGAATGGGGTGGGGGCATTTGATCTGCAGAAATTAAGACTGGGAGTGATCTGAGTCTAGTTCAAAATGCGGAGTTGAGTGTAAGTTGCTTTTAATGTTTGTTATTCCTATGTCTAGTATATCAGGAAGCTTGATTGGATCATAAGGATAATAGGTTGGTTCTGGAGGTGCGAACAAACTAATTCTGTTTGTTACGATATAGTTTAGAAGTTGGGCGCCTGCTGCGTTGGTGACTCTGCACCCCCATTGCACATGTTTAGCATTTAGATCTCCTAAAAGTATGTAAGATGGATAACGCGAAAGTAAGATGTTCAGACCTGCAAAATTTGTTCTTATGTTTGGGGGGTTTATAAGCGGCAATGATAGTAAGATTTGGGTTGCTGTGGGTAAGTGAAACTGCTATTGTTTCAATGCCATTAATGGGTGTTGAGTTTTCTTCGAAGTAGGCGATAGTGTTTTTAATGAGTATGATAACTCCGCCGCCTGAAGTGTTAGCCCTATCCTTTCTTACTGTGTTATAGCCTGGTAGTTTAAAAGTAGCTGGAGGTTTTTAAATGGGTCTCAGTGATACATGCAATGTCGACATTGTGTGTTCGGAGAAAGAAATGGAGTTCGTTTTTTTTTATTGCTGATGCCACATGCGTTCCAGTTCATTAGGATTAATTTATGATTTGAATTATTTTGAGCCATTGGAGAAACTAAAATTAGAAGTAATTGCTTGTTGTATGTTTTGAATAATAGTTGGGATGACAATTTATGATGTTGATTATATGGGTTATTATGTGATTGATAATATTATGAATGAATGGTGTGTTCAGAAAGTTATTTTGAGGGAGACTAGTATGTGGATTATGGTTTGGGACATATGGTGGGATATTATTTGGCGGACGATTAAATGCTGATTCATGGGTGAAATTTGGTATGTTAGCAGTTCTATGGAGTCTAGGGACCTGGCGGACGTTTTTAGGTGGGGTGCCGGTGGGGTGGAGTTGATTTGTTGGTTCTCATATTTGACGAGGGTTTGGGGCATTCTAGTTTTATTTTCCGATATATTTTTAAAGTATTGGCATTCATTCGTACGGATATCCCCACGGTGAGTCCCATCGCAGTTTCTGCATTTCGGAGGTTGGTTCAGTCTGGGGCAATTTACTGAGTAATGATTCTCGGCACAATGTATACAGGCGATTTGTTTGTAACAATTATTTTTAGAATGTCCAAAATCTAGACAACGAAGGCACTGAATTATTCCATTTGTTTTCGTCTTCTTTCAACTTTAACTTTTAAGTTGCAGATTTGGCTGGTTCGGATGATTAATTCTATCGATTGTTCACCGGAAAACTCTGCAGCTACCACTGAGATGGGATGGTTATCTTTATGTAGTCTGGTGATACTATTTAGGGAAGAGTATTGTTCCTTCAGGTCGTTTTATAATATTTCCTCTTGGGTGATGAAGGGTGAATGTTTTGAAAACCACGAGAACTTTTTATTAGTTGGGTCCTTGTATGTGTGAAATTGTTTTTCGGTTTTTATGAAATATTGAACTGCTTTTCTGAAGTCTTCTATTTTTGAAAGTTCACTTTGGCTTTGTTATTGTTGAATGTTACGTGAATTACGCAGAGATTTGGGCCTTAATTTCCTGATTTAGTTCCATAATGTTTGTAATATTGCTGATGTGGATGAATGGGACTCTAACATTTTCAGGTATAGGGGGGTCGGTAGCGTTCGTAACATCATCGGGAAGGTCAGCTAGACTGCTGAATCTATTCTCTGTAGGAATAGCATAGCTGGTATTAGTGTTGGTCAGTACTTTTTTGGATTGATTGGGGTTTTGGATGGGGTCACTGTTTCCGCGTTTGCCACTGTTCACTTGGGGGTCTGGAACGGAGTTTACACTAATATTGTCACTGCACCTTGAGGATGAGGTTGCACCTTCTGCTGGCGCAAAATGACTGACCTGTGTTGGCTGACTATAATTTTGGATATGTGGCTGCATACTTGTTGCTTGCGGTGCTGCGTAATGATACATCTGCGCTTGTTGAGTTGGCGTTGGTTGATACGCTGGAGCGTATAGAGCTGGAAAATCGCGGCCGTCGCCTTCCGCGACCTCCATTTGGCCGACGGTTGGATAAACCAAGGCTAAGGCATCGGCGATGCACTGGCTGAGGCCAGCGTTGTTGAAAGTTGATGTAGAGTTAATCACTTGTTAGATACTGCACTTTGATTTAATTTGCGCACTGTGTAGACTTAAACTTTTGGTCTAATACACCTTACACTATGAATGGTTACTACTACCGAGAGCAGCTGCGCTCAGAGGTCCGCACAGGTCGACTGCTCGGAGCGGAATGACCGTCTGTCCTTCTTCATCAATATTTCTACAAGTTTTTAAATTTATTAAGATTTCGAATTTCTATTTTGTGAAACGCCAGCCGTGACGAAAATACGTCTTAAATTGTTCACAAACATTTCAAAGTTCGTTTTGGATCTTCCGCTTCTGAATATTATAAAAATTTTACCGAAATATGCTATGGGGGAATTTAATTCATCTGTTTATTTTCACTGTTTTTATGAAAATTCCATGTTATTTTCTAATAAATTATAAACAATGTGACGCGTCTGATCGGACCGTCACAGCTTCCCCCGACCAAATATGTCAATAAACTCGTCGACATTGTTCGCGATTTACTTGACTCTAAACACTTGCTACAACAATCGCACTTGTCGTTGCTTTCTTGCTACAATTCTACTCGTGCATACCTCGCACTGTTGTGATCAACATCCCACTACACGACACTATCACTTCACTTAACTTGTCGCACTTACAGTCTTGTTACGACACATCCACAAAAAAACTTAAAACTAACATTCTTCCTTCTTGCTACATTTAAACTTACAACTAATTACCTAACCAACTAAAATTTAAAAAAAAAAAACTGGTCCTTCGTCGTTTCCAACCATTAATATCCCTAATAAGATTGTAGCCATTATAAATACCGATTTCCCGATCTTGATCTCCTATTAAAAATGTTCCCTGATCCCATACTTTCAATATTCTATAAGGCCCTGAGTATAACGGAAAGAATTTCGAAAACAATTTCTGATCCTGTGATGACGAATGTACCGCACCTAGCGCATACCCGCTACTGTCCGTTTGTAAGTACATCCTCCGTTGAAAATCCGGATAACTGACCACGTACTTTTCTTGAAATGCTGCGCGTAGTTCTTCAAATGCTCCCTGGCATTGTCGATCCCAGATCCACCTGTTACCCTTTCTTAACAAATGTAACAATGGCGCTACTTTGCTCGAATTCTTCTTAACGAACCTGTGCATAATAATTACAAATGCCAAATAACCGTTCGCGCACGCTTCTCGGTGGAGGTAATCTCTGGATCGGCTCGCGTTTACTTTCCAACATCCTCATACCACTCGCTGATACTTAGTAGCCCATAAACTCAACCCTACTCTGACAAAATGTACATTTATCTATGTTTATCTCAAGTTGTTGTTCCGAAAAGTTCTAAAAAGTTCTTCTAAGTCTTGCAAGTAGGTTTCCAGATTGGGTGAAAATAGCACAGTGTCGTCTACGTACATCATGATGGTCTTCTTTAGCCAGGGCGAAATAACATCATTTAAATACCTAATCAATGCCGCTCCCGAATTCTTTAATCCAAATGGAAGCCTGGCAAAAGAGTATACATTTCCTTCAAATCTGAAACTGATGTATTTACGACACTTCGGCTTCACCTCGATCTGCCAGTACGCTGACGCAAAATCTAAAGCACTGAAATACGCCCTAATCTGGTGATCATCTCGTTAATCGTGAGCGGTGTCTCGAACGTAGGAACTGTCATTCCATTTATCTTCCGAGCGTCTAAACAAGCCCGTATGCTTCCGTTCTTCTTATCACAATTACGAGTGGACTGACGAATGATGTTATCGACTTCTCAATTACTCCTTTTTCATCCATTTCTGAAATGAGCAATCTCACACGCTCTCGGTAGACTTGGGGTATCGGATATTGTTTTCGATGAACGGCTTCTCTTCTGTTGTTCCAAACAAACTGATATCCCTTAACAGGCTCTTCCGATTCTCCGAAAATCTCCAGAATTCCAATATGAGTTTCTCTACCCTCTCCGGACAGCTATCTTCGGTGATGGCGTCCTTCACGGCTTCCCTAACACTCTCGAGTCTCTTCTATCGCTGCTTGGACTACGTCACCGTTCATCATCCCGTCGTCATCCTCCATGACCACTAAGCTACTCCCATTTACACTGCTTGACCTTAGCGCAATTATCCCTTTGCCTACGTCAACTACAGCTTGGCAAGCCCTCAATGCGTCAATTCCAATGACCAATTGACGAATGAGTCCAGTCCACTCCGATCGTCACCCCTCCAGCATCAAATTGTATCTGATCGGACCGTCACACTATATTAACTCTATAAATACAAATTTTAAATCGATTATTTAAATCCACGTTGTCCTCGTGGAAGATAGCACCTTCTTTCACTTCTTCTTTCACAAGATACCTCTTCTAGTTACACTGGTTGATAATGAGAAATTATTCTGTGTATTTCACACCGTTTTGCTACGTTTCTATCGTTAAATTGCAACTTGATAATCAGTGTTCCCAGATAGCTGAAGCGTAAATATCAAATATCGTCCATTAAATAAATCTTTCTATAAAATTACCATACTCACGTTTTTCGATTCATCTTTCATATTACATTTAAATTATATGTTTAACAAAACTTATTGGGCTTATTTTAATTAAGGTTTGCGTATTGGTTGATAGAAAATACAAATATATCTAGAATACAAATTGTAGAATAGAGTAAAAATCGAATTAGAATTGGGACTTCCAATAGTAAATTATAATTAAAACAAGTCTTAGCCCGGAGGTAGACTTTCGCGCGCTTTTGGATGTCCGTTTGAATTTCAAAAATTTGTTGTTTTTTATATGCGGCGAGTTGGTAATTATCAGTAAATGAGTAATGAATCTATTAACGTACATTAAAAATCTAAACAACTTGTGAAACTACTTATTCCCAAGTATCACTTCTACTATAAAAATTCCACTTAGCAGCATTTATAGTCTCTCCCATTGTCATACTACGGATGTCCCGTCGCAGCCTTCCTCTGATTGGTCACAAACCGTCCTAGTAAGATCGTTTCTTGAGCGGATTGTTAAGCTCCCTTACCCATTTCTTATTGGCTGCGTTCATTTAGAGTCCATTAGAGCAGGTTTTATATCATTGGGCCACTTGTCTTTTACCATTTTTGTCCAGTTACGAATCCATAATTGACTACTTTGCGACGGCGCAAACAATAATTGATAAGACTCCTAGTCACAAAACATTATTTTATGTTAAAATATTTGATGTTTGTGTTTAAAAATTGTAGATCTAAAAGAAAAATAGCTCGTTTTGTACTTATTAGTTAGTTGAAAGTGTTTTGTTGAGTTCAAGCAAGTTGCAACCATTTGCAAGAGTTGCGGAAAGCTATTAATATTCATGAGGCTGTCTTCATTTCGCCAAGCGGCCAGCATTTACGGAAGATACCGTAAACTGTATTTATAACTCGTGAAAGGTAATTTGTGGGAAGGTATTTGTGGAAAGTGGAAGGAAAGTGAATTTGTTAATTGTATATTTTGAATGCCAAGAATGCTCTTCAGTAGTTTTAGTCAAACTTGGTGAGTGAAGATAAGTTGGAAATTAGTTGGAGTGTAATGGAAACACATTTCTTGCGCGAGAATAAATTGTGACTGTTTGAAAGAACTGAGTAAAATAATATAATGAAAAAAAATCTTTGTGAAACATTTCGGAGAAAGAAAGACATGTGAACATTAAGTTGTTATAGATTAAAACGCATTGGTGCATTAAAGCAGTGGAGAGAAGGAAAAGCAAAGAAATCAATTGCACAAACTTCTTCAAACGAAACTTAACAAATGATAATAAATAAATATATACGTCAACTTTGGATGGATAAAAAATAATTGGATTAATTTGGATTAATAAAATATATGCGTCGACTGTGCATAGATAATAGAGGAAGATTAATCTAATTGATTTGCCCTTTCACACGAACTTCCACCAGCCCAACCAAATGCGAGATCGAACACTTAACCAGCTGCTGCGTCCTGGCCTCGTGGCCCGAAAAAACGCATGTAGACACGTATTGAGTCAGAGGAAGACATTCTCATTTGTGCTGTATAGTTACACGAAAGAAGGTTTCCTCTTTTGGCCGCAAATCTCACGAACTAGCGGCTTATGATATTGGTGACAAGATAAACTTAATTAAGACAAGAAAAAGGTTATTCGATCTCTCTGTTTCTCAAAATGTTATGTTATCAAAGGAATAAAAACAAATGTTAGCACAAATTAAAAGTGCCATGGTCACCTCTCATAATTACCCGTCGTAATTTGTGCAGAAATAGAGGAATTGCAGTAGATTTTTTTGAGAAGGTCTTTTTTTTTATTCTAGAAAATAATTCCTGAAAGGAAGTACACGGAAGTTCACACGCTTGGTACTTTATCCGGGAATTCATGAGAGAATTTGAATGAAGTTATGAGTCCATATTAATGTTACATGATAAGAAAAACTGTCATTTAGTTCCAGGTTTCCTGCTTTTACATGGATGTTACACATCATGCAATACATTATTTAAACATCAAAGAAATAAACACGGGTTATGAAGCGCGATTCCCATTTTTGCCAATGTTAGTCGCCAATGAACAAGTACCGCTACCGGAAATGTTACCAAAAACGTTTCAATGACGCGCCGCCATCAGCCAAGCAAACGTGATGAATGGTCCGTGACTAGGTGACGGGTGGGCGGGGGCATCAACATATAAAGCGATACATACAAGAAGGGACTTCTACCGTTCTGTGGTGGAGAGGGAACGGTGAGGACATCATGCAGTTCCGCACACTGTGGGCTCTCGTCATCGCCACGGCCGTAGCGGCTACGGTATCGCATGCGTGCAAAGGCCCAAGGCGGAAGGTGGCAGGAGGCGAAATATGCGGAGTTACTACCAAGGATTACCACAAATTTTTAGGCATTCCCTATGCCGAGCCACCGATTGGGAACTTGCGATTTAAGGTAAAATATGATAACCTGTCACATCCTCTTATGCTAACATTGTGGATCTGTGCAATATCTACTTCCAAGATTTCAAAATACACAATTTTTTTTCTAATTGCTTATATGTCACGCAAAAACTGTCTTTGAAAAACATTTCATTAAGAAAATTCATTAAGAAAATAGGTATAGTAAAAGCGGAAAATATTTTGATCTTTTGCAATTTTCGAAAAATCAGAAGACATAGAGAGTCGTACTTTCACCATTTTTTAAGTCTTTTTCTCTATTCGGAAAAAAATTAATACAAATATTTGGAAACTTTTGGGGAAAAGTTTGAAAATGTTAAGGCTTCATGCTAAGTACCCCCAAAAATCAAAATCTCAGTTTCAAATTCGCAGGACTATGAGTTGAATGTAGAAATGAGTATGAATGGTTTTAGGGCAGGGCGAGCGTTGACAATAGACGGAAGGACAGACAGATCAACAGACTTTTGTTGTGAAAGTTATTTATTATTCAGTATAAAGGCCCCCAAAAAAAGCGGGTTCTCACAACCAAACGGTTAAAAAATTAATTTAATATATATTATAATTAGAAATATTATATATATATATATATATATATATATATATATATATATATATATATATATATTTCTCCAAAAGATGACACAGGCAACGGTTGTTAATAGACAAATCAACTTTATGAACACTTACTTTATCAGAGGACTTGAGGGAAAAAGTACCAATCAGATCACAAAGCTTACAAAGCACTCTTTTATTGCGGAATAACAGTGATTATTTTAAGCGCACAGGCAAGTTAAGGGAAGTCAACAGTCTCATACCATTTCTTGGAATATTATTCATATGTTATTTAAGATGGAATGCAAGATCACTGGAACAACAAACAAAACGTACATCGTCATTTGTTATGAAAAGAACACTGAAAACAAGAACTTCATTTTTTACTATTTCGGAATAATTAAAACACGATATTTTTTACCCCAGATATTAAGATTTTTGAAAGAATAAGTAAATGCCATAACAAAAAATGTACTTTTCGGTGATGCTAGATTTATTATAAAAACAAAAATAATTTTATAAATATGTCATCGTAAAGAATAATTGAGACCCCATAGAATGGCTCTTTTTTGCGCCTTACAGGTAAAGATGTTTGATGGAGTTGGGAAACAAGCAAACTTTGACAGAAGGTCAGCCTTAAGAGATTCACTGAACTAATAAATACACCTCGCAAGATCTTTATATGAGTTCAGAAAAACATCCTAAAGATTATTTCAAATTTGTGTCACTAAATATCATGCAGTGAAGGCGAAAGCACTTGAAACTAGATTTTCAATTACATGAACGATAACTGGCACACAATCATTTCACATGTTTCTACCACACACAAAAAATCTCTGACCCGGTGAATCTCTGAATCTCTGACCGGTGAATAAGCTGATAAGACAAAAAACTCAATTTTACACGAGAGCAAAAAACATCTGTCAACTGAAGAAAATCAGGGATTTCAAACGAAACAAATATTCAAACGAAGGTAATATTCAAATGAAACTGTGTGTAGGTTTTTTTTAATATCATTAATCCCTGATTTACATCGTGTGTTTTTGTTACCTGTAAAATTAATTCTTTTGACTAATCAGTTTTTCACCGGGAAACAAATACAAAATAATTAATGTTTCCAAATTATGAATAAGTTTGGTGCCTATAGATCGAAGAAATGGTATCTAGAATTTTGTCGGGGTAAAGCTGTGTGGTGTGTATGTGTGTTTTATTAGCAAAATGTAACGCAAATTAAACTGCATCCTTGTGTAGTATTCGAGTAACCTGCGTGTGTCAGTGCGCCCGCCCGTCACTCACTGTTAGACCCCTTCCCGCCCACCAATCGACCGGGAGCGGTGGCTCAGTGCATCAACTGATGTCACTACAGCGCCTCTGACCGGGAGGTCCTGCATTACACTCCCCACGGCGGCAGGATTTTCGACACTAGCTTCTCAGCTAGGTCGAATTCAGTCGCGTCTGGAGAAAAATTCTAGCGGCCGACTGCTCTGATCGTTAGTTTTCCGTAGTTTCTCCGATCAGCACCAGGGGAATGCCGGAGCAGTACCTAAAAACGGGGCACGGGCGCGATCTTCCCATCCTCTTCTTTGTCCTATCCTCTCCCCTTACAACGCACATACAGTACATGCACTACGCTACCACAAATTCCGGGAGACCGGTCGGAAGCTTAGAGTTGTCCTGGCTGGGGTGGCGCCCCGCTAGTGGGAGAGTCGTGGTTAAGGAGAAATCCGGCTAGCCGGCGGTAGGTCGGTGCCGGATCTCGCCATCCGGTGGGGGAAGAACACTCCCCCCATCTCCCGAGAAGCAAAATACCTGCACTACACTTACGGGCTAATGACCTAAGCTGTTGATGCGCCCGCAATCACTAGAAATCCCACCAATCGAGACACATGAGGTGTCATTCGAAGCGTCTCGGTCCCCTGGTGGGGGGCAGATAAGTTGTTTGCGAATGCTTACAAAATAGTCTAACAAGGTACTTTTCAATAGGTGCAGGTCGTAATCTGTTCTCATTTTTTCTATAGATAGATTTGCATTATTTCGATGTGCTGAGAAAAAAATTAGCTGCCGTCACGCACCGGAACTTACTGAAAAAAAAAGCCGGGATGTTTGCGGAGCCCTGCCTACTGTGAGAGAACGTCCGCCGAGAGAGCAGGTGCTCCTACAGGCGCGAACTCCAATTCAGAGCAGCGAAACACTAAGCTAGTGAAATAAAAATTCTTTGGCCTTTCCTCCGTCGAACAGATTCATGAAAAACAGCTTGCAGTTAACAAATATTTATTTCCATTTCCAAAAATGTGTCGTTTCGGGGATAAATTTCTCCCCATGATCAGGCTATAACAACACATTTTTGTTCTATACAGAACATTCTGTATAATAACTACCAAAAAGCTGTAAGGCGGTACCCAACACAAGAAGACCCGACACTCACATTATAAACTATACTAGATTCATACATTAATTTTTTTTATAGAAATTATTTTTTCTGTTTAACATGATAAAAAACGTTTTTGGAGAGGTTGGCAGCCCTTGAATGTAGATGTTTCTTTCCTTCCTCCCGTGCGCCTTCTTTTGACCGTTAGAGTTCAAATTGTCTTTAACACAATTCACACGTTCGGCGAACAGTCGGTCCGCAGTGGCGGCTGGGACGGTTGATATTCTTGCAACCTAAACAACTTTTGGAAACTGACAAAAAATTATTTAATTTTTATTTATGTTTATATTTCGTATACTTTGTAATAAGGTGAGTTACGCGTCTTTACCGGCTAGGTATGCAGGCCTCCGCTTCCCAACTCCACAGTGGCTCCTAAGCCCGTTGCGGCCGAGTCTTACTCTACCACCTGTGGCTCATGAGCCCGCAGCGGCACTTGAATCCATTGTAGGACCTGTAAGGAAGCATGCTGTGGTCATGTGGAGCTCACGCATCGACCCTTACTTGCAAAACGAGAAAATCAGCCGAACGGATTAAGCGCTAGCGTTGAGCACAGACGGACGGACGCCGTCAATCGATTTTTCGGTACCAAGCACCCGCAAAACATGGATTCTGGCTACACCACGTGTAAGATTGATTGATTGATTTTCTCGTGTCTCCGGGCGCGTCAACTGCTTTGGTCATTAGTCCCGTTTGGGTAGTGCATGATTTTTCTCGGGAGATGGCGGTGATTTTCCTCCGCTGGATGGCGAGATTCGGCGCCGACCTACCGTCGGCTAGTGGGGTTTCCCTTACCAGAACTCTCCCACCAGCGGGGCACCGCCCCAGCCAGGACAAGCTCTAAGCTCCTGACCGGTTTCCCGGAATATGTGGTAGTGTAGTGCATGTTGGTATAAGGGGTGTGTGTAAGGAGAGGATAGGACAAGGAAGAGGAAGGACAGATCGCGCGCGGTCCGTGGCCCGTTTGGTAGGGTACTGTTCCGGCATTCGCCTGGTGTTGATCGGAGAAATCACGAAAACTACCGATCAGAGCAGGCGGCCTCTAGAATTCTTCTCCAGACAGCGAGTGAATTCGACCTAGCTGAAAAGCTAGTGTCGAAAATCCTGCCGCCGTCAGGACTCGAACCTAGGACCTCCCGGTCAGAGGCACTGCAGTGACATCAGTTGATGCACTGAGCCACCGCTGCCGGTACCACCACCACGTGTAAGAGAAAGTAATTTACTGTATATAGCAACAGGATTTATCCACTATTTCGTTACTAGCGCCCGGTAATGAGTTTTCCTGCCGAAAATTCGCCGTTTTCTAGCGCATGAAAACAACTTTATCTTCTTATGAAGTAAGTGCGAGAAATTAAAAATCTCTATCTTCAATTATTGTAGTTAGGAAGACAACAAAAAACATTTTGTATTGTTGCAGAAAAATCAGGGATATCAACGAACGGCATACCCACCCTATTCTTTTAAGCTTATTTTACGCAATCCGCAATTTTAACCAAAAAATTTAGAGTTATTGTTGAGAAAAATTTGAAAAGATCGTTGAGGCTTGATGAAAAGTGAAATAGCCGTTTCAAATTTCCAGAGAGGAACATTATCTGGACGGTTAGTCTTTACCGCTGACCGCAGATAAACGGAGAGACAGAATGGCAGACGGACAGACTGACAGGCGTTTAGCCGTCAATAGATTTTTCAGTATTAGGAAGTCACAAACCATGGATTCTGACTACCCAACGCGTTAGAAGTCATTTATTACATGTATGAATATATTTATCCACTTTTTCGTTGCCATTTCCCAACAACAAGAGTTTTTTCTGTTAAACATGGTAGTTTTCCGGCGTTCCATTACAATACTTTGTATTCTTGTGAAATAAGGTAAGTAATACGAAAATACCTGCCAGAGGCACCACGCTAAGCTAATAATTGAAGACTTGAAAAAAACCTTTTTAAATTTTTAAAACATGAATAAATGAAGCCCTATAACATAAATAAGAACCAATGTCCAGAAGCATTTCTTGATAGTATTACGGGGTGATTATAAATGGCAGGATTTGTAGGTGCCAATGGTTTTAACGTACATTTAAACTAATTTTTCTCGAAAATATGAAAATGGCACTTATATTATTTTTATTTCGTCCAATTTATTTTCAGTTTTCCCAATGTATAGACATTCTTTTCACAGAACCCTCAGCCAAAACTTCCATGGAAGGGAGTTCTGCCTTGCAACAAGCACTGTCACGAGTGTCTGCAATCGGCGCTCTTTACCTCAGTTGCGAAAGGACACGAAGACTGCCTCTGCCTCAACGTGTATGTGCCAAAGGTGAGTTCCTAGGATATTGAAGTCTGGGCCGGATTTTCGTATTGAAGGACCACAAACTCGAAATCATCTTTGGAGCACCACGAGGAAAAATCCATGTGACACTTTCTATCTCATTCACATTTTAGTTATCATAAGTAATATCAGAGAAGTGCTGTGATAGCCGGTAAAATTCACGACTCGCGTAGCGAGGAGCACAGCACTTCGAGTGATATTTAGTGTGTTTATTATCACGAATTAAGACGATACATGAATCGAATGGATAATTAAAATCACAGGAATTACGAAAAAGAGAAATATTACTCAAAATTGCTATCGGAATATGTGAAACTTTCATTCAGCTCCGAGTTATCACTGCCTCCTGGAATAACTTATAATCAAGTAATATACATTATGAAACGATGATGTAATGTGGGTATTAATCACGAGTGTGATATTACTAAGATTTTTATGTCATTACATATTTTTGTGTTTCTACGTATCGCTCTCAACATTTTAATCTTGGCGAATTGTCACCGCCTTTAATTTTTCATTGCATATTTTTACATATTTGTACTTATTAAATTTTACATATTTCGCTTTTTCGCAAAATATTTTTTTATTCTATCAATTTTCTTACATATTTTTATATATTTATTCTTACTGTTTTTATTACATATTTATGGACATAATTTGACTTTCATAGTACATGTTTTTCCTGTCTCTAGATATTACGATACGAGCGAGTACTGTAAACTACACACGAATGTACTAATATCCTTTACATCGAGTTTCATACATTACTTTTTATACAACTTTTATAAATTAAACTTTTACATTGAATCGTTTCGTGGCAGCTATGCAGGAAGCCTGAAGGCAAGGCCACCTAGCGGGCAGCTCCCTAATCCTACTCTCGCAAACTGCAACAGGTGGCTGTGGTTATCAGTCTGCCTGCGATGAAGTAATGAACTAGTCAAATAGTTTCAAAGTGAAATCACAATTCGATTTATTTAAAATAATATTCCACGAAAAATACTAATAATAAAAGAAATTAAAACTGAGAAGCATAATATAATATCAAATGCAATTTTTATGTACACAATCGAACGTAGCATTTACAGAACGATTCCAATGATTAATGAAGTGTCAATATTGGTTTGTAAACTTCTCTGTAATTGGTCAAGACCTGTATCATAATAAATCTGTATCGTAATGAGTATCATTATGCAATGGGTTGCAGACATCAAATACAGCATTATACAATGGGAGTAGAAAAACTGCTTAATGCAATTATTTGGATTAATGCACCATACGAATGAAGGACGTCCTTCGTAGATGCTTCAAAATTAAGTTTGAAACCCGTTTTACAACATAATGGTAACAAACCTCCTTTAATTCCAATTGCCATTCTGCGCACTTGAAGAAACCTTACAAAATCACGGAATACTAATTAATATTAACTACAATCAGGGGGTTCTTTATAAGGTTCACAGGTTCACGCAACACCAAAAAATTGAACAAAATAGAATAAACACTTCGTTATTATCATCTCATTAATAGTATGGCTTTTTCTGCTCCTCTTTGTATAATTTTCATACCAGCATTACATTGACAAACCGATGTGGCTACATTGATGTTCACGTTTTCGAAACAACACCTTGCTCAGACCTCGCTCCGTAAGAACCACTGACCAGTGACTTCGCTTCTGTGTTATCATTGGGCGCTTTCATCGGATCATGTTGACACTTACGCCGTGAATTCCGCTTGGCGGCAGCACTCTCGGGCTCTCACGCACCCAACTCACAGACGAAGACTCAGTCGCGCTGTCAGTGAAACAGAGCCCAAACACTGAACTCCGGAACGCAAGTTTTGCTTCTAATGTGGATGGTGAAGGGCGTCTTAAAACGAATCTAAAAATGTGATTTACATCTCGGTTCGAAAGTGATGTAAGTTATAGTGTCTTCATCCTGTGCTCAATTATTTCTCTAAAATGAACAGTTTTAATCTTATTGGAAAAAGTTTAGCTACGATGACATTCTTGAAATCAAGAAAGGTTTGTCAGTTAAATTATATTTTTAAATACAAGTGGCTCTGTGGGTGTGAGGGAAAAATACATTGTTTTGTTTTCCTTTCATCTTATTTAGCAAGGAGGACAATGTGTGGACGAAGACCGGTTACAATGACATGATCCATTTCAGTGAGAAACTTAAAAAGCATCAAGAGACTCATCTCCATAAAAAAAGTCGTGTTGAACTTGCTTTACAGGGACGCTTAGATATTGTGACTCAGCTGGACGACAGTTATCGTCTCTGTAAAACGACATAACGATGCAGTGCGTAAGAACAGACATGTTTTGAACACTCATAAACTGTGTCAAATTTTCTGGTGCATTTGAGCTTGCAGTGCGAGGGCGCGACGAAAGTGAACAATCGGAAAACTCTGGAATATTTCGAGGGTTAGTGGATTTTGTTAGTACCATTGACGGTGCTATAAAAATCATTTAAGGTGAACCATTTCAAAGGAACGAATAAAACTGTTTTGAACATTTATAAACTGTGTCAAATTTTCGGAATTGTTGCAGTGTACGCAACAGTGGCACGTGATCTGATAAAAGAAATAAAGAAAGCAAAATTTAAATCTATAATCGCCGATGAAGCAACGTGCAATGTGTTCGTAACAGTGTTGACCAGACCAGTGCCACTTGACCATACACTTGAAAGTACTAAAAGAAGAACAACTTACAATGCTGCACTACATGCGAAAGAAGTATTTGACTACATTTTAGTTCATGTTAATAATCGTGTATCGTTCACAAATCATGTTCACAATAATTGCTGCTCAGCTGATGTACAGTGAAAATTTTGATAAATTCTAAACAATTGCCTGACGAATCAGACAAGCTGTTGATGCCTATCCAGTATTGTAAATACAGTATCCAGTATTTATACAAGCAGGCGCACTAAAAAGCGAGTTGCAAGTTATGTACAAGCGAAGCGAATTTAGAAATGCAACAGGAGCGGTCCCATTATTTCAAGTCCTGCTACAAAATGAAATGTCGGAAGAAATTTTCCCAGAAGTCTGCAAACTTCTTTGATTCTTCTCACTTCAGAAGCCGAACGCTCATTTTCAACAATGAAGCGGATAAAAACTCTTCTTAGAAATTCAATGACAACCAAGCGATTGTGCGTCCTAGCAATGCTGTCAATAGAGAAGCAACTTTTCCGAGAAACCAGCAACTTCAATGAATTAGTGAAGTGTGTTCAATAAATTAGTGATGGAGACATTTGTGCATCTGAAAAATCTGCTATTGGATTTTCAATTCAAGTAAACAAGGTAAGTTTATAATTTCTCATTTTGGGGTAGATGGGTAAAATTGATAATAAATGTTTTGTTCCGATTGTTGTCTAATGAAACTGTTGTAACATGGAGGCAACGTACAGAAGGGTCAAAATCTGCTATTGGATTTTCAATTCAAGTAAACAAGGTAAGTTTATATTTTCCTCATTTTTTGGGTAGATGGGTAAAATTGATAATAAATGTTTTGTTCCGATTGTTGCCTAATGAAACTATTGTAACATGGAGGCAACGTACAGAAGGGTCAAGGTCAAAATTAATATAAAGCAATAAACGAGAAATTAAATCATTATTTTGAAGATTGGTTATTAATGTTATAAATAATTATTTTCTTCACAAGCTCTCGGGTCAGGTCACTACGGTAGAATAGGATACAGAGTGCTCCTTCACCGCAGAAAAGCAGTCGATGAACATCTACTTATCATTGCGTACATTGAAAGGAATGCGAGACGCCGGACGTGCCGCGTGGGTCGAACTGTTGCCGGCAACGGATATGATGCTGACCTCAGCTCGATTTGGGAGCGGCAAAACGCCTCGCTCTCTCACGGCGCTTTGTCAGACGTGAGTGGCGCGGCCGAAAAAGTTTATGAGTTTCGTGGAATGCGAGAATTTTCAGAATTTTTCGTATCATTCCTTTTTTATTAGTAGTTTAATTTTACACTTATTTATAACTATTCGTTAATTGTCCAAATATTTTAAATTAAATTTGAAATTTAAGATGAAATGTTCTTAAATAATTGTGTCTATTAATAATTTGTTGTGTCCATTAATCGAGAAATATTGGAGAGGGAGACACCCCCCTCATGACCATTGCTTTTGCAACACCCTTAAATTTAACTCACCCACCGCAACTGACTACAATGCGCGGGGTCCAATTGAAGATATGTGGCGTCGAATCGTCCAGTAAAATAATCCCTATTTTTTTGGAAATGCAGTTGGGTTACACAAAATACTGCTGCTTTTTGTGTAAATGGGACAGTCGATCCAAACGCGTGGTTGATCTGTAAGACGTCTGAATGCGGGGTACAATAATGTGTGGCACATAAATCATATTGAATCTTGCAATATTTACCTTCCCCCCTGCGTATCAATCGGCTACTGATGAGAGAATTACTAGAAAGAATATACCGATGCAGCCTTAGAAGGAAAAGATGCTTGGGAATGTTTTATAGAGGTCACGAAGCGCTTGTAGGGGCACACGAAATCCGAAGACTAAAAACCATGTGGAAAAACTATTAGTGCTCTACCATGGCATGGGATGTAACGTGTCTTTAAAGCTTCATTTCCTGCACTACCATTTGGACTTTTTCCGGACAATTTGAGAGATATCATTGACGAACTTGGAGAGCGGCTCCATTAAACATTTTAACTAATGGAAAACGTTATCGGGGAAAGGGAACTCAGACATGTTAGCAGATTACAGGTAACAGTGAGGGAAACAGCATCATCGTACAAACGGGAGAGGACCGAAACATCCTTGCAGTAAGGGAAGTACTTTCCTGTAATATGTACTTTAAAATAACTGGAATTCACCAAAATGTGTAAATCATACAGTTGTCAGTTGCAAGGTGTAAGAAAAGAGGTGAGGAAATGTGCAGATGCGGGCCACGCCTCCTCTACGAGTGACGTCATCTTAGAGACTCCGAAGCCACGCCTCCTCTACGAGTGACGTCATCTTTGAGACTCCGAAGCCACGCCTCCTCTACGAGTGACGTCATATTAGAGACTCCGAAGCCACGCCTCCTCGACGTCATCTTTGAGACTCCGAAGCCACGCCTCCTCTACGAGTGACGTCATCTTTGAGACTCCGAAGCCACGCCTCCTCTACGAGTGACGTCATCTTTGAGACTTCGAAGCCACGCCTCCTCTACGAGTGACGTCATCTTTGAGACTTCGAAGCCACGCCTCCTCTACGAGTGACGTCATCTTTGAGACTTCGAAGCCACGCCTCCTCTACGAGTGACGTCGTCATCTTTGAGACTTCACGCCTCCTCTACGAGTGACGTCATCTTTGAGACTTCGAAGCCACGCCTCCTCTACGAGTGACGTCATCTTTGAGACTTCGAAGCCACGCCTCCTCTACGAGTGACGTCATCTTTGAGACTTCGAAGCCACGCCTCCTTTACGAGTGACGTCATCTTAGAGACTCCGAAGCCCGCGAAAGCCACGTCGGGTTTGGGAGGCCTAGTGATTTGAAGTGTTATGGCGTCAACGAAAACCAAGATCAATAATCCCTGAATCAATAAAGTAATTTAAACAACAAAACATGATGGAAATCTTACAGATTATGGAGAAGTTATTTTCTGCGTTACAAATACGCAACAATTCGCAGATTCCAGCCAAAGTGTAATTTTAACAATGATTTACGCGATACACGTGATATTTCATGCTGTAATTTTGAGTCTTCATTATAGTGATTTGTTTTCAATTACTTTTGAATAACGTAATTTAAAAATGAAGTAAAGTTCAGGAAACGGTGTCATATAGTTTGGGTTTGGCACAGTAGAGTTAAACAACTGTCCTACAAGTCCAATATGGTTGTTGAGATATTTTTGCTGCTTTTTGTAGAGAGACATTTTCTTATAGATGTTAATCTTTGAGAGGAACGAAAGTGAATGAATGAAGTTCTAGCAATTAAAGTAATTTTTTATTTTGCATTATTAAATTTCATTAATTTTATTTGATTTTTCCTTTTTGCATTTTTAAAAACTTATTTTTTTTTTTATTCAGTTCTCTTACTCTTATATGAACTCTTGTTCTTACTAATTCAAGAGCAACTTCATTGCTTATATCAAAGGGCCCCATTTGAAAAGTTTTTGACACCAATTCATCAAATAAAAATTTATCTGATGACAGAGAATCCCCATGCACATCATTAAATACTTTTTCCATGTATTGGGCAAACAAAGTAAGTTCTTTACTTGGGACCGGGAGCGCTAGCTCAGTGAATCAACTGATGTTACTGCAGCGCCTCTGACCGGGAGGTCCTAGGTTCGAGTCCTGACGGCGGCAGGATTTTCGACACTAGCTTTTCAGCTGGTCGAGTTCAGTCGCTGTCTGGAGGGGAATTCTAGCGCTCGGTTGCTCTGATCGGTAGTTTTCCGTGGTTTCTCCGATCAATACCAGGCGAATGCCGGAGCAGTACCCTACCAAACGGGCCACGGACCGCGCGCGATCTGTCCTTCCTCTTCCTTGTCCTATCCTCCCTCTCTACGCTCATTTACACTAGCATGCACTACACTACCACATATTCCGGGAGACCGGTCGGGAGCTTAGAGCTTGTCCCAGCTGGGGCGGTGCCCCGCTGGTGGGAGAGTCCTGGTTAGGGGGAAACCCCACTAGCCGACGGTAGGTCGGCGCCGGATCTCGCCATCCAGCGGGTGAAGTTCACTGCCATCTCCCGGGAAATCGTTCGTCTCGTTGCCGTATCGTCGCTCGTTTTCTTGAACAGGCAATTACCCCTCTCTTTATACGCTCTTTGTATTAATTAATGTTATTTATAATTATTTTCACATTTATTTTACGTAACGTCAGCAGAGTTCATTTTTGCAATGGCAAAACAGCGCTGCACTTTGCATTTTTATACAAACCTTAAACTTATATAAAATTTTGCAAATCGATTTTGGTGGTCATGTCGCTATAAACTTGTAAACTGGCAAATCTGTTGAGCCGATCTTGCAAGTACAAGGTTCATCGAATCATTTTAAGTCGACCCAGTACGGAATAACTTCCTTCATTTCTGGAATTTGATGATTATGGAATATTTTTCTCACCCGAAATTCCGAGTGGGTAAAATACCCACTCGGAATTTTTCGTGTGGGTATAGCTACCCAGCATACCCACATTATCTGCCGGACCTGTAAATAATAGTGTCATTTATTACATAACCGATACTAACGCAAGAAAGTATGTGCCCCTCTAGTTTATTCCACAACCGATTATTTCTGTACTCAGATTATATGGCAATATGGAACGTTCGCTTATGTATCTTAGTCTAACAAATTAGTAAGCTAAAGAAAACCTAATGGAGGGGTGAATTATTTTCAGATCCAAAATCCAAAGAAACTTCCCGTGATGGTATGGATTCATGGCGGCGCTTTCGTGGGCGGCAGCGGCAACAGCGATATGTACAATCCTAAAAGGCTGGTGGCAGAAAACGTCGTAGTAGTTACATTCAACTACCGTTGGGAACATTAGGCAAGTAATTTTTTTGAACAACTGTGATTTCAGTAAGATATTCCTCTTCAAATGACTTACGCAGCACTAGAGAAACCAAATATAAAGTTTATTTTTCAATAACCCCCAAATATTATGTTTAGATACATTAGCAGACAGACAGAAAACACTTATCTCAAACGGGGAATCTTCAAAGCAGAAATTTTATTACCCAGAGGGACACATCAAATGTTAATCCAATGCACAACACTGAATCAATTTAGGAAAATTTGCTTGCTTCAAAGTCAAAACGTATATGTCCTTCTTTATGATCTCGCCTTTCAGAACAACCGTAAAATTCTTGATCTTTATTCTCATGTTATTGAACATCTCAGACACGGAAAGCTCAGATCCAGAATATGAGAATGTCTGTATATTTACTGTTACACAGTATCACTCCCATTAACAGACGGTATGCGAAAGAAAAGAAACAACAAATTAATAAGCAATAGAAATTTCGCATTGTAAATATGAAAGAATGAATATAGATATCGCTTAATTAACAAACTTCGATTCTTTTTACATATCGTCCTAGGATCTACAATATAAAAAAGATATTAACAAATTGTCCTGTTGAAAGTCCTTTCAGAAACCCTTCATTTTGTTTCCAGGATTCTTGAATATGGGGACCCTAGATGCTCCCGGAAACCAGGGTTTAATGGACCAAGTATCGGCCCTCAAATGGGTGAAGGAGAACGTCAATGCGTTTGGAGGAGACCCAGAGAGCATAACCATCTTTGGAGAGAGTGCAGGCTCTGTGTCTGTGCACATGCACACATTGTCTTCGTTGAGTCGAAGTACGTACGAAGTAAAAAAATGGGATCTGCCAACTTGAATAAATTATATTCGGCGTGAGTGGGTTGGGCCTGTGTTTTGTATTGGGTATGTACTCGTGAGTAAAAATAATAAGGAAATTATCAAGTAGTGACAACTATTTATTGACAGCACATAAAATATGAAAGTGATTGAAACTTATTTCGAGAAAAATATGTTTATTTTGTTGCAGCGCATTGGTGCGTCCGTAAAGTGTCACATCTGACTTGTAAAGTGAGCAGATGAATGGAAAATGCCGATTCAAGTACATTAGTTTGTGAACAGTTACAGATAGTCTATTGTGTTTAAAAATGCATTATGTACTATTTTGAAAATGTAGTTTCAGCGATTCTATTTTATAACTGAAATACGAACATTGAGTTCTATAACATCATGAATACCAGCATTTTTAATTGAGAAAATTGAAATATTCACAAATACGGAACTGACATGTCTGTGGCAGCTAATGTGGCCGGTATTTTTGCTATAACTTCGAATTTTATTGAATGTAAATTATGTGTTGTTTAATCCTTGATAAAAACGAAAATTCACTATATTTTCAGGAGAGTTAATTTTCCTGGATAAGTGTGATTTAAAATGTGAAAGTCTTTAACATTCATTGGGCTCGGTGTAATTCACCCATGAGCTTCTCCCAATTTAAGTATTCTTTAATGTAGATGTTAAAATATTTTGAACATATGACTCTCAATTCAATTAAAATGATGTTTTACGATCATTACATGAACATCAAAAAAATCTCTCCGTTGGCTCCGCAAGTTGAATTTTTTTTCTAAAGTTTTTGCTACTTAGCGTCCAAGACAAGGTTCACCAAAAATTATTCCCCTTGGATACTCTTAGAGACCAGTAATCTCCATTTACTTTAATATTTATTAATATAAATTTTGTAATAAATATTAAATTTTTTCCGCAGAATATTTTGTTAGAGCCATCGCTCAAAGTGGCTCGGCTCTCAATCCGTGGGCGTTCAATCAAACAACGGCTTGTTCCAATGAAAAGCTGTTAGCGATCACCAAATGCCCTGCACCGAAAGGCAACGACACATCTGCAACATTGGAGTGTCTACGTCAAGTAGATGGAAAGAAACTTCAGGCTCCTACTTCCCAGTTCATATGCCCGGTGAGTTAAGGCACATCACAGGTGTTATCTCAAGGAGTTATCTCAAGCCGGCAGCGCTAGCCGAATTCGTTTACTACGCTCCGTGAAGTCACGAAGGTTAAGCGAATTCGAGACTCGCGGGTTCTTGGTTGGGTGACCGGCCAGGAACCCCGGGATCTAACGTCGTCGAGCCCCTGGCCGAAGGGATAAAAGGCACAGACTGACTGCGACGTGACGAGACTTGACTTAGTAATTAACGGAGGATTACTCCAAAGAACGCGCTCAACGCCCCTTAAGGGGCTTGGAGACGCGTTGCGTCAAGATGTAGATGCAACCAATTAAAAAAAAAAGGACAACGCTCGAATACGAATATTTTCAAGGAAAAGACGCTTCGTGTGGATCTCTACTTCGTCATCTCTGGCACAAGCGAAGTCGCTTGCCTTTCACCAAGGAGTCCGGGTTCGATTCCCTCGAATCTCATGTGAAATTTGTTCTAACAAAATGAGTTTGGCTGTTCACAAGAGCTAATCCAACCCCTGTGAAGTGTCCTAAACCCTATCCTTATTCCCTCCCAATTCTGGTCGCTGGGTAGTGACGCAGGAGCGCGTAGTAGGAGGTGCGTACGCAGTGATGCTACCTGGCGGTCCTCTTTGAGAACTGACTGCGACGAGACGTGGCATACTATGACAATATTAATGGAGGATTAATTCCCAAGTGCTCTTGTTAACAGAGGATTACTCCCCAGCGCAAAGCGCTCAACGCCCCCCAAGGGGCTTGGAGACGCGTTGCGTCAACTTAGACGCAACAAATAAAAAAGTAAAATAAAAAACATAGAAATTAACTAAAAAAAGGTGATTTATGTCATAATTGTAAACGTTGAAAGGCGTTGTTTAGTACATTTCATTTCGTCATTGTTTTTTGCACGATGTACGGAGTCATAACTGACGAATACATCACTACCATATTAAATTTCCTTCTCAATCAGTTAATAATTATGGTGTATAAAACAAACCTGTGTATGCAACGTTTTATGTTCCTTGATTAGCTAGTTTCATTGTCATTAGTTTTAATTAAACAGCAATTATGTTTACTCGTTTGATCGCACACACTACAGCATTATTTTTTATCCAAAGCCCATCCTAAAATCACACGAAGACTTCTAAATTTGAAGAATCTTTGTCAGAATTACTTCACTACTTATCCTAAAAACCTTTTCTTTCTTTCTTTAAAAACCGTCCTGTTAGAGTGTAAATGCAGCATGGTGCGCCCAATCGACAATAATGAATTGTGTAAAAAATTTTCTTCTTGGTATATTAATATTTAATTTAGATTGTTTTATATTATTTTCAAATGTTTTATTTTTGCAGGATAAAGACAAATCTGGAGGTTTACTTGCTTTCTCACCAAGCTTGGATGGACAATTTCTTACTTCAGATCCCATGTCATTAGCAAGTCAGTGTAATTCAGTACCAATGATGGTCGGATGCAATTCTGCTGAAGGAATAATAAGTCTGCCCAGTACGTTTTACAGCTAATCATTACGAGCTACATAAAATAATCTATTACCAAAAATTGATATTAAAAATGCCTCATAGAAATTCTCTTACCCATAAAGTTTCGCTGCGATAATATACATGATGAACATGAACTCTATAAATATTTTTTTGGGGGGACGATAATTCCTAACCAGATACGAGGCGAAACCTTTAAGGTTAACGGAAAATGCCTGGTTTCTTAAGAAAAAAAGATGCCCTTCGTAAGTAGTAACACAGTGATTCGAGGATTATTATGTCAGAAGTAGCCCACAGTGGAACACTTGGAAACACAGTGAGCCGACGTAATAAGAGCCCACAAGTATTCTATGAACGTATGCACCTTGCGAACAAGATTAAAAATTTGTTATGACCTACATTAAGGAGAGCAGAATAGAAAAAAGATGAAATTTTTTTTTTTACTTTTTAAATAATAATTACTTTATAGTTTTCTGTGTTAAATAAGACAAGTTTCATCTTAATACGCTATCTCTAAGTTTTTTTAATTTTGAAATTATGTAGTGTGAAAGTGGACGTGGCGATTTCGGCACATTGTGGGCGTAGCTTGAATGTCGTGGGTGTTTTTCTGCTTTCGTTGTGTGAAAAAGTTAATAGTTTGCTTTCTAGTGTTCGACATACTGTTTCTGATAAGATATGAGGGTTGAATAGCGTCAAAATATCGATGTTCGTGTTTGTCCAGCACATGTACCAGGAATGCACTGAACACTTTAGGAGACATTTCCCGTAAGTTTAAAATTTTCATCTTAGGGAACATTTTCTCAAAAACTACTAATAGGAGGATGCTCAAATTTTAACAGAGCATGTAGCACTTTCACGGGGCGGATTCATAAAATGTTAAAACTTTAGACAATATTGTTATAAATGTTAATATTTTTAAGAACAAAACCGATTACAATGAACCTTTATATATTAAAAATTAAAATTTTAAAATTAAAAAAAAAGTAATTACATAAATTAAATAGTTTCTGGGAAAATGTTCCTTATATTAACATTGGCGAGATAGGCCATTCTGGCTCCCTTTACTTATGTCAGCTCAATTTGGGGTAATGCTGCAAAGGCCCTTTTGAACGCCCCTCAGATTATATTAAATACATTTCTTAGAAAATTAATCAATACAACACGGTTTGTACATAATAAGCATATTCATACAGAACTAACCTTAGATCACATTCACGTATATAATATAAATAAAAATGTGTAAGCAATTTTTTTAAGTCTTCCGAATTCATCCTGTACACCAAGAGTTTAACTTGAAAAAATTGCCTGCAAGCAAACAGAATAAAGTCACGTTATTCCCAAGTTATTTTCAAACCTCCTCAACTTTCTGCACTATTAAATATATATTAATTAGAGATCAGATACTCCAAACGCATCCCTCGCGAACAACCAGCCGCTCGTCTGGCAATCGAGGTAGCTCGCGGGGAAATTCTAGAGAAGTCACGTGTTTGTATTTTGAGTTGAAATTATCACCGCATGACATTAGGGCGATTATGATTATCAAGATCACTGTAATTAATAGTGTATTTTTACATGGCCTTATTGCGTAGAATGTTCTTCAAAACGAGTAATGTAAATATAAGTATGAATAGCTTTTTCATTAATTTTTAGCGCTTCATATTTCACAGTAGATCTTCCGTAGATAACCATTTTCTTAAACATACATTCATAGGTTGCCGACCTATGAGTTCCAATGTTTATAGTCCGAATAGCTCGAAACATGATGTTAATTGAGGAGCAAACATTCAAAACGCGACGCTCAAACCTCACACTTTTCAAAGAAAAATGAAAAATGTAGCCCAAATATTACACTTTTCAAGACTGTCTCAACTCAACGAATAGTGTACTACTTAATGTATTGTAATACATCTTATATTTCTTTTTACAAATAAAATTCTAGGTAAAAACAACAAAAGAACTCAATTTTTGCCAAATGGACAAGTCGCCTTTTGAAAGTTTGCTCCTCAATTATTCTTTCGAGTAGAGCTGCTTTCACTACAACCGCACTCCGCCATGGAGGGTGGAGAGTGGCAGTGAAAGTTAAAACGTAATAATTATTAAATAAATTAAATAATTTTCTGTAAGTTGTTGAAGTGTTGTCTAGCTCTGCTATTAAAGCACGTTGCCTTTTGCGTCAGCTGTGAGAGTGAAATTAGGATACCAAACGTGGACGAAGCACATCGAGAACGGGTACGGCATGGACCAACTCGGCATCAACTGCTCAGTGAGTCCCGCTCTGCTGTCCAAGTGGGGAGCCCTCGCCAGCAGCACTTCCTCAACGGCCAAGATCTCAGCGAGGCCAATCTCGCAGGCTTCGTCAGGGTGAGCTGGAAATAATTATTTATCATAAGAGTTGGAAAAGTGACTTTTTATTCTGCGAATAGGAATTGTTGAGACCTAAGACTTATAGGCCGAAGGAAAAATTCTAGAAGCAAAATAAAATCACTTTTATAACGTGTGTAACTCTTTCCGCGTGTTTTAGACCATCTTATTGGCTTTTCTTTCACTTTAATTCAAGTATACAAATTACTTAATTGGGTACCATGTTACAATAAGATCAGTTGGAAGTAGCAGTAGCTGATCAGACAAAAGTGTTACGCTATCTGAAGGCGAAGTTTAATTAAAAAAAATTGTCATTTTTGAGAAAATTTTGAAAATGTTGCGGCTCTATGTAAAGTAGTCTCAAAAACCAAATATACTCGATTCATAGGAGGAAATTTGGAGAAAATCGGCTGAACGGTTTAGGCGCTAACGTTGACCACAGACAGAAAGGCGTTTTGCCGTCAATCAATTTTTCGGTATTAAGGACCTACAAAACATGGATTCTGGCTACACCACATGTTAGAGGAAGTAGTTTGCTAAACACAGCAACAGGATTTATCCACTTTTTCGTTACCAGAGCTTGGGCATAGAGTTTCTCTGCCGAAAATCCGCCGTTTTTCGACGCACGAGTACATCACTTTCTCTGTTACTAAGTAATTGCGAAAAATTAAGAGAAAAATCAGGGATTGAAGACATGTAATGAAAGAAAATGTTTCATTTCGTACGGCAACGGGGTTTCTTTTAAAAATTTTAAGGGGTCAAGCTCCCCCCCCCCCGGCTGCTCCTATGCACTCGCATGCCTATGTTAATGACGCTGCTCATAAACATTCTCACTTGTATTTCAGTATACTTCATATTTCTCGTTCATTTGGGGCATGAACCTTGCGATTAACCAACGCGCTAGCTGCCCAAATGCAAAACCTCAGTACCTCTACGTTTTCGATTCTAACACCATTCTCAACCACGCCAAGCAGTTATTCGGCGGCTTCACACTTAAAGGTATGGCATTCCCTCATTCACACCACTTTATTGTGTAAAGATAGAAAATAAAAACATTACTATGAGCATTTTCAGAAATAAACAATTAAATGCTATGTAAATTTAAGATTCGTTCCTACGTTTCCCCTTTTTTATTATTATGTGAACGGAACTATACTGACAATCTGTCAATTTGTAGTAGCTGCTTCCAACTGTTCTTGTCCCTAGGAGCTGCACACGCTGATGAACTCTCATATCTCTTTGACTACGCTGTCGACGCGGTGCTGTTGATGATGCCCAAAAATGCCAAGATGGTCCAAAAGCGAATGGTCAAGCTCTGGACAAATTACGCCAAATTTGGGTACGTTATCACATCAAAAACACCTTCGCTTTTTGCTACACAAGATATAAAATGAACAGATTCTGATTGATTGACTAAACTTCGTTTCCTTTAACGTGGCATCTCACGGACGAGGAGAAAATTTAAAGAAAAATTTCGGAGCAGTATTTGAAAAAATGTTTAAAAGGATAAAAATTGCCTATACTTCGCTCAAATTTACCCGAAAACTATTCATTCTTGAAAAATTGTACATGGCCTTATTTCAAGACTGTCTTATAAAACATTTCATAAAGCAAAAAAAGACCTGTTCTTCAATATTATAGTTGTAGGAAGATCACAAAAATATTGCTCTTTTGAAATTTTCGAAAAATTAGGGATTTCAACGAACATGGGACTTGCACGTTCTCTTAATTTCAGTCATTTTTGAGGAAATTTTTGAAAATGTGGTAATGTTTCATTTAAAATACCCGCAAAACACAAATATCCGTTTGAAACTCTCAAAGCCTCGAGTTCGTTCAGATCGATCAAGGAGTATCAATTTTGGAGAAAATCGGCTGAACGGTTTAGGCGTTAGCGCTGACTTCAGACGGACGGAGAGACGTTTTGTCGTCAGTCGATTTTTCGATAACAAGGATTCACAAAACATGGATTCTAGCGACACCACGTGTTAGAGGAAGTAATTTCCTATATTTAGGAACAGGATTTCTCCACTGGTTTGGTTCTGGGGCCAGACAATAAGAGTTATTCTGCCAAAAGCTTTCCAATTACAATACTTTTTCTTATCACATTCGTAAGAGCGAGAAAGTAAAAAGAACTAAATGGCGGAGGTCAAAATCTAGAAACCCACAATTTGCGCCTGTTTCTTTCATCCCAATATACCGCATATTCCATGTTGTTTGGGGAAGAGGTTGGGCCAGAATGTGTTTCTGAAATCTTTGTAGTGTATCCAAGACAAGGGCAGCAGTTTCAGATGATATGATTCCATTAAAAAAATCTAAGTTAACTCTACACATATCTAAAAAAAAATGAAACACTACAAATACCTATTTAGCCTTGCTCAATGCTATCAGTTAAGCAAACCGCAAATTTCGCATCTCCACAATAGAAAATATACAAAAATGTATGGGATTCATTATGATATATACCAATGAATATATATATATAGTATGGGATTCATTATGATATATACCAATGAATATATATCGGCTGAGTTAACTCAGCTCGCTGACGCCAGAAACATTAATCAGTAAATCAAACTAATGAAAATACAACTGAAAATCATGAGACACAAAAAAAATCTCACCTTTATCTCCAAATATAACCCGCTTATTTTGTAAGAATTACAGTTCAAAGAAGCACTTATTTGAACAATTTTAAACTAAGAATGTAAGCATCACATAAATTGAGAGCAAAACCATTGAAATTGTATTTCTTCTTTTTTATTCTATCCTCAAACATCTTGTTTCTGTTTGCAGGAATCCTACGCCAAAGACGGACAACTTGATAACCTCTACGTGGCCTCCGTACTCTTCCAATGAAAATAATTACTTGCTCATTAACAATGACGGAATACACGCCAGCAAAAAGCCTTTTGCGGAAGATACTCGTTTTTACGAGCAAATGATACGCGAATGTAAATGATGTTGAGAGAGCGCAAAGCTCGCTGATGTGTTTTGTTTCTAGCTTTTCTTGGGATTCATTCTACACTCATAAATAAAGGAAATTCCGCATTCGATTACAATTATTTTGCTTTCGTCCTATATTCCTATAAAGTATGTGAGTATCTGCGAGTATGCGTGTGTGCATGTGTGTGTGTGTGTGTGTGTGTGTTTGTATACGGGTTCATCACTCATAGTTGGACCACTTCATGTGTATGCTAGGCATGAAAGAAATTTTCAACACATGAAAATACTTTTTAAAATAGTGTATAGCATCGGCGACGCTGTATTCAACTGTATATACCTATATTCCACAAGTTCAGTCTAGTCAATAATCCAGTTCATCAAACTATGCCCTCAAACAGCTTTGCTCTACTGATTGCAAAAGATCCAAACTCCTCAGTCATACTTCCTCAACCCACAGACTGTAGCCAACCAAAAACTTATACACAAGCATCAGATCCCAGACACAAGCCAGAGGACAAGTACAAGTAATTTTCCTTTCTTCATTATTCAACACAAATGAGCCAACCTTATTAAAACAACAAATAACATGGCAAAATGCACCAGGATGGAATTGATCATTCAACTCCACGATGCAACAAACCATCCTACAGCACATAGCAAGATTAGAGTCAGACTAAACAGCATAATAACTGACTCAAAATAAAAAGCAAGGTTTTTTTCGGCAAAGTGGCCTACCATTTCAACACGTCTGAGAAGACAAGAGACAAGTTGTAATAAAAATAGTATCCCTGAAATGCGTGGTCAGAATTAATTTGACTCCCTTGAAAATCTCCTTTCACCTAGCATAAGGTTAGCATGTTTTTCCAGATAATCCGAGGATGCTATTTAACGTGTGAAAAACAAAGTTAACCCTTAACTTCAATGAACGTAGTTGTTTGGATGTATTATCTTAGAAATAACATGAGATTAACAATTAAACTATAATAAGTAATATCACAGCATTCTTAGTGATATTTGGTGTGACTATTTCATGAATTAAGACATTACATGAATCGAATGGATAATTAAAATCACAGAAATTACGAAAAAGAAATATTATTCAAAACTGCTGTCGTATCATGTGAAACTTTCATATAAGAAATAAAAATTTAACCCTTAAATGGTGACGTGAAACTTATTGAGCGTAGATGGTGACGTGGGGTCAATGATGGCACCACACATTTTAAAATTATAAATTCAGCTTCATTACAAAATCTATGGCTCAGAACTTTCTAATTGGTGTTTAGGACTTTTTTGCACACACAATTAAGCAAATCTATTGTTAATTGATACGGATTTTTGAGATAAGTCACTTTGTTTAGTTTGAGTAGTCATGATTGTAGTGCTTTTGCAAGCTGAATTTTGAACTTCGTTGCTGACATAAGGAATACAAACATCATCAAAAGTGACACTCGAAAATGAAGAGGAAGCTAATAAACATTAACGAACATAAACAAATCTTAATTATGTAACTATTTCACAATTTTAACCATGTCTAAAAATTAGCTTCGCCGCATTCCTAGCAAACAAGATATCAAAAGTTTTGACATACTGGACGATCACAGGAATACAGAATAAATATATATCTTTTCTTTTGACCCTGGACACAAGGGACACCTCTTTTTTAAATTTGAAATATTTCCAGTTCGTTGTCAGGCTGCAATATTTTTCTTTACCATTCTTGCTGCCAGAAGCCCCAGCTCTCTTGGTAAATGTTTATTTACAATTCTTTCGTTCATATAGGGCGAGTTATCTAACAAATGTTTTTAGGAAGTCAAAAGTGATACTTCTATAATACTTTTCATTCAAATATACAGATCACGAGCATTGACCCTAGTGATATAGAGAATAGCAGAGAATAAACCCATGGGCCACCTACGTGCACGATGATTCGTGCTGAATGTGACGCATTTTTGATCAAGGGGATCAATTCTCGGGGTATTATTTATGCTGTGTACCACAGCAAGTGTGCCCCGAGGATCGGTGTGGTGGGCACACTGTGCCAGGCAGGGTAGTTGCGGCCCACTGTCGCCGCTGCAGGGTTGCGCCGTGGGGCGCGACCAGGGTAGAAATGAGGAGTACGGGAAGGCGCCACCAGGAGCAGGGCAAGCGGCGGCGCTGTTCCGTGACCACCGACCCGTGTCGGCTAAGCGGTCGCCGGAGGGGCATTTCCCCTCGATGCCCCGCCATGGAGGCGGGAAGGAAGAGACTCGCCCCGATGCCTCGGGGCGTATTTATAGGGCCTCGGCCGGGGCAGTAAGCAGTAGGAGTTTCGGGAGCAGCAAGCGAGTGCCTGGCAACAGTAGTGAGTTCGGTGTCTAAAGAGCGGGTGTTACGGACTGTATTCTTCTGGCGGACTGGAATTGGGCTTGTATTTAGGACTTGTATTTGGATTGTGGCTTTACAGTGAATAAATTTGGAATTGGGCTTGTATTTGGATTGTGGTTTTAGAGAGAATAAATTTTTGGGTAAAGAACTGTTGTTTTACTTTGTACATAACAATTTATTTATTTTACGTCAATAAAACAGTTAAAACTGTGTATGACGTTCTGTGGGGAGAAGTGAATTTTGTGCACATTTTCAAAATTCAGTGATCCCTACACTAAGTCATACACTACTTGAATTTTGAATGAAAAAACGCTTCCATGTAATAAAATATATTTTCAAGAACAAGCAATAAATTTTGGGCTCTTATCCGTGATGTCCTTCGTCAAGGAATCTTCCTGCCGCGACAAGATGGAAACGATAATTTGAATAACTATATTTCCCCCTGAATTCTAGAAGACGTGCACAGATAATGAAGATACATTTATGTCCAGAAGCAAAACAAGGGGGCCATCTCAGCATTTGCTCAATGGATCAGGGAAAGTAGACGAAAAACCTGATCGAGATGAGGTCATTGACCCAGAAGTTGCGATATCTCTCTTTCGTATTACCGTAAAAAAATATTATTTCAGGCTAGCCATTGTCAGAATTCTGTTCTTTTGAATGATGCATTGTAGATAATAAAATGACGGTCTTCGCTTTCTTTGCAACATGGGAGAGAAGAGTTGTATCTTTTGTAAAACATATTCTGATAAACCCATTGGGCGTCACTTATTGGCCTGAAACATGGGTAGAATTTATTTTTTATTCTTTTTTAAGATGTACGCATATGTATACCTACATATGTATGTATCAATCATATACGATGAAAATATTGATTTAAAGCTTTGAAAATAGACTGGTCGATGCTTTCATACCTGAGACGTTAATGGTGATGTGGGGTCAACAATAGCACCAGGCCGCGAAACAATTGTCTAAAAACCAATACAGAAATACACGATTGCTGTGGCAAGGTGGTTCTTAGAAACTAGTAGGAACGTATAGAAACTTTCGCTGATAACATTTTAAACTGTATTTTAAAGGGAATAGATTCATCGGTGCCAAAAATGACCCCACGTCTTCATTTGAAGGTGCAGAAAGTGATTTTAACTTTATTTCAATTTTATGGTAACAAAACCTTCAGAAAAACAATTATAACAAAACTACTTACAAGAACATTTATTAAAAACACAATTATTAAAGTTGTAGAAAAATTAAGTTTTCAATGTCTCGGAATTCATTGGAAGTATTCGAAATAGAAGGCTAAAAGCAGAATTAGCAGCGAGATTAGTCAATTTTGAAAGGATTGAACGTTTGTACGTTTTAATGAATACGAACATTTGTGGTCATTAAAGTATATTCCTCTATAATTTGGACTGTAACCGTCCACCTAGTTTTGACAGCTTTAACTTTTCTTCATCATCTAATCTTCACATATTAATTGCCCTGTCTTTCAAAATGTGTGTAATTTCGTCATTTGTAGTTTCTGCTTCCAATTTGTATGTTCTATATTTCACTAATGATGCTACAACAGTACATACTTTCTTGCGTAATTGGAAACAGCTACATATTAAAGTATTGCATTTTCTACGTTACCACCTCAGCTAATATTTGAAAACGTCCAATTCAACCAACAAGTGAGCAACGCACTGATGCCAGCGCAGCATTGTCAAAGCTATGTGCGATTATTGGTTAATAATATCGATACAGTAATTAGAATATATGCAATTGGCATCAAAATAATTACGAAAGTTCAACCTGTTCACTCGTGACTTTCCTTTCGTCGTAAGTTATTAACAGTTCTGATAGCATTTCTTTTCATCACCGACTTCTAACATCCATACTTCAGATACGATGAAGAATCCTTTTCGATATGGAGAAGAACGGGGATCATAAAAGGTCGGGGAAATGTTTGGGAATTTTTTGGGGGTAAATATTTTCATCAGGAGCCGAGATAGAAATATTATTCCCTTAATTATTATGAATAAAATAGAAATATGAGACACGATTTTTCTTACTATGCCAGTTATCATCCAGTAACCCACAATAATGTGAGTTACAAGACACCATAAACCATATTTTGCTGTATTCGTTTGATTTTTTCAAAATGGAAACAATTTTTTTACAATATCTTTCACGTTGTTAAAATTAATATTACAGGTGTATTTCATTGTTCAATACATTTATTAACACTTAAGCTTCAAAGTATCTCTAATGAGGGTTTTTGAGAAATCCGTAAGTTTTTGAGAATATGGGAACTAAAAGTGGCCAACTTTCGGAAACGTTCGAACCAAATTTTATAAATAACTATGGACATTTTTCCCCGAAATTCTCCACTATGGAAAAGAGTTCAATTCTCTCCGATATTCCGAAATATTGATTTTGACCAAGGTATCTCTGACCCGAAAAATAGGAGAAAAAGCTGAAAAATGTTTTGGTTTTTTAATCATTCAAAGAATAAAAAGTATCTATTCCATTGAAACGAAAAGTAAACTATCGCATCATTTGAAAAGTTCTTTAAATACATTATATTATATTATATTATATTATATTATATTATATTATATTATATTATATTATATTATATTATATTATATTATATTATATTATATTATATTATATTATATTATATATTAAATATCTTAAAACATTTTGCCAATTTTTGTAAATATTACCTCAAATAGTTTTTTATTCGCTTGCTTAAGAATTTGCAAGTTGTATACGATGGTTACCATGACATTGTTATTAACAATTGTGTTTGTTTTTATTAGAAATACACGGCATCATCAACTTTTGGAAAAAATGATTTAATAAAGTGATTGATGTGTGGAATATTGTCAGAAAAATGCAGTGAGGTATAAATGTTGTTGTAGAGCCCTACTTACTTACAAAGTGTTTGTATTTCAAGTACATTAGTTGGAATCGTTTCATTACTGAAATGGATTCGAGTAATGTTTTAGATTACGAAAGAAAATATTGCAACTTGTCTCGTACCTACGTCAATATTTAAATTTCCTAAAGAGAATACGCTAAAAGGTAAGTAGTTGAGAAATGTAAGAAAATAACGCTAGTGGCTCACAGTAAATGATAACGTTATATTTGGCGTTCATCGTTTTAAATTGTTTGTAGATAAACGTTTCCGATTGGTGAAGGTATTGGTTTTCTACAAGAAAATTTTTGCCATTCAGTAGTACCACTAGTTTTCAAAAATTACGCCATGTTAAATGTATTAGTTTTTAAATATCTCTCACGCCGTTAATACGCACATTTTCAGCAACTTGTATACATTAATGCATTTGTCAGTGGAAGTGCTTCAAATGACTTCCAATGGAGTTTCTCGAAAACTCGAAAGCTTTCTGTGAAAAAGAGCCTCAAATTTCGCATTTAATTAACGCTTAAACGTTTTCTTAACAACGGCTCTAATTTTTTCAACGAATGTCCGTATAGGACGAGGTTTTACTCTTCTATAATATTCATAAAATAACATTTAAGTTCTACGATTCGGAAACCAAAAATTGAGAAAATTTCAACAAAAAAAGTGGATTGGGGGCGGTAGATGACAACTGGCAAGAGGTTGGGGTAAGACCGAAAAGCTAATCCTGGCCAAAGAAATTAGAAAACTAGTTCCAAAAAGTCTGGTGTAGAACTGTAGCGATCCCGTCGCCCTGCACATCCTTATCGGATGATGATGAATGCAGCAGCCAGCCCGGTTTCTCTTATCTATAAGGGAACAGCGCCCTTATTCCTTCCCTACCCTCGGGACCAACGAGTGGATCGAGTAACTCGGAGGCTCCCCATCTTCACGATTTCCTCCCCATTTCCTTCACACTGGTATAGAACGATTTTCCTAGGATGAGCCAAAGTGACAGTTCGCGAAAACAAGTGAACATCTCATGTATTTCAGAGAAGTATCCTCCGCCGCAACAGCTGTTCAGCCACGCCCTTCGTAAAGTGGTAATGGCTCCTGTAAAAACATCCCTATGCAGAAGTCTAAGATTTTCGTTGAGGTATATTCACGTACGCGAGTCAGGGAAATATTTAAATTTAATTACGTATGTGGAAAATCTCTTAACATGCTCTCAAAATCAGTAAAGAAAACTTCCACGAATGTAAATAGAAAGAAAAATGATTTTAAGCTGGAAATACGTGCACCGGTATGCATCTCGCATTCAAGTCTCACTTTTAAAATAAACATAATATTTATCACACAAAAGTACATTCAATGTAATATATAAAGAAGAAATAATTTTTACAGAAGAGACATTACACTGCACTTCCTAATATCAATTATTTCTCGCTGCGCACTATATTTTTGTCGGACGAAGACACCATAAAAAGGAAGCGTCGAAGCCATTTACAAGTTAGCCAACTGCAAACGAACGAATCCGGGAAGGAGTCTAATGGGCTCGAGGGCACGACGACCACAGAACCTTCAGTTATGTTGCCAGCACTAGCTGTTACTTTGGCTCAACCTTAAGAAAATCGTTCTATATAGACGGGGCTCTTCAGGTGAGGTGAAACCAACCTATCTAGGAGAAAAACCCTAAATAAATTCTGCAAGTTCGGATGCATAAAGTAGGCAGCCCCTCTACCGAACTCAACCTGCGCAGCGCCCGTAACGCGACCAGAGGATGTATTCTGCTGCTGACAAGCCTCAAGGAAAGAAGTCGGACCGATTTGATGACAACCACAGCAAACCAAAAAGGTTAAAGCATAGGGGAATAACGGATGAACTAAATGTAGTAACATGGAATGTTCGCGACATTCAAAATAAAGAAATAGAACTATTAAAGATATTGGAAGAAAGAAAAACCAACATTGCTGTAAGAACAGAAACAAAAAGAAAACAAAAGGAACACTAAAGATCGATGACTGGGTAAATATCTATAGTATGACATACCAATATGGGGACAGGTTTTATTACAGAATATTTGTCGTAAATGGGCGAAATGGTTAGGGCAAATAATAGGCAATATGGCGCCTTAGTAACGACGTCGTGGTTGTTGTCAGGATAAACAAACATTCATCTGACCGTGGAGGTGGCGGCGTGAGTAGGAGGAAATATAAGAGATTTGTGGATTGGTTGAAGAAGCGTCGACTGATTATTAAAACGGAAGTTTGGGCATTTTGTCGAAATAAAAGAAAGGCGAGGCATTGTGGGTTTTAAAAGGGAGGATAAAATTAATTCGGTCGCATGTCGTGACGGTGAGCAATTCGCTCGCGAATAGATTAATTTGTGCATGTTAGGACTTGTAAAAATTTCGGGGGTCTACAATACGTGTTGGGACTTTGAAATATTTTCGTGTGGTAGAGCAAGAATCGGACTTGAGGGACATATTCGGACTCTGAATTTTTCGTGGCAGAACCAGAAGTGAACTTGTGATACTTCTAAGATTTGGGGAACGTGTCGAGTTCCGAATATTTTGCTGTGCATCAAAATAAGATTTTTCGATGAACTCTAATATTCTTGAAATTTATAAAGTATGCGGTTCACAAACGATTCGCGAGTGAACTCTAATCATTCTTGAACTTATAAATGTATGCGGTTCACAAACAACGGGCATCAGACATAATATAGTGGAGCTGGAACAAATATTTGAGTGGTGCGAAGCGGTGAATCGGCGGTGTTCGTTTTCAAAGAAGAGAAGAAGATTCGTGGTAATTGGACTTCGGGACTTCGGAGCTTCAAATAAAAGAAGGGAAGACGTTTCTTCGAGGTAGCACCAATCAAGAGCACGCGAAGACCAGAATCGCCGTATAAGGTTCGAACCAGGTCATGACTAAGAAAGTTTCTCAATGTAATTTTTTTTCATTTTGATTTGCTGCATTGATAAGAAATAAACATTAAGTTTCTCTTGAAAGAAAGATAAAATGATTTTCATTGGCCAATTCAAGCTAATAAGTAGCTAGATCAAATAATCTCAGTTTTCAGATTCCTCGCCATTCTGTATAGATGGCAGATCGGGTAATCGGCTATTAATAGATAATAGCGATTATTTCTGACGTGACCCATCGACCCAGCTAGTGGGACAATATTCAGTTTTTTATCAGAGTAATAATAGTTAAAATATTATCGTAACCTTTTTCCTGGCGCCCATGTTACTAGAAATTTGGAAACGGGTAACGACGAATCGCCCAATAATTGTAGCAGTAAGAGGTATGTTTCAATAGTGGAGTGGAACAGCGAGAAAAGGCAAAAGCTGGTATAGCGATGTATGTGGATAAGAAATGGAAGAAGTGTTTTATGAGCTACACCTACATCAATGAAAGAATTCTAAGAGTAGACTTTAAAATGAGTAGAAGTAATCTTACTATTATAGGAGTTTATGCTCCGGAGGAAGGTAAAAAAGAAAAGACCATAAACTTTTATGACAATCTGCAGACAGAAGTAAAAAATGCAATAAAAATAAGTCACTAAAGATAGCTGGAGATGTAAATGCGAGAATGGGAAACATGCCTATTCCCAATATTATAGGAGTCTATGGAGAACAGGTAATGGATGAAAAGGGAAAAGAACTCAGAGAATTTGTAACATACAATGAACTAAGAATCACCAATACATTTTTTAGAAAAAAGAACATTCATAAATATACTTGCAGTGCCCGGGACAACATCAGTGATATATAATAGTTAATAAAAAGTTAAGTTCAGACGTGAAGGACACTCCGTTTTTTAGAGGATATGACATTTATTCAGATCACTATCTAGTGGAAACAAAAATAAACATAAGAGCAAGGTGGAAGAAATGAACTACTTCAAAAAATAAACTACATGTAGGGTATAAAGTATATCTACTAGAAGACGATACTATAAGGGAGTAATATCAGAGACGGTTGAATCAGTTCCTGATCAACATCGACACACCAGAAGATCTCTATGAAGAATGGGGAGAAAATTAAAGGATCAATAAGAAGGGTAACATATGAGGCATTAGGCCCTCGATCAGGCGAAGAAGGAAAACTGAAAATATGGAATGATACGGTTGCAGAGGTAGTGCAAGAAAAAAAGTAGCATATCTAAATTATCTACAAAACAGAAACGAGCAGACTTAACAGATCTACAACCAAAAAAGGAATAAAGCTAAATCATTAGTGAGACAAGCCCATCAGGAATCTTTTGATAGAAATGTGAATATTTTAGAAATTATGTATTTGGAAGGCAAAGTATAGCTTATAAAGTGTTATTAACAATGAATTTAGAAGAAGCAGATACGGCAAGTTTGAATATAATTTCCAGGAAAGAGTGATTGGACTACTTTGTAAAATTATGAAGTAGGATTGAAGAAATGTGTACGCCGAATGAAGAATAAAGAACAAAAAGAAATGTAGATATGTTAGATATGACTTAATATTTCGGATGCTCCATCTAATGAATGAATGCTGGCAAAGATGTACAATACCAGATGAATGGTTACATTCGGTAATTACTCCATATTTTTAAGAAAGGAGATAGAAGTAAATGTCACAACTAGTGGTTTTTGTCTACTTAACTCGTGTTACAAAGTATACACAAAAATTGTGAATAACAGAATTGAAAAACTTGTTGCGAACTGCACTCTACCTCTGGAACAACAAGGGTTTAAAAAAGGTTGCTCAATAATACATAACATTTTTATATTAAAACAAATAATTTAGAAACGAGTTTAATAGAGAAATACATTTAGCCTTCGTGGATATTGAGAAGGCTTTTGACACTGTCAACCGATGTAAATTAAGGAGCATTATGAAGGAAGAAGCATACCCAAGCCATCTAGGGCAAGTGGTGAAAAGTATGTATCATAATACTAACATCGCGGTAAAATACAATTAATTTGTTTCCAGGAAGATGATTGTAAATAAAGGAGTAAGGCAGGAAGACTGTCTTTCGCCAACACTTTAATACATATCGCAACGCACTGGCGGGCGGCGGCGGCGAGGTTCGCGCCGTCCGTGGTTAGTCAAAAAGATGCAAATTATTTTTTGAGACGAGATTTCCTCAATAGGATATCGGGGAGCGAGGTTCTTGCCTGTGTTGTTCCACACGGTTCCGACGAAAAGAAAAGAAATTGCAATGTTTCGAGAAAGAAACAATGATATCTAATAAAGAACAGTGATACACAGACATCTGCATGTCCCTCAAAAATAAAAAAAAATAAAAAATCACAAGAAAAACTTTTTTTTTTTTTACATTATATACATACATATTATATTACATTATTTTTACATTACATTTTTAAACATCTTTTAAAATTTTTACAATACAATTCAATTGTGTATGAGATCAAATATATGTATATGGAGGAGTACAGTTGCATGCATCTTCTTGAGTGCACAAGTGAAATTACATTTATTGTCAGAAGCAAAACAAGGGGCCATTTCAGCATTTGCTCAAAGGACCAGGGAAACTGGACAGAAAAACCTGATCAAGATGGGGTCATTGCCCTAGGGATTATACTACAATACTTATTACAGATATCTTAAGATATTATATAGTAGATAATTATTTTTAGTAGTAAAATAATGAAAAATGTAACATAATATAATTTAATTTAAAATAATTTTTTTTTTTTTTAAAAAATTTACTTGGTAAGTGATTTTACTGCTCTCTTATAATAAAAATAAAGATAACATTACTTATAAAATAATAATAATAATAATAATAATAATAATAATAATAATAATAATAATAATAATAATATGACAAATAATAATAATATTAACAGTACATGATAACAATTATGGTAACAACTACTTATGAATTAACAGTTTTCCATTCCTCATTTAGATCTTGAAATTGTGAGGAGGAGGAGGAGGCAGGTTATGGCTAGGTTCTTTTCTATTTCTACACCTAGTCCTACTGCAGCACCTGAAATCACATTGCTTCTATTAGTCATCGAGGTATTCCTGAACGCTATAAAAAAGTTTTTCCCCAAGGAAGTGTTTGAGTTTGAGGAAGTGTTTGAGTCTTGAAGTTCTGAAAGCCTGTTGTGTTTCTCAGATGTATTGGTAATTTGTTGAAGAATTATATACCTGAAGAGAATGTACCCTTTTTATATATTGTGCTTGTGCACACTGGTTGATGAAGGTTACATGCTTGCCTTGTGTTATAGGTGTAAGCTTGAGTTAAATTTGTAAGGTGTGTCATTGTTTACTAGATTTTTCTTTACAAACATGATAACTTCATAAATGAATATACAAGGCAGTGGAAGTATGTTAAGTTTCTGGAATTGAGGTCTGCAGGACTCTGTTCTTTTTGTATTTGTTATTGTTCGAATGATTCTCTTTTGTATTTTGAATGTTTGCTTAGCCTCTGGTCCACGCCCCCATATTATTCCGTATTTGAGAACAGAGTGCACGTTTGCAAAGTACACTGTTCGAGCTGTCTCAATGGTGCTGTTTCTTATTATTATTCTAAGAGCGTAATTAAGTTTGCTCAATTTTGAATTAATATCTTCTAGGTGAGATTTGTCGTCGTAATTCCATTACTTTGAAAACCTAATCCGTATGTTATTCAAATTCTTGTCATTTACATTTATTCACGAAAGCTTAAATACATGAGAATGTGGTATGTCCAAAAGCTGTAATAGCTATTTGTAGATCGCCCCAAAACTAAACTAGAAATGATATAATTTCTAAGCACCATTTATAATAATCTTCAAATACTCCAAATTTCTATTTTTTCGTTTACTACATCTGCTCATCAATAAAACTACGTATTTCTCAATATTGTTCGCACCCAAAATTATTCATAATGAAGGAAGATTTTCTTACGCATTTTCATACTTCAAAATACAGTGATTATCTCTGCACTCAAATAGCAGTTCGACAGGGGAAAATGTTAGTTTTTTTCTCAATCGTTCCTTATAGTTTTTTGAAATCTGAATCTCGGTTTGCACTTCACATGTGTTGTACGTTCACAGAAAACTCCAAAATTTATTTTTCCAGTTTTCACTTATAATTTAAAACACTTTTATAGATATACGCTTATTCACACAAATATATAACAGTCATACAATTTCGTATTATTTATGTCTCAGAAGTACCCTCTCTCATACGAACCGCATAAACTGTGGTATAGCATGTGAAACAGCGCATCAAACTGTAGGCCCGCAACAGACTACACCTAAAGATGCGTTGCCAGAAATGTGCGACTAGAAATGTGGAAAGAGGCCGGCGAGGCTGCGTCCACACACTAGAAATAGGTTATTCGACGACTTAAAATACCTTTATGCACTACAAGCTGAGGGGGGGACAGCAGTTAGCAGATCACCTGCGAGTCCCATTTCTTGTTTTATTAAAAGCTCTTGTGTAACTTTAACCCGTGAAATCCTTGTTTTGCTGCCTTAATCGTAAACCATCTGTTTAACTAGTTTGAATTGCCTAGATAGAAATACACTTCTGCATTGCATACAAATCATTATTTAATGTAAAACACTGGAATGTATGTGACTTTTAAGGGAGGAGTGCAATCTGTGCATATTTTCTAGAGCTCCGTAATTTCCCCTCCTCTGTTTTATTGTATTTATTGTTTGAATTATAATAAATTGTGAACGATCAACTAATTCAGAATAAAATTCACAATTAATAAATTCATTCATAAATAATAAATACGAATTAAGAAAATAATGAATTAATTAAATTATTTCAAAATACCCCTTCAAGTTTCTTGCTTCAAATTTTTATTTTCATATTGCTCAAAATGAACGGGTCTCATTCAAGTAAGAATATCTTTCACACAAGTTTTTTCTTGTTCATTCCCGTTTAAAGAGAAAATTCAAGTGCCTAACCAATTAAAAACGGGTTGTTTATTTGTAATTCGTTGCGTCGTTATTGATTTAATGCGTCCTTTAACCCTTGTTGGGCGTTGAGCGCTTTCTTCTGGAGTAATCCTCCGTAGAGCATACTATACTGAATAATAACTATATTTGTCAAGTCTCGTCACGTCGCAGTCAGTCAGTGCCTTTTATCCCTTCGGCCAGGGGCTCGACGCCGTTAGATCCCGGGTTCCTGGCCGGTCACCCAACCAGGAACCCGCGAGTCTCGATTTCGCTTTACCTTCGCGACTTCACGGAGCGTAGTAAATGAATTCGGCTAGCGCCGCCGGCTTCATAATCTTTATCATGTCCTTTACTGCTAAATATTATAACCTCACTCGGTTCTATGCACAGTGTTTTCCTGCTGTAGCGAAGGTCTAAAGTCATATAAAAATGGAGTAGAAACGTTTCCAAGAAAACTCGCTCGCTGACCGACTCGAGCGAGGAGCTCTTTCGCCCCCACAGAGGCGAACGAGGAAACTCTTTCTAGTGGTGAGGGGATCGGTAAGTGTCCCTTGTTTCGATTTTCCACATTTCACGTCGCACATTTCTCGCAACGCATTCCTCAGTGTAGAGTGTTGCGGGCCTTAGAGTGGCTTACGGTACAGTATAGATACACTGCAGGTACTGGTACCTATACTTGGGTTTTTCTAACGTGGCGGCTGAGAATAGTATCTCCAAGATATAATTCGGAACGACTTTTCAGTCATTCTCAGTCCGCCACTAGAGTCGCTTGATCTGTAGCACTGCTTGGAGATCAAGCGACTACCACAGCCGCTACGTTAGGAAAACCCAAGTATACATAATCTACATCATGGAATACTCATTCAGTATTTTCCCCATCTTTCCTAACATGCCTTTTGGCCGGAATTACACTGTAAAAGATATTTGACATGTCTTTGATGAACAACTGTGTGGAAGTTTTTGAACTTGTACAAATAAATTTGATGAACGGTTTACATTGCATCCAACATTTCATGTAGTTTTGCTCGCGGTTTACGATGGATGACGCAAAAAAAGTTGTTTGTGCTACTTTATGCACTGTAACGTCGTGGGTAGGGATCTACGCCACAAGGAACAGACACGAGTGGGCATATACAATTTATTAACACTAATTTATGTACACTATTTACAGACCTCACTCTAAGGTGTTTGTCGGAGCTACCTGCAGCAGCCCCTCTCCCAACACGCGCCTTGCGGCCGCGCCTGCGATTAGCCAACTCGGCCGAGTCGCAACTTGGCACTTGGTGTGCCTCGGCAAACAATCTGCCCCGAAGTATCGAGCATACTTCACAGTGCTCGAGACTCGAACACCTACACGTTTCTACAGCACTTCCGTGCCAGACTTGGCGGACAAGTTTTTGCGTTTTTTTGCCGCGGGGAAACCAGAATCGCTACCCAACCCAGGGCTTCTGCGACAGCCCTTTATATGCTCGAGTCGCATTACTTCCTGTGTCATCTTTCCCACGCACTCGTCTTGAGGTGTCTGCTTCTCCGTTGCAATTTGCACCCGGCACCTACAAGCCCTCTCCCCTTTTGGACTTTCCCTGAAGGGTTGGCCTTTGTTGGGAAGCCTATTTTTGGCTCCCTCATCCCCATACCTTGCAACTTGTCTTTCTGGAGCAGGGAGTCAAGTCTATGACGCTACAGCACTAATAATAACTAATCAATGTGTAATGCTGATGAAGTAAAAGGTAAAGAGGAAACGTGAGGACTTAGAACAAAGCCATGGTATTCATCCATGGTGAGGTTATGGGTCGCACATTGTGAAGCATTAATTAAAGAACTTCGAAATGAATTATTTGAGGATGGATGAGGAAACATTCAATTTTCTTTGTCGTTCTTCCTTCTTTCGATATTCTATAAGCGTCATTCGTTTGGTTTTACTTTTGTAATGCGGAAGGACAACATTATATAAACATTCTAATTGCTAGCACTCTGCAATTAAAACTTTAGTTGAAGCAATCCCCCTATATCGGACGCCATGTTACCTATCTTCTCTCTATATATATTTATATTTTATACTAATAAAAGTGAATTCAATGACATGTAATCGACATCAATTCCACAAAAAGGAGTGTATGAATACATACGAAAAAAAATAAGCTCTTCTTCAGGATTTGATGCAATGACCTTGCAAAGTTTGATAAAGATTAATTCAACGCAAAGGCTGAAAATAAATCATTTAAATAATATGCTGGTAAATGCACCACGATCATTATTTTTCTCCTGTCGTTACGAGACAGGTTCCTAATATATTCCGCCAAAGGCCAGCAGCGATGCGGTAGAACCGCAGTGTATACATAGGCGTACCATTCACCGATTATGATACAACTTTGTCAACTTATTGTTGGCAATTGTAGGATGAATATAGTATGTATAGTACAATTATTGTAACTCCGATAGATGGCGCTGCAGCACAAAACGTCGCTTTATTTAATTCCCCTTTTGACTTTGACGTGGGGCAAGGTAGAGAACGACAGGAGGAGCGTGCAGCACAAGATGGAGAGAGGAGAAGGAAAAGAGAGAGAAAGATAGGGAAAGGGGAAAGAGAAAGGAAAGAGGTAAAAAGAGAAGTAAAAACAGAAAAAGAGAGGGAAGACAAGAGAGGAGCAAAGAGAGGTAAAAGGGAGAAAAATAGAGCGGAGGGAGAGAGAAGGAAAGAGAAAAAAATAGGGAGAGAGGGAAAGAGGTAGAGGGAATGAGAGAGAAAAAAGAAGGGAAAAAAGGGGAAAAGGAAGGGAAAAGGAGAGAGAAAGAGGAAAAACGAAAGGGGGAGAGGGAGGACAAAAGGGGAAAAGAGAAAGCAGAGAGAAAGAATAAGAGAGGAAAAAGAGTGAACAAGAGAGGGGGAAAGAGAGAGAGAGGGAGGGAGAGATAAAAAGAGGTAATGTAACTCTTAAATACGAATAAGGAACAAAATAGCTCTTTCAAATTTCAAACGATATTTCTACATTTATTTCTTCTGCGGCAGCAATGCGCCGGGTAGACGCTAGTGTATGATTTATTTATTTATTTATTTATTTATTTTACGTCAAAAAACAGTTAAAAACTGCGTATGACGTGCTATGGGGAAAAGTGAATTGTGTGCACATTTTCAAAATTCTGTGATCCCTACACTAAGTCATATACTACTTAAATTTTGAATTTTGAAAGGGGGAAAAAAAAACTCCCATGTAGTAAAATCTATTTTCAAAAATAAATAAGCAATAAATTTTGAATTTTGAAAGGGAGAAAAAAAAACTCCCATGTAGTAAAATCTATTTTCAAAAATAAATAAGCAATAAATTTTGAATTTTGAAAGGGAGAAAAAAAAAAACTCCCATGTAATAAAATCTATTTTCAAGGATAAATAAGCAATAAATTTTGGCTCTTATTACTTCCTGCCGCGACAACATGGAAACGATAATTTGAATAATTGTATTTCCACTGAATTCTAGAAGACGTGCACAGGAAATGAAGTTACATTTATGTCCAGAAGCAAAACAAGGGGCCATCTCAGCATTTGCTCAATGGATCAGGGAAACTGGACGAAAAACCTGATCGAGATGGGGGTCATTGACTCGGAAGCTGTAGTACAATAGTTGTTACAGGTTGTTTATACTCATTTACACAGTTCAAATGGTAAATAAAGCATTATGAATCATTGTTAAAATTAATGTTACTTTTCTTGTGATGCTCAGTATAGTCTCTAATTGTATAGAAACAGTTATGCAGCAGAAACGATTTCACTTGGGATTTAAACTTTTCTATTGAATTTAATCGTTTAATGTCATCTGGCAAAGTGTTGTAAAATAATGTACATGTATTGTATGTGAATTTTTTTAATGAGCTCTTAATACTGTCACCTGATGAATATGATTTCTACGTCGAGTGTTATAGTAATAGACTTCGGCATTTTCTGAAAATATATTCCGCCCTTCAGCAAGTCATTTTTACAAAACCCCTGGTTCGTAAATAAGAAGACACGGTAATGGTTGAATTCCTAGATTAATGAAGAGAGGGTTACATGAATCACGTGGGTGGGGTTTGGTTATTATTCGTACAAATTGTTTTTGTAATCTAAAAGTCTGGGAGCTATAAGATGTATTTCCCAGAATATTATTCCATATCTCAGGCGGGAATGAACATTCGCGAAGTATACACAACGAGCAGTATGAAGGCTGACTGAATTTAAAAGAATTCTGAACGCGTAGCATAATGAACTTAATTTTGTGTTCAATTCATTTAAATGGACGTTCCATTTAAGGTTTGACTGAATTGAGAGACCTAAAAATTTTGTTGCCTTAACATCAGTCAATGGTACACTGTTCATTTTCAATGGGGCACTGAATTGTTTATTTGAAATGGAAAACTGCATTAAAACCGTTTTCTTTTCGTTTACTATTAATTTGTTATTTCGGAACCAATTTGAAACATCTGATATTGTACTATTTACTGTTTCTTTATTGCAAAGGATGTTCGTATCATCCGCAAAGAGAACCGTTCTTCCGTTTCGAATCGTCGAGGGCATATCGTTTACGTAAAGTAGGAACAGAATAGGGCCTAAAATCGATCCTTGAGGAACTCCACATGCAACGGGCAAAGAGTCGGAAAGGTGCGTACGTAATGTTCCATCATTCCAGTAAGGTATTTCAACTCTCTGAGATCGTTGTTTAAGGTACGAACATAACCAATCTAGAGCAATACCACGAATTCCATATGAAGGTATTTTGAAAGTAAAATGTCTATCAAAAAAGTTTTGAAAGATCTAAAAATAATCCAATAGGTGCCTCGTTTTGATCCAATGATGAGGCGACATCTTTAAGAAAAGAAAATATAGTTGTTTCCGTTGATTTTGATTTTCTAAATCCATGTTGGCAATCTGAAAGCGCGTTGTGTTTACTGAGAAAGGTTTCCATTCGTACGAAAAAAAGTCTCTCTAATATTTTTAAAAGACTGATAGACGAGAAATGGGTCGATAATTTTGAATTTCATTTTGTTGCCTTTTTTTAAGAGCGGCTTAATTTTAGCTGTTTTGAAAATATCGGGAAACGTTCCAGTGCATAAAGATGCATTAAATATGTGAGTTAACGGGTGTATAATGGCATACGCACAAGTCTTTAACAAAGAATCCGGGAATTCATCTAAACCGGACGAATATTTATTTTTTAGTTTACCGATTATTTTGAGAATTTCATAGGAAGAAGTTTCGGAAACGAACATTGTGCCTACAATTTTGGGTGAACTGTCTGTTTTTGAATTTTGTGCCTGAAGACCCTTAGTGAGATCGGCAGCAATTCTCGAAAAGTATTGGTTAAAGAGATTAGCCACTGTTGCCGGATCGTTCACATTTATATCGTTATATTTTAAAACAACATTCTCTACGGGTTTTCTAGTTGATTTGGTAGTATTTTTTATTATATTCCACATTGCTTTTGTTTTATTATTTGAATTCAAAATATCCTGATCGTTTTTCATGATTTTAGCCTGCCTTATGACTTTTCGTAACAATTTTTGTTTTCGTAACTAGATAAGGGAAAACTTGAGATACGTCATGACGTTTAGAAATGAAAGAAAGAATTCGCTTGTTTTAACAAGATGTCCTAATCCTTGTGTTATCCAAGAATTGCTTTTCCGTGAAATATTTAATTTTCGTTTTGAAGAGGAAAGCAAGTGTTAAAATGAAATGAAAGAGTTGAAAAAAGAATTATATTTGTCGTTTGTATCAGCAGTATTATAAACCGTTTCCCATGACTCCTGCATCAAGTAATCAATGAATAATTTAATTTTACTTTTAGTAAACAATCTAGTCATACGTGTATTATTTATTGTGTCAGTGATCGCATTTCTTATAATGGTAAGAATTTGTGCATCGTGGTCACTGTATGATAAAACTTGGACGCTTCAGACTACATTTTATCCAAGAAATTGTATAAAAGAAATCTTTTATAAAATATTGTCTATTACACTGTCATATTTCTTTTATAAAATATCTTTGACAAAGATCTTTCACAGTGTAAAAACGGCCTTTGTTTCGCAGTTGGCTAAACTGGAAGAGGGGCATATGCAGGATTGTCGTGTGCGTGAATTTGTGTGTGGTTGCCACATTCGCTGATCATGTTCATTAATTAAAGATCCGGATACAGCTTTTTGACTATATAAATTACTGATCCAGTTTCGTTACAGAAGGTGAGATAGTAGATTTGAGGCTTTAAAATGGCAGGAAGGGTTAAAACGAAGCTTGATAAATCGGGAGGTATGTAGTTAGGTTACGAAAATTGGATCATTGAAAATTCGAAATTATGTCAAAAATCTCTGTACTTCTATTCAGAAATGCTGGCATACGGAGAAGCTGCCGTCCGTAATAACGCCGCAATTCTAGAGTATTGCAGAACCTCAATGGCGGCATTATCTGGTGCTACGGCAGGTTTACTGGGATTAACAGGATTTTATGGTTTTGGATTTTATGTTTTTGCTGTTATTGGTCTTTGGGTACTTACTTTTTGTTATTGATTTTGTGTGCATTATTTAATGTTGGTTTGTTTTTTAGTTTTATAAGACCTACTAATGTGATTAATGTTTTACAGTGCCTGATACTTTTCAAAGCTGGAGCTCATTGGGAGAAGTACTTCATTAGTCGAAGAGCTCTCTTAACCAGTGGGTTTTTTGGTGGATTATTTGTATCCTTTTTAAAGTGTCACATCATCGACAAATGGGGTAACACTAGATATTTGATTTGTAAAATGTCTACATTAATTTCAACCTTGATTTTAAGGAACTTGTGAACTTATAAAGTTTAGCACTATAAGAACATCTGAAGCAAATTGAATTAATTTTTGCATAATTTTTTACCATCTGTTGCTTTCGAGAATTACGTGTTCATTTTCAAAGCACTTTCTGCATATCGGTTTCTATTTTGAGAGATTATCTTATTAAATGACAAATGTTGAACAAATGATATTATGGGTTAATCTTCGGTATACAATGCACCTCGGTCAAGACCACTTGCGCTACTGTCAGGCCTCTTTTATCTATCGTTCAGTTTGAATCTTGTGTGATGAACTGCTGTACACCTAAATGCTGTATTTTCTGTATCTACTGTTGTAGATACACAAAATACACATTATTACACATCTTTAGGAAACTTCTACTGCTTTAAAATGATTATTACTACTTTAATGATACTGTATTGTGGGCAGCAGCTAATTTAAATACTTAATTATACTCTGTTGAATACTTCCACTCCTCTCAAACTCATGCTACTCTGCAAATCATACAATTCCATAAACAAAATACATGACAATTTAAAACTTTCAAATACATTAGTTATACACTTTTGTAATAAACTGAATAACACAGTATAAGTTCTTGTTTACTTTTCCCCCTGTATTTACGACTCCACATCATTCAAATAAATAGTTCATTTGTTCTTACATTGTTACCTAGGGAAGTTTCTTTTAATGCACTTCATGTGCCTTTAATGTTGTTGGCGTGAGCATCAGTTTCAGAGCCCTTCAAATTCAACGAATGGTTAACGCTGAGGTGGCAATAACCTTTATCTTCTAGGTAATTGTAAGACTTCCAACAGTCCAAGATCTCAATGGATCCTGGCTTGATGAAAGTCTGAATGATGCCTAGAAACATGTCCTTCCTGTGTTTTTCAATTACCCTGAAAAAAGTGTGATTGGATCCACATTAAGTCCTTCCAAACATCCCAAGTTCTGTTCCTGCCCTTGCCTCTATGGTAATTCCTTTTACCAAACATGCTTTCGTCAGTCTCCACAACAATACCATCTCAAACCAGTGGCTCACTTTCATCAGTGGCCATGTCCACGCATACTGAAATATAAAATCTAAAGCAATTGGTAATGATTTAGAAACAATTTCAATTCATTCAGACCAATTCAATAGTGCTTTTAAACCAGAAAAATACGAAATGATTAGCACTTCATGTAACTTCAGTCAACTCTCCAAAAACCAGAATCCTTTCTCACAGACCATTTTTACATACGAGAATTGACCCCTTTCTTTCAGAGATCCACTCATTGCTGTCACTCAGACATTTTCATTTCATTATTACAAATGAGGCATTCATATCTTGATCCTATAAGACCAACTTCCGTACACTACTGGATCGCTTCCATACATTCCGATTCATGTAAAAAAAATTCTCTATTCAAATGATCCATCATAAATTCAAACCAACATCAGCAAACAACACGAGAAGTACAATGTTAAAAAGATTCTCACCTGACAATCTGTGCAAAGGTTTTATTTACATATTCTCTGCAAAGAACAGCAGGAAAATTATGTAAATAAATCATAGTGTGTAGTTCTTTAATTCACTTTTCATCATTTTGTAGCTTCTTCGACAATGGTAGGAGGCCATGTTTCTTTGCATTAAAAACATCTTCATTGTTATAAATCATAAAATCAGTGGTAATATTGAATTTTTTAAAGAATATAAAAGATTCCTGTCTGGTGAACGATAATATACTTGCGCTCTGATTGGAAGAGAATATCAGGCAATGATATCCGCTCCTGAACAGTAGTGGGGAGGCCAAGACTAAGGTGCACTTTAAACTCAAGATCAACCTGAAATTTTAAACGATCAGTCAAAACACATGACTACTCACCCCTTCTTGGTGCACAACCAGTAGCATTGATTTCAAAAGAGGGCTGCAGATATTGAAACAAACACATTGACAGTTGTCATTATGTAGTTTGCTAAAATATATTATGGTGTAGTTTAAATATTTTGCTCCTTTGCTTTTTTGGGATGCTGAATATGAATATAGAGTTTGCCAAAAAAACTTTTCATTGCAATTTGAGTGAAACAAAAAACCTGAAAAAAATCTTATTTTCTTTTTTTTGTTGCCTGAATCAAAACTGAATCTCACTATTGAATTTAGGATTTAAGGAAGGAAATTTACTAGCATTTCATTCTTCATAAAGTTTTTTAACTGACAGTTAAATTTTGACAAATTTTTGCGGAACTTACCATGAGCTCACTATTTATTGGAATGACATACAGAAACCTTTGTGTCTGCCAGTAAGCTATCTGCATGCTAATAATTTTCTCTCTAATGAGCTTTTCTTATCATATGGTACTTTTTGCCAGTAATTTGCTCTTGAATTACAAATGAATAAAGTTAAATATTATTAATATTATCAATAAAACGACTTGGCTGTTGAAAAGGAGCATTGAGGATGGGCATTCAAAGCCCCTTTCACCATAAGAATTTATCTAAAATTGGTCAATGACTGACTCTATTTACCTTGTTTTTATTAAACATGCTATAAAGTTGTTCAAACATAACCTATGAAGTCTGCTGTACTGTGTGAAATACTGTATAATCAGTATAACCAAACCAATCATACAATGGCAGCAAACAAATAAGATGTTATTGGGAATGTGGATAAAAATTGTGTGTAATTATAAATCTTGTATTGCTGTGCTATACTATCATAATATTATGACCATGGAGGCAGAGAAGCGACTAAAATATGAGTTTGAAAATCGAAATCAGCTGAATGTATGGCAAAAAAAACAACAACAGATTGTCATGATAGTTTTCAGAGATCTGGAATTTATTCCTCGGAACTTGTCCAAGCCCCAAGTCATTCAAAAGAAGAGATGTCACGTTATTGGGTGCAGCCTTTGTTGTGCATAAATTATTGTAGAAGCACTAGTAATTATTATATTTGCTCCTTAGAAAACTGGTTGCAATTTGGAGGAGATATTTTATTTAACTGACACCCGGCTTTGTTAGTCAACAATGGGTAACCATAAACAATAATTAATTGGTCCATTTATATCAGTTCTAAAATCTGGGATGCTGAATATGAATATCACTTATTCTTGGTCACTTTGAGCCTGATGGTTCAATTTCAGATGGCCCAAGAGCAGATGATCCAGTGTTTCTGGAAGATGGCTTCCAAAAATGTTGACATCTCAAGCAAAATAGTTAGGTATATCTGATTCATTATTGTTATCATGATAATTAAGAGTTGGAAGGGGGTCATTTTATTGCAGGTGTCACAACAATTAAGGAATAGCTTTTTGTCCACAACAAAACAGTCCACTTTTCTTTCAACTGCAATTTCTCATGAAATATGTTTTGGCAATTTCAGATTCATATCAGCTCACACAAACAAACAAAAAAAAACAAAATGTTGTAGAATAGCCTGTATGAGCACGTAATGACCTGACTATAAGCATACCATACCATAGAAGGTATGTCCTCGGGTGCGAAAAATTATTTTATACTTGTTAAGTTGAGATTTTGTATTTTCAAAATAAACCCAAAGATTTTAGAAGTTTACCTTCGGATAAGTATGTAAGCATTCTTATTCTGCTTCAGTTTTAAAATTTTAATTCAATTTTAAAACTGTCTAGTTGTTTAGAGCTATGAAATATATGAAAGTTTTAAAAAATTGTATCATTTAGATCAAATTGGCATCACTGTTATGAGTTTAGCAATGAAATTTATTTAAATTGCCATGGGGAGAGAAAAAAGGTGGAAACTTACCGACCTATAAGTTTTATGTCAATTGTTTGTGTAACACAATGTTTCATATTCACCCTTTAATGTCTTAAAGAAATTTTGTAGCTTTTGAAAGTACATTTGCTGTATGATTTTTATTTATTGAATATGTAGAATTTCCTTAACAGTTGCAGACTTATGTGCTGTTTTGGACGTATCCTTTCGATGCAATGTACTGTTTTTTATAAATTTATTGTATACATGAAATTACAGATCCTAAATAGGCAAAAGTGTTTCTGGGTAGCCAAGATCATTAAGGTGAATGCACCATAGCAGTCTTGGCTTGAAGGGTTGCAGGTTTAAATCCCACTTTAAACATGTTTTAGAGTGGTTACATGGTGGAGCTTCCAACTGTCATGTAGTGCCATAGTAACACATTTCCTTCCCAATCCTCTCCCTACCGCAATGTATGTGTGTATGAAATATGGGGCTTAGGGGCTGCCATCAAACCTCCTCCCTGCCTGTAACAAGCTCCAACCACCACCACCACAGGTTTAAGAGCTATGGGCTGCAAGAGGCTTGGGACACAGTGGGGTTTAGAGGGCTAGGGTTCAGGTTTTTTGGGTTAAAAAAGGCAGTGGATTGACACAACCAAGGCCAGAGAAAATAAGTTGGTGCCCAAGTGGTTAAAGCAGATGGTGAATTTTCTTCTGAGTAGTTTGTTGATTTGACAGATGATTGTTGGGGGAGGCACCAATGAGAATTTTGTTTTGGCAAGTAGACTGGAGATATAGCTGGGTTAAAATACATTGACAAGTTTTTTTCTTAACACCCATCAAAGATTTTTGTACGGTATGGTTCATGTGTATTAAATATGTAAATATCATTCCTACGCTGTAAATAAAATATATATTGTGTTCAAACTTAGTGTGTTTGTTTCAAATTTTGAAATATTCCATTTGATGCTAATCTATAGTGTTTTTTCATGCATTTGCAATTTCAGGAAACAGCTGAATTTTAAATTGCATCTTATAATTCGCACACCTCTGGTAAACAACTGAAAACAGTGCATGTTATTTCACTTCTTGTTTCGATAGCTTCTAACAATAGTCATCACTAATTAAGGACAAACTTAGGGATGGGTCCTCGATACTTGGGTGGTATCAGTAGTGATTGATAGTTTCAGAAAATGACTCGATACTTTCAGTTTTTTTTTATGTCATTCCACATCTCTTCTGTTTTTAGATTGCCTTCTTTACAGTTATCTCTCTCCTATTTATCTTCTGTCAGCAGCAAGGAAGTGATCGTCTGTTCGGATTCACTTACAATCGTTTAAATTAGCCAACACTGCAACGCCCGGGCACCATGCCCCACTCTTTATCGCATTCGTGCCTGTCACCACCTCTTGAGATAGCATGCAATTCACAACTAATTTAGCTTTGTTAACTTAGCTTTGCTTAACTCTTCCTTGTGAGCTCCCGGCAATCTAGCCTGTCTCCAGAGAGGCACAATAACCAAAGCCTGATGGTGTTGTTTCTTCCCGGGATACTCCCCTCCTCACCCCACCGTGGTGGCATCTGCCAGAGTTCTTGAGTTCAGTTCTGTGTTTTAAAATGACTGAAGGACGACTATATTAGTGCATTCCATATACAAAATGAGTTAAGTGTGGAATTATTTTGAAGAGGACTCGAAAGATGACAATCACACAATACTATTCATTAAAAAAAAAAAAAAAAAAAAAAAAAAAAAAAAAAACGCTGTTACACCAGGTAGTATTCAGCTCCACCGAGCACAAGAGGGCCAAGCCAACTAATGTTGTACCAGACGTTGGAAATGTAACAGATCGTACAAGTGAAGTGGTAGAAGTTAAAAAAATTTAAACCAGGAGACAATCATTAAAGCATAACAAGAAAATTTGCTTACGTGATACCCAAAGATAATCAACCGTTCAGTATTATTGAGGACAATGATTCAAGGAATTAATTAAACATCTTGAATCTACATGCACCATGCCCACAAGAAAATAACCCTATTTTTTATTCACAATCGATTCTCCGATATTTCATATTTTAAAAAAATTAAAGGCACTATATATAATTCCAAATAACTATTTTCAGTACCTACATTAGAAATTTCAAATTAAACAAGCATGTTCAAAATTTTAATTCGTTTATTTTGTAAGCTTCAACTACAGAACCCCTGAAAATGCATTGACATGTGGTCTCTTTATAGGAATATTCTGAAGTGACCCCGAAATATCATGCTGTGTATATGAAACCACAGCACAAACAGATGAATTAAATGTGTGGACATGCTTCCTCCGGATGCAAATGTACTCTTACTGGAAAAACAAAATGACTCTCCCCAATTTAAGAAAAAAGTGCTGTTCAATACCTGTGCTACTGTTTTCGTATACTGACTACTGTACTACATCAGCTACTGTTTTCGGAGAGAATTTTCAGTACAGCTGGATTGATATGTGAGAAAAAGAAATATAATGGATCCAGAAAGCGTTAGAATGTTAGTTTTCCTTAATACTAATCTTTAAAAACTTCAAAAAACCTATCTTCATCTCAATAGTTTTTAAATATTAAAATAGTGCATGATTATGTATGTATGAAGAACAAAATATATTCTTCCAATTCGATTGAACCACTTTGCTGTTGAGTTTTGAAAGTAGTATTGTATCAGTATCTAAGCTCTCAAACATAACGGTATCGCCCATCACTAGACAAGCTGAGAAATTGTGACATAGCATAAAAAAAACATTTTGTGAACTTCACTTTATATAATATTTTTATATACAAAGCAAAATGTAGATTAATAAAAATTACAAATTTTTTTATACAACCTGTTTGTATGAATACACTTAATGATTTATACAATATTTAAAGCACTTGTCCAAAAACCTAAAAATCAGCAAATCATTGCCTTCATCTAATTTGCTGTTCAACAGGACTTTTTTCATGTGAAGTATCTTGAAGAGTAGGGAGAGATACAGATCCTTTCATGTTGCTTTCATTAGTCATGTGTAGCATTTCTATTTCGTGTTTATTTTGTTCCTCTTGCTTCTTTTTGAGAAATTTTCCACCAGTAAAACCTTAAAAAAGAAAGAAAAAAATGGTCCTCTGAGTTTGTTCAGTTCTTTACTAACATTTATATATTTATGTTATTACAGGATTTTATTTCAGTTCTTGATACCTCTATCTTTTATTATTATATGAAAACATTTAGAATTTAAAAATATGGGGGATGAACTATTAGATGTAATCTTTGACAACTCATTTAGTCACATTATTATTTCATCCTTTATTAATGTCAACACCTCATCAGCATTCCCTCAATTGAAAATATTAGTATTAAATTGTTTAGTATGTTTTTAATCAGATAGAATGAGCCCCAGCACATGACATTTTGTGATACTGCTTGTCATTAGTTATGGTTGCAAGGCATGCAATATTCTTGCTCGCCATTGAAGCAAGAAACTTGTCACTTTTGACTTATAATATTTCGTGGGCTACAAAAAATGGCACTGCAGGCTGCCAGTTGGACAACCCTGCCCTAGAGAGGGAAGGAAACTCGGAACAAGGACAATTGAAGACGAAATAAAAAATTATGCAAGTGCAATTTTCATACTTTCAAGAAAAATGAGTTTATATGAACATTAAACCTAATGCCACATACAACTCCTGCCATTTATAATCACCCCGTAACACTATCAAGAAATGCGTTTGGACTTTCGTTTTAGGTTACATTCATTCATCGTTATTCTGGTAAAAACCTAAATTTAACAGAAATAGCACTTGCATCCTTTTTTGTTTCAAGTCTTCAGTTATTATTACTAAATTGGTCCTAATTGTCAGGATTCCAGATGTAAAGCCTGCAAGCTCAACATGAAAAACTAGTGATTCTACAGAATGGCACAGATTTTCTCTTACTAGTTATTTTTCTCATTTCTTTAGTCTGGGCTAGTTTCTCAGTCTTGTGCCATCCTCTCATCAGCTGCCATTTATTGCTACCGAAAAATGGTTGTTTTTTGTATTAATGTTCTCAATTTTTTGGTTTTCCTAATGGGAGAACTGAAACATTACTTTAAGAATATTAAAGAAAAGTAAAACTTTGTCCTATATAGAAATGTACATTACCTTCATGAAAGAACTAATGGACAAAAAAATCTTATTTTGTATCCAGCTTCAATTTTGTAGTTGTAAGATAACACCGAAAAAAATTGAAACTTTTGTGATTTTCGAAAATTCAGAGTTAACCGTGAAAATCGGACCTATGCCACCTGTATAACTTATTTCCTTCATGAAATTTAAAGAAAAAATTTGCAACTATTTTTGAGAATTTTGAAAATGTCCTGAGGGCTTCATATAAAGTACCTCCCAAAATTTAAAGAATGTTTTTCAAAATGGAGCCACATTGATCAGGGAATATTTATTTTGGAAAAAATCATACGAATAGTGTAGACACTTGTTATTCATGGAAGAACATGAACAAAAAAAACACCACCACTTTTTCAGTATCAGGGGACCTCGAAACAAATATTTCCACTGAAATCTCAAAATCAATTTTAAATAGAATTACACAACTTTCTCTACACTATGTATATACATATGTATACCAGAAAGTAAAAAACACTTTGAAATTTAAAAACAAATAAGAGCCACTAATAAAGTATACAATGAATATTGCAACTGAAATTTTCAGGCAAACTGAACATTTGGGAAAATTATTGTTGTTGCCACAAAGTTGTACAGTTCAATAAGATCACAACACTTAAAGATCAATTTAATGCTTCTTTTGACAAACATTTTGGAGTTTTTGTGAACACATGTTGCTTCTGTTCTGGGATTCAGCTGCTCCTAAAAACTTTCACTAAAACTATGACATCACTAATTGAAAGAAAGCATGTAAATTGAGACTCACAATCTTAGAAAGAAAACTAATGTTCTCTTTTCACTCAGATTAATGTAAATATTCTCTCGTCAGCATGTTCATTTCATATTAATAGAGCCCAGATGTTCAGGCTTTTAATTTTACTAAAATATGCAAGCAGAAAGGCATTTATTCTGATTAAATTGAGGGTGGCAAAAGGCATGTAAACAATCCATCATTCAAAAGGAAATATTTTTAAAAATAATAAAATTATTCAAATTCAAAATTTTAGATCAGCACTTATATGGAAAGAAATAATATTGTGGACTTTCTTTTGGCTGTTGGAATTGTATCAGTGAAAATGCATATATAGTTTTTATTCATCACAGTTGTGAAATCACCATCACGGAAGGGACATATCATACGTCATTTACAGAGAGCTGTCCCCAGAAGGTATCAGAGGCTGTTCTCAAAGACTCTGGAACTCATTGAGAGCGATCAAAGCCTGTTGGTATCAATGATAAAAATACAAAAATCTTGAATGGTAACTTCTTCCTTTCTCTTTTATATTATATTTATATATTATTAACACTTCCTGGCCCAGGTATCTCAACTTGCAGAGAAAGACAAAATGCAACAGTGCCTCATGTTGTCAAAGCTTGCAGATATGTTTCCAACTTTATCAAGATCGGTACGAGGAGAAAAAAGGAAAATAATGATGAGAAAGGAAGAAAAAAACCAAAATATGTACTGATAATAGGCATCAGAAGCTAACATGATGAAAATATTCTAAAATAAGCCTGGAACAATAGGAATTTAGTGATTCCTATTGTCTAAAATCAATATAGTTAGAGGTTGTTAGGTCTAAGGGAATTAGGTGTAAAGACAGAGGGAGTAATTTTTTAAGTGTAATGAAAGAAGGTTCAAAAGCACTAATAAAAGTTTGGTGTAATTATTGAAAATTGGTCCAACAAATATAAATGCAACATATTTTTATAAAACAGATACATCACAATAATGTCAATGTTATCATTAAGTCAGTAAATTATTTTGTCACATCACATTAAAGAGTGATAAACCTAATTCACAAAGTCCATAATGTATATAATACGAAAAAGGTGTTGAAATTGTCAGTCTGCACTTTTGAAAGAAAATGGTCTGAAACTTATTAGTTGAGCCTGGAATTTTAATCTAGTTCAAAGATCATAGATAGATGTCAATATCTGTTTGTAATACAAGTTTCATTCCTAGTTCCTCTCTTGTGAATACCTCCAATATATTCTATTCTTGGCAGTGTTTTCAATTTGTAAACAGTAAGTATAGTCAAGGTATTAAAATTCTTTTACTGCTACATGATATTTTAATGTAGTAAATTTCAGTCACTTTGACTGAAATTTTATTTAATACAATGTATTGTTATGAAAAAGCTGTCTTGTTGAGAATTTAATTGACTTTGCTGAAATTTAGAGATTGCTTTTGAATCACAATTCATTCAACAATTAAGAAATGAAAACTTTATACTTCATGCATACCTATAAGACCTGTGAAATTGGACCTTGTAATTTTAGACCTCTGTGTTTTTTGGACCTTCTGTCCATGGACCTATACACCTGAAACTGTGACAATAATAAAAAGACATTTTGCCAACCTTCTGGCTCTACACATGCCTTTCATCCACACAAGGGTAATAAAATCTAAACTGTTGTCACAACTGTTTTGTTACGTGTTGCCCATCAGACATCAAAGAAAATCATAGCTCTTACACCCTAGTGCTAATAACCATATGTAGATAAATAAATCAAATTCTTACACCCTATTTTTAAGAAAAACAATAAACACAGAAAGATTCAGAATATTAAGTTGGTGTTTTACAATATAACCCCTTCCAAAGAAACAGTACTACCAAAGATGAACACAAAGTGACTAAGGAACTAACAAACCAAAAAGAGCACATCATGTTAAGATATTGTGTAGTTTTGAAGGAAAGCCTGCTGATGTAATGGATGGGAGTGTAATTGCAGGACCCTAAGGGGAGAATTATAAAATTACCTAGTGGCCTACAATAGCTTACACATTTTTGTATTAGATATAATGGTTACATAATTAAAATTGTAATTATATTATAATAATGCTTAAATAAATATAATGGTTACATAATATTATAAAACTGCAATGCCTAACAGTTCACACTTCTCTCGAATAATTCTTAACAAAATGACACCTGAGAGAATTTATCCTCCACCTCCAATTTCACTCAGAATTATGTTTAAACTCATATTTTGAAAAAAATTGAACATGACATTATATTACGATTTAATTTTGAAGAAGATATTTTATCAAGAAATTGTCACAATCTTCTGGGTGTGGAGGATATAAAAATTTATAATTTTTGCATTTTTTTTTATATTTCAGAGATTTAATGAAAATTTGACATGCACCATTTTTATAAGCATACTTCACTTTATTCAAGCAAAAAATTTTAAAAATTTTGAGCTATTACAGAGAAAAGTTTGAAAATGCCTTAGGGGCTTCATGTGAAGCACCCAAAAATATTGAAAGATATGTTTCACGGTTTCGAGTGCAGCAATATCAATCAGAGAATATCAATTTATTTTGGAGAAAATCCTGGGAAAGCTTTAGGGTACCAGACAGGCATTTTAGAAAAAAAAAAAACAACAACACCTATTTGCTATCTGGGACCCACAAAACTATTTCCGTCAATTTTGACATTGATTCTTTGTAATATAGGAGTACTTTTTCTATCCTCTGTATTCAAGAAAGTAAAAATTAACTGACTTACTAATTTCTGAAACTTCAAAACGGAATTTATAAATTTAAACAATTTCCTCGGGAACAACTAATTTCACATCTAATACCAATTATATGATTTGCACAAAACGAACTTTCAAAATGTGAATGTTGAGCTAGCAGAATTCTTACCTCATGAGAGCAAAGTTTCTTTATAGAATTGCATCAGTGGAGAGGCAAAATGAAGGGTGACCAGGGTATGATCTCCTGCCTCCCAATGATTCAATGTTCTTGTACGATCAGAGACTAAGCCCCACATCTAAACCTCAAACTTAGCCCCCAATTATGAAACAAACGGCAGGCTAAAAATTTCCAAATTTTTGTTATTATATATTATATTTTTAGTACATTAACGGACAACTGCCAAAAATTAATTTTGAAAATTATGCACTTTAAGGCACAACATGGGAGCTTTAAATAATGTGAATTTTAAAATCCCAAGTATACTCTTTCATGTACAAAATTAGACGTACGTACCTAGAAGTAGGGAAAATGTCAGAAAATGATATGTTTGTTACGTAAGTAACTAGCAAAAGTATTTATTTTTAATACAATGGAGAAAAATACGCTCTCTCTACTACCACCTTCAATGGTCGTAGCTGTGTAATATGCTTTGAAGCATATTATACATAGCTATACCTAGAGCAACATCACAATCCTCGCACACATACATCTGATTCACACCTTGATTTCTTCCCCTTTCCATCGCATACTCGACTGCACATTCCACACATTTTTGTCTGCTTCTTTTCCATGTAAAGAATCTGTGAAGGCAAATGCCTGCCAACAAGACGAGATGAGTTGGGACTAATGGAGGGACGTCCTGATGCCTTTGGTGACAATTCCCGCCCGTGATGTTTGGCTGTCAACTTCTCAATCACCGCAATGCAGATATGAAGGGAATTCTTTCTACGCCCATATTTTTTATACAGCACAAATGAATTTCACAAGGAGAATTCCATATCAAGGAGACGCGTGTGTGTTTTGGTGTGTGCGTTTTTTGTTTATACCTTACCAACTCTTCCCATTGTCCCCTTCCTTCTTCCCATTATATGCTACGACACTATCTGGCTTCTTTATCTGTTTGCCTCTCTTGTACACCATTTTCATTTCTGAATAGTGGATATTGCCCGACATAGAGACATCATGCTTATATTTCCACCTTACCACAGTTTCTTTACCCCTCTGATAAACAATAACTTCTCCTATCCTAAGTTTCTTACTGCGAAATCCTGGAGGTATATGCCATAAATATCAGTTCTTTGAAGAACAAGGTCTACTGGCTCTAAAGAAGTGAAAAAAATTGTCGATTGTTAGGCAGTAACCTTTGTTGAGAAGAGGTTTTCATGAGACTCAATATTATTTGAGGTGACTGAGGAAGATTCTTATAAACATCATCAAATATTGTACCTTTACTTGTATGTATGATCACAGATACTTACATAGTCACATTTGGACTCTCATAGCATATAAGTCTTGATACCAAATTGTTTTCTTTTCATTGGCAAGTACTGCACCCAACCTCATTGCCTTTTAACAGCATTAGTCTTTCATCTTTTGTCACATCTCTCTCTGGAGTATAAACACTTTTGAACTTCTTGTTTACATGGTCCAAAATTGTTCAAATTTTATTTAGTTTTGGCTGTGGGTGGTCATCAGGATTGTATGCTGAGTTGTCTGAAAAATTAGGGCAGTTTTATCAAAAATTATTTATAGAAAATCAATTGACAAAATATTGTAGTTTCAAGTTTGGAATGTTTACTCCAAAACATCAGATAGCTGGATTTCTTTGTAATACTTTGAAGAAGAATTACACTGATAAAAATTATCCTTGGTGGCGTCATTCCATGATGAAATGTTTAGATCTTCAGCATATTTGTTAATATCTGACACAATATTGTCTTCTAATTCATCATCAAAAAATTGATTCACATATTCCGAAACATTTTAAAAATCATTTTCAACAAAAACAGAAGGTATTCCTTATACGAAAATGTTGGAGGAGCTGGAGGCAATGTTAAAGTCACATCTATTTCTGACCACAATCTGATGTTGGAAAGACTGATTTCTGAAGCTCATGAATCATTATCATTATTACATAAGTCATCACAATCACTCTCAGTTATGTCAGTTCCTGAACCACTGAATTCAATCTTCTTAATTCACTTCTTCATCACTCTCCGCAGTGAAACAGCAAAATAAGCAAAGAGTAAGAGATATTACTTCATAAGGACAATGTGTCTTCCACACTCTGCCAGTCTTGACTGCAGCTGACGTTTCCACCAATATGGGTTCATGAAGTGCCTCAATAACATCAGACATTACACTTGTGTACTCTCTAGGCGGTTCTTCTAGAACTAGCTCTGGTGAACGAGTATATTTAGGCTTTAACTTAGTATACCACACCTTTAGAAAACACAAGTATACTCAAGCTTTTAAATTATTATAAAAATTAAAATCCAGAGTAAACTCAGCCTTTTATATTAAATGGTTAAAGAAACTACATACCACAACATTGTAACATGCTAGTGAAACCACTCAACACAGAACAAACTGGGCCAAATAAGGTAATGAAATCTGCTTGGAAGGAATTTCGCCTAATTTCTCCTTGTAGAATAAACCCCAACTTCAGGACCCCCAATAACTGGATTCAGCCCGTCTCCAGAGAATTCAACACTGCAAACATATTGAACCTATTCTGTTTAGTGACTACAGAATTCCAACTACTAACAATTGTGGTAGTAACCATAAATACAAATTAAATGGAAGTTTACCTTTCGCTTTGCAAATTTTATAAGGTATAAGCCATTTGATTCCTTGGTGTTTTGTAGTCATGTCATAAAAAAATGCATGACTTAATAACTCTTTTCATCAATAATTACTTGATATTCACTTACCTAAAACACTACACCCCAGGGCTGCCAAGCCTCCCAACTTCATACCAGCGAAAAGGCCAACAGGACCACCCAAACAACCTCCAATCACAGCACCAGCCAGCGGATATATGGATGCCTTATATTTAGAGACTTTTCTTAAAGTATTTGTACCTTCCAAAATATTTTCTTCAGCTTCTTCCACATTTTCCTCAATAATATCCACTTTTTCTTTCTGTTCCTACAAAAAAAATTGTCTTGCATTATTATTAAAATATGCCATCTTATTTTCATAGAACATGTATCAGTAATTAATTTTGACAAGCATAATTAAATCAAGATTCGTATAATGATCATAACAAAACTAGAATCACTTTTGGAGCGTTAGATGTTGGTCAAGATATTAGACAAAGTAAAATGCTACCAGACGACTGGTGCAGATGTTTTATCTAGGTGTTATTCAAATTTTGAGCTAAAATGATCATTTCCTTTTTTGTTGTAGTGATAAAAAATGTATGTAAATGTCATAAAATATTCAGAAGCTGGAGTAGCAATACAAAGTAATTTTGAAGCTAAAATAACTTATATACAAAACAATCGAACATCTACAATAATACATATATTTAATTGGAGTAGCAATACAAAGTAATTTTGTAGGCGTTACAATGACAACGCCTTGAATCATTTCAACTATATTTAATTACTTACTTCTACTACTTTGGCAAATTCTTGGAATAAATCATGCACATCCTGAACTTCAGCTTGCAGATTATCCCATGACTTAAGACATTCTTCTCGTTTCTTAACTTCATCATCTCTTAGAGCAAGTTTCAATTGAGAGGAACTAATTTCATTAGTACTATTATTAATTTCATTTTTGCCTTCCATTTCTTCCTCATTGTTTTTATCAGCTGAGATCCATAGATTTGTCTTCTGAGGATTCATAGCTTATGAAAGCAATTACAATTTATTTTTATAATGTTAAATTTAAATAATCAGCTCAATCCAAAACTTTATGTACACACTCACCTAAATAGTCTTCAATAGCCATTAAGGCACTTTCCCGAGAAGAAGCTGTTAGTTTATCAAATTTTTGCAAGTCGGAATCAAACACCTGATTCCTCAACATATCCATTTCATACAAAAGTGCTTTCAATTGCTTTATTAACCTGGTGGCATTAATTTGTTCACGATGAACTCGCTCCCATTCAGCATTTTCCTGAAACTTAAAAGCAAATCACTATCATAAGTTAATATAAAGCCTTCACCCTTATGAAATTTTTGACAATTGTAAATCTGATTATTACATTGAATCCACAATTTATTCACAAATTAATTTTGAAAGGTACAAAAGCAAAATTTTAAAGAAGTCTGTTTCTAATATTTCAAATTTTAAAATTATAAAGAAAACATACAATCCAAGATTTGAAAAATGATTAATCCTGCAGACACACGTACAATCTTTCCACACGAAAGTTGCACTGGGATGTGAGGCACATCAACATTTATCTACTGTCTTAACTGATAATAAAATTGAACTTTGCAATAATATTATCATGTTAAATACCCTCCTTAAATTCATGATTTGGTTCATTATTGTTCAAATTTTTATTAACTAAAGAACACACAATATGTTAAGGAACATATTTTAGACAAATAATTCAATATTAGATAAAAAATACCAACTCAAAATAATTAACAAGACAGTCAAAATGTGCATTTTTTTTTTTACTCACTATCAATGTATGCTTTTAAAGACCACTTTAAGAAAACAAAAAAGTTTGACATTCTCACAACACACACAAAATAATTTAGGTCTATATGAGTTGGATCGTACAATCATGTCTAAATGATTTTTCGCAAAAATTGTGAAATATTAAAATAATCCCGTTTTCTTAATTAGGTGACATGCCATTGACATAAACCTAGACTGTGGCGACTTAGCACACACAAAAAATTGAATACCTTTTGTATGTTGCTTTTGTGCTTATGCAGCAGATCGATGTGATGGGGAATAGCCACATCATTAAATTTATGTAAATGTATTTCAATTCGTTTCAGCGGTTGTTTACTAAGGTAATTTGAAGAACTGTCTACAGACATTATAGAAAAGAACGATCCAATTTTCTACTTGTCGATAGTTCAATGCATGCTCGTTCACCCACACCACCATTCAGCTGCGCAGAACACATCACACAATGATCGGCAATGTTCCAAGTCACTTGTACTTCACCAAATTATAATTCTTTGTGGCCATTGTGTACAAAGAACACACAATGACCATTGAAGGCGAATGCAAGGCAGGTATAGATTTGGAAAACACGTTGATTTGCTTCTGTGCTTTGACGTCTCGGTCCGGTCTAACCCGTCATGGAAGCATTTACATCATATTTACATCCTGGTCTAACCAACTCAAACCAAATAAATTAGCTCGTTCCGGCAAAAGGGTTCTGCTCTTCATTCGTAAGTTAATCTTTCGGTTACCTCACAAAATTCTCAAACAAATGGGCGTCACTACTAAAAGTTTACTTATAATGTAGGCTTATTATACAACGCCTCCACCTAAAAGACGAATAACTTGCGCAAATATTAAAATTATAATAATTTATTAAAAATTCAGAAATACATAAGGTATCTAATGATGCAGCAATGAAAATCTCCAGATGTACAATATGAAGGCGTACTACCTATTCATTTACTAATTTACGTTTGCCCTTTTTGGAGGGTTCAGCTAAAACAAATCTCCACAAGCTTATAACTATACAAAAGAATTTTCTCTGAAGCGCAACAAATGCCCCATGGCGAAAATTTAACTTCTGGCAGCCGTTTTGGCTGGAGAGCCAGCTCTGTCAATTGAGTGTGTTGCTGGAGGTTAGGAATAGATTTCACGTGTGATTTACATTGATCCAATATTTTCATAAAAGAGACGATGATAAGAATTCGACATAAATCGTGTCGAAAATACCACGAAAATAGTGACGCGTGTGGAAGAAGTCATCAACTGTAAAACGGACAGGTCACGAAGTATATAGGATTCTGTGTACTTCGAGGGACAGGCTATTAATACTGAATTTCAAAGATCCCGCGTTTACTTTCATTACCCACGTTTAATTAAACTCGCAATAGTCTAAATTTTATCATAGGATTATGCATGTAAATATATAAATAACATAATATTTCTTTAAAAGAAAGTTTTAAAGTGTACTCTTCTTGCATTCTAAGTTTCTAAATTCTTAAGTTCATTATGCTTGCAAATTCAGTCACCCTTCATACTGCTCGTTGTGTATATTTGGCGAATGTTTATTCCCGCCTGAGTTAGGGCATAATATTCTGGGGAAATACATCTTATAGCTCCCAGACTTTTAGATTACAAAAACGAATTGTACGAATCCAAATCCCCCCACATGATTCTTGTAAGCCTCTCTTCTAGTAAATGAACGATTTCTATTATGAACAATTTTTCCATCTCCACTTCATCTCTCTCTCTCTCCTCTCTCTCTCCCTCTCTCTCTCTCTCTCTCTCTCTCTCTCTCTCTCTATATATATATATATATATATATATATATATATTGTGATGACCCGTTGAGTAGCCACTACAGAAGGGGGGTTACCATCTCACACGCCGGTAATTGGTGTATAATAGGCCACATACGTTAAATTTGTTTAGTAGACGCACCGGGAGCGGTAGCTCAATGCATCAACTGATGTCACTGCAGCGCCTCTGACAGGGAGGTACTAGGTTCGAGTCCTGATGGCGGCAGGATTTTCGACACTAGCTTTTCAGCTAGGTCGAATTCAATCGCTGTCTGGAGGAGAATTCTAGCGGCCGGCTGCTCTGATCGGTAGTTTTCGTGGTTTTCTGATCAAGCAGTACCCTACCAAACGGGCCACGGACCGCGCGGATCTGTCCTTCCCATTCCTTGTCCTATCCTCTCCCCTTACACACACACTTACACCAACATGCACTACACTACCACATATCCTGGGAAACCGGTCGGGGTCTTAGAGCTTGTCCCGGCTGGGGCGGAGCCCCGCTGGTGGGAGAGTCCTGGTTAGGAAACCCGGTAGGTCGGCGCCGGATCTCGCCATTCAACGGGGGAAGACCACTGCCATCTCCCGAGAAAAACATGCACTACTCGAACGGGACTAATGACCAGAGCAGTTGACGCGCCCGGAAACATGAAAAAATCAATCAATCAATTTAGTAGACGCCAAGCGTGCATCTTACCTGCCAACCTCATTGAGAACCCCAGAATGTGTTATGTTCTGGATCGAAGGGATGCATTATGTTTACTATTTATTTGAATAATACACAAAGATGGAATTTTGTAAAGTGTATCCCATCTAAGCGGCTGGAACACGTTTATCAGCCAATAAAAATGTCTTATGTACAGTTTAAAACTATTTTTCCACTTAACAACCTCCAGTCCAGAACTGTTGCTTAGCTTAAATGGAGATGGGCAAATACACAAACAATGGTGGCGATGATTGTGTTACCTCACTTCGGTGGGATTGCACGCTCGCGGGACTTTACCGGTCAATTTTGGCCGTGGAGTCCCGACTAAGCACTGCTGAAGTTGTCTCTTTCATAGCAGGAAGGATCTCGTGCTCCCGTCACATGCCCGGGAAATCAGCAGCCGTCCGCGACAATGCTTGAAGCGACGAACCAGGATGTCGGTGCGCAAGACAAGGCCCTCAAACGATACCTTTCTGCGTTGATGCAGTCGGTAGAACGGACTGCACACCCCTTTGATTGCTTTTAGGGTGTCGGTCCGACTGATCCGTCACACGGAATTAATTCCGATTGAATGAGTGATGGATAGTCGGATTGCTTACGCCGGCAGGTACTTGTCAGTCACACACCAGTAGATAGTTGACTCCTCCATAAGTTGCCTAAGTCTAGTCTTATGATATCTTTCTCTTTCCAGCTCATCCTATCCAGTCTGTCTCTCAGTAGTTCCTCCTACCAAATCTTCAGATCAAGTGTTCTCTATCAAGTCCTCAGCTTACGTGTCTTTTTCTTAGATCCTCCGTTGCTCCCTCGTTTCTTCTCCCCACCCCATTTGGGAAGTTCTGTGCTCCTTCACGTGCGTGATGCTTTGCCACTGACTAGTTCGATAATCAGGCTTCTGGAACCTTCCACTAATATTTTCCGCTGACTGGCTCTAGGCAGTCCCTCCCCTTAGCGACCGACTTTGCTATGTTCTGTAATTAATTAATTATGTCATAAAGAGTGCTTCAAATGATTTCAAATGAAGGTTTTCGAAAACTCAATAGATTCCTGTGAAAAAGAGCTTCAACATTCGCATTTACAGTAATGTTTAATCGCCATTTTCTTAAAAAACGCTTCAATTTGTTAATGAAATATTCTATTTATGACGAGGTTTCACTCTTCTTTAATATTCTTTAAGTAATTATTCGGTCGTACTAGTAGGAAAGCAAAAAGTGAAGAAAATGTAAAAAAAAATGTACTTTGGACGACGATAGATGGCAGCTGGCCAGAGAATGGAGCAAGACCTTAAAGCCAGACCACACCAAAGAAATTGTAAAACTATTCTACGAGAAAGTCTGTGCCATTATGTCGCACCTGTAGTTTTAATTTGTTGCGTCGTTGACGCAACGCGTCTCTTTAACACTTATTGGATATTGAGCGCTTTCTCTGGAGTAATCCTCCGTTACTGAGTAATTACTATAATTACTGTTACTGAAAAATTACTTTATTTGTCATGTCTCGTCACGTAGTAGTCAGTCAGTGCCTTTTATCCCTTCGGCCAGGGGCTCGACGCCGTTTGAGTCCGGTGTCCCTAGTTGGTCACCCAGCCAGGAACCCGCGAGTCTCTCAAATTCCCTTAACCTCCGTGACTTCAGGGAATGTAGTAAACGAATTCGGGTAGCGACGCCGGCTTTACGGGTGTGAGAAATGGTATCCACAACACACAAAAATCAAAGAAACTTGCTCATATATTCAAGCGTCAAATCAGAATATAGTTTTCACAAACAGAGAAAAAATATGCATTTGTATATATTCGCCTCAATGAATGACTTTTTTCCTAAAGTGATAGTCAAACTCAAATACTTTCATTGAATAAGAATTCTTTCATCAAATTTATTCCTTGCACGGTTAATACATCACCATTATTTGCATTAATTTTACTTTCAATTACCTCATATAAAAATATAGTTAAGATCACCCAAATAAATAAAAGTTAAGAACACCCAAAGAATAGCTTCAATCGTTAACACTTATGTACATTTTAAATGACAAAAATATTATGCATAAAGACAAAATTGAATAATCGTTTCAAAAAAATGGATGGAATTGAAACAATAAACGTTATGCAAATTTTAAATTAAAAAATGTCCTATTCAAAGTTTTCAAGACATTTAAAAATCAGTTCTGGAAAATAATTCTCTTTGTTTTCTCTCTCTCTCTCTCTCTCTCTCTCTCTCTGTCTCTCTCTGTCTCTCTCTGTCTCTCTCTGTCTCTCTCTGTCTCTCTCTGTCTCTCTCTCTGTCTCTCTCTCTGTCTCTCTGTCTCTCTCTGTCTCTCTCTGTCTCTCTCTGTCTCTCTCTGTCTCTCTCTGTCTCTCTCTGTCTCTCTCTTCTCTCTCTCTGTCTCTCTCTGTCTCTCTCTGTCTCTCTCTGTCTCTCTCTTCTCTCTGTCTCTCTCTGTCTCTTCTCTGTCTCTCTTTCTCTCTTTGTAATTAATTGTTACAGGCTTTCTAATACGTTCTCCTAATTATTCACATGTTTATGAGTTATTGATCTAGTTACGACCGCGTCTTGAACACCATACGTCAGCTGTCGTCGACCTTCCACAGTCCCGTTAAAAGAATTTCGCTTTGTTACCTTGGCTGTAGCTGAACTCTGCAGTCGCGGTACCTCGCATTCGGCCTTCGCTGCCCTCGCAGCGTCGCTTCGCAGTCTGGCGTCGTCAAAGTACTCGGCAAAGCATTCGGGCCACGCCGCTGACTTCGCCTTCGCTGACTTCTCCTTCGCTGACTTCGCCTCCGCTGACTTCGCCTTCGCTGACTTCGCCTTCGCTGACTTCGCCTTCGCTGACTTCGCCTTCGCTGACTTCGCCTTCGCTGACTTCGCCTTCGCTGACTTCGCCTTCGCTGACTTCGCCTTCGCTGACTTCGCCTTCGCTGACTTCGCCTTCGCTGATCGCAGCGACCTCCAATGCTCCAAACGCCGCAATCCGCTCAAGTAATGCCCGTTCTCGTCATCCGTCGTCTTCTCTCTTCTACGTCTTTGGCCAGTAGAATGCACGTCCACCCCTGCCTTCTCTCTTCTCGTCGCTTTCGATACGTTTCACGCCTGCCTGCGTAATGTCCCTTGCACCTCGCTAATTATTTATAGCGTTTGAACGGTTCTAACGTTTGCCTACGACACTCGCTCGATTCACGGCCGCTCGCACAAGCTCAGATCTTTCTCACCGCTTCAAGTATGCAAATTATTTCATTTAATATGCCGGACCATTAATATGCTCCAAAACACAGTTCCAATTCACAATGGTTCAATCACTCCGCTAACAATTTCAAGCGAACACAGTTCTTATCATAAAATTGCTGCTTTATGCAAGTTTCTACGCGAGATGTAAAATTCAAATTACGTCTCGTATTTACTATACGTCGCTCTTTAACCGGCGGTTTGAAAAAAGGGTTTCACAGTATTTATGTGGAGGCTTTCCCAAGTTAGGGGTTAGTTTGCCGACCTACCGCGCGTTCGAGTCCAGTATCAACATTTTGAAAGAGAGAGACAGAACGATTGGAAATTTACAGAGCACAACATTCTAGAATCTTCCGGTGACTGGCTGGAATTCTTGCGGGTAGTAGTTTCCGACCAATCGAAATATAAAATTTCAATGGAAGGGAGAAATCAGGATGTCGGATGCTTGAGGAAGGGAAAATAAGGAACGAGGCGTTTTCTGCTGGGGAGCCAGACTACTTCTGCTGCGACGACCGGAGAGACTAGAGGGCATCCGCCGCGGCGATAAATTTACTTAGGAGTTGCCTGAGTGACTACATTCCGAATTTAATCGTAAGATGCATTTTGCTACTTTTTGGTATCATTGCTGTCGGGACAAGTTTCCGTGAACTATCAGAACCTGGCGCACTTTTTTTTTTTTTTTTTTTTACCGACGAGTGCGCGTCAAAGAACTTTGGTGTGCCGTGTGTGAACGAACGCTGATCTGGTGGCGTTCGCACCCGAATCTGCGGGCGGCCACCGCGTCCGCCGCCGCCGAGGCTCCAAAAAGGCCCCTACCCTAGGGAACCTAGGGAACCATTTGGAACTATACTTATGTCACTCGTAATATTGTTGAAATTTGTATATTCAGGATTTATGTAGATGTTTCTCCACTTTCTTTATACTTTGTTACTTTGGAAAGAGACACACTCAGAGAGAATATTCTCTTGAATGCACTCATCACGGTGTCCAGAGTCAATATTACTCTGCAGTTGTCACAGATGTGTCTTTCAGTCTCACATAATTAGTGCCTCACGTTCTTATCTAAATTGGGTTCCAGGTAGATTTTTCAGTGCGCCGCCAGTCTTTATCCCCGCTGTCCTCCACACATACATCTTCTGGAGGCATCATGAAGATAAATGTAGTGAAGTAATCATTATCCTCTTCCAAAATCGCAATTATTTGTTCTGTTTTAATAATCTGAGAGATGAAAAGATATATTAGATGAATTTTGAAATAATAATTCCTGGTATCATTCGTGCCTGGTCTTCCAATATTGGAACATTTTAGAAAAATCGTCTCCAGCTCAGCTAAATAGTAATATTTCCAAGATTTTTTACTTTACTGATGAAGACAATGTTATTTCACTATTCTCATAGGAACAAAAAGTTTAAAGTAAAAATATGTGTAAAACGTCGGCTCAATAAATCCTCTCCGTTCGGTGTACAAACGAGAAGTGTTAGTATCAACAGCCCATTACAAAAAATGCACATACAATACATGTACATTATTTTACAACACTTTGCCAGATGACATTAAACGATTAAATTCGATAGAAAAGTTTAAATCCCAAGTGAAATAGTTTCTGCTGCATAACTGTTTCTATACAATTAGAGACTATACTGAGCATCACAAGAAAAGTAACATTAATTTTAACAATTATACAGAATGCATTATTTAACATTTGAACTGTATAAATGTGTATAAACAACCTGTAACAAGTATTGTATTGCAGCCTCCGGGTCAATGACCCCCATGCTTTTTTATCCTTGAAAATAGATTATTACATGGGAGCTTTTTTTTCCCAATTTGAAGTAGTATATGACTTAGTGTAGGGATCACAGAATTTTGAAAATGTGCACACAATTCACTTTCCCCATAGCACGTCATACGCAGTTTTTAACTGCTTTTTTGACGTAAAATAAATAAATAAATAAAAAAATAGAAAACTAAAATCAACTCTTGGCATAATCAGGAAATTCAATCCCTTTGTTTTTTTTATTTTTATTTTATTTTACGTCAAAAAACAGTTAAAAACTGCGTATGACGTGCTATGGGGAAAAGTGAATTGTGTGCATATTTTCAAAATTCTGTGATCCCTACACTAAGTCATATACTACTTAAATTTTGAATTTTGAAAGGAGAAAAAACAAAACTCCCATGTAATAAAATCTATTTTCAAGGATAAATAAGCAATAAATTTTGAATTTTGAAAGGGAGAAAAAAACAAAAAAAAAACCTCCCATGTAATACAATCTATTTTCAAGGATAAATAAGCAATACATTTTGAATTTTGAAAGGGAGAAAAAAAACCTCCCATGTAATAAAATATATTTTCAAAGATAAATAAGCAATAAATTTTGGCTCATATTACTTCCTGCCGCGACAACATGGAAACGATAATTTGAATAATTGTATTTCCCACTGAATTCTAGAAGATGTGCACAGAAAATGAAGTTACATTTATGTCCAGAAGCAAAACAAGGGGCCATCTCAGCATTTGCTCAATGGATCAGGTTATAGTTCTAGTAATATAATGAAGCCTCCAAGAGCGTTCCGCGATGAGGAGTCAAAGACAAATCAATAGTCACTTGTTCCAATAATGGAACACCGGTCAAATATGGGTTAATGTAAATCTCGTACTCATAGTGTTTAACGAAATCAATTGACCTCTGCAGAACACAGCGTATGTTTCTAATGCCGGCCTCATTTCAGCCATTGTTGGAGGTTGACTTTAATAGAGATCTTTTGCACAGGCCGTCACTGCAGTTTAACTTCACGAACGAATGGGAACGGACAGCTCCGTGACCCACACTGAAAGTTTGGAAGACTACCTGCGAGAGGGAAAGGCGATAGAGCGTCAGCCAGGTTATTTTTAGAACAGCGCGTGGCAAAGTGACACCGCGTGCGCCAGTAGCGAATAATATTATTTGCTCCTCTTTCTCGAGTCACGAGCCTTGATGGCTCAAAAGTGTGTGTAGTTGAAATGTTTCAAAATAATGTAACATACAACGAATTCTGATCACAATAAACGACGTTCTCTTAATGATGTAATTTAGTCCTAGCGGGACATCATAAATATGATAACATTAACCGAATGATAACACTAACCGTGATTACAGTAAGCGGCGACCACTGTATTAAAAATTCACTGATCAACGGTTATTTATCTTTCATTTATGGCATTCTAACTATTAACACGTTTCTTCTATTACTTAGAAAATAGAGACACCTGCCTTTGCTCGGCGATGTTTTTCTACATCGATGGAAAAATGCGAACAAGAGGTGCTACAGAATGGCACAGACTTTCTCGTAGTATAGTTTTCTAATTTCCTTGGTGTGGTGTGGCTTTAAAGTTTTGCTCCATTCCCTGGCCAATTGCTATCTATCGTCGCCCAAAGTACATTTTTTCACATTTTCTCAACTTGTTTCTTGCCTTAGGTACAACCGAAATATTACTTCAAGCATATTAAAGAAGAGTAAAAACTCGTCGTAAATAGAAATTTTCATTGAAAAAATTGAGCGTTTTTTAGAAAATGGCGATTAAGCATTACTGTAAATACGAAATTTGGAGCTCTTTTTCACAGGAATCTATTGAGTTTTCGAACAACATCATTTAAAATCATTTAAAGCACTTCCACACTCAATTATAATGATGCCTACAAATCGATGAAAATATCTATATTAACGGAGTGAGAGGTATTTAAAAAAATTGCATTTATGTAATTAAAAAAAATGAATACACCAAAACGAACTTTACGTCATAATAAACAGTGGCGCACATAGCACTATCTATTAGAAAAAATTGAAGAAAAAATTTGGAGACATTTTTGAGAAAATGGTGTTTGAGCGCTTCTGAAAATGCGGGATTTTGAGCTCATTTGTACAGAAAACGGTATAGTTTTCGAGAAATTTTATTTGACATTATTTGAAGCACATGTACTTATAAATATAATAATGTGAAGAAATTACCTTTAATGTAAATATTACCGACGCGAGAGACAAGTCAAAAATTTTTCATATTCAACATTTTTGAAAAAACAAAAGAATAGAGTATTATGGCGTTTATGTCATGGTGTAGGTTTCGTTTGGCACTAACCCTACCAAAATTTTAAAGAAACAATTTGGACCGTTTTGAGAAATCTTATTTTTGTAATTTTTTAAAATTGCAAATATTGCATGCACTATTGCACGAAAAGTACAAAAATTTGCGAAACAATGTATATGACCTAATTGAAAGAACTATTTATGCACAACTAATTTCCTTTTAAGGAAAAATCTCTATCTTCAATTTTGTAGTTGTAAGACACCGAAAAAATTCAAACTTTTGCAATTTTCGAGTTAACGGTGAAAATCGACCTATGCCACATATATAAGTGTAATTTACTCTATTCTTACAAGAAATTTAAAGAAAAAAATTGGAGCCTTTTTTTTGAGAAAAGTTTGAAAATATCCGGGGGCCTTGATGTAAAGTACCCCCAAATTTTAAAGAATGTTTCTCAAAACTTCAAAGCTTCAGCTAGAGCCAGATGAACTGGGGATTCTTCAATTTGGAAAAGATCGTACGTGTAGTTTAGGCGCTAGTAGTGTTCACAGACGGGCGGACGGACGGACGGACAGATGGACGGACGGACGGAACGCACGTTTGGAAAAAAATAACACTTTTTTCGGTATCTTGGGACCCCAAAACGTGTATTTCCGTTGAAATCTCGAAATCGATTTTCTGCAGCTTTACATAACTTTCTCTATACTACGTATATTCGCATGTATACGAGAAAGTAAAAATCTTCCCACGTCACATTTCCATTTCTCTTCTTTTTGGTTTCTGTTAGTACGCAACCTCGATTTTGCGCGATTTTAATTCATTTGTTACTTCCAGGTCTTTATTCCTCAGACCTTGGAGTTCCAGAATCCTAAATTCGTTATTTTTCCCTTTCCTTTTCGTCGTATAGTTCTGTGTCGAGGGCGTTGAACGTATTTTGCAAGTTTCATTTTTACTTTCTCCCTTCAGCTTACGCAGTAGAGAGAAAGTAATAATGCTGCGCCAAAAAACTGCAAATTTTCGGTAGGAAAACTTTCATTACAAGGCCCTGGTAACGATAAAATGGATAAATCCAAGTGTTATATTTAGAAGAAAAAATCGTCTAACACGTACTGCAGCCAGAATCCATGTTTTGTGGGTCCTTGATACCGAAAAATCGATCGACGGCAAAACGCTCGTCTGTGGTCAACACTATACCGCCTAAACCGTTCAACTGATTTTCTTTAAACTTGATATTCCCCAATCGATCTGAATAAACGCGTTGAGTTCCAGTTGAATGAACGAGCGGCTTTGGGAGTTTTGATTTTTGAGGGTACTTCACATGAAGCTTGAAAAATGTTTCAACATTTTCTCAAAAACGGATTTAATTTTTTGATCAAACTTCGCTACAGAGAATGGTGGTGGTCGCCTGTTCGTTGAAATCACAGATTTTTTGAAAATTGTAAAAGAGCAATTTTTTTCGGGCATTTTCCTACAACTAAAACATTAAGATACATATTTTCCTTAAGAAATCTATTCATTAAAGACGTATCTTTTAATAAGTTCATGTTTAATTTTTCGAAAATATGAGTAGTTTCCGTGTACTTTTACGCGGAAAACAGGCAATTAAAAAAAACGCTCAAATTTTAGAGCTACAATATAATTTAAAAGATTTCTAAAAAACTATAACAACAGTTAATTTCAAGATTGCATCTCTAGCCTCTCACCGACACAGACCTCAGATTATTCTCTATTTAAAGGCTCGAGAAATTTAAAACAGCCATACAAATCTGAAGCACCAATTAGAGACAAACATATGAAATCGACAAGAAGTGCTAAAGAAAAACTTGAAGTTTCTGGACATCATTTTGTTGATGTTTTTCAAAGCATCCCACCTGCCTTGATGAAGATGAGGAAATTCAAGAATATCTTACTTCACCAGCACACTTCCTATAAAATTCTTCACTTTTATAGAAATACTTAACGTGATAAAGAACGAACTTTCCTGCAAAAAAGCTCCAGGCTATGACCTTAATTCTTTTTCTTTGTCAGGTAAACGGCGGGTTTTTGAAAGAAAAATAAACTACCTCGAGCGAACTTTTTTTGCTGCTAATTCGGCCGAAAGAGTGGTTATAGTTGATGGTCTTCCAATTCCGACGCCAATTGTGAATTAATTTGGCAGTACATGTGCAAACACAATTCTCGCATTTTTATGAATAATTTTGATTTTTTGCGACATAGCGGATATTATAACGCCTCGAGCGCGTGTTGGCAGAGTGCTGCGAGACCTTGAGTGGTGGACTTTTACATTCAACATAGCCGTTGAATACGAGTTCTAAAAATCATCAAAAAATGTTTTACTCAAAAAATGTTTATGAATATATGACAATATGTATTTCATTCGTTTCATTTTACGCTCATTATTGTGATAAGCCAAGAATCCTAGGGTTAGTTTTAATGATAGAATCGGCATCCAGCGTCAGAGATAATAGCATTGTTTGCAAACTCGAAAGTCAAAGAAAACGCGTTGTTAGCACAACGAACTAACAAAGTTTAATATTTCTAGCTTAGCGTGCCAACGCTGTGCAAATGGACACGGCCCCGAACACATTATGTGCAGAAGGTGTGAAGAGGGCATTGGATGGCCAATATCTTTTAGAAAGACACAAGGAATCATTCTCTAGAAAATTATTGAAGCGAATGCACGTAAGCGGTTGGTGAGATGCGAACGGATTTTCAGCATAGGCTGGGTATTGTTTAAATGATAGTGAGGCGGGAATGCATGATTAGTTTGAGAGCTTGGTATTGTTAATTGTACTAAATTGTAATTGTAATTCTATTATGTAGTAGCTGGAAGTTTGAATTAAAAGACTTCGTGTTTCGAGGGGATATATATAGGTAGCGCTAGATGGAAAAAGTTTTCAAAAGGAAGCTGAATATAGTTAGTCGCGAGTAGGTGTTTCATACGAAACACACTATTTATAGCAATCGTTGAGGACATTCCGGAACATTTTTTTAAAATTTAGGCAAGGACATTGCAAGGAGAATTGGCACACCAAGAATTCCATGGACAACATTCTGCTGGTCAGCCGAGAAGCCATCTACCAAGATATTATAGTAAACTTACGAACTATTCTCAAACCTGTACGGTGTTTAATGAAAAGTAATTCACACAAAATCAATAGAATTGTAATATAAAGGTTGTAAGAACAAATGTTATTTTTTATTGTTGAAAAAGGCTGACAATTTATATAGTTGCCATCAATCAATAATTGGTTTCAATCAATAGAACTTCCAGGAATCGTGATTTGTATAGAATTAAGTCCACATGTAACAGGTAAGGAGTAATATATTGTACGTCGAACTCATGATTAAATTGACAGCAAATTTAATAAATTAGTGTTGAAATTTCATAAATTGCTGGCGCACCGTGGAGCATGAGAAGAAAAATTTCATATTATAGACAAAAAATTATGTATAGTCTCATTTGAAAAAAACAAAGTTACCTCAATATCTCGTAAAATAAAGTGATAAAACGGAAACCAATACAACATACATCAATTAGAACCATCCCCTCGGGCAGTACTGTGAAAACTACATTGCGATAACTTCCACCGTTCAAAAATTACAGGTGGTGCTAAAGTTACGTGACTCACCTGTATGTATGTATGTATATGTGTGCGTGTGTGTGTGCGCGTGTGTGTGCTTCGCGTGTGCGTGTGCGTGTGCGTAGCGGTGCGCGTGTGCGCGCTGCGTGCGTGCGGCGTGTGTGTGTGTGTGTGTTTACGAGGGTAGGTGGAAATTTTCAAAAGACACCATGCGGCCCGTACCAGTGTGAGATTTTACCCACTAAAACCAACCTCCCTTCTCCTCCATCCTCCCCGCGGAACCGCCGTTAGGCATTACATCACGGGGAATGGATTAGAGTGGCCTAGTCACAAGCCACTTCTCTTCGCCAAAACGTAGGAAGGATCAAACGAGGATCAATCGACTTCCCTTCTTTCCCTTTCTATTCTTCTGAGCTCAGCTATTATGGTCTGCGCATATGAGCTCACCGCATCCCAGTTGGTTTCTGAGGCGAACATGCACCCAACCATTGCTTCGGGTGTCAGCGGGTCGATCCCGAGTATACTCATAACGTGCCGTCGCTGCAGATGGTATCGCGGGCACTGGAAGAACACATGCTCGGCGTCTTCGACAGCAGGTTCACATAGTGGACAGAATGGGGTATCCTCCAGCTTGAACCTGTGGAGATATGCCAGAAAGCATCCATGTCCAGACAACAGCTGAGTCAAGAAGAAATTTACTTCGCCGTGTTTACGGTTGATCCACGGTGCAATGGAGGGAATCATGCGGTACGTCCATCTTCCTTTAATGAACTTGTCCCATCGATCCTGCCATTCAAGCAGTGTTGTCGAGCAGTCTGGTTCTCTTCTTTGTGATATCGCCTCCGTCTCTCCTGCGCCAAGATATTGACAGGAGGCATCCCCGTCATGACGCACACTGCATCGCTTGACACAGTGCGGAATGCACAAGCTACTCGCAATGCTGATAACCTGTACATTGACGTCATCCCTCGGATATAACTATTTATCGACGTGGAGTTGGCCCACACTGGGGCTCCATAGAGGAAGACGGACCTCACAACCAAGGCCAGAAGCTTCCGTTTCTCCTGACAGGGCCCTATGTTGGGCATTAGTCTTGACAGTGCTGCATTAATTACCGCAACTTTATTGCTGGCGTACTTCAGGTGGTCAGCAAATGTCAGACGGGCGTCAATCATGAAACCAAGATATTTGATCGACGGCTGTGATGCAATACGGTGGTCTCCGACTTTGAGAGTGATAGTTTCTCTCTTTTTCCTACTAGTGACTAGGATAACCTCAGTCTTGTGTTCAGCTAACTGCAGCCCTGAGGACGTCAACCACTGACTAACAATAGCGATCGCTTCGTTGCAAATATAGACAATTTCCTCAATGTACTTCGCAACGGCGACGATAGCAATGTCGTCCGCGAAACCAATAATACTGGTGCCTTCTGGGAGGGGAAGCCGAAGGACCTCGTCATACATCACATTCATAATAGTGGACCCAATACCGACCCTTGCGGGACAGCAGCCGTGATATTATGTACCTTCGGCCCATTATTTGTATTGTAAAACAGGGCTCTATTGCTCAGATACTTGGCCACAATCTTCCTCAAGTACGTTGGCACATTAAATCTGCGGAGAGCTTGGTGAATAATTCCACCTGGCCGAGTTGAATGCATTTTTAATATCCAACGTAACGACAGCACAGTACTGTTTTGGGCCTCTCTTCCATCTACTTCCTCCAATTGCTTGTCGGGCGGTGTTAATGACAAGTTAGACTGCGTCAACAGTCGAGCGGGCTCTGCGGAAACCATACTGATTTTCCGAAAGGCCTCCTTCCTCCTCCACAGCTTTCTCCAGTCTGGTACTAATAATTCTCTCCAGAACCTTGCCAGCTGTGTCAAGCATACACAATGGCCGTTATGATGATGGATCTTCGGGAGATTTATTCCCCTTGGGGAGGAGCACCAAGCGCTGTTTTTTCCATCTTTCTGGATACACCCCTTCCCTCAAGCAAGAATAATAAAGATTCACAAAGATGTCGGTGTGAGCGAGTATCGCAGTCTTGAGGGCAATATTGGGAATGTTATCCGGTCCGGGAGCCTTTGTGTTGCCGATTCTGCTGATTGAGTGCAGAATTTCTTCTTGCGTAACTGGAAGAATTATTTCTAGCTTAGATAAAGCTATATTAACTGAGTCACCGGGGTGGCTCGGGAAAAGGGCTGTCACAATTCTGAGCAGCATTTTGGGGCAAGTTGGAGAACGTAGGTGCCGCTGTCTTAACCTACACATGACCGTCTTGTACGGCCTACCCCATGGATCCTTTTCCACCTCGTCACACAGGCTTTTGGCGCATAAGCGTCTCTTGCGGATTTCTATCTTCAACTGGCTTCGAGTGAGTTTGTATTGCTCTTGCAATTGAGGAAAGTTGGTAGAGTACGTTTTGCTGTTCAAGCGCGGCGTGTGATAACATGGGAGATAATTTTGATGCTTAACTTTTGTTTATTTACAAACCATGGGTCCGGAATACGTTATTACTAAAAAATATATACTTTTCATTAACTGGAACATCCCCAATTCATAACGAATGTCGAATCCGGTTCTGGTTAAATTTAAAAGAAATAAAATCGCGTCTGGAATATCCCTCAAACAGAAATAAGTCTCTAACGCCCACGCCCATTAGTAGTTGATAGTTTTTAAGATTTTATTTTGCTACACATTTCCTCTGGCCATTGCAATAGTATTTTGTCATCCACAGATTGCGATTATGTAAATACAAATATATCGTTTCTTTCGCAAATCCTTTTACGCCCACAGTAGGTGGTATTTCCACGGTAACCAATAAGGCGAGACTATTTTAGAATAGCTAACGATCCTGGAGATACAGAGATGATAAGACTGCACACACGTGCCAATTTTGTCTTCGGAGAAAAAATAATTAGAACGATTAAGAAATCGAAAAATTTATTTCTTCGTAAATGTGCAAATATGTGATTTTCATTGTGCCAATCTACTTGGAATATAATAGTTCATGCATCTTCAGTTGTCAGCAGGCTCAATAGCCAATGCGGAACCGCGTTGTAACCTGACATTGTAGCCAACCTCTGCACCTGGAGAAAAAATCAACACACGTTCTTTGACGAATCATCAAAGTTAACGGAGCGTCATTTCTGACGGAAAAATTTTGGTGAAACGTAAAGATGCGTCAATATTTTGACGTTCAAGACAGATTTGACGAGTGTTGATGAAATCCACCGTAGGTCTCGCCTTTTCTTCTTTATCCGCGAGATTTTGGTCAACACGTGTAAAATAGCTTTAAAGTCCTGGCTCTCTCGGACAAAGTGAAAACATCCTGTCTTCTTCCAACGTAATCATTTGTAAAGTTTTCAGATGTGTAATATCAAAGAGATTGTTCAAATTAATACTAAACTCCATTTCACGATGCTTAAAAATAGCTTCACACTTGTTTGCGTTTTTGTTTGTTTTTTTCGGTGGGGGTGTGTGTAATTTTCTCCACTCCAAATACAAGTTATAATTTTTTTGCGAACAATGCTGATTAGCACTTGTCGGAATTCTCGCTTTCTCTCGAAAATCATGCACTGACGAACCACCAGTTCGTACTTGCACTAACTGTTAATTTTACTTCCAGTATGTTATCAACTAAAACTTCAAGCACTTGTTTATTTGATGGTAAATTGTGTCGTTATTTGGTGTTTTAATTCAATAATTAATATTATCTCCTATTGAAAACACACGTTCCACGGCACTGCATAACATTTGGCTTTATGTTAGATTAGCGACCTGCAAACAGGTGTGACACGGTCGATTAAAATTCTTGAACTGTTAGTCTCGCGGCTGACTCAGCGGTCAGGTTTGTACTTGTCCGTCATGCGAGCTCACGCTGAAGTCGGCACGAGTTAGGATGCTCCGATCGCAACAAAATTTTACATAGGCATGTTTTAAGGTCATTCGAACAAAATTGGAGGGTGAGCGTTCAAAAATTTCGAAGTCGGAAAATAAGGGACACCCTAATGCCCAGGCGAATTCACCTCATCACCTGACGTAGGAAAGTAGAGTTGTTTATGTGATTTTTGCTCGTGTTTTCTTTATGAAACAATTAATGAAGCTAAAGATTTGATGCCAACGCATTGCCAGATGAAATTAAACAATTAAAATTGGTTCACAAATTTAAGTTAAAAGTAAAATATTTTCTCCTGCAAAACTGTTTCTGTACAATTAGAGACTATACTGATCGTCAAAAAGAAAAATATTTTTTACTTTAACAAAACAATGATATAGCATAATGAATTAGTTTACATTTGCATTGTATAATGTTTAAAAAAGACTTAAATGCCCGTAACAAGTAATGTACATCAGCTTCCGGGTCAATGACCCCCATCTCGATCGGGTTTTTGTCCAGTTTCCCTGATCCATTGAGCAAATGCTGAGATGGCTCCTTGATTTGCTTCTGGACGTAAATGTAGCTTCACTATGCGCACGTTTTGTTGAGCTTTCCTTTTGCTTGTTGCAGTAGTAGTAGAGCTTAGGGTGAGTTTCTATTTGTTAGCAATAGAGAAAAATCAAATGTTTGTTCGTTTACCATTGCAAATAAGTTTTCTATAATTCGGCAACGAAAATATCAATTTTGGAAATGTTAATCTCTCGGTTTTTTAAATTTATTATTATTATTTCATCTTTCTACTATTAATAGTTAAATTGTTGGGAAGGGATTCTGAAACTCAAGCAAGCGTGCGCAAATGATTTTCTCCCCCCATACGTCACATGCAGTTTTTGACTAATAAATAAATAAATAGATGTTATAGAGAATGTCCCACTGACTATGCGCCAGTCCCATAACTTCTAAGCGGTTCACGACATCGAAATGCCGTTTTCGTTCAACAATGTTAAATCATGAGGCTTAAGTAATACGCCGTAGAGATAGAAATAATATAGATACGTAATAATATACCGTTAGATATGAAGGAGACTATTGATATCTCCGTCAAAGCAGACACGACTATGAATGAACTTTTAGGGTCAGAATTATTTCTAAGATACAAAATCGTTTCTTTTAAGACTATTGATGCAGTACCGTAGTCTCAGATGGACTATAAGTTTCAAGATTTTGAAAACTTTCAGTTTATTCAATTTCTCGACGAAATGCAGTGTTCAACCTACGAAGGGCTCTTTCGTTAAGAAAAGTTTTCTTTCATAATAAAATAATAACCATACTTTGACTGTAAACAGTTTCGAAAAGAATTGACAAATGTATACTTTTAAAATGTACAATACATGGCTGCAGATTTGTAGCTTAAGTATTTGTTAGACAAATTGGTCTAGAAAAACTTATCAAGAGACGGTTGGGCACAACTCAGATCTTTCTCTGTCTACAGCATTATGTGAAAGGAATATGATTACATTAGTGTAAAGACATTCCTGAGAAATTCCATGGGAAACATTAGAATCGGTAATTTCAGTTCACTGGGTATCGAGAAGTGTCTGCTAAATTAACTGTGCAGAAACGGCAGCTTTAAAGAACAAATTATTGACGTTTTTTGCTAATGAAAAGAAAACGATGATTGGAGCTAATTTACAAAAAACTGTAAGATTTTCAGAATACCCAACTGCATGACGCTTCGCCACTGTTCGTTACTATATGACCGTTACCTCGACATGAATCGTAGATTAACACTATCTAATGACGAACGGCCAATGCGCTCGTGCCATTTCCTTTGAGATAATACGCGCGTTACTTATCGCGTGTCAAAGTAACTCTCTAGTGATAGACCTAAAAAATAACTGTTCTTACTCCGTGGATAAGACCCTGAGTTGGAAGACATTACTGCGATCAGTTATTCACTACTTCAGTTTAGTTCGATCTTGATTGTCAAAATCTTTAATGTATAAAAACTAAATATTTGTAAACATTTTCCATTGTTCGAAATTTGTTAAAGAATGCATCATGTCTTGCATATATATTCCAAGTTCTCTTTACTTATTCGTATTTACTTCTTAAGGGAAAAAATATTAATCGTGCGACGGAAAACAGCGAATTTTCGGCAGAAAAACTTAATACTGCCTCAGTAAATAAAGTGGAAAAATCATGTTCCTACTTAAACACGTGGCGCAGTCATGTTTTGTGGGTCCTTGAAACCTAAAAATCGATTGATGGCAAACCGTGTCTCCGTCCGTGGTCAACAGCCGTAAACGTTCAGCCGGTTTCTCCCAAATTAATATTCCCTTATCGATCTGAACGAACTCGAGACGCTGGGAGTTTCAAGCGGATATTTTGATTTTTGAGGGCCCTTTACAACGAGCTGCGCTCGAAGCAGCTCTAGGGTTCCGAGGAGCCCTAATTGCTTCACGAATAATGCCGAATCGCATGACGCAACTGCGATCGCAGAGGCGAGAACACATGCATTCCGCATCTTTCTGAACAGTTTGAGGGAAATTTTTTAGGTTTCGTCTTGTGAAGTCCATCCTGCTGCTTGCTACTACTCAAATTGTGGTGATAACATTCGGTCGAAAATGAATTCTGAATCGTCTTATTTAACATCCATTTTCTTCATTTATTTATGAGGACAAGGTACGAGTAAAAGAACAAGGTGGGCTCTTTCTGGAATTAAAACTAAGTTTTAGGAAGCAATCGAGGCAAAATCTTTAGAAGGCGTTTCGACAGACATAAGAAAGAAACACGTTGATATGCGAATGTAATCAATTGGATGCTGTTTTCTATGCGTTCTTTTCGGTGGGGAAAGTGCAACGTCAAAGTCAGAGGTGAAAGACCTTGTGCACCTCCGCGAAAATAAAAACACGAAATTCAAAGTCACACTTGAATAATCAAGTTAACTTCTCTCTTCTTGGAACAGTCAACTTAGTGACAACTGGATTCTGCTTATTGGCCGAATATTCAGAAACACAATGAAAATGTCATGTATTGGGCTTTTCAATTCGCAAAACAAAATTTAAGTAATATGAAGGGTCCAACTTCTAATTTCGCGCGGTGCAGAACCATGTTTTTCACTCACAAGCCACCATTGGTCCTGGGATAGCGTCAAGGACGCTTAAGACAACGGTGCACGTCTCATGTTCGTTGAAATACCTATTTTACGAAAATTGTAAAAATTCAACATTATTGATGATATTTTTCTTCATGAAATTGTTTTTTTAAATGCAGGTCTTCAAATAAGGTCATGTTGATTTTTCGAAAACAAGTTTTCGTGCCATTTTGCGCGAAATACATTTTAAATTATTAACAATTTCTTTGATATATATAAAGCTTCAAATTTTTTCCGGTCATGTTCGATTTTTCGAAAACAAGTTTTTGTCTGACACGAAAAAAAAAAAAAAAAGCGTATCTCATTTGTATCTTATGCAAGGAAGTGTGATGTAGTAGTACCCTTATTTGCATTCTGTTCATTAACGCAATAAGATGTACTGTAAACAAACATTTAAATTTCTGGGGAATAGTTTACAATTAGTTTAGACCTATTCCTTTGTGATTTCCAGTGTACTTATAAACTTTCTTGACTTTTCACCAACCAACTTGTGTTCTGTTTCCTAGTTGTCAGGACTGTTAAACTACTGAACTTAATAAATCAACACATTCCATCAGTTCTGGTCATTTCATATTCCTCTTTTTGTTCTTTATGAAATCTTTTTAAGGGTTGTTCACACAGACTGGTAAGCAAAAGGTCTGAGAGGCCAAGCAATCTTTCGTATATTCCTGGACAAAATTAATTCAGCTTGGTTGTAAAATTTTTCTTCATACAAATCTCTTCCCATCTTATAACTATTCATCCAGGCACCACTTGTTCCACCAATCACTCTTCTTACTCATAGGTTTTAAGGCTGCACTGGCTAGTGGCTTAAACTTTCATTGGTTGTCTGTTGTTGGCTGCTCATCTCATCAGTTGTAATAGTGCTTACTTCATATTCTGGAGAATACCTTTCTACTCGCTAGTGAGGAATATAACTATTTGCATATTGCTGTTAAAATATATGTAAGCCCTTAAACATTGGATTCTCTTTTATGACTTCCTGAAATATACCTACAGTGGTGTTGCTCTGAAACAAAAAGTCTGTTAAGGGCACCCTCACATGAGCATTGCCTCGACACACATCATACAATAATACTATCTTATGCGAAACGACATACATGAGTGCTTTGACCATTCTGCATAAGATAGCATTGATCTACGACTCATGTTAAGTAACGTGCATCAACGCAACACTCGTATGAGAAAGGCCTTAATTTCAACAACTTCTAGAAGAGCACTTCTAAATTTCTAAAGGATTTATGAAGGAAAGAGGATGAAAGAAGCAAAATTGATATTTGGTGCTGTGCGGCATCAATAATTCTAAGCTAAAGTTCAGTGTTCTGTTTCTCGTTATTGTTACTTCATTCACCTCAAGGTTTTTTAACACCAACCATTTGACTTTAATTTAAACTATTTTCTGAAAGTATGTCCCACTACAGTTTTTTTCTCATTGGAGAATGTTTATTACCTATTAAACTCTTGCCTGATGAAATTCAACTCTGACATTTTTGTACACAAAGCATTAAGATCCTGTTTTGGTATTTCATCTCAATGTAACTCATCAAAATTCCTTTGGAGAATAATTGAATATCTTTGATACTATCCAATCAACTCAGAACAAATTGAAAGTCAGATCAATTTACACGGATGTTGTTAACCTTACAGTGACTTTGCACATTACTCCTTACACTGGATAATATTGGCTTCACTTTAATCGAAATAGCAGACATACAAAAACCCTGAAGAAGTTATATGAAAACAAGTTTCTACAAAACTTTTTTATTGTACTCTCAACATTAGCAGATGAATTATTACCAGCCACTGCTTGCTTCAATTATAGTGAATTCAACATTTCTACAAAGCATAGAATTACAACAGACTTAATCAATGTTTCTCATATAATACAAAATTCAGGAATTGATTGTAATAGGAAAAATATGTACAACAGCATCACTCTTCTGAATTGAAAGTAATTCACAAATAATTCTTTCTCACCGATGACCAAGACATACCCTTTGTACTCTTTACATTGCTTAAGTGTCTTTACATTCAATGCTATTTTCACACATTTTGCAAACAGCTCTAAAACAGTTGGTGAGGTACAACTTTCTTTCAGAAATTGCACAATCAAAAAATGCAGTCTTACCCAATATATACATTCATTCTTGAATTCACACAAACACTATTAATTACAACTCGAAAGAAGATAAAATTCTCAATGGCGACTCAAAACAATATTCCCAGGAGCACTAAATGGGCCACATCTTGCAAATACATCTACAGCACGTACAGCAAAATGGTACTTGTGGCCTTCCATGAACTGGAAACAAAACAATAAAATGCATAAATAACTTCAACAATGAAGGTATCTTTAAATAAAACTCATTAGATTCATATCAATAATTGTATTTGTTTACAGCTAATATCTCAAAGCACCAATCTACAAAAACTTCAGATTTATATAAAATGGCACAAAAATTCTCGAATGATTATGATTTGTGTGGAATGAAAAGTGAAAATGTGAAGTCAGATACTTACTTATTACAAGGATTTTAATACATTAATGATATTTTATCACACGTAAGTTGAAATAAAAACAAGTTTTCAAATTCAGTTGTGTATTCATGTATGTGTTTTCCATTTTGTCAACATGCCACATTGAAAGAACTGAGCAATGCAAATAACAAATTTTTCCTAACAAATTCAAAAACAATGAAATATATAAAACAATCACTTATCAACTGCTGTTGTGTTTCATCTTAAAATAACCAAGTAAGATCCTGAAGTTCTGCAGTATTTTATAGAACTAAAAAATTCTTGTCTCCCCATGTAGGAGAAACAGTAGTAGTAGAAACAGTAGTATTGGTAGTGGTGGTGGTGGTGTGAGTGGTGGTAGGAGTAGTAGGTAGTGGGTGAGTGTGGGGTGGTGGTGGAGTAGTAGGTGTAGTGAGTGTGGTGGTGAGTAGTGGTAGTGTAGTGAGTGGTGGTGGTAGTGAGTAGTGGTAGTGGTGGTGGTGGTGTGTAAGTGGTGGTGTAGGTAGTGATAGTGGTGGTGGTGGCTAGTAGTGAGTGGTGAGAGTGAGTGGTAGTCAGTGGTGGTGGCAGAGTAGTGGGTGGTGGTGAGTGGTGGTGGTGTAGTAGTGGTGGTGGTGGTGTGTGGTGGTGGAGTGTGGTGGTGGTGGTAGTAGTATGGTGGTGGTGGTGTAGTAGTGGTGGTGGTGTAGTAGTGAGTGGTGTAGTGGTGAGCAGTAGTGTGTGGTGAGTGAGTGTGGTGGTAGGAGTGAGTAGTGGTGGTGGTGGGAGTGTAGGGTGGTAGAGTAGTAGTGGAGCAGTGTGGTGGTAGTAGAGTAGGGTGGTAGTAGTGCAGTAGTGGTGGTGGTAGAGTAGTGAGTGGTAGTAGTGCAGTGGTGGTGGAGTAGTAGTGGTGGTGAGTAGTGAGAGAGTGTAGGTGGTGGCAGTAGTAGAGTGGTGGTGAGTAGTAGTGCAGGGGGTGAGTAGAGTGGTGGTGGTAGGTGGTAGTAGAGTGGTGTGCAGTAGAGTAGTGGTGGTGGTAGTGAGTGGTGGTGAGAGTAGGTGAGTGGTGGAGTGAGTGGGAGTAGAGTGGTGGTGGGTAGTAGTAGGAGGCATGCAGTAGAGTGTGTGGTGGTAGTAGAGTAGTGTAGAGTAGAGGTGTGGAGTGGTAGAGGTAGTGAGTAGAGGTGGTGGTGAGTAGGGTAGTGAGTGGTGGTAGAGTGAGTAGTGAGTAGTAGGTGCAAAAGAGTAGGTGCAGTAGTGAGTAGAGAGTGCAGTGGTGGTGGTTAGCAGTAGAGTGTGAAAGTATAAGTGAATAGTAGCTAGTGCAATGAGCGAGTAGTGAGTAGAGTGGTGTGAGTAGAGTGGTAGTGGTAGGAGTAGTAGAGGATAGAGTGTGGAGTAGAGTAGTGAGTGTAGGTAGTAAATGGTGGGCGTGTGTAGAGTGGTGTAGTAGGTAGTGTGAGTATGTGGTGGAGAGTGGGTAAGTAGAAGTAGTGTGAGTGGTTGTAGAGTGTGGTAATAACAGTAGAGTAGTGTAGTAGCAGAGTAACAGTAGTAGTAGATGTCGCCATTATATCATTACTACTCTAATATGCAGGGAAGTGGTAGTGGTCGTGGTGGTAGTAGTACAACTAGGGATGTGCCGTTAACAGCTAAACTATTATTTCTTAACTGTTAATGTTTCATAACTGTTACGCAAAATAACAGTTATTTCTTTATCCTGTTAAAAGTTGAAATGCAAAGAACTGCAATCTACTGGGCCTAATCTGAACTACTACAAGCTTTCGTGGCAATTATTTTGTACTATAACAGCTTCACTGCAGCTAATCAATCAAGATTTGCCAGTGTTCGAATTATAGATTCATTAATACATGATTCATCATTATTACACACCATGTGCAACAATATTTTTATGTTTTATTGTATACACTACAATAAGAAGTTTGTCCTTTAAATTAAGTCAATTCAATATGTTTGTTAACTTATTAAAAAATGAGTTAAGCAAATAAATGTTTAATACTTGTATTCGACTGTCATTAACACTTTAGCTATAGGTAAGCAAAAACACTGTTTCTCTTCGTTGTTTTTGGCACTCGTCACTTCATCATGCACAAGTTGCATATTTAAAAGAATATTTGCAATCTGAACCCGAATCACTTTTATTTTAGTAATATTCTATACACATTTGCTACACATTATATGAATTACTATTCATCCAATCTCGTTCATAACAGTTGCTTCTCTGTCCAAACATGTTTGGGAAAGTGGGGCAAACAAGTGCCGTAAGGTAGCTGCACAAGCTTTTTACAGTACTACCAACATTATTCGTTTTGCGTGGTTTAACTCCTAGCAATCGCCACAACTGATTTAACTCTTGGCAGTCGGTCATGTTAGGTTGCTGGTGGTGGTGGTAGTTGCAGCGGCAGTTGTATTCATGGTAGCGGTAGTAGTACCAATATCATTAAGAACAGGAGCAGTAAGTACATGTAATGCCATTTGTTTGAGACTCTCATTACCAGCCCATTCCAGCATATTCACAGAGGATGCTGAGAATACAATCGTGAATATTATTACATCTTCTACATACAAGCGATATTTTTAATCTTCACAGCTTATTGTTACCTCAACATTTATGAGTTTCATAACATGGAAAGGCAATGTAAAAACAAAGTCTAATCAACTAAGTTTAATCTGCAAATAAAAGACGACCCGGCATTTTTGGACTGAGATGTATAAAAACCTTCATTTTTATTTCGATAAATACGCTAGTTTTCTTAGGTGTATAAACTTTTTTTTTACCTGTGTTAATGTACATGCCATTGGGAGTGGAAGAGCTGTTACATCACCCACTTTCTTCCATAGGTGTGTGCTAGGTGGTGCATTTCCTTCTTGGTATGCGAACAGTTGGTAACTTGCTATCTGTTCATGGTCATTCGAGACTGTCATGTTCCAAGACAACACAATACCTACAAATCCAGAGGGTCATCACATTTTAAATAAAAATTTCTCATAGTTTGTATGTTGTCTAATTTATGGGCATTACAAAATACCTTGCTGATTTCTGTTCGGGACTTTTGATATTTTCAGATCAGGTTTTGGAGGAGGAAGTTTCCAGTTTGCATTGCTTGGGCCAGATGGTACTGGAGGCAATGGGGCAGGATGCTGCTAATATTGAATTACATTAAAAATCTATTGCATCATATTTAAACTACCAAATGTTTCACATTACTTACAGATACTGAAGATACAGTCAGTCCTGATGATTGTACCACAGACAATCCAGTGGACTGCACAGAATTTGCATTAATTGGAAAACGCTGAATCAGCTGTCCTGTTCTAGGTTGTCTGGTTAGTTGCAATGAACTACCAATACTCGATGTTCTGATAATATTTCCTCCACCTGTTACAGAGAAAAATATAAAAAATAATTTACTTTTAATCATGAAACCAAAGAACAAAATTTATACACCCTTCGTCAATCAATATAATCAAATTATTGTATCCCATAATCTATTAACCCTTCAGGCATGACTTTTGCCGCCCATTGTCAGCTGCTGTAGCGTGACTTAAATTTGCCTAGGTAACAATTCAGTTTTCATCTAGATTAATATTATATATCTTCTGAACTATTAAAGGAAAATTTCCAAATTGGGATACCTAGATGAAAAATGTTCTTTATTTAGTTTATTGTTATGATCCCAAATAATATGCACATTAACCTAAAAAATACACAAACCATTTCTTTCTGAGAGCGATGCACTTCAAAACAAAAGTTACTTTACAAATTTTGCAACAATATTTATTTTGTTGCAACAATGTTTATTTTATTTACTTATGGTTCCCAATACATATAATTACAATAGACGAGTACAAGATATATGTTTATTTTCTGTTATTGTTGTTGTAAAACACTACTCACTTCCTTAGACAAACTTCTGGTTTTCATACCTGAATTTATGTCTGGACAATTAATTTTGTCAATCCTGTCATTGTACTAGTACAACAGAAAATTCTACATCAGCAACCACAATATTGTTCATTAAAAATCAACAGCTGATGTGAATAACATGCAAATTGGTAAACAAGAAACTAACATACATCAAATTGCTAGCTAGTGATCACATCGCAAAATATGTCGAGTAGTTCTGGCGACGCATTTAAATCATAAACGGCATATGCCTCGTACACCTAGTGACCATGAAGGATGGCATTTGCTGCTGTACACACCTGAAAGGGTTAACTGTAAGCCCCAAAACTCTCATTTTTATACCTGACACAGATGAAACAGGAACAACCTGACCTGGCTTCAAAACAATCGTTGGTAGAGGATTTTGTCGTTGCGACATGCTCGCAACTCCAGCTGGACGAACCTAATGAACAAAGACACTTACTGAGGGCTAATAAGCTCACTAAATTACAGAAAACATGATATAATGATCTAGTAAATTCCTAGTGATGGATTACAACAAACCAAAACAGCTCAATCCTTGATGTACATGAAGAGCAAGTCATTATTTATTCACATGATCATTCATGGCAAATTACAGAATACACATATTAAGTGGAAAAGTTGAAATTGTTTTTTACTAAAATTATGCATATAAACTAATGAGGGACAACTCACAGTTGCAATGATGCAATTGTGAGAAAGATTGCATTTGGATCGCCTGTTAAGGAAAAAGTGAACTACTTTAAAAACAATCACAATAGTCAAAAACTTGATAAAATGACATAATTACAGAACCAAATCTGTGAACTCATATTACCCTTCACTAACATGACACTTTGTATTTTAAACAACATGGGGAGGTCTGTAACTAAAAACAATATCTTCAATAGAACACTTTTTTGGATAAATGAGAAAAACTTAATAAATAAAAAAAAAGATACAAGTTGGAAACTGAACTTCGTGAAAATTCACCTACAGAGAACCCCAAAAACAAATTGCTTCTGTAATTTTTTTATTTATTTTTTCGCATTAGTCCTAAAAAGTATTCTAATGGAAATAATGCTTTTCATTATGAATCTCCTTATATACAATTATTCAATATCCGGGTATCAATTTCTTCAATCTCTTATTTCAATTTCACTCACCTGAGAAGGACTTGAAATTATTAACTGCCTTGGCTGCACAGGAACAGAAGTTGATGGAACAAAGTAAGCTACTCGTTGACCTGCTACTGCATTCGCAGCACTCTGAAGTAGAAAACTGCACATGACATACCTCACCAGCTAGATATTAAAATGATAAAATGAAGTCATTTTTACCTGTGCAATAATAGGTGTACTTGCTGTTCCTAATTGTTGAACTACTCTAATTGAACGATTAGCAGGAATACTCATTGTAGCAACAGCTGTATTAGTCACAGAACTTGCAACAGTTGTACTAACAGTAGGTACAGAAACAGTTGTAGCTGGAGAACTGCTTACCATCGGCAAACGAGTGGTACCTGTAAAAATTGCAAGTACCATTAATACATTAAAATTATTACTACCATGGGAGGTGCTTAATGCCTCTTATTCTCAAAACACTACACATCACAATAAGGATATGAGAATAAACTTTAAAACCATTCAGTCCTTCAGTCACACAATGTAAGTTATTATAAATTTTGGAACAAAATGGTTTCAGGATGATATCAGCTGCAAAGAACTAGTAACAAAAGCGATATATCTTTTATTATTATTTTTGATATTACAAGTTCAAGACACTTTTCTCCTTAAATTTAAAATAAATAAATCATTACACCAATATTTTGATATCAACATACTGTTTTTGGTTTTGTCTTCTCCATCTGTGAGATCTATAACTTGAAGATCCGATTTCACTCTATTTACAGGAGGTTGCGTCTTACCAGTCTTGTTCGGGGTAGCAGGTGAATTTACGCTTGCTGATGCCTTTGTTTGCAATGCCTAGAAATTAAATGTTTTCTACAATCAATGGAAATTTAAATGAAGAACAAATATTTCATGCAATTTTATTATTTTCAATCAAATATCCTACAACATTTTTGAACAGAAGATTCAAAAAATATTAAAATATCCTGAGTTAATCATATTCTTTTACCTTTATTCCACCAGCCTGAGAAGGTGTTTGTGTGTTAAGTCGAGATGAAGCTGTAGATACTTGCACATCACTTCCATCAGAAACTTTCTGAACGGCCGTTGATGTAGGTTTTGTGACTGGAGAACTAGCTTTTGAAGAATTTGTCTAGAACAATAAAATGATAAGGTGAATATCCATAAACACTTTATCTACCTCTGTATTTGCTGCAAGAACTAGTCAACTACTTCATACCCCAGGTGTTGTCATAGATGAAGTGGGAGTAGGTGGTGGAGTTTTCTCGATTTACGTTTTGTACTTTCTTCTGGATTCCAACTGCTACCGGAAATTCCCTTCAACATTAAAACACATTCATGCAATTATGTTTATCCTTGCTAGATGATCCACGTTTTTCAACTGTCTTGGACTAAGAATGTCACTGGCAATTGATCTTTCAACTATTTATATTAAAAATGTTGGGAAGGGATTCAGAGCTCACGAAAAGATGTGCAGATGGTATTTCTCTCCCATACAAATTAAACTGTCCTTTAACTAAATAAATTGAATGAATGTGAACAGGTGCGGCTCGTGAATGAAGGTTGTAAGGGGGAGCCTCTCCTGTAGAAATCGCCGCCCAAATGAAATTTAGGAGTATGTTTATAAATGTTTGATTATTAATAATAGCTTTCTGAGTTACATTATATAACAATCATCAAAATTTTTGTTTGTAAGTTCGATAACGGCCATCTGTAACGCATTTGTAGCTGTTGACAGGAAAGACAAAAGTGTTAGACTCCCACTTCATTCCGCCATAAGGCCTGTATAAACAATGAGGCGTGACATCGTGCATTCACTGCACAGGCTTACTGGCAGATGAAGGCTGCGGCCAGGTAGCCTTCAAGAGTGGGGTGTAGAGTATGAAGAAGGGTGTATTCACCCTACACTGTGTATTACTATGCAGCTCAGCGAGTAAAATAGTGCATCAACTAGTTTTCCCATTTTGCGATAGAGGCACTGCTCCTTTATGCCAGTATCGGAAGAGATTATGTATAGAAATACAATGCACGCAATGCAATATAATGCAATGCATTTGCAGCCTTCCCTATTTAGAAAACCACGAGCTGCGAATGGAAGTGAATGGTTCATCAGTATTTAATACAAGGGAAAATACTATAACAAAAATTGAAATATACAAACTGAAGTTATTAAATAATCTGATTAATCAAGATTCGATTCAATGAGCTGGAGATTTAGAAACATGAAATTTATTAATGGAATGTGTGGATTCTTTTAGATGGGACAAATTTTGATTCAAAATAAATTCACATCAATTCACAAATATTTAGTTAACAAGAAATGAACAATTTTTCCTATTTTCACAAATATCCACAAAGCAACAAATAAATAATAAATATTCGTAAGATTGAATGGAGAAGTCACCCTAATCTTTTTCACAAGTTGCACTTGGTGCATGTTCGATATTTTTTGCATCCTTTAGATTGCAATTAGATTTTAGATTTTAGATTAGATTTTAGACTGCAATGAATGCTTGAGATTTTCACACAACCACATGTCCTGTAAATGCTGACTGGGCAAGTAAGAAATTAAGTAATTTTAAACATTTTCCCTAATCTTTTAATAGGGCAGCTAGGAATTTTTCAGATACATTTTAGAGGACTTTAAAGACACCCCCCCTATTATACTAAATTAAGCTAAAAAATAAGCTACCTTTCATTGCTACATGAATCCTATAAAATGTTTATAGTAGTATTTTCAGAACACCATTTTCATCCACATGCTCTTTTCCATTTACGGCCTTATTATTTTAATTACTTCCAAAATGTACCAACATCTGTTTACTACATCCCCAGAATGTAGGGAGACAAAAATGCGTCCGCCATGTGGAATTGATAATGAACAGTAAGTGTCAAAATTTATTATTTGAAGACAATTTTCTTTAACTATACTTCTCTTCAAACCCCTGAGAAATATTCAGGAATGTCCCTATATTTATTGTCAATTTTCATTGTTAATTCTTTCACATAAAGTCCATTGATATAAACCATTTTATAATATTGATTCAGTTTTTAATTGGCAGTATTAATAAGAAAATAATATTATATGTAAACGGTTCTGTTTCAAGCTATGATAATGTCACTAAGTTCTTGCAGACTCGACAACCACATTATGTAACATGGAAACAAAATGTTTAAAAGGCATTTATTACTTCAAACAAACTTTGTATCATCAGTATTTTATATTTGCAATGCCACTACTAATTAAATAAGCTTTGTATTATTAAAACAAATCGTCACAGGTTTTGTACAAGGTGAAATTAAAAAATTAAAAATTATTTTGCCATAAAATTTTTCCCCCTGGCTTCTCCAGCAAAGAACAAATTCTCTAACATTTCTTAGCTTTCTAGATCTAAAACCACTGTGATCATAGTATACAAGTAATTTTCCAAAAAGGGACTTGGGAAATCAAAAATCTTGCTATTCAACTAATCAAAATGTGATACATATACAGTATTTCCACTCTCCACAAATTAGTCATTCTGCAAATGGAACATAAACACCACCATATGTTAAACAGAACACATGACTTGTTTTTGGGTGTTGGGTCACCCTGCTCAGTTTCAGACTAATGAAATGCAAGTGCTGATAGACCATACACAATTATTAATGTTTCCGAAGAAAACCATCTTATCCAATAGGAAACTTGTACAGCCATCCTTCGTAGACAGCTGTACAAGGAATTTTACGGAATTTTATTCAGAATTTCTATGTTTACTGCAGTCGCTCTGTGGTAGTAATTTCCAACCTTCATTTTGTGTGTGCCCATTCTTTCTACCAACAACGTTGAAGAGTGATGTTCATGAAATTGGAACAAAAAAGAACAACTTGCAACAATGGTGCACACATCTTCAGTGCACCAGGAGAGTCTCTCTGCACAGAGTCGAATCAGGGGCTCCAATTAAAAATTGCATTTATGTTGGTAGCAACCAGATCACTGGCAAACAAGTAAAGGACACAACACTTCCAGCTTCTGGTGGAATATAATTCTGATCAGTATGCAATTTGTTTTCAGTCGTCACAAGCAGCAGTTAGCTGCTGCACAAGCTGCTTCCAACACAATTTCTTTTTTGGCACTCTCAACAGTCACTATTTTCAGTCACTGTTGAGACTTTACTGGTGCACTACAGCTCCATTACATTTTTATTAACCCCTGAACTGGGTGTAACAAAGTAACTCATGAAAATTTTCACCCAGTAATTACAGACTCAATAAATTTTTAGCATCTTCTTCCTTTGAAAATTCACCTGCTCTGTGTGGGACAACAAATCATGTCACCTGCTCTGTCATTGATAGTGTAACAAATATTAATTAGATTGCAGATGTCTAGGTACAATACTTCAATACTTCACCATCAAGAGCTTTTTGCAATGGAGTCTGCTCTTGAAATCTGTCTACTTCACTGCTAAAACAAGTTTTGCCTATTTCTTGACAACGTATTAGACTGTTATTGTTGACCATTATTATAGTTCCAGTACCTACATTATTACATCTCCCAAAGTCATCAATATCTATCATTAGGCTCAACTATTTCTCAAGATGAACAATGAACAATTAAAGAAATTATAATGAACAGTCCATTCATCAACATCAGAGACTGAAAATTGTGGGCAGTTCTTAATAAATTGTCATCGCATAATATAGTTATTATTGCGTAGGGAGGGACAAGATGAGACATCAACACCTTACTTGTGCAGGATGTTACAATTTGTCATCAAACCATTGTATTGGTCCTGACGAGAAAAAATTAATTCCCAGTTGTGAAGCAATTTTTAGGCTAAGAAATTCCCCTCTTAACAATCATATTCTTACCGGCATCTGAACTTGAAGACCAACAGATCGAGTTATCCGAACAGGTATTGCGCTAGGTCCTTTGCTTTGAAGATCCGATCCATAACGCTTCAAGACCACATTCAGGTCTTTTACCTGAAACAATTTAAATTACATTGTTTTGAACATGATAATTGTAAACAATAAAATTACATATATAATTAGTAAACAATAAAACCATCATATTTTACATTTTAAGGGTATGAGAAAATCTAGGAAAATTGTTTCTAGAAATAAATTTCCCTGCAGTTCTTGTAGCTTCCCAGTGTTCTTGTTTCACTGCAAAAGTATAAAACAGGTATATTTCTGAAGCATTTGTCATAAAACTAAAACAAGCAAAAATTTACTAATACATTTACCTGAATGTATACTTTACATGGCAAACTTATTTCACTTTCAAACAATTAAGGAAAAAATCACTGTTCTTGTCAATACAATATTCTTTCAACACTAAACAAGCAGGCACGTCCTTTCTCTTTGAACTCGTGGCCACAATGGTCACCTGCTCTCCTCCTCTGGGTGGCATTAGAAGTGATTAAGCGTGCTTCCCAACAGTTTACATACTCGAAATCACCAGTCGCTATCCAACCCGCTCAAACATAGTTGCCAGTGCAATTCGCCCTCCCTGCTGTGGGTTGCATATTAATCTGATCACCCAGTATTAAAACTAATAGATAACTGGAAATTGATTGTGCACGAACAGTGAAAAAGTGGACGGATTTTATTAATTATAAAATAGGTAAAGGAGGGGGGAGGAAGCCAAATTTGATTGACTGTTTCTGTTCATCCACTGGAGTGCAACACTTGTCCCTTCCAATGCGATGAAAGCGTGGTGTCTTTTATCGTGGTGCAAAGGTTTCAATTTCTGTTGCGACTTCAAAGCGTGTTTTGCGATTTTGGTGAGTGTTGTAGCATGTCTTAGAACTATCAAACATAGGTAAAGTGCATGCATGATTCACTGCAAAGTTCAAGCTTGGCGTAGTAAAGTTTCCCGAACAGGAATCCGGCAGCCAGGAGGAAGTTTGACATTGAGGAGAAGAATGTGAGGCAGTGGTTTCAAGACAAGTGGTGCTCTCTGTCTGTCTGTGTGTGGGTGCGTGTGTCTGTCTGTGTGTGGGTGCGTGTGTCTGCCTGTGTGTGGGTGCGTGTGTCTGTCTGTGTGTGGGTGCGTGTGTCTGTCTGTGTGTGGGTGCGTGTGTCTGTCTGTGTGTGGGTGCGTGTGTCTGTCTGTGTGTGGGTGCGTGTGTCTGTCTGTGTGTGGGTGCGTGTGTCTGCCTGTGTGTGGGTGCGTGTGTCTGTCTGTGTGTGGGTGCGTGTGTCTGTCTGTGTGTGGGTGCGTGTGTCTGTCTGTGTGTGGGTGTGTGTGTCTATCTGTGTGTGTGTGTGTGTGTGTGTGTCTATCTGTGTGTGTGTTGTGTGTGTGTCTGTCTGTCTGTCTGTCTGTGTGTGTGTGTATGTGTCTATCTGTACGTGTGTGTGTCTGTGTCTGTGTGAATCCCTCCCCAGGTGACACCATTTAGAAAACTTTATACTTGGAATTATATAATTTTTATGGTTTATTTAAAACTTATAATTCAATTATTTTTAATGTGCAAATATACTAGTATTTTTATTAAATAATGTGTAAACCATATACTAATAGATATTTTTTTATTTAATTTATTGGAAGAGGAGGGTGGTATCATAAGTTTGGCCCCGGGTGACACCAACCCCAAGCTACGCCGCTGTCCAAGGCAAAATCGCATTGAAAAATACCCATCCCAAAAATGTGCATGTCGAGGCAAAAAAATGCACATAAGAATGTTGGTTTACGTCCCGGAAACTCTGCGCAAAAGTTTTGTCGTTTCCCGTTAGATGCTGCAGTTCCGAGGGCAGCAGAATCGCCTGAAATCTCTGTACCCCTGTGGCGAATTTCAAACGAGCTACGGGTGGGTGCGGTGGTTCATGGCTAGAAGTGGACTCTCTTACGACGTCCAACAACTATAACCCGAAGACTGCCGCAAGCTTATGAGGAAAAGCTGTTGTTATTTCAGAGATCATGAGAACAATACTGTGATCCTGAGATACAACCACTGTGCATCCCGCAAGCGAGAGAAGTTCCCATAAGAACTACGGGAGCAGAGAAGCAACGCTTTACAGTTATGCTGACGATAACAGCGGACGGGCGCAAGTTGCCGCCTTACGTTGTATTGAAAAGAAAAAGTGCCCAAGGAGATTTTCCTGCCGGGATCGCAGTGCGTGTCCAGCAAAATGGATGGATGGACGAAAACTTCATTCTGGACTGGATGGAGCACGTGCGGTTGCAGCGCCTTGGTGCGCTGCTGAAACAATGATCCACGCTAGTTTGGGGCAGCTCCGGGGCTCACAATCGAGAAGTTTAGAAGCAAACAGAAGGAGAATAATGGAGGGCGGCCTGACCGGGCGATGCAACCTTCGGACGTGGCCAATTGGCTATTCACCGCCAATCGAAGGGTACGTGCGACGTTCGCTCCGTACGTAAGCCATGCCTCCGCACGAGCGTCTCACGAAGGCCACGGTGACAGACAGTGGATTTTGGATAAGTGGGCATTGATTTCAAGCGAGCTGGTCGCCAACACTTTTAATGTATGCGGCATTTCAAATAAGATTGACGGGAGCGAGGTCGATTTATTATGAAAGCGATAGTGAAAGTGACAACGATTCAGGAAAGAATGTGAGTAAATCCGGGAGTGACTATTTAACCTTTTTTTTTTAAACAATTTGTTGCGTCTATATAGACGCAACGTGTCTCCCACCCAGTCCCTAGACAAGCATTCAGTGCTTTTTTTGAGAAATCAAAATTTTTTCAAAATTCAAAATTTATTGCTTATTTATCCTTGAAAATAGATTTTATTACATGGGAGTTTTTTTTTTTCCTCCCTTTCAAAATTCAAAATTTATTGCTTATTTATTTTGAAAATAGATTTTATTACATGGGAGTTTTTTTTTTTTTTCTCCCATTCAAAATTCAAAATTTAAGTAGTATATGACTTGGTGTAGGGATCACAGAATTTTGAAAATGTGCACACAATTCACTTTTCCCCATAGGACGTCATACGCAGTTTTTAACTGTTTTTTTACGTAAAATAAATAAATAAATAAATCCTCCATTAACATACATATGTATGCCAAGTCTCTTTACGCGCAGGAGTAATCCTCATTAACATCCATATCAATAAGTCAAGAGGATCGCCAAGTAGCGTCTGTGCGTACGCGCTCCTGCGTCACTATGCGACGGCCAGAATTGGGAGAGAATTGGGATAGGGGTAGAGTTAAGGACGATGCACAGGGTTTGAACTGGACCCTGTGAAGCAACGTTTCGTTGGAACAAATTTCACATGATATTGTCCAAGAATCAAACAAGGACCTCCTTGGTGAAAGGCAAGCGACTTCGCTTTGTGGCACGAGGGCATTTAATAAGCCATGAACTTTAACATAGTATACTATGTATATTTACGGCTTAAAATTTTGTTCTTCTTCCCTTTTTTTAAGAAAAACGTTTTCGGTTTCGTATTATAGATATTTATGGTTAGATACCCTCATGAAGGTTCCAAATTTAGAACCGAAACATTGTGCAACTTTCCAGATGTATATTGTGTGTTTAATTAAAGACCTTTATGTGTCGTTTTGATTTTTATCCGTTTTTACCCTTAATGTTCTATTTTATTTTATAATTTCACATGTCGAAACTAAATAAAAACATGATTTGTTAAACTCCATTTTTTTTAGTGAAAAGCATGTCTGAAAAAACGTTGGTCTCTGAAAACAAATATTATTTATTGATGCAAGTGTGGAAGAAATAAAAACAGTTTCTAACCTGTTTGGTGAGCTGAACACATTTCTTTTGCCAAGTCTTTAATTTCTCCTCAAGTGTCTGAGCTAGCTCCCGCAATTCTCCACATTTCGAGCGCTGTGTTACTGCCTCACACATTTTCTGCAGAATTAGCTCTTCCAGATCCTGCAATAAAGAAGGTTAGATATGACATTAAACATAAAATAATAACACCATAACTGACAAACACTTCATTTCTTACTTACATTTCGTGACATGTTTTGAAACTGTGCGCGATTTAAAGTCCGTAGAAACGGCATAGGATGTTTCCCCAAATTACCAGCTTCTTTTCTTGCATCAGTATTTTTCTCGCTGTTTTTCTTAGTTTCCAAACTTACAGATGAATTAACCTGTTTCTCTAATTTTTCATCCTTATCACTAATTGAAACTTCTGGCATCACACGGATCTTCTTCATTTGTACTGCATCATCAACTGAATTGGAAAGTCTTTTGGTCCTACTATCACACTTTTCTTTGGTATCAGCTTCTGTACACTTCTTTCTAGAGTCACTATCAGTAGGCAGTTCACTCAGCAATACATCACTCGTCTCATTTTCACTTTCAGATTCAGCAACTTTAGTTCTTTTTGAGCAATTGACTAGATTTTCTTGATTACTTGATGTTCGTTTCCTTCCTGATTGAGCTGCAAGAAAAAAAATTTGCTAGCACCAAAGCTCACATAAAAAAATACAAGCAACTACAGTCAGATCAAATATGGCAAACCAAGCCCAGAAGAGCAGAAAGCAATAAGCCAACCACAAGATTATACATGCATGAGCTCCAGTGATATGTACACAATTGTAGCACAGTTCCACAATGGATACAAGCCACTTAAGTTAATGGAAGTTTTATATAAATGATCTTGTCTGTCCAGGTGACGCCGCGTCGAAGGCTGTGTTGCCGACGTTTCGACCATCTTATCGTGGTCTTCCTCAGGGCTGTTGTGCGAGTTGTGTTGTGAAAATTGTGAGGAAGACCACGATAAGATGGTCGAAACGTCGGCAACACAGCCTTCGACGCGGCGTCACCTGGACAGCCAAGATCATTTACATGACTCTGGCCGCAGAAGCCTACAACTTCAATGGAAGTTTTTTATACAGACAATATTTTGAAGAGTAAATTTCTTGATTCTTGTTTCCTTCATTTTCTTATTTCTCAAAATAAATTTAAAAATTAAAGGATAAAAGGATTTATCCTGTATATAATACTGTTAATCTTTTTTATTTAGAGTTTATTCACCCTATTAATAATTAGAATGTTTTTGAGAATTTGTTTCTGTGAAAATTTCTCTCTATTACAGTTAAGAAGAAAAATTAATGAAAATTATATGTACCAACACCTTCCTCACTTTCTAAAACTCACAATTTTCAAATCAGTGAAAAAATGTTAGATCTGATACGAAAAGCATGTTTCCAGTCTCCGTGGATGAGGTAAATATTTACTTCTCAGATTAAATTCATTTAAAAAAAAAAACAAATATTAAACACCTATAAATTAAAAACATACATCTCTAATACATTACAAATAATTTTGGGCTCATAGCATGATGGACAAAAATGTCAATTGATTTTTACTTTCTTTCATTCTCCTTTTTGAACTAAATTTAAAATCTATTAAAAACTAGAGCAAGGTGACAACTCACAACTAACTCTTTCTTTATTGTCAAGAATCCCACCCACTTATGAAATATGTTAAGCATTTACTGTCAAGCTGTGGACTTCTATTGGAGAATTTGCTCTAGCCCAAAAGTCAGTAATTCACCATTACATAGAAAAATATCAATTTAGAGAAATTTATTCCTTAAAATTCAACTTGATCAATAATGGGTTCAATTTGAAAGAATTTAAATTTATTCATAAATGTTAAATAACAATTTAATTCTTCGATGAATGAACCCAAAATTTCTTGATTTTTCAAGATTGTCAAATTTTCTAGGACTGCCAGCACCCACCAGTGATCTCCTTTCAAAAAGGTTTTATCTGGATACACATCTGTTTCGTTCCCTTTCAGTTTTCTTCATTAGAGATTTAAGTTGTTTTCACATGTCATTCGTTACTGTGAATTTCACCTCTAGAGGTCTCAAAATCTTACTAGCTACCAATTATCAGCCTCAAGATTATGAACACTAAGCATACTAGCAAATTTACTAGCTCGAGCATAAATTCAAGATGTTCATTTACAGGAATATTCAGGTGTTTTTCTTGAAATCATTTCTGTCACTGCATACATCATAATGTAAATGTCACAGCAGCCAGCTCTGCCTTATAGAATATACTGAATTAAAGAAATTATAAAGTATTTTCTTTTCTTTCTCTTGAAAATCATTACAATATATTCATTTCTTAATCAGTTTCGTTTCATTTTCAGTTCATGCTTCCTTCCAACCTTGGTCTGTTTTGTTCCCAAGTTGATTTTCTTTCAATCTCATCATATTTCCTTCAAAACAATCAGCTAGAGAAACAATGAAGACATTCCAATAAACTCACTGGAACATGATGATCACCACAATTTATCACAGCATACTTTCAAACGTATTATTCCAGAGTTTGAAATATGCTAACAAATTTCTTTCATAAACACACATGGGTCTTTCTCTTTCCTTTTGCAACGTCAACCAGCAAACCTAATGGACTCTTCCATTCACAAACTGTCAGCTATACTTATCTGCAGTGTTCGATTTCATTGCTGTTGAGGCAAAACATACAAGTAATTGAATTTTTATTGTATCATCCATTGTAGATTAACTTTATATCAAGATAATGAGATTCACTCTGGGTTCTAAAACATTTATCATGGCCAAGAGGTCTGTAGTAATATTGTAATTATTGTAAGAGGATTTCACAGTAATTCAGTCTGCCATTGGCATGAGCTTGTCCTTCAGAAAGTTCCTGAAAGAAAACGGTTCTCATTTAGTTTATCATCCTTATCGCAAGTATTGGTATTCCTCCATATAGTCTTGGCCCTAAGTTACTTCATGAAATTCATAAACATTTAAATTAAACATTCCAATCCACTTACTCAAGTTCCATGTCATTCCAATGATCAAACATTCACACATTTATGGTGACATTTTATGTTTGTGGTGAAGTTTGGAAACATCTTTGCTAACGTTAAGTGGTGGAAGAGGCAGTGTAGTTGTGTTATGGTGGCCACAGTACAGAGGGAAGGGCAGCTGAAACTTCCTTCTGCAGTAGTGAAACAAAGAGAAAATACACATTCTGAACTTGCCATCTGACAATTGCTTGTCACTGCATCCAGGTGGAAGTTGTCTTTTGTAAACTATTCAATGGAAAAATGCTGTAAATTCAGACCTGATGACAGGCAATGACTTCAATTCCAGTTTTAAGTAAATTTTTGAATCAGAAAAATTAAAATCTCCTTACTACTTTCAAGGCAAATGTCATTCCACATCAAACCAACAAGGGTACCCCTTACAGTTTCAGATTTTTTTTTTTTAACTTCATGTTCCTGAAGTACCTCTTAAAATATATAATATGTCCGCTTATGAAGGCTGTAGCAAATATAGTTTCCCATATAAAGATTTGAAGTTCGGAAGAATTGCCAAATTGCTGTGTAAACAAAAACTCTATTATAGTTTACTAGTATGTTGATTGTTAATAAATTCTGTTAATTTTCAGTATCTTAAATTTTAAGACAATCAGTTAAATATTTATTTAAGAATTAATTTAAAAAAAATGTTTTTGTAAAAATTTACAGAACCTATGCACCAGACGATGTGAACAATTAAGTTTGTGATTCGTTGTGATTGCAATACAAAACAAGTTATTCTATGAAATATAATTTACTGATTATTAAATAAATATTTAACCAATTGTCTTAAAATTTAGCATACCGAAAATCAACAAAACTTTATTACCTCAGTTATTTTTAAAAATGAAAAATTTGTTCATATATCTTTTTCAAGCTTATAAATGTGGCTTTTTGACACATTTCAAAGCAAAAATATAACTTTAGGAGGTTTCCGAAATAACCAATTACACATTTTAAAACTTATGTATCAAAAAAGGATAATTTTAAAATTACAAAAAAAAAAAAATTATTTTGTTGTTCTATTTATACACAAATTATATAAAAAGTTTGGAGTTGGGATAATAATAGTATCAGGACTTACACATTATTGGAACACAACATGAGTCTCATTAACATAAAGGAAATCTTGGACCCCTGTTCATTGCTATTTCCGATTAAAGTCTAATGTACATGTATGTGGCTGAAGTGTTTCCCAACACACATAATATATGAAAGAATAAGCTAAGAGAGGTATAATGTAATGTCTAAGAAACGATGATAATAATAGCAAGAATTTTCGGAAAGGTAATTTAATTAAGAAATTGGTATTTACTACTTGAAATCTCTATTTCCGAAAATTCAGATCTCAAGATAAGGTGCTGTGATAAGTCTTCAATACTTGAGAAAGTCTTTGCAAGCACAACTCCTTTTTTCAGAAGAACGAAAAAATGAAATTTGCGTGTGTCTAATATGGGCAGCGCTCTTTAAAATCTTTCAAATCTCTAGCTTCTTGTTCATATTTTTCATCAATTGTGTAAACAACATTTACATTTTTCAAGTTTTCCTTTGCCCAAGAAAATAATTCTCTGAGAGTAGTGATCTGATTTGTACTGGGCCTCTGCAGGCTTGCACGAGTAGCAAGACTTACGAGACCCACCTAATCCATCACAAGCATTTTAACTTTCTCGCTACAGCAACTGCATAGAAAGTTATGTCATGCTGCACGAAAAAGCAGCGAATTTTCGGCAGAAAAACTCTTATTGTACCCTGGTAACGAAAAAGTGGATAAATCCAGTAACTACATTTAGAAAATAATCCTGAAATCATCATACACATGGTGTAGCCAGAATCCATGTTTTGTGGGTCCTTGATACCGAAAAATCGATTGACTGCAAAACCGACCGGCCGGCCGTGTCAGAGTCCGTCAGTCTGTAAACAATGCGAGCTGTCAAACCGTTCTGTAGATTTTCTCCAAAATATTCCCCAATCGATCTGGCCGATGTCGCGGTCCCTTGAATTTAAATCCGATTTTTTTATTAAATTTGGTTGTTGGGTCGTGTTAAGCACGTTTAAGGTAACGGTGCAGGTCTCATTTTCGTTGAAAACTGATTTCTCGAAAATTGCAAAAATTCAAAATATCGGCGTCTTCCTACAACTACAATTGTGAAGAAACATTTTTTTCTTAATTGAATGTGTTCTTCAAAAGCAGATTTTCAAATAAGATCATGTTGAATTTTTTGATAACAGTATTTTTTGTGTAATTTGGCGACTAAACCAAGTCACCCGCTCCCAATTAACTACGCTTCGTAAACGTAAAATGAATAGTGAAGCTGCGCATTTGGATGGTGACGCGTGAGGGACTTTAGTCTTCACGATGGAATTTGGCAAGGTTTCTTGCGTCTTTCTAGACCGTACCGCTAAATGTCGCATGATCGCGACTGTATCAAGCATTGCTGCGTATCTAGCAACACGACCGAAAAAGACGCGAAAAGCCACTCCATCACGAAGATGAGCCTTTCACGCGGCACGTTACGAAAACTCAAGTATACTTTATTTATCATTAAAATGTGCACCAATTTTCATTAAAACCAGAGGGAGTGAGGGTTGAAAATGTCTCTATTCTACAACGATTTGACGTGGAATGGACCATAAATGATGTATTCTTTCAGATGCAATCATTCGAAACTCTCGGCCGTGATGTGATGCCGAAGCTTCGACCTCACGTGATCAGAGCTGGAATGCTGACGTTTCGACCTTTAGGTCATGATCGCCTTCAGCATTGGAATGCTGACGTTCAGACAATAACATAGTGGCCTTCAGCATTTCAGCTCTGAAGACCAAAATACGATGGTATAAACGTCAGTTTTTCAGTGCTGAAGACCACAATATGATGGTCAAAACGTCGGCATCACCACCTACCTCGAACCAAGGTAGCCGAAAGCATCAGCGGGGAACCTTCACTTAACGCTGACCGGTGAATAGACGCTATTGTACCTATTCCTTATGTACGTTTAGTAATGTCAAAATAAATTTGAATATTGTTTCAAAATTTTCAAATTAACAGTATACTTGCAATAAGTAAGTCTTCAAACGTGCCCGGAAAATTTTGTCACCCAGGCGCAGGTCATTGTTTTTCGCTGACTAGAATAAGATTACGATTATGCAAGCACATTACATCGCACATCACGGCGTAGCTCTTTTCAGAGGGTCGCAGGCCATTTTAAATCACGTCGTATGGTGTAATATGAATTTTTTTATCCTACCGACGCCCAGCCCTTATCTCCATCAATTAAGCCCGACTGCCTGCACCACATTACGATAAATTGTGAATTGAAGTAACTCAGATTTTTTTTTAAAAAAAGCTAAAACAGCACGTACATGCTCGCCCTTAGTAACGGTTATGTAACATTATTAACCCGCAATTTCTCCCCGAACATTCCATTCCTCATTTGTAAAATTCATTGGAAATCGTAGAACGTTAGGAGTAAAAACTAATTTTTTAAAGCTAATATATCATCACAAATTCGACAATTCAAACTGCGTTTCATAGAGCTATAACATCTTTCAACAATGAGAAGAAATTCACAAATTTCTACCTGCCGTGACCCGGTGCGGCGTTGTCATATACAGGATTGTATCCTGTATCTCCTGAGACCAGTACATGATGCGCGGGAAATTCGAGTTTGCAAATTCGAAAAAAGCTTATTAAAAAAACTACTATTTACGCTAGTTAGAATACTACTATTAAAAAAAATCTACATAACCTTTTTAGGGAACTGATTTTACTTTCTTGGTTAACGTAATATGGAATAATATAGTTACGTACTGCTGCGGAAAATCGATTTCGAGATTCCAACGGAAATACGTTTTGGGGTCCCGATTTCGAAAATGTTTGTTTGTTTTCCAAACAGCCCGCCCATCCGTCTGTGAATAGCGATATTTTCTACAATAATTGTATGAAGTTTTTACAAAATTATTCTCCGTCGATCTCCCGACTCAAAACTGCGATTTTGAAACGTTTTTCATTTTTTTTTCAATGAAGCCCGTGGAAAAATTTTCCGAAAAATGGCTCCAAACTTTTTCTTTAAATTTGTTGTAAGAATGAGTGAAATGAACAATAAAGGTGGCACAGGTCCGATTTTCACTAATAAATCTGAATATTCGAAAATTGCAAAAGTTTGAATTTTTTCGGCTTTTCCTCAAACAAAATTAATTTTTATAATATTTTTTCATTAAGGTCATGTACATTTTTTGAACATTTTAGTAGTTTTCGCGCAATATTAAAAAATATCACAAACGAAAATCAATACCGCTCCAATTTTTTTCTTTTCAACTTTCGAAAGGATAGTACTAAATTGACTAAACAACATGGCAAATGCCACATTAATGAATGTTTTCTCAACAAACAAACAAAAAAAAATTTTTTAAACTATCTCTACTCTGATATTACTAGCGATTTGAACATTTATTCCATTTGTTAGTACAAAAGCTTCAAATAATTTCCAAATAAGTTTCTCTACGACTTTTCCAACGACGACAAAGGAAATGTCCATATAGGACTAGGTTTTAATCTATAATATTCTCCATTTCAGATTTCGTTTCAATCATTTGGGGACCAAATATTTGAGAAAATGTACTTTGGGCGGCGATAGAATGCAGCTGGAAAGACGGAGCACAACCCCAAAGCTAGGCCTAACCAAAGAAATCGGAAAACTAGTACGAGAAAGTCTGTGTCAGAATCCACGCTTTGTGGGTCCTTGATACCGAAAAATCGACTGACGGCAAAACGTGTCCGTGAAGAACGCTAGCGGCTAAACCGTAAACAGCAATTTCACCAAAACTGATATTCCCCAATCGATCGGACTGATGTCGCGGCCCCTTGAATTTGAAACATATTTTAATTCACATGAATCCCCTCGGACATTTGCAAACTTTTTAAAAATTGCACTAAATTTTTGATTAAATTTTGACCTCGGATAGCATAAAGGACGCTTCAGAGAATGGTGCAGGTCACATTTTCGTTGAAATTCCGGATTTTTCGAAAACTGCAAAAATTCAACAATTATGCTGAAGCAAGTGAATCGTTTAATTTATGCATACCACCATCGCAATTTTTGAGGGCGAATTTAGTTCTATGTATCCGCTTAAGCGAGAGACAAATGTTTTTAGAAAGTATCGCATCGGGGACTATCGCGACTCCGTCTGTAGCTGGTGCATGCGAGACACTGAAAGCTTGAGGAAGAGTGGGTGGTTACAGGGAATTGGGCATGGGCGGTGTGCTGCTATTCAGGTTTTGTTCGGCCGAGTCCGCGCCTATTAACCAAGCTAAGAAAACCAATCTTTTCTTCGGATTTCATATATCACTGTTTTGTTTGCTGCAAATATATAAAAAAAATTGTGTGAGCACAATTATATCTTCCCTTATTAACGTAAAAGTGGTCTTAGACAAGGATAAAATCAGGATACGTGCAAATCGGTTGTACACTACTTATAGTTTTCCTCATGCAAGAAATATTTTGAATAGGTAAAATGTGATAGTTCGGCCTTACAAGGCGCCCCTTTAATTTGCAACCCACCGGCCGCTACTGGTATCAAGAACCCACCAAACGTGGATTCTGACACGTGTTAGATGAACTTACTACATATAGGAACCAAGATTTATCATCTTTTTCGTTACCAGGCCCCGGCAATGAGAGTTTTTTTTGTCAAAAATTCGACGTTTTTCTCGCAGCAATACAAATACTCCTTCTATTCTGCGTAAGCAGTAGGCGAGAAAGTAGAAAACCTGTCACGGGAAAAGTTGCAGAATGTTTTAATCCTACAGTAGATCGACTGATTGAATTTGTTCTTACAAGGTTCTTATAGGTGCCCCAGTGCAAGTTTGGAGGACGCATATTTCGGACGAATTTAGTGGCCCGCAGCGTTGGAACGAGTGGCTTAGCGGACTCTCCGACTTCGACGTCCAGATTTTGCACGCTAGGCAATGGAGCATGTGGAGGAGTTGTAGGTTGGGCAACATTGTATTGGTAGAATTTCTTACAGTATGTTTCGCCCCTACGATATCAACTCATCTGATTTCATAAATTACTATTTTGTTAGCGGCAAATATATTTTTAAAATTTCGATAGCACATTGGGCCGTCTGTTATCTACGTAATAGATGTCCTGGTAAAGGATTTAGCGCGTTGCCCGCAAATAGGTCGCACGTTACATGCTAGTTTTCCTCCGTTTAAGAAATATCCTCAAGAGATAAAATGAATGATTGTTGAGACACGTATGGTCCCCTCTCCTAATTCGGATCACACCGACTGCCACATTTCCTTCTGTTTTATCTTCGTGGAAAACTGTTCTTGTGAAAAAAGGACGAAATTGCAGATTAATGACCTGTGTAAGGGCCGTAAGACCTACAGGAACATTGCAACTTTTACACAGGCTTCAAGAACTGTTCAACAAAGAACTTAAACAGATTCCTTCACGCCTTCAGAATCACGCTTGATGCTGCTTGCAAAAGACGCCCAAGAAAGATTTCTCCTGAATTTGACAGAGCAATATTGTTGAAGCGAGTAAGGTCAACGAAGCCAAGAACGGAAAGTAGAAATGGTTTCTCAAAGAAAGAATTGACCAAACGAAGCTTAAAGAAAGGTTATCTTTTCGGATGAATGCTGGTCCGAGTCGTACCCAAGACAAAAGTAAGAGTTCGGCGAACAAACACTGAAGTTTCTTCATTCCTGCTTCACACCAGCTGTTCAGCGCTTAGGAGAATGGATAGTGATATGGAGGTTGCAAAACTTAAGGACCAGGACAATGCAGAATTATTAGTGGGTCAATGAACAGTGTCCATATTGTAAAACAATGGAAGTGACGTTCTCTATTGAGACACGTGGGCTATGAGTCACGTCATTTTTAGCAGAAGAATGTTCCTTGCCACAAATCTTAGGTCACAACTACGGTTTCGGGGAATGGGCGTCAATGAGCTACTAAGCAGGCAAGTAGCCCCATCCTACACCAAATTAAACACAAATTCTGTGGATTACAAGGAACAGGGGAAATTAAATAAAGAAACAATGTAGAATATTGAGATGTGGTAAATACGTAGCGCCAGATAACCCAAGAGACAACACTGCTTTTTTTGGTTAGAAAATGGTAAGAAAAAAAAAATTTTTTTTTTTTTTTCCCCAGAACGATACTTTATTTTTATAGATAGAGATTTTCAAATAATACTTGAAAGGCATAGGCAATCTTTATAATTGTTACACTACTTTACCTCAATCGTAGAGCACGAGTTATCTTTTTTTTTTTTTTACTTCTAGTATAAATGGTACGCTGATAATTCAATTGAGCAAAGTCTATCACAAGATTTTCACAGAAAAATAATAAGGATTCGAACAAACTAATGGGGGTTCAGCAACACATACACCTTCTCGCACTATTTCTAAATTTGCAATTTTAAAAATTCAAAGTTCAACGAAAATGAACTTGCGCCAAATGCGTTCCCGTGTTTTATACGTGAAAGAAAAAAATGGGGAAGGAAATGGAGCGGTTTTTGAGAAAATGTTTACATATTATTTGTATTAAATTCAAACACGAATTACACAAATACTTGTTTTTTCACAAAATTAAACCAGACATTTTTCAAAAATGTTTGATAACAGACTTAGTTCAAAACAAAAATCTCTATCTTCAAATTTGTAGTTTTGGAATGCTATCTTTTTGCAACTTTCGAAAAACAGTTTGCCGGCAATGGGACTAGCGCCAATTATTATACCGTTCTTGAATAATACGAGAAAAAATTGAACTTATGCGATTTTCGAAAAATCAGGGATTTCAACGAAATCAAACGTGCACCTTTAATTAAAGTACCCGATGACAAAGTTTAATCACAAAATTTGAAGCCATTTTTGAGAAAATTTTTAACATGTTAAAGGCTTCATGTAACGTACCCCCAAAAATCAAAATATCCGTTTCAAACTCAGAGGGCCCCGCTTTCATTTAAATAGACGATGAAATATAAATTTTGGACAAGATAGGCTGAGTGGTTTAGGCGCTAGCTTTGACCATTGACGAGTGTTTTGCTGTCAAACGATTTTTCAATATCAACGACTCGCAAAACTTGGATTGTGGCTACACCAGGTGTCAGAGGAAGTAATTTACTATACTTAGTAGCAAGAGTTAACTACTTTTTCGTTTCCAGGGGCCGACAATACGAATTTTTCCTGCGCACGATTACAATACTCTCTCTTCTTACGAAGGGCGAGAAACTAGAAATCGACGATAAGAATTAAATAGCAATGATAAAACGTGCCAATTCTGTCAATATTTGTTTTTTTTTTTTAATTTTCCGTTTATTAATTGGAAAATGTACATTCTCCCAATATTTACTAATGTATGTAATTTCCTGTCGATCCTTGACACACATTAACATTAACTGATATTATAAGTATGCACAGCCAAATACGTACATAAACAATTTTTCTTACAAATGCCTAGCACATACAATAAACCATACATTGGTGTTTTTTGTAGTAACAAAATTGTAGAGGATAATTTGTTAACAATTTGGAAATACATTATTAAATACAAGGTGATTTTTTTATCTGATTACTTACAAATTAACTATTTTAATTTTTTAACAGATTTTCCTACATTACTTGCATTTTAATAAATTACTCAATATCATGCAAAATTCAATAATTTCACTATGTATACATAGTATTAGCACTAACTGCATGTATAAATGACATGAGAAGTCATAAATGTATGCATTCCAAAGTTTACAAATTATTTTTGTTAGACTATATCGAAGTTGCAATTTACTGGCATGTAATTTTAAAATTTTTTAACAAACTTTCATTTGACAACTATTCTTTGAAGTTTTTGTTTTTGAAAATATCATCACATTGAGTGAGCATGTAAAACATGGACCTTCCTTCTTCACCTACACATCACCACAGGACAGCTCTTTCTTCTCTCAATTTTACTTCTTTCAGACTACTGTTAATTCTCCTAGTTTTTCCATTACCAAGAAGTCTACAAATTAAGCTATATAATATCTAGTGTCCAAGGCCTGGCAACAATTGTTCCTTTTTATCTGTTTCAATATACAGAAACCAACATTACTTCTCTGTAAAGGAAAGTTGTTTTGCATTATTTTATTCTTCATCTGTCTTGAACTCCAGAGAGCGTGATGTCCCCCATGCTGAAAATTTCTCCTTTCCAAGGACATAATTCACATTAGGTGCCTCGTTTATAATTTCCACATTTTGAAATACTTCACTTTTGGAAGGAATCCAAATCAAGAAAATCAGACAATTCTAAGAACATTCTTAGAATTCATTCAGACTGTCTTGCATAAGAGAAGACAGCCATCATTTCCTCAATTCGTTCCCTCTAGAAGTTTTGAGGGTTTCCCTCAAGAAAAATGTCAATTCACACCTTGCTTCTGAAGAGTCAAAGACTGTTGCAGCAACAAATAATCAATAGGGAGTTACAGCAAAATCAGCCAAGGCCATGGTTCCAATTGTAGCAAAATGTATTAGAACTTTTTGAAGTTAAGTTGTTAGACACAACTTCAGTTAAAAAAGGTCATCATCATAAAAATAACATCACACACTTTTTTTTAATATGGATAGTGGTTACAGAATATCACTACCCATTGCAACTTCTATTCCACTGAAACTTCCACATCACTTAAAAATACCAAACATCATCCAAACAAAGAGAAAGAAGATCAAAGAAAAAAATTATTTTTTATAACTTTAAATTCTATGACATTGTATCATTGCAAAGAATCTTTCCCTGTACCCCAGCAATTCTTTTGTGTTCAACCTGCTAAAATGAAATAAAATTACATAATTTACACATTACTAAGACAGAAAATTGTGATGATATAATCTAAATTAATGCACAGACAGTAAAATTTTGAGAAAAGTAAACAAAATTATTTAAAGAATAAATCTGAAGGAATTGATTTCACTAAGAAAAATACATTTATCCTTAATAATTTGTTAGGGGGTGTTGAAAAAATGTTTTTGCTATTTTCAAAATACCAGTTTTAAATAAAATCAGATCTACACCGCATTAAGTGAACTTTGTCTAAACTGTCCAAACAAACAAACAAAAAAGTCACAATTTCCTACAATTGTACATGATTATTTAAATATTAAATAATAAAGAACAGATTTCATTTTAAAAAATTTGTCTTCAATAATGTAGTTGAAAGAGGTAGAACATTGTTTATAACTTTTCAAAAATTTTTTAAGGGTTTAATGAAAACTGAACTGAAGTAATTTTTTTATGCATGTTGCTCTTTTCCAGTAATATAAGAAAAGAAATTGGAGAAACGTTTGAGAAAATGTTGAAAAAGTACTTGGGGGCGGGGTAGTAATAGTAAAATACACCCAAAAATTCAAAGATCTGTTTCAAATTCGAGGGCCTGTGCCTGCCAGATCAATTGGAAAATCAATTTTGGTGCAAATCCTAGAGAGGTTTAGATACTAATGTAAAAACAGGCATGTTGAATGAAGAAAAACCTAGTGGTGCTACATGACAACACACCTTCTTCAACTTTCAAAAATACACAGGTTTAAGTGAAATTCAGACTTGCACCATTTTAATAAGCACACTATTTGAGTAGGGAAGAAAAAGAAAAAAGGAAAAAAAGAAGAAGAAAAAGACCTTTTGGTGAAAATTTTTGAAATGTTCATGCATCATTTTAAGTACACCCAAAACTACCATTAAATTCAAGGAGCTGCGACATCAACCAGCATTCCATCGGGGCATATCAAGTTTGGTGAAACCAAGTGTATGGTTTAGGTGATCATGTTGATAAGGGAAAGATATAATAAAAAAATTTAAACACCCTTTCTCAGAAGCAGGGGCCCCTATAAAACTTGCATTTCCTGGAAAAACTCAAATTTGATTTTTTTTGCGTCATTACGCAACTATAACTATGCTACATAGAAGACAAAATAAAAAGTGTTACACACACACACATATCTATATCTATCTATATATCTATATATATATATATATATATATATATATATATATATTATATATATATATATATATATATATATATATATATATATATATATATATATATATATATATATATATATATATATAGTATTAATATTTAAAGAAAATAACATAACAGACGATGAAATCCTGCCAGAATTAACCCATCTAAGAGTCAAAGCATCTACATTTTAAAATTACTTCCAGAATTGAGATGAATATTAGTTTCAATGACTTTTAATAATTTTTAAAAACCCCTTTACCATATACAATAAATTTATTCTTATTGTAAGAAGTTTCCAAAACAAATATATTTTTGGAGGCAGAAAATATTTCACTTGATCGTATTGCTTTTTCTTTGATATAAATACATCACGTTGTTTTTTCCTACCGAACACACATTCAATGCCTCGTATGCATATTGGCAAGCCGTCACACATTTCATTTAAAACAGAGAACTTAAAAATAAAACGTTGTACAACTCAGCATGTACTAACATCCATCCATAAGATCTCTCCCGTTTAGATTATAATATTTTACTCAATACTGTAACACATAAGCTTTTCAAAGTTTCTACACACAATTGGTACAATATATGTCCTTCTTTCATCCTAAGTAGTCAGCAAAGTAGAAGAATCACACAACACACAAAATATTGAAGTGACTATTTGTTCTCAATTTCCAAATTTTAAATAATAATCATCACAGATTCTAGAAATTCATCATTAACATATGTATATTAAATTATTCTGCTGCAAGTACAAATCAACATTAATATTAAGGTATAAACATCATAATTCTGAAAAACATCTAATGTAAAATTAGATTCATAAGGTCGCTTCACTAACATCTACCTAAAGCAAAAATATAAGTTCTCTGGATACAGCCTCAGGAACAAAGTTCATTATACAATTGATAACATCACTAATTTAATGTGTATTCAAACTTTTCCAAGAGTTGTATTAATTAAACATGCTTTTCTATCTAGCACTTGAATCACAGACTAGCACATTTATAGAAAAGAAATAAGAATGTTATTTATCATCTCTCTGCTTTGCACCATTCAAACAACATGAAAAGTCAAGGCACTTCATCATTAATTAAAAAGAAGAGGAGGAAAAATAGGAAGGAAGACAAACACACATGCAAATTAGATATTAAGTCAGGCAACAAAATGTAATGTTGTTACCTTCAGAAATTTCTGGCAGTGATTCTTTCTTGGCACTAACAACTTCTGACACACATTCAATGTCTCCATGATCTCCAATATCATCACTAATTGTCTCTGTTCCAATCACTTCACTACAGGAAGCATCCACAGTTAACTTATCTCTTTTACATCTTCTTCTTTGTCATTGTCATCACTCTCTTTGGTATCACCATCTTTCTCTTTCAAACCTTCACTATTATTTGTAATTTCTGCTTGGGTAGAGTTTGTGTGTGGGGAATTAAAGGGTGATGCTTCAGCTTCAGATTTGGGGCTACTACACTCTGTATCTTTTGGCACCATTGATGGTGAATTATTAGTTTTTAATTCCTTTTCTGCATGTAATTCTGATCCCTCTACTTGATCTATCTCATCTGACATTTCCTGCTGAATTTCATCTTCTAGTATGTCTTTGTCTGGCTGAATCTCTCTCAATTCCTCTACATCCTCATTTGCAGGTTGGTATTCTAATATCTCTAAAAACTTCTCCTCACTATCTGTACTTTCCTTTAAGGGTGATGTCTCCTCCAGTAATTTAACATCACTTTGAGGACTACTTTCATTTACCAATGTTCCTTCTTTACCTGAATCATCTGATTCTGAATTTTCATCCTCCTTGGGTTCAGAATCAACTTCATCCAATGCCCTACTGGGAAGTTGTTTTTCTTCTTCAATACATTCACTACTACTATCTTCACCAGATTTGGGAGCATCATTTATTTTTACACCATTTTTTTGTGAATGATCTAAGCAGCTATCTGAATCATCAACATCAGAAAGTAAAACAACTTCCTTTTTAGGGACTTGTTGAACTGAATCAGCATCATTAACTGAACTCAAATTTTCTTCTTTGTCTTTTATACTAGAATTTTTTTCTTCTGAAGTACTATTCACTGGTAACAGATCCTTCATTTCTGAATCAGTAGATGAATGATCAGGAGAGCTGTCATGTTTAGATTCATCCTGAGGATCAACTGGTAACAATTCTGTATCCTCTTTGGCTGTACTTTCTTTTATGACATTTTCAGAATTTGCATCTACAGTGTCTAAGTCTTTTTCAACACTGGGTGAATTCTCGTGTAAATGGGGAGGAGATATTGCCTCATTTACCATTGTGTCTGAAGTGATACTGTCATTGACATTTTGCTTTGGTGAATCTGAACAAGATGGCATAGATTCAAAATCTTCTGGGATGTCTTCATGTTCTGAGTCTGTAATGTGAAAGGGCTTATCAACACAGGAAACATTGACAAAATATACCAAATTAATTAGTACCAAGGACAGTTTATTCATCTTTATTTATAACAATTGACAAAATTAAACAAAGATTAAATAAAATGAACAATATTTTATTGTATAAGATATTTCCATCAACTTCTGCTTTACATCAGGACATCTAAGTCTCATAAATTTATAAAATTGTTGCAAAGAATCAATTAAATTTAAACTCACAAATTTTGACTTTCTTACTATTTGAAATAAAATTAGATACCAAACAAAAAACAGATTCAGATATATCTGGAATAGCAAAAAGAAAGAAAAAAAATACTAGTTTACGTATTTTGTTGAATAAAAATGTCAAACATTCTAACACAAACGGTATTTCGATCTGTAAAAAATGCGTTAAAATAAACTGTCTAGAGAATCGTGAGCTTTCGGGCCTTCACTATGTTAACATTCTTGAGAAGCACCCATCTGAATTTACCAGGAAGAGGTTCATCGAATCGCAAGAAAACTTCATCGTGGAAAGTTTATTAAAAACATTTAAACGATAAATGCGTGAGCCAAAAATAATGCCTACCACAAAAAATCTACAAAATGAGTTTTTTTTCAGTCTGTTTTTACGGTACAGCACGGTTTACCTTCCGACAGTGTTGCCATTCTCACCAGCACAATTTTAGGAACATATTCATACTTAATGAAGATTAAAGTTTAGACGCGAAAAATACAAATAAATTAATCCCTTCCCCCACTCAATTTCCTTTTAAGCATGCCAAACAAAATTTTACTAACTTAGTTGGGCGCAACGTTGCCACGATTCACGCAATCGATCCACTGATTTCTCTGCTCTTCTGTAAAACCTGGGCCAACCAATTACGGTGGACAGTCATTGAACGAGAAGTAGATTTGTTGAACGAGTGCGTCATTGAACGAGAAGTAGATTTGATTTCAATTTGTAATAAACTGAATTACTCTATGCACTATTTTACATAAATAGCATACTAAGAAACAACATGTAAGATCCTGCAAAACAAACATTTTATCCAGTAATCCTCCCAGAATTAATAGGAACCACACATCTGCAGGCTTTGTAGTCGAAGTGGTGTACTATAAAAATACAATACAAAGTGCACAACTCTCTTGGCAACTGTACAAGTTAACACTATTTAGTAAACTTTCAATAGGACAATGTAGTCCAGGCAAGGAAACAGTAATACGGATGAATATAATAAGCGGTTAACACAAATATTTATAATACCAACACCAAAATATCGGTCGCTTGGAATTCGTGTTTACGAGGCTTTACAAAACTCATTCGGTTCATTCTGCCAGTCAAGTAAAAAAACACGATGACTCGTTCCCCTACTTCCGTTTCGATAAGAGGATGATTAAATAAACCTGAAAATCAATTATAAATTTTCACCAACAAAGATGCTCTTATACACGCAGAATTAAAAATCAGAGTAATACAAGTATTGCTCAATAATTAACGCACAATACCTTCGTAAAAATCGATACGCGAAACATCCAAACGGCATGCTTGTCAACCAGTAGCTACGGAAGTTATCCACGTCCACGATTCAATGATAAAATTCATTATAATTGTGGGAATATCTAGTTACGCTAGCAAGGTAGCAACCATTTCCTGGCGTTAGACGTTTAACATATCTTTGAAAAAGTTTAAACTACTCAGCGGTAAACTTACGGCAGAGCAAGCTCTTTATCAAGAAATCCTCCCCAAAAATAATTTCCACACCACGCGTCTCTACTGATTTCTAAGCCAGAAATTTAAAGTTTCCTAAAATTTCGGCTAGAGAAAGCTAGTGAAGTGTCTGATTTACTTAATCAACAAAACCCTACATACAATAATTGTAAAGTTTGGCCCATATAATCTAAAGAATTTAATTTCGATTTTAAAATAATTTATTAGCAGCAAAGCATACATGTTCCTCCCAATGCTATTGACACTATAACATCATTGGGGACCTATTCTAAATCTCAATTCAAAAGCTTTCCAGTGAATATGTTTCAAAATTTATGCCACAATGATGTGAAATTCAGAGACAAGTAGTCCCCCACATGACATAAAGGTTTTAAATTAGAATTAAAAGAATATATTTTAAAAATATAATATGCAGAACAGGATGCAGAGATATTTCAAAATCTACTTATAAGTAATTTACAATCGGCAAATGGCATTTGACGTGTTTTCACTTAATATTTATTATGATCTTCGCAGAGAGCTTTTTGTTTTGTTTTGTTTTTTTGAAAATGCTCCACAGAAAAATAAATTTAAATTAAAAACATGTTGGAGACACATCTGAATTTTTGTGGAAATAGTGAAGAATTTTCCTTATTTCCTTTATTCTGCACTCTAAGAAAAGACTTTACTATTATTTTTTTCATTCTTTGGTTAGAAGGTACCTTATAAATTCACAAAAATAAGTAATTTTAAATGGCAATTCACTGAAAAGAGATAATAAAATAATTTTGTATACATTTTAATAAATTTACCAATCATAATGGGTCAACGTAACAAGTTTTAATATTCAGCAGATGAGTGCAAATACATTCAAATGAAAAATAATACAAAAAGTAGCCTTGTCTTATTGTAAGACACTTTCATGACATTATTAATATTATTATTATTATTATTTAAAAGTAACTCTTGTTTCAGGCATTAATGCTGCACATTTTGAACACAACCTTTGTTGTAGTTTGACATATTTACAAATTATGATGTGATGACAATATTATTACGATTTTTATTTTTAATATTAATAATAAATAATTTCAAAAACCAACAAATAATGGGTCACAAGATAATGATAATAAAGTAATTTACAATCAGAACTGTATTGATTCCAAATAAAAAATGAACACAAAAGTCATGATGTTTTCCTTCATGCACAACACTAACGCTACACTTTCAAGTCTTAAAAACTGAAAAATAAAGTAACCTCTATAATGACCTCGTATTCTGTGACACAGCACGTTTTGAAATAGTTCTATAATGAATACTAATTATTAATTTTCAAAGAAGGGAACCCAAGAATAATTTGATTTTGAAAAGGAGTCAATTTTTTGTTGAACCGGACTAGAATTAATTTTGTATACCAATTGTTTCATCTTGCTTCATTTATAAGAATTGATGATTGGTTAAAATTTTCATCTACATATAGGCACTAAACTAATATCTTATTGGTTAAATTAAATGTTTATGAAATTTTTCAGATTCAAATTACCTCTCACACTTTCAATACTTTTCAACTCAATACAGTGGGTAAATTAATTTCAGAGAATTTTCCGTTATCATCAAAGTTTGTTCAACTCCAAAATAAAAAATACAGTTAACAGAAAGTGACAAAAAGAAAATAAAACTTAAAATATGTGTAAATAGCTCTACTCACCACCAACAGCGATCCTTCCTTCAATTTCATAGCCATCAAAGGATGCATCTTTTTCAGAGGGATAATTAATAGGCACTTCTTCCCCACTAGGTATTACACAATCACTTTCATTTTGAAGGTCATTGTGGACTTCACTAGGGGAATTTGTGTTTTCACCATCTTCTGTCACATTTTGTGGAAGATCATCAAGCTCTTTGTTACTAACAGAATTTGGCTCATTAGTCTCAGAATCTATTACTGAATTTTCATCTTCAGATGATATTTTTAGATGAATACTTTCATTGTCATCTTCATCAGACAGTATATCATATCTCACATCATTCAATTCTATGTTTTCTTTCTCACTTGAATTATCATATAAAGCTTCAGAATTCCAAGAATCCTTTTTAAGTGAAACTTCAGAATTGGGCATACTTGAATTAAGATCTACTTGTTCAAACATCTTTTTGGCGGTATTTTCAACATTTCCCATTTCATAATCTGTCAGGCATAATTCTTTATCTCCATTATTTTGGGAATTACGTTCTTTTGTTAGAATGCAGTCATCAACTGGAGTTTCCTTCATAATGCAAGAGTCCAAAGAACTCTCGGCCTCAGTATTAATTGATGGCTTCAAACTATTCATAGACATTCCGTCAGAAATTAGGGTTTGTATAAATTTCATGTTTTTTTTTATTCTTGAGAGAAAGGCGACAGCATGGTAAATTGCAGTTTACGTCGGCAGAGTAAATGAACCTGAAAAGGAAAAATTACGCCTATTAGACCAAGTATAATTAACGTTATTTTTTTTTTGTGACAAGGCGATAACTCTACTGCGTCTGATTCGCAAATATGAGATAAGCGTTCAGAAAGTACTTGTTTCAATCTAGCTTGAATCTCAATTCTAGAGATTTTAGATGCTAATGAACGCCCTCACTACTCTCAATTCTTAAAAACTCGGGCGCGAGAAAACTCACGGCCCGGAACGGAACGAAGAGCAAATGGGATGACACAACCTAGTATATACCATTAAGTTACGAGCAGATCGTCATGTTATCAATATAACTTGAACTCGTTATTTTAATATGGAAATAACTCATTGTGAAGAGAGCGTAAGAGAAAGAAAACGAAAGAGCAAAGTAATGAATTATATGCGGAACGTTCTTGTCGTTTCCTTGCGTGTTGTGTCCTTTACGAAAAAGAAGTGAATTCAGCTTCAATTTACGCAACATCTCAACAGCTTTATAGGTAAGTCATCGATTTTAACTAAAACAAATATCTCAACATTTTATAAATCTAGTATGAGGTAATTTGTTACTGATAACTGATTACGCGGTTTCGTTCTTACACGCTGTTCCATCTCTATTCCCACGTCCGGATTTGTATTTTCTGAGTTATAAATATTTTCCCCTAGTCAGCCTTAAAGTAAAGTATTCGCGAACCTATCCAACTTGAATGTGTAAGTGTGCATAGATGACTAGTTGCGAAACTTTTCTCATTTGTACGTAACGATGTAGGCTAGGTCTAACAACGCTCCGTCTAGTGTTCATCTCGCAAGGAAAATGCGTGAAGTCACACTCCTCCAATAAAATGGCGGTCAAATCGCAAGGAGTTACTCTGAATCTGATTACGATGACATTACGTAGTCATTCCAATCCCCCTCCATCCATAAATAGACTTATGAAATATGTCCTTCTACATAAAGACAGTTGGAAGTAGTGCCACCAGGGAGTACCACATTCAACACGGCTACATGGTCTATTCCTCGAGACGGAACGCGAATAGGCCAGTGCAGGCAGGGCCAGTGGAAAACGACCGCCGAGCGAGATCTCAGCGAACGGGTGCAAAAGGACAACACGCGAACTGCGTCAAAACCTATGGCGAAAGCAATAACACATGGTACCGCATCGATCAATGAAAGCAAAGGCGCGTAACAAATCTTAGGCGAATTATGAAATGGTAATGTACTAAAATAACCACGTAATATTGGCTTTAGAACATTAACGGGACATTTTCTTCCTTCGGAAGCCCGGAGGGAATCCTGTATTCAACGAAGGGGCCCAATGTATTTAACGAAGAGACTTTGGATACAATAACGAGTCAAGATAGAAAGCTTTTTCATCGCGGGTCCAATGGGATGGTTACACAAGCCTCTTACCCGGGGCCATTTTGAAAATGTCCAACAATGGAGGTAACAATGAGAACCCAAGCATACGTTACCCAACTGACAACGATGAAGCACACAAATCCAGCCAGCCAACTGTGCTAACCCGCCGAAACGCTAATGCACCGATCCAAGAGAAATACTCAAATACACTGAGCAGCGGACGTAGACGAGGGCGTTTCCAACGTTGCCGCGTTGGCGCATTCGGAACGCTCACATTTGACATCACCGCGTAGTCAATAGATGGAATGTTATTATTCGTATTTTCATTTTAAAATAACTACACATGAGGTTAATCGCTTTATCAGGCGCTAATTTTCCGATCTGAGGTGGTGAAATAGTTAAACTCAAGTGTACATTTTCATTTAACAATGGTAAGTAAGAAATCGCCATAATAGGTTTGGAAATTCTAACAATGTATTTTTCACCTTACGGCTATGAGGATTCAAGTACACTCACTCCATTAAATCTAAAAGTAAAATCATTTCACAATGAATTTCTTCATTTAGGAAGAGTGACAACATGCAGCAATCCTTTCTGATTCTTGATTGTTTCAATTTGGGACTTTTGTCAACCTGATCTACATAAACATTGTTTGACGAAAAACAATAATTACTGTATATAAAAGTGTCTTCAAAGAAACTATTCTTTCCATGTCGAGTCCATGATAAAAAGTTTATAAACAATTGTCTGCGAATCGTTACTCGATCAGATCGCGCTCTGCAGCGGATGGAATTTTAAAGGACCCTGCGCGAGGGTAGTAACAAAGATCGTAAGCGATGGTAATCTACGCAACCGATTTACTGTTCTCGAAAGCGAACGCGGCCAATCAAAATTATTTGAACTTAAGACATGTAAATTAAATTAGCAGTATTAGGGTATTACAAATTGGTAACATTTGTCAAGATTGATATATTCAAAATCAAAAATCATTTTCAAAATTTCTTGGAAATATTCCATCAGAGAGGAATGAACAAAGGAATGACACCCGATACGTCTTCTTGAACAGTATTGTTTGAAAATTGTCACTTTTGAGGTAAATGTTGACTTATCGGACAAAAACGAATACAGGCTACTAGAACTACGCGAGTCATGACAATGCAAAAGGAAAATAAATTATTCTCATATTCAAATGACAGAACGGTTTCGATGCGCTCTAAAAAAATAAGAACAAAAAAAAATGCCATATCCATTAAATTAAACTTATAAAAAATAATTAATTAAAGATAAAGAACCCGGTTAAAAATCTTTAACGCTCAACTAAACAAATGACTTCGCTTAACATATTTGAAGAGCCAGTTAAGCTCTCTACCGAGAAGAGTCCACGAAAATAGCTATATTTACAATATTCTGCACTTTCATTCTTTTGACTGCCACTACCTCCAATACATTATACATTACTGTCAAATGAAGCCCAATTATTTAAACTCGTTACCAACTTTATTTTCAATGCAAAATCGAACTGAACTCGGGACAGTGTAATCGACTCCATACGCCAGGTACGACCAGATCACTGACCCGCTCCTAACCCAACCGTGTTCTTTCTGACCGATCTTCTGAACACAGTTTTTTGTGTTTCACTACAATTACCATTACACTAAGTTCTGTTATTGCTGCGGTATATGGCAACTTGATACAACGTCATTCAATCATCGCTCGACAATCATAAATAATCTTGTCAACATTCAGGGAGCAATTAACAGACTTTATTCATGACCAGTCGGTTCATAATGAGAGAAAGTAGCGTCAGTATTTCCATTACCTATCGATCGGAGTGACGCTCCCACACGTCGTGTTTTCAAAAATTCTATAATCATAAGAACTACAGAAATCTCAAAAATATACTTACCCCGAACACAGTAGCCCAACCTCAATCTTGCTATGGAGCTTACATGACGACAAACCTGTATAGCGCATGCGCCGAAACTACACCAACGCTGAGAAACACGCGGACATGCGCGCCATCTGTAGAAACAGAAATGCACGTATTGAAAGTGCGGTACGCTACACTTATGTTTTTGAGTTCTATGTTTTCTGATTAAAGTTCTTCTCTCCTTTCCCTATTAATATTCCTTCTTTTCGTTCATTTCGGAAGTAATACCTAATACCTTCCTTCTTTAATATGATTAGAGGCTACGAAGCCCCTAAACCATGTAAATATTTTGTTCAGATTGACAAAATCACTACTAAAACAAAATGGAATTTGTTAGCGTTAATACACTACTATCATTAATGACTTTGGTAGTGGAAATTGTCATTGGTAGTATGCAATTGAAGTACATGAACCAATATTCTCTTCAAAATAAATGCATCGTTTGCTATGATAACATGACCTTGAAGTGGGAACATCGCTTTACCAATTTTTTGTGCCGACCAGCGCAGTTAACAACCAGCATAGTTAAGGTGATATAACTCGGAGAAAATTCGTTAATGCACTGACATTTACCTTGACAACTTAAGCTATTTTCCTGCTATTCTTCACAGAAAATAAGAAACGCGAATGGAATTATTACAAAATTACTTTAATAAATATTCTTATTTAAATATTGATTTCCACATACCATTTGAGTGTATACTATACTACAGGTAAATGCGATTACAAAGTTTAGTCCATACTTTGGCGTACACGCCGCATATTGGAAATTAAAAGAATTACTGGTTTATGTTCTCAATAAATGGATTGAAATCACAAAAATAATATTTGCATTGTTCAATGCAAATGCAATATATGAATAATCACACAGATTTCAATGTAGTTTTTTTTTTTTTTTTTTTCACATACAACTACTATTGCATTTACTTTTGTGAATTTTAATTGAAATTATTTTTTGTAGCTGGACATAAATATGTAGAAAAAGCTGTCTTAGCAAATAATGAATATTCAAATTCAATTCTTACATATCCCTCCTCCTATATTACTTCATTATTTGTCATATCTAATTTTTAAAATGTAATTTACCAAAAAAAGTCAGAAAACGGAAAAGAAAGAAAAAATTTATTTCTTTTCTATTTTTATACAAAACTATTTTGGCAGTGTGTTAGAATCATGACAGTCCATTTAGTTGTGAATTAAATTTATATAAATGCAACTATAAAACCTCTCATTTGACTTCATGTACTTGAAGAATAAGTAATTAATAATAATGGGAAATGAGTATAAATTGGTCTGTTTACTTCAGATCATTGGCGTAACTAAAGGGATGATAGGAAGATAAGTATATTTTCAAAAAATCAATTGACCCAATGGCAATTAAAGCAACTTTAAGGGAGCTTTAGACTCTTTGACTCAATACCTCATTGACGATCTCAAAAGTTCAAAATGATTGGTACTGTATGCATTGTAAACTTGATGAATAATTTCAGTTCAATTTGGAAATAGTTGGTGATTACAAGTCATATTAATTTGTAAACTATTTTCATCATTTGATTAAGAAATGTTTTTAGAAAACTGTCCCTTAAGGTATAGCATAATATTGCTTGTTAATTAAAACAGTTTACACTTAACACTTCAAAAATGCTGTTTTAAATCAATTAAATTATATTTTGCAATTTTATTGCTAGCAAAAATAACAAATCTTTGAACCAAATTCAATTCACAGAAATGTTTAATTCCTGAGGCAGGAGGAGAGCAAAGCTATATAAACTCACTAGAACCAAAGCAAGTGACGTTTCAACATTCCTTCAGAGGATCACAGGAAATGATCTTTGTGGTCGCAGAATAAAAGTTTTAATTAGGTAGGTTTAGTTAAGGACTTAAAACCTTTTATGATCATAGATTTATGGTAGGATCTTGTATAATATTGTTTGTAGGATTTGATTAAACAAGTTAAAATAAAAATATAATTGGAGTTGAAACAAGCTATATTTCACATTTTGTAAACTGAATCATAATAACACTATTTTATTACCATTAAAAAGCATTAATTTTTAAATAAAAAGATTAATAATATGACTTTAAACAAATATTGATTCAAGTTCCAGTGGTTCCGAAGTCATGAATTAGAATGATTTCTAATCCATTTTCTTTTCCTTATTGGCATAGCAACATTAGTATTTTATTATTTTTTAGATTATTTTGGATGAAAGTTTAAATTACAAATGTAGATCTGAAATGTTAATACTCTCACATTCAAAGTAATTTCCACATTTACTGTCAATTCTTGGTTATGTTATCTGAATGCAGATATACAAGAAAGAAAAAAACAACCGTGGAATACTAATTTGTTAAATACTATGAAGAAAATATAAAAATATAAAAGAGACACATTAATTATCCATAGAATAAAAATTGTATATTAAAATTTATTTTACTTTCAATTAGAAAATAAAAATATTTTCTAATGCTCATTTGGTACTACACATATTTTTATAATACATACTGGTATTTTAATATTTTCAAACAAACATTATCACACAACAATCCTTGCAAATAATTTCAATTCCTACAATCATAACACAGAAAATTTAATTCTGATCAGCCAATATTAAAGAGATTTCAATGTGCAATGATGGCCACAATGTGCAATGAACCCATATGATACCCACATTTGGTACTTGTATGAATGAAGAAACCAATATCTCTTCAGGACTGTTGTGAATTCAGAAAGTATTTCAGGAGGGGCCATTTTCTGTTTGAAACCCTTCCCCACCCTTCCTAAACATTTTTGAAATAATATATTTTTTATTTGTTAACTTGAAAAAATCTGTATTAACTACAAATGTGATGTAATCAATGTGTAATTGTTTTGAATAAATTAAGTAAAATAGCAAAAAATATTGACAGGGAAAGATGGCATGGGCCCCCTACAATTTCCATAAGTTCAAAAACTCAAACAAATGAGACATTTATTGAGAAGCAATGTTCGGAAAAGCAATTATTCTTTTGAGAGCAAAAATTATTTTCTTGTTCCCTTGATTATTTCATGATTAAAATTTGTGTGCTTCAAACTATGGATCAACCTGATTCCTTGTATCAATTAAGTAAAAAATTAAAAAAATAATCAAGTTAAAAAGTATCAAGTAAAATTGTATTTTATATTACATTGAAAACTTCTTTGACCTGAAGATAGTAAATTTCCACTTTCCTCCAAAGATCTTTGTATTATTGAATTGGAGGAGGATCCAGGGCAGGGGCAGAGGACTATGGGGATCCTACCCCTCCTCAACACTGTTTTCAGTTCTTACTCAGTTTATTAAAAATAATTATTACAGTGATTGGGGCACACCAAAGGAGTATTCCCATTATGTTTTTGTTTTTTATTTCAAGCCACTGTTTAAACAAATTTTATAGAAGTAATATCCCCCTTCGTGTAAAAAATATAGGTTCAATTCAGATAAATTACTAGAGTACTATTACTTTTTCAATCTGTAAAATTTGTGAAGAAGTCTTTTACAATGTTTCTTCTATGCTGGATTATACAATTTGTAGCTCTTGACACATATTTATTTGTCAACATTAGGATGTTATTTTAGTTTCCTGCATGTGCATCTGCATTAAAAGTCATAAAGTTATGAGCTAAAACTAGATTATTAGGAAATTTTTACTTTGAGTAGACATATACCTTAAGTATAACACAAAGGAACTATTAAAATCAATAGGTTTGTCCGTACTTTTTCTAGCTACACCCACCAACCAATTATCTGAGGATAAAGACACTTTACAGGGATTTTTTATTTTTATTTTATTTTATTTTATTTTTTTCGAAATATAATGGTGCATATTTTTTTATAATATTCTTGTATACCTTATTAAGCAGACTAATATAAACTTGAAACCTCCAATTGCTCCATATTGATATTAATATCATCTTGAAAAATCCAAGTGTGCCCTAATATTTACAGAAATAATTTATTATACAACGAAAACTGAAACTAAGTCCCTGGACGCTCCTATGCATCCATTACTCATAGCCTGCTATCAAGAAATGCCATTCCTTTCAAATCCTCATCCCCTTCCTCTCATTTCCCTTTCTTGTGTATTGATCAAAATGCGAATAAATCCTGAGTGTTTTAGATTCATTTCCGAATAACAATAACACTATTAGATCCTTAGCAATCCAGGGAAAAGTATAATCCTTGCAGGGTGTTTTTTATTTACTATTATAAATATTAATATTAGTTTTAGCTCTCCTTTCGTTAGATGAGAGAGGAGTGGGATTGGTTATTGTGACGCTAGGGCTAAAACGGCTCGTATATCAAATCTGCAACTCGTTTTTGGATGCAAAATGTTTCTTTTACAGGGGAGCAAACATTACTTTTATCAATATTCTCAAAAACGCACGTTTCTAGTTTTCATTTCATTCACTTAATGTTGGGGTTAAAGTAGAGGAGATAAGAATTCCGGAGACCAAGCAAACTTGCGCATACACAAAACCAGCAGATCCGATTGTTCCACTGCTCCCTCCATTAAGCATTTGACTTGACTGTCAACTCATGAGTCATGACGAATGATATAAATGTTTTCTGGTCGTCTATAAACTAGAACTCCTGGTCTCTCGTAACATGATCAGAAGTAAGGTGATAAGTTTTAACCACTGAAATCTTCGTAGTTAAGAAAGTAATACAGAATACATTTTTTCTATTATAGTGAGCTAATCAATAGATAAACGTTTTCTTGAGCCCTCATTTCGCTAGATATGAGAGCAGTGGGGGCTTCGTTATTTCGACGGCTGGGCTGTTAAATTAACTCTGTAGCTCCTTTTTCTCGATGCAAAATAGTTTATATTTCGCGGGGAGCGGACATTATGATTATCAATGCCGGCGTTTGGAATAGGCAGACCGGGCAATTCCCGGGACCCCGCAAAGTCAAGGGGCCCGAGGATGGGACTGATGGAAAGAAAAAAGAAGGGAAAAAAAAAAAAAAAGAAAATGAGAAGGGAATTCGAACGCGAGAAAATCGTAATCGTAATTAATCGTAATAAGTCGCGGTACAGAAGTCTGCTATACGAAACATTTTTTTTTTAAATACTGTAAATGTGATTAGTCATTATTTATAAGGTAGGACTCTGAAATTAATCAGTTAACGCAACATTAAAATAGGTTCTATTGAAATTCATACTTATTATTTCATATATTTAAGATATATATTATTATAATTTATTTATTACATTTAATATTACATTTAAGATATATTTTTAAGATCACCATGGAAATTGTATTATTTGATCTCTAAATACTTTCACTTAAAACTATTATTTAAAATATATTTCTAAATTTTTTCTAGTTTAAATGTTGTAATTTTTATTATTTGTTAAAATAAAATTACTTTTAGTTTCTTGATACAACTTTCACATTTTTATTTTTTCGCGGGGGAGGGTTTCAATATTGCCCAAATTGTCTTCGGCACTGATGATTATCATATTTTGTCAAAAGTCTCGTTGCTATCATTTATTCAAAATGCAACTAATATTAGTAAAGGAATGGCAACGTTCGGGCCCGCAAGGCCTGTGATGCGGGCAGGCCCAGGTTAAAGTGCGCCTGCTATTATTTGTTGGCAACATTGATTTCTTATGTAGTAATCATAGACTGATGAATAATTTTTTGTTAAAGCATTTTTTTATTATTTAAGATACTAACACTACTTGTGTTTGTATACTTTTATGAAGGGGACCTGGATGAAAGCTTTGCGGGCGCGCTCGCACTCATTTCGTTACCCTACTGAGGAGTGGGGTAGGTATTCCAAGGCTCAAGAAAACGTTCGCCTATGAAGAACAGAAAATAACGGATGAGGAGATATGGTATACCACAGAAGTCGATTAGGAGCAATTTGATGGGAAGAAATGCAGAGTACAAGAGGAAGGTTTGTGATTCTTGGATAGTTTACAGAAAATACTACCAAAAGTGTACCAAACATAATGGAAATAGCAAAGGCGAACATCGATCGAGAATGTGGCAGAGCATTTGGGAAATTTCAACAGACTAGGACAGTTCAAATTCAAAATGAATTAGTTTAAAATAATTAGAAAAATGTTACTATAAACTTTTTTTTGCTGTAGTTGAAACTTTTTCAAGTAAATAAGACTCGAATATTTTTAATATGTGTTTCCTGCTCGATGAGAGCTATAACGTACGCGAATGAAAATGGTGCAAGTGTGATTTATATTGAAATCTCTGGATTTTCGAAAATTGCAAAAGCTTTTTGGACTCTTTCCGAAAACTACATTATTGACCATAGATACATTTTTTAATGAAATGTATTCTTCAAAATTAGTTCTTTAATAAATGTCATTCTTCTTCTTCTTCTTCTTCTTCTTCTTCTTCTTCTTCTTCTTCTTCTTCTTCTTCTTCTTCTTCTTCTTCTTCTTCTTCTTTTTTTCTTCTCCTTCTTCTTCTTCTTCTTTCTAATCATCACCTTCAGTGTTGACATTAGGGATTCTTTTATAATGCAATCTATCCTTCAATTTAAGATCTTTAAATTATTTCATGTAAATGATTTTAAGAATGACAGTAATTTTCGGATAAATTTGAATTTTATTATGACAAAGTTAATTTTTTTTCAAACTTGTCAACATTTTTAATATTGAAGTTAAAAGACTTGTATCCATTTTCCAAAATAAAACCTTTAAATTTTTTAAATTAATTATATGTTTCCATTTTTTGAGAGATGGTGTGTTAGTAGGATAGAAAGTGGAAATAATTAATAATGAATATTAATAACAATGAAGAACAGAAAACTGATTACAATTCATAATGTTGCTTACTCTCGAGCTGATCTATATAGACTTCATGTGTCACATAAGGAAGGGGAAGGGGACTCAGACAAAGTTAAGCCTCCTGGCACAATGCTATAGTCAAAGTAGGAAAGTATGTAGTGTAGTCAGTCATCAAGATGATCCACTAATGAGACAGGTCATTAAATCTGACCGAAGAATGGGAAACAAGTATTGTTAGTGTAGCAAGAAGCATTGCGAAGAAGACAATACAGGACACAAGAATAACGCAGACCCTGAACTTCTGATGCTACTTGAACTACATGAAATGTGAGACCCAAAAAGTATTAAAGAATTCGTGAAGAAACAAATCATTCCTTGGACAATATCTAAAAAGAATTGACTAGGTTCAGATCAAGAAAGAAAATTATTTATGTGGCTTAAGGGGAAGAATGAAACCACGATCGGAAACAGTTGCAATAACAGCCCAAGATCAAGCGTTGAGAACACGATATAATAAAGCGGTGCTCAAAATTTCCCAAGGTAATAAATGCCGCCTTTGGCAGGAAAAAGTAGAAACCATTGATCATATGTCTCAGCTTGTTCAAATCTAGTAAAGACCGAATACTTGAAAAGACACAAAGAGATATAGTGTGCAATTTCTTCCTGTGGCAGTTCTGTACCGCCCTCAAAATTCCAAACACATGCTCCAAGTGGTACAAACACTCACCAAAACCGGTGACCTCTGTAGACTGTGTACAATACTGTACGACCAACAAATTCAAACTGATCGCACGATAGCGGCAAATAAACAGGATATTTGGATTTGGAGAGAAAAAACGTGTCTATTTGTAGAGGTTACTGTGCCGTGCGATCAAAACGTCCTAACCAAGGAGGCAGAGGACCTCTCTTAAATGCAACAGTTTGGAAATCGAGATCAGCCGAATATTGGGCATTAAAGCACAGGTCCGATAGTTACTGGAGCTCTAGGATTTGTTCCGCAAATTTTGTGTAAGGACTTGGCTAAACTCGCAGGTCATTCAAAAGGCTGGGTGCAAGACATTGCTTTATTGAGAACAGCCCACATTTTGTGCAAAGTATTATAGAGGCACCGAGTCCCTAGATTTCTTTAGGAAGATGGTTGTAACCCTGAGTAGACTTTATAACCAACAGACTCATAACATCTTTAGTCGTGAATTAGAGGAATAATAATAATAATAATAATAATAATAATAATAATAATAATAATAATACCTAACTGTTATTAATAAAACGAGAAAGTATGTGCCGATGTAGCATTACTAATTTTGTGGGTCTAGGCCTTTACATTCCAGAGCAATCTACAACATTCGAATAATTTTCTAAATTAATCTCGTATTATTTTCAAAAGGAGTACTGAGATGAACCTAAGAAAAAAATAATTGCTACTGCGCCTACTTGCAATGAGAGTGTAAAATGATTCGTGAATAATTGAACCGTTAATTTTGTATAGTATAATAAAAACATTATTTACTAACACGATTTGAGTAGTAATTATTTATCAAATTTTAATTAATTCGAACTGTGAAAAAACGTTCGTTCGTACAGAGCCATGCGTGCCAAGACAGTTCTGAACTCCCCGAATGGAAGGAGGGACCGCATAGCCCCCACACCATGAACTGGAATATAACTGGATCTCGTGCGCCCCCTAGGCAACTCGAGGAACCCGCCTCGAGACGCGGGTGTCCACGTTCTGAACAACAGTAGCGGTGAATAGCATAGTTGAATGCAGGGGTGCCGCGAGAAAGCAAGCAGTCCTGGGCAGCAGATCCACGGGGGCCCTTTGTTTCAAGCAAACGTTTTCCTCCACATGTACTATTTTGAAGTAAATTATTCTTCAACTACAGATAAATACATATTATTGTTATGGTTACAAATTATGATAAAACACATATAAAACATTGATTTTTATTGAGGAGTTAATACTTAAATATTTTCCGAACCTTCATTAGCAGTTAGAGTAAAAAACCTTCATTAGCAGTTAAGAGTAAAACACACACACACACACACACACACACACACACACGTGTGTGTGTGTGTATTTGATGTGTGTGTGTGTGTATTTAAGTGAATATATTTTTTACATATTTTGAATGAATGAAAAAACAAATTAGTGGTGCTGAAACAGAATGTCCTTTCTCGCTTTGAGTAATGGTTATGTAATACTATTTATACCTTAATTTCTCTCCGAATTAACACATCTTAGCCGTCATATTTTGTAAAACTCATTACAAGTGGTAGAACATTTGGTGCGAAAACTAAACATTTTCAAGCAAATATCTCAAAAAATTTGACTATTATAACTACTTTTCATGCAGCTAAGTCATGTCACAACAATGAGACGTAATTCACAGAAATTCGCCTGTCGCAACGCGAAATGTCTTTGTTGCTTTCCAATCTGACATTCCCTCCTAACCGGGAGCGGTGGCTCAGTGCATCAACTGATGTAACTGCAGTGCCTCTGACCGGGAGATCCTAGGTTCGAGTCCCGACGGAAGGAAGGTTTTCGACACTAGCTTTTCTGCTATGTCGAATTCAGTCGCTTTCTGGAGAATTCTAGTGGCCGGCTGCGCTAATCGGTAGTTTTCCGTGGTTTCTCCGATCAACACCAGGTGAAAGTCGGAGCAGTACCGTAACAAACGGGCCACGGACCGCGCGCGATCTTTCCTTCCTTGTCCTATCCTAACCCCCTTACACACACACACACACACGCACTTATACTAACATGCACTACACTACCACACATGCCGGGAGACCGGTCGGGGACGTTGAAACTTGTCCTAGGTGGGGCGGTGCCCCGCTGGTGGGAGGTGCCTGGGGAAAACCCCGTTAGCCGACGGTTGGTCGCCGCCGGATCTGACCATCCAGCGGGGGAAGACCACCACCTCCCGAGCAAAAACACGCACTACACTTACGGGAATAATGTCCATAGTAGTTGACGCGCATGGAATCACGGAATCAATCAATTCCCTCCTACTCGTGAAAATGAGATTTGTTCGGGATGAAAGTTAAGGGAGCGCTGATATTCCCTGAAGGCTAACAATTTTTATTTCAATTAGGTTGTAAATAATTTCTAAAAGAGTAATTCGTAAACGTATAACAAGAACTCCAAAGTAAGAAACGAACAAATAAATATGAAATAATATACACATTCTAACTTTCGTAGCATCCAACTACCTCAAAATACTTCTAAAATTACACTCACGAGCCACAGAATTTTCGGAGAGAGCGACTTAGTTTGACGTGAAATTACACAAAAAATACTCATAGTTTTGAAAAATTCAACGTGAGCTTATTTGAAGATGTTTTAGAACACATTTCATGAAGAAAAAAATTGTAACTTCACAATTGTAGTAGAAGACGCCGATTTTTCTTTTTGAATTTTCGAAAAATCAAGCATTTTAACTAACACGAGACCTGCATCATTCTCTTGAGCGACCTTTACGCTATATAAGGTCCAAATTTAATAAAAAAAATCGTTGTGAAAAATATATGGAATTGTTTTGCAGAAGTACATGATGTGATGCGCATGATTGAAAATTATTATTCATGAAAATTATTGTTACAACACATAATCATTTTCAATATACAAAATTTCAAATTCAAAAATAAACTGCGCAAAAAATCGATGCATCTCATGAGATTTTTTCTCTGCAGGATCATTATGTTTACATTTCGCGCCAGGAATGTGCATAACCCAATAGTAATTCATATAATGGTACCTTGATTCTGGGTCTAGAATCACATTCGTTATGATTAAATTTTTGTGACCTCCACTTCCGATTCAAAATATGCGAGTCATTGGCTTTCATAAGGTGGCAACTCTACATCAGCCAGATCGATTGGGGAAAATCACTTTTGGAGAAAATCGCCTAAACGGTTTAGCCGCTAGCGTTATTCGCAGACGGACGAACAGACGTTTTGCCGTCAATCGATTTTTCGGTATTAAGGACTCAGAGAACATGGATTCTGGCAACATCACGTGTTAGATGATTTTTACTTTCTCGTATACGTACGTATATATGGAGTAATATACGTAGTATAGAGAAAGTATATAATGCTGCGCGAAAAAACGACGGATTTCGGCGGAAAAAATACATTGCCGGGCTCTGGTAGAGAACAAGTGCATACAACCAGTTGCTAAACTAAGAGAAAATGTCCTCTAGCACGTGATGTAGCCAGAATTCCTGTTTTGTGGGTCCTTGATACCAAAAAAACAATTGAAAGGAAAACGTCCGTCCGTCCGTCCGTCCGTCCGTCCGTCCGTCCGTCCGTCTGTGAACACAACTAGTACCTAAACCACACGTACGATCTTTTACAAATTGAAGAATCCCCCTGCCCCTCGGGCTCTAGTTGAAGCTTTGAAATTTTGAAAAAGGTTCTTAAAAATTTGGGAGTACTTTACATGAAGCCCCTGGGACATTTTCAAAATTTTCTAAAAAGCCGCTCCAAATTTTTCTTCAAATTTCTTGTAAGAATAGAGTAAAATACATTTATAAAGGTGGCATAGGTCCTATTTTCACGGTTAAATCTGAATTTTAGGATTTGCAAAAGTTTGAATTTTTTGCCGTCTTCCTACAACTATAAAATTGAAGACACAGATTTTCCCTTCAAATGAAATTTGTTGTCCATGTTTCCTTCATTGAGATCATGTAGACATTTTTGAAAATTTTAGTAGTTTTCTGCAATATTTGCAATTTTAAAAAAATTATTAAAACAAGATTTTCTTAAAAACAGCTCCAATTTTTTATTTAAATTTTTCTGGGGATGCCAAATGTTCCGTACACAATGACATAAAAGCTATAGAGCTCTATTATTTTCATTTTTCAAAAATTACAAAAATGTAACTTAATTGAATTGTCTCTCACGTAGGTAATATTACCATTAGAGGCGATTATTTCACATTATTATATTTATTAGTATATGTGCTTTAAATAATGTCAAATAAAGTTTCTCGAAAACTCGACAGTTTTTGTAAAAAAAGGGGGCTCAAAATTCAGCATTTTCAGAAACGCTCAAACGCCATTTCCTCAAAAATGGCTTCAACTGTTTTCCTCAATTGTTTCCAATGGATAGTGGTAATTGCACTGTTCAATATGACGTAAAGTTCACTTTGGTGTATCGTTTTGTTTTTCAAAATTACACAAATATAATTTACAGTAATGATTAATGACTAATTTCTTAAAGACGGCTTCAAGTTTTTCAATGAAAATTTCTATTTAGGACGAGTTTATACTCTGTTTTAATATTCTTGAAGTAATATTTCGGTTGGACTATTAGGAAAGCAATATGTTGAGAAAATGAAAAAAAAAGTACTCAAGGCGACGATAGATGACAACTGGCCAGACACTGGAGCAAGACGTTAAAGCCAGTCCAAATCAAGGAAATTAGAAAATTTGTTATGGGAAAGTCTGTGCCATTCTGTAACACCTCTAGTTTTTTCGAAATTTAACATATGGATTTATCCACTTTTTCGTTGCCAGGGCTCTGTAATAAGTTTTTCTTCCGAAAATTCTTGTTTTCAAGCAGCATTACATAACTTTCTCTCTAGCGCGTAAGGCTTCGCCATCGCTCCACCTCACTGTTTTAACCTTCCGACCTCACCCTCAGACACTAATTTAGAGGACTTGTTACATAAATATTTTCTGGACACACGGGACGCCTCACTCTCAGACAATTATCTTACTTTAGCCAGTCTTCTGAGGCTGTTACCATCATTTGCCAAATGAAGTCCAAAATGATCAATTTCATCGTCATTCATACAGCTTTATCCACACCGACTGGCTAAGGTGTTGTTTAACTGGACACTCCTATTATTAGCCATATTTCGGTTTTCAGTCGTAACATATAGGCTGTTCTGAATCTTATCCATAATAGTTGCTCCATGCGTGTCACTTTTTCGAACTCTAGCGTCGACACTAACGCACTTACACATGCAATCATTGAACTTTTCATTTAATTTAACAAAAATATAGATCATTTTACCTTAGTCTTATCCTTCGCGGAAACGGTTTAGTTCCGTTACCATAATACCGTAAAACCTGTCTATGCCGGAATCGTTTGTGTCCAACATTTTCTTCCGTCTTGTACAGGTTTCCCATATATTCAGGTTTTCAATAACAAGTGTTAATTTAGAAAAAACAATCCTTCAAAGATAGAATAGGTTGAATAAGTAGTTTACTTCACCTTAGAATTACATTTCAGAGAAACGAAGATGGCCCTGGAGTGACAAAGAAAATGACATACAGAAACGCAACACGAAGTCGTATTAAACAAATAACTACATAAAAGGGAAATAAATATTATTTCCTTCAATAAACGCAACACGAAGTCGTATTAAACAAATAACTACATAAAAGGGAAATAAATATTATTTCCTTCAATATTGTGGCAACCTCCAATAACAATTTCCTTTTAACCACTCTATCTTCATTTTGACTTTATTTTTAACGTGTCATACACTTTAATTTTCCCAATTTTAAATTTCTCTATCAAAACCTCAAGAAAAGTGTTCGTGTTCTTCAATTAATCTAATTTTCTCACTAAGAGATTTACAATTTGCCGCCTGACATAAACACATGATTAACACATCTAGGGTCGGATTAACCAATAGGCATATTAGGCAGTGCCTAGAGCCTACGATTATGAGGGGCCTCCTAATACAATTTTTAACAAGTGGGCGAAAAATAAATAAATAACGTATATACAAAATGTACAATGTTTTTAAATTACAATTTAAACATAGGTTGGAAAATATTGCGAAAAAATTAATAATCAAAAAAGCAGAAATCTTCCAGTCACATAATATGACGTAAATTTCGAATGAATTGTGTTATCTGTATTCTTTCCAATTTCCGTTTTTCATTCCAAAAAATCTAATAATTACAGTTTAATACCGTCCTATATTTTTTTCTGAGGGCTACTAAAAGATTGTGCCTGTGTCCTACGTCAAGATTAATCCGGTCATGAAAACACCTACAACTCGTCGAACTGAACATTAAACGTTTAGAACCATTGTACCCATAGAACGCATCAAAGAACTAAGGCAGGTTCGCTCTTCGTCTCCTTCCCTCATATGGGCTTGAAGGTCACTGGAGGTCAGTTCCATTACAAATAAGCAGTGGCTTTTGCACGATTAGAGCATGGGAAATACAATGTTCGAACGAGGGTAGCTGAGAAAGTTAATGGACAAGCACAGCTCTACGTGTCTCGTGGTATGATGTCGTCACCCTTGCAAGTCAATGTTTGATTTAAAAACAATTTGTTTTTCTTATCCAGAATTTTGGATATCGTCGTATTAAAAATTCCTCTCTGTTTCCGCATTAAGCATGTTTCCGGCTTATTAAGGTTCCGTCATCGATTTTACTGAATTAATAATAATAATAATAATAATAATAAACAATAACACCAATAGCATAAACACTCTCTCTCTCTCTCTCTCTCTCTCTCTCTTCATATATATATATATATATATATATATATATATATATATATATATATATATATATATATATCCGATGATTTTGAAAAGGGACCCACAGCCTTACTTATTAAAACACTTTATATCTGGAAATATATTCAATTGTTGCTTTTCTGCTTTTTTAACCTGACAATTTGGGGATTTGTTACACATTTTGGTTATAGGCTCTCCAATCTATCTGCCAACAATGTAAATGGTTCAACCACATGTGAAAGTCTCATTTCTCTATGGTTAAAAATAAATTATTACTAAATTGAATCACTAAAGTCATAATTTCATTATTTTTGCAGAAAGTTTTATTTATTTACTAGTACAATATCATATGTTAGTAAAATAATTTAATGGAAAGGAGTTCCAGAAATGTGGTTGGATCTCCCCTCTTATTTTAGGCTATGCACACCTATGAGTTAAGTAATAACACTTCTGTAATTGCAGCAGTGCACCTTTATTAAATTGTTCTTTTTTAATGTGGACACAAAAACCGGATTCAATATTTAATTGCATGTGTATGTTTTTGTTCCATTGAAGGATACAATATTTTGATGCAGAGTAGATTAATAAAATAAAATAATGAGATTTCCTTAATAAAAATTGTTAATTAACATAAAACTATCAACCTAAATTAACAAAAAGTTGCAAGGTTAAGGCATAAATTAGAAATGTTGACATTAAAATAATTAATTACTTGTCTATCGTGGCCCATACATCTATGTATTTCTCTCTTTGCATATATACATAATTTGTATTTAATACATTCAATGAAAAATAACATTATGACATGTACTAATGAAGTCTCTAGATTTTGTAATTTTGTTCTGTAATCTTTGAATATTTATTTTTATGTACACCTTTTGACTAACAAGTAACATGATTCTTACAACAGGGACACAATTACATTATCAATATTTTCTTCTCACAAGCCATTCCAACATTTTCTAGTTTTCATTGCAAAGATGATTTGGTTTTATGCAAATACTGAGGATCGATACAATTGCGTTTTAAAATGTAATTAATAATATATAATTATTTCCTTTAGATTTTAAAATATTTCAGCATGAAACCTTTCTTTAAAGTGTGACTTCATATTTTATTGTGTTACTGTGCCACTGCTTTCTTAAGTGTATTACACTAAGTGCTGGCTATGAGTAACTGCATTTCGTACCCCACATCTAGACACTACAGTGAGTACATTTTCTTCCACTTTAAGTGTGGCTGTGCAGCATTTGATGCGGTTGTTTACTGCGGTTCGTATAGTAAATCCAATATGAACTACTCAACAATTTGCATATTCTTTCCACTGAACTAACTTTGCTTATCGGTGCCAAACAGGTTGGGAGCACCCAATGTTTCTGTACCACATGATCCAAGCGTAGAACAAAAGTAGTTACCAGATCGTAAATTGAATATGTTTAATTTTCCTAATTTTATTATTATTTTTATTATATTATTGTTGAAATAAAAACACGAGCGTTAATATGTACTACTGTAACAAAATAAACTGAAAATTAAATAAACATTATTAAATGATAAATAAAAGTAAAATATGCATACGGTAAATAGAAATAAAACTATATTGGATGTGGTGTCATCTGTCCCATACCAGGTCGATAGGTCTTATAGTTCATTTAATTACTTTGTTCCTCCAAACACTTCACTGGGGAGAGTGTAGATACGAAATTTCATTACCTGACAGCTATGAGCAGTTCCAGCAATTGTATTTACAGCACCCCTCATGGAGGCTACAACACAGCGGACTACAGTGCCGTTTTCCTCATATTTCGAGGCGGCGTCTCATATACACTATGAATTGACGAGTGTGTACAGTATGTGTATGTGTGTATATAATATGACTATATATATATATATATATATATATATATATATATATATATATACACACACACACACACACACATATATGACAAATTGGGAAAATATTTTGTTAACTTAAATGGAAGAATAAGAAAATATTTCAGTTATTATTTTTAGTTGAATTTGAATGCTCTTCATTTTTAAACTGTAAATCCGAATCATTAAAAATGCTGGACAATTATCCGACGACAAAAAATGTTTATTCGTTATAACTAGTCCCGACAATGCCCCTTTTTGCCTATTTTATTTCTTTGTATTTTTAGACAACTTACCCCATTATCAATGTTTGTCTCAGAAATGCCTTTTGTGAGGGTTTTATAACTCCTATAAATGCCTATTTCAGAAATAATTGCCCAATCGAGCATTAAGAGCCTATAAGTTCCTATATTGAAATTACCGTATTTTTATTTATTTATTTATTTATTTATTTATTTATTTATTTATTTATTTATTTATTTATTTATTTATTTATTTATTTATTTATTTATTTATTTATTTATTTATTTATTTATTTATTTTATTTATTTATTTATTTATTTATTTATTTATTTATTTATTTATTTATTTATTTATTTATTTATTTATTTATTTATTTATTTGTTTATTTATTTATTTATTTATTTATTTATTTATTTATTTATTTATTTATTTATTTTTTCACTATTTCTTGTTTTCTACAACCCTTTTTTGAAAAATCACTGATGGGTTAGTTTTTACCAAGCAACTACTTTGCCGAAGCCAAGTCAGGACGCTCCAGAGAACAGAAAATTGCTCTCGTCTTTCTGATCTTCGCAATGATTCGTGAGCTATCTGTTCCTTACCAAGAACACAACTACCTTGAAAAATAGGCGGAGTTTTCTTCGATAATTTTGTATTGATTTCCAACTTTGGTGTATGCCAAAGCAGTAAATTTTCTGTTCCCATTAAGCATGCTTGCTACAATGCCAAAAGGGATTGCTAGTGCCTCAATTTATAGAGAAGATCCACGACGTGTGTGTGCGTGTGTTTTGTTTTTTTCATTGTAGTGAAAAGGTGGTAAACTGTGCAAAAAACATTTCATACAAGACCAAAACACTGCAACTCATGCAAAAAAATGCGAACAAAAGTGAGAAAAACTATTCAAACCTTCTTCAGCAAATGCAGTCAAAGATGAAGACCAGAAAAAATTTCAACACTGATTTGTGTCATGCCGCAAACATTCCATTTTCAAAAATTGAAAATCCAACATTTCACCAGTTTAACCAACAAAATATAAAATTCCACACGAGTCAATTCTTAGGGAATATTATCTAACTCGGCATATGTTTTGACAATCGAAGAAAATCGATATGTTTTGAGAAAAAATGTGTTCATCATTTATGCAGTAGTTATTACGTATTTTAATATTATTCAAATATAATGTCGATTTCCCTACCTATTTTTAAGTTTTTACTTCCTAAGTGCCTGCCTATTGTCAACTATAATGCTCATTTCCCTACCTATTTTTAAGTTTTAAGTGACTATTTGCCTACCTATTTTCGACCTTTTAGTGACTACATGTCCGAACTCTACTTATAACACTGGTTTACGTTCATTGGCGGCAGTTGCACGATCGTTTCTGTGTGTGTGTGTGTGTGTGTGTGTGTGTGTGTGTGTGTGTGCGCGCGCGTGTGTGTGTGTGTGTGTGTGTGTGTGTGTGTGTTGCGGGTTTTATACATTCGTCAAATAGGGGTGAATTAGACTTATTGTTCTGAAATTTATGACTGTCAATTAGTAATTTATAGTAATTGACAATTATAATAAATTGTTACAATAAAAAAGTAATAATAAAAAGGTATTGTCTTGTATTTTGAGTATTTGATGCATTTTAAATACGTATGTATTACCTATGTATTTTGAATATGTATTTAAATATTTATTTACGAAGTATTTTGGCGAAGTATTAAATATCAAATCTAAAGTATTTTGCCCAGCCTTGATAATTCTGTTGCCGAGGTTCTTTTTTTATGACATTTGTTATTTACAATGATATTTGCTTCCCATCGATTTATTTAGGTTTTGATGCGAATTTCGTCGACAAATTGAATTTAAAGAAGTACTATTTTATTAATACACGTTAAGTACTATCTTTTCATTTTGAAAATGATTCGAAGAAAATATTATCATGACCTTAGCGATGATGCTAAGATGCTGCTTTATAGTAAAAGTGGAATGTATGAAACATTTTGACCCTTGTACCCTTTCATCGTGCATGAAGAGAGCCATCGATTTTCGCGCCCGTGCCACTAGAGTAGAAGTGTCTTCTTCCGTGTATTTTTAAAAGCTGTCGGCTTTTTAAATATATATTTTAGGAAATTTTATTATTATCATTGACGGAGATATTACCTACATTAAACTTAAATAATAACTCGTAAAAATGCAGAATGTTCATAAACACAGCCCTAAAATTGTTCGTAATTTTTCACGGAGAGGAGGATCTTTCTACTCTAAGCAGAATTATATAATTGAACTATTAATTTTTCAATTATTAATTGTAATAAATTAATGGTTATTTAAAATATAAATAAATGTTACGTTTTTATCATATTTTTAAAAATGTTTGTAGTTTCCTGTGCAGAATTCAAAATTTTATGGTTGGATTTCAATATTGAAATTGGTATTTCTTGCGATAGAATTGGGACACGACTTGATAGCCCTGGAGGCAGAAGCAAATAGTTGATTTGGTGTGCTACGTAATATTTGGCCCAGTCTTGAAGATGACACAAATAATGAAGATATAAAGAAGCTTGAAGATGTACACAAATAAAGGTTTGAAAATCTACATTTTAGTGGCTCATGCAATATGAAGCTGTGTTTGTTCAACATGTTCAGGCAATGCATGCAAATGAGAATTTATTTATTGTGAGATTTATGTCCTTTTTGTGGATTGTTTACATTATTGTAAAAATGTGGAAAATGTATATACGGTTACAGGTGAAACATCTAAGAATGGCAGGAACATGTTTAGATATTTAGACGTGTGAATTGCGAATTACGAAGATGACGATAGTACTAGTAGTACCTGTAAAGTCAACGGCGGCCTTTTGAACAAATATTCAGGGTATGCAAAACATTTCTGAACAGCGGCTGATCCCGGGAAGCGGGCAAGGGGGCCATGCCCCACCTCAGTCCAATATTTTTGTAATTTTATTCCGTTTATTTAAAAAATAACTGTCTCATTGATATCAGTACATTTCAAAGAATTATTTCCATGAAATTGGATTTAATTCTTTCCCACGCGTTTAAGATTCATTGAATTACATACTATATGGTCTTTTGGCATTTCTTGTTTTTATATAGCTTTAGAAAAAGACAAGGGCGGATCCAGCCGATCTTTTTTTGGGGGGGGGAATGACATCGTAGATTTTAGTTAAATAATAAACATTTGTTATTATATTGTATACTATTTATGTACTGTAAATACGATACAATACAATATTATTGTTTAAATCATTACGTAATTCGAACATAAATAAATATTTATATAAATTTGGCCAATTAAAGGAAAATTTACGAAAACTCTAGGCCTTCTGGCCTGGATCCGCCAGTGGATGAGTACCCCCGGATAAGATAATAAAACGTTCCCCTAAACCAAATGACGTATGAGTAGTTACATTATAACTCAATCATAAAAATAATATTTTTGAAAGGTTTTTTGAAGGTTCCCCCGTCCCACCACCCACACCCCTTTGCAGCCAAAAAGTGTTGTTTTTTTGTTTCATTTTTTCATCAACTTAAAACTATTTTATCTGATTGAAAAACTATGAAAAATAAGCAAATGATTTATACTATTAGAAAAACGTTTTTTGAACTTTTCTCAGCGCCAAATGCAAACGCAAAAAAATATTTTGAAAAAACTTTAATTTTTTTTACTGTCTTAGAACCCTGGCTTGAAAAACTCCAAAGTACCTCTCAAAAAACAAGTTGTTGTGAATTTGTTTCAGATTTTTTTGACTGCTGGGCTGGAGTTAAAAAATAAAAACCATTTTTACATTTTCGCCTTTAAATCAGTTGACTTTAAATATTCTTTGAAAATGACTGCAACAATTCTGTGCATTTATTTTAGTGTTTGTTTGTCTACATTGTTGTAGCACCTAGTCATATTTTGACTTTGGAATGTAGTTTACAAATTATCATGTTTTAAAAGCTTTATAATCCTTTGTATAAGGGTACCGTACACTAAGGAAAGATGATAGTTTATGGCAGTTTATGCGGGCGGACTGCCGATAGTTCACGACGCTACCAATTCCAAAAACATTAATCTTTCGCTTAAGCGGGCACGTAAAAATAAATTCGTCCTCAAAAATTGCGCTGGTGGTATACGCAAATTACACGAGTCATTTATTGAAAGTTTAACACTTTTTTTTTTCCTGGGGAAAGCGTCGCCCTAGAGCCCTTAAGGACCAGCCGTCAACCGACTATTTCGTTAGCCAGATTCGGCCATTAGCCCTAACGTAATACTATAATACAACGTACTACCAATTTTGTAAAGGTGATTGGACTAAATAACTGCAACGGTCACTAACTGCAATAAACGTGGGTACTACTAACACATCTTATAGCGTTTTCCATTCGTCGCACTAGTGCGCACTCAGGGCAGCTTTCGTGTTCCATTCGATCGCTACGGAGCACTAGTGCAAAAAACTGCATGTTCCATTCGCACATCGACACGGACCCGGGGCGCCCTAAACGATCGCGTCAGTGCAGTCCAGGGCACCGGGCCTGAGGTTTGGTGCGGAATTTATCCATGCTGATTTAGATTCGTGGCGAAATTATGAAGGCAATTGAGGATCTTCTGTCACGTAGGGATACTTCGAATGATGGAGTATATTATGTTTTACAAGAAATGTCTTAAAATAATGTTTGTGATTTACACGAAGTTCGGAAAATCAGATTGTGTTCTCCGAAAATTTAACCTAGAATAACTTAATATTAACAAATCCAGTGCTATTTAGAAACTAAAGTGTTTTAGGTACGACTCAATTTCGAAACGCTAATAAAGTGAAAATAAAAATAGTGACCCCTACAAAATCATTCAAATATATATGCCAAGAAATGTTTCTCGCGCGCTGCATATACCAGCGGAAATGTTGATGTTAGTATTTTTATTGTTTTCAGTAATCAAACAACTCTACAGAAGACTTTCGGTTCAAAATCTTGTGTACTATATCGATCACTGGCAAATCTCGAAAAATGAAATTATGACTCATACGCATATCAAGTTTTCGTAGTTTTAAATAAAGAAATCACACGTTAATAATTTATGAATTAAGAAGTAAGAATTATCAAAAGACTGCATAAAAATTATAACGACAATCATAATTCAAAATTACTATTTTTCGAGTTCCATCAGTGTGACTGACCAAGAACAGCTGCGTATAATTTCACTGCGTAGTGCACAAGCACTGACTCAGTTCCAGAATCCGTTTCATTCGTAGCTGTCCTTTACGCGTGTAGGGTAGCACTGTTGCGGAGCGATGACGTTTCTGCCCTGCACTAGGGTGGGTTTCAGTGCAACGAATGGAAAACGCTATTAGAGAAGGCTCAGCAAATCTTGATGTGTGGCAAGCAATAACATTCAACCTTTCTGTGACAATGGCAACTCCGTAACGCACAACATGACAAAAATATAATGGAGACCGGCCTTTTCCTTGGAGCGTTGCTGTTGAATAACGTCGGCTGTTCCAAGTAATGACGCACTAAGCATTATAATTCTGTCGGTGTGCAGAATGAGAAAAGTTAAAATAACACATTCAAATATTTGCATTTTTCAGACAAAACCGACAGTTTCATTATTTTTCCGAGTTCCTGGGCGTCTAACGAAATCATTGACCCTCTTACATGGTCATAGGTTGCTTAGTTTTTTCTCAATTTCTGCGCGCATACGTAATGAATATCGAACGGATTTCTATGATTTTGCATATGCTTGTCTGTTGGTTCGGGGCATAGCTAAAAGAAATTACTTGACATTTGGTTGGAATTGGATGCTATGTAGATTAATATGTTAGTGCATGTTCGGCCGATTTTTCCTGTTGGTGTATATTCCTGCAATTATAGGCGCATGTTTTGCATATTTCATCAACATAGAGACTTCTCTAAAAGAAGGAAGAACATTTGCAGCCAAATGTTCTGTGCTGTTTCCAGAGTGTGCCTCTAATTTTCGTGTATGTGGAAATTTTTGATGTTCAAGGCCCTGTTGACAGAAAATCTCCGGACTTTTTTTGCGTTTGACAACATGCGTATGGTATTTGTAACATACCGCAATCCAGCACTGAAATTGTAAAAATAAAGTAACATTGTGAGATGAAAATACATTGACGTTAACGTATTGTTTTTTTCTCTTCTAAGGATGTTAAAATATTTGTGCAAATGTATATTTTTTTCTTGATATATTTTTTGAATCAGGCATGAGATATGCAACAGGACGTACTGTAGTATACTCCGCTAAGGTGAATATTTACTAATAATTTCTACCGAAAAGTAAGGTATATCCTGTTTGCACAAAAATATACCTTTTCATTTCAAGCATTTATCTCCTGATATTTTTTTTCAAAAATGGTTTATGGAAAATATGAAATATTGTTAATTTTAAGGGTATATTAAAGATCATATTTCAGAATTTTTAGGTCATAAATGCATATTTTTAAAAGCGTACTTCAATATTTTTTTAGGGCATAAAAATCTCAGAAATTAGTCATATAGACTGGATTCTAATGACTAATGAGGCAATGAGCTACCAACCCCCAGCCAAAGCAATCTATTTGAGCTCCGCGCAGTATCGTGAAGGTCGCAACTTCGTTATTTATCTTTTTCAGTGAAAACGAAAACTTTTATCGTTTTTGTGGTTTTTCCTAGATCCTGGATATTTAACGAAATCGTTGACACCGGCCACCATCGCCATGGGCTACTTAGTTCTCTTTCAATTCTTGCGCCCCTACGAAATTAATAATATCACTATATTATATAAGTCTGCAGGAGTAAAAATGCTAGAGCGTACTTTTTTGGAAGTTGTAAACACAACTGACGTTTACATTTTTTACATTCGTAATCCTAAGACTAAATGTTTTACACGTAAAACATTTAATTTATTAACGTTAAATATTATGCTGTTCCATAAGTCAGCCAGCTTAAGGTTTATTTCCCCAATTTAGTTTCATTCATTCGTTGTTTATATGTAGTTGTTGTAGGTATGTAATATGTGATGTATATTTTTGTTCATGTTTCATAGCCGGCTGTTACATTGGCTACATCTGTTACAGTTTCTTAATTAAACGATTTGGCTCCTTTTCTGAATTCTGATTGGTAGGTGTGCATGTTTAATTACACTGTGGAATTTTAATTGCACGCGTGCTATTAAAAGAGAAATAATCAACGATTTTGCATGGAATTAATGAGCATATTTAGTTTACTAAACGAAAAAATATTCTCATAACACTGCAATAAATTAAAATTTTAAGATACAGTCTACACCGATAGTGCAATAACGTTGTTTATTACTATTAGTATATACAGAGTACAACAGTTCTTTACCCTGCAAGAAGAACACACGCGCGCACGCACACGAAATGCTGTTCCATAAGCACAATGTGAATAGCAAATATTTAATGACGGGCGGTCTCTTCCTTGGGACCTTGCTGTTGCATGACAGGCAGTGACGCATTGAATATGAGAATTCAGTCGGTACGCGCATTATATTATACGGAATACCATATTAACTGTAAATATTTGCATTCTTCAGTCAAATTCCAAACTGTTTAATTGTTTTTAGATTTTCCCTAGTTCCTCAGTAACTAACAAAACCTACATTTCTCTCAAAGGCGGAAACGGCAAAAACGGAGAACAGTTGCATTGATTTCACCCTCCCTAGAGTCTTTGGGATATATGCATGCAACAGTTGGATAAATTATATAGTTCCGAACTTGCCTCACTTTTCTCTGTACCGTTTGTGTACTCTTTGGTTGGTATTTGGTACGAAGACGAAATCGACGTAAACACGTGGATGGTATTATCATAAGAGAGAATAGAGAACACGGTAGATTTTGTTGTACTATTGTCACGAAGTAGAACAACAAACTGAAAGAGATCAGTCTTCATTACTATGTTATGTCATAAAAACTACAGCTTCGTCGTCGATAAGACTTCGTACTGTATGCCACAATGCGCCGCTCTGGCTTTGGCGAGTAGTTTTTAAGTTATTTATTTTTATTTTGAATGAGAACATGTTCGAGGGCGTTGAACAGTTTACTTTGAATTTGTGATGTTGCTTAAGTGGGACTCTGTGAATCGTCATTTATGTCTAGGGTACGTTGTTGCTCTATTAAAAATTTATTATAACCTCAACATTTATATGAATAGAACGTTCGTGGTGGCATGAGAAGCGCATTTAAAACATTAGTTGAACCTTGTGATGGCAGTGTCAAATCTTCTGAGTCGTTAAAATGTGTTCATTTATTGTGTGTAGAAGGCAACTGTGAGCATATTTATAGCATGTGCAGTTATTTTTATCTAAATACTGTATTTATTTTATAGATCCCACATCTGTAAGAATATTGTGTGTATTTTACTATTGGCATGAGTAAGAGAGTCCTTTCTAAGGCATTGCCAGAAGTTTTGAGAAGAATTGGTTCTTGCCAAACAGCTAGTGTCAAGATGTGCTGCTGCACCCAAGTTCATACAGAAGCTGGACCATTAGGTGCAGAAATTGATTTGCAGAAGAAAAAGAAAAGACAAGATGTAACAAAATTTATATATCCTAAATTATCCGATAGAGTTATAGAGGTAGTTTCAATAATGATTATCAGAGTAAAATGTAGTTACTGTAGTTGGCAGTTATAATGAATTAAATGTATTTAATAGGGTTTGGAAACTGTATCCAGTTTTCACATCACTAATTCTACAATATCATGGGCCAAAATGTCTCGCACAAGGCATCTTTTGGAATGGGAAGTGAAACAAACATTTCATGAAACAGATAAAGTACATCTTATGTCGGTTTATAAGACGGTAATAAACTTGTGACCAATGCTGTAGATTAGAAATGATCCAGTTCACAAGTTATTTTAACATTATCATTTTTAGATTCTTCAAATTACTAATTGTCTTCCAAAATCTAATGTGTATGTTCTTGAAGAGATGAGCAAATCTAGACAATCTACCTCAGGTGCTTTTCTTGCAAATGTGTCTATGTTGCAGTTTAGAGCAATCTTGTTAGCGTATCTGAATGGATTTGAAATACCTTATGAGGAATCTGGTAAGTCCAAAAAGTAATTACATTTTCATATACAGCAATAAATAAAAAAAGGAATATGAATTATTCACTCATATAAAACATTCATTTCAGAAGAACGTTTCAACAAAGTATATTTTCTTCAGTCTCGAGTTGCTGCCAGGTTATCATCAACACTTGTAGGAACTGAAAAAGTTGCAGTTGAGCAGACTGTAATGAACATAGTTAATATCCCTGGACATACAGGGACTTGTCCTCAATATTCTCCTATTAATGTTGATTGGACTCTGAAACAAAAATACTTGTCCCAAGAAAGTGTAGAAAAAGAAAATATGGGTCAAGCATTGTTGTTGGTTATGGCATTTATGGATCTTCTTGTTAGTAAAAGACAGCAATCTATAAATCACATTAGAAAAATGCATTGAAAGGGTGCAGTATTTCTCAATAAATATTTATTTGAAAATTTAAAATGGAATGTTTCCTTGAAGTACAACATTCTTTCTATTTTTTTTTTTGTTTATACTATAATGAAGAGAAATGTTTTTATTTGCTTTAAGAAATTGAAACTTTTCTAGATGACTATTTATTGCAGAATAAAAAACACGTGATTAATTTGTCATTGTTACCAAGGGATTCAAGAGTGAACTAAAAGCCTCTTTTCAGAAGGCTGCAATATTTATTACTTTGAAGTTGTTGAAACCAGGAGTTACAGTGAAATACAGCATAAAAAAACAATCTCAATACAATCTGATTTCTTTAGAACATTCTACATCTTGCTACTTGCTTCATTACATTTACAAGTGAAATATGATGTTTTACACATTAATATTCATCAAAGAACAATTTGTTGAATTCAAAACGGTTTCTACTAAAGTGTTGAAAGGCTTCGTTATGGAATGAAATTAATTATTTCTAAGACAGAGATTTTCTTACTTTTTCAGTATTTGTCAAAATTGGAACACAGCTTTTATATTCTTGCCATCTTTGAAAAAAGATTGCTGCTGTAAATTGATGTGTTTATATCACTGTAAAAGGGTTAAACAAAAAAGATTTATCTAAGAACATTCATAAATAATTCCCAATGTAGAGCATGCTATATCATGAACTAGAACATAGTGGTAACAAATTCAGTTGAACATCCTTATTAATAAATACAATAATTCGAAATGAGTGGGAAATTTTCATGTTAAAGTAGTCATGTGATTTAAAAAAAATAATAGTAATAAAAAAATAAATTGTTTCTGATCACACTCAAAATTAAGTAATGCCTCAGTTTCCTCAGAGCTCTAAAGGAGAGCGCTTTGAAATTTTGCTTGTTCTGTTTTCTACATTATACTAAATTTTTGGAGAATGAGTAAGAAGACTTGTTTTCACTATACAATTCATGTTCAGTGTTTCAAATGTCTTAGAAATAATTGCACAATGATTATAACTAATGGGAAATATTGTTCACATAAACTTTTTAATGATCTAATAAAAAGCAAGACGTTCTATCAAGAATAAGGTGCATAACATTTGATTATGCAACTATCATTTTGACAATGATCACTCCACTGAAATTTTGCAATTATTTGCAAAATTCTCTAGTAGATAACGTAACTAGTGAACTTGTTTCATCAGAGCAGCAAGAAAGGAAGTATATCAAAATATATTTGTTATAGGAACTTCAATGTATTTGAAATGCAGTGGAGAAGAAAAAACATGTTGAACATTAAATAATAGTTGAACTGTTCTCTTCCCACCTACAAATGAAGCAATATAAGAGAACTGAACTTTCAGCTCTGAGAAAACCAGAAATACTGATTAACATTTAAAGTAGAGGTGAAGTAAATATAGTGAGAATATTTTTTTAGGCTGTCTTGAAACCATGATCAATATTAAGCAAAGAACGTGCAAGCAAAATTTAACTTCAATATGTAACTATATATTGAGAAAAGACTGTCGATGAAAATGATTTTATTATAAAAGATTGATAGTTCATGCTTACAAATGAGAACTTAACACATTCAATTCTTTGGCTGGTTGCTCACAAGGTGAAGATATCTTTAATCATGATAAATTTGGAAAGCAACTCTTATTTATATTCAAGAAATTTATTTTGAGTTGTAAGAGTAGTTGCTGTCAGATACATTTCTAATAGTTTGTTACATGACGAAAAGTACAATGTGGGTATTCTGCATCTAAATAATTGACAAATAAAAGTAAATTTGTTTTATTTCCACTAATTTTTTCACAATAATGTGATGGCAAGATGAGACAATACTGATTGACCTCAGTGGCCTTCTTGAATTATTTATAGGCTAGGACAATTTTAAAACAGCATTATGGAAACGAGACTTGTAGAGGTATAGGTGTATAACACGGTCATTGGAGATTGTCTTGGTTGGTTACAAATTTAAAAAATAATAGTACTTTACATAGAAGATGTCTGCATTGAAACAGAATGAGATGGTAGATACTTATGAATTAACATAGAAATCTTCCATGAGAGAAATTGTGATATTCAAAACTTCACTAGTATTTCAAGACCAAATGTGTATGTACTATGTGATGAAGATAATATTCATTTAATATTCAACGTAAATTTATTGTTAAGGTAATGAAAGGTTAAAAGATCACTTTCTTGATGTCAGATGTGTTACCATCTCATTTTCACTCAATGCCCTATCACTTCCAATGTTTTATCAGAAGATGTTTGGGGTACCATCTATGAATGCCAAAAATGTTTCTCCTACAGAATAAAACACCTGATGAAAACACTGAATCAAGCGTTAAGACAAATAATGTAAAGGATAAAAGCAAGTCCCTGTGCAGCATTGTTGTTCACTACTTGTAACTGCAAATTTTTTCTTTAAAAAGGGGACTCCACTTCCACATGATAAAAGATTCAACCTCAGAATTCACTTGTTTACACTTCAATACAAATAAAATTGCAACAGTCTTTTTGCTTTGCTAAATAATTACTGAGATTTGCTTCCTGCATTCATTGTTACTGAATTATGTACTTCATCACTGACAGGAACTTTTATTGAACTGCTTTATTACAGTTCAACAATGCATAGGAACATCACAAAAGTGGGAAATGGAATTATAGTTGAATATGTAATTGTTTTATGTAAAAATTTCTTGCAAGTAGTATGATTAAATAAGATACATTTATCTAAACTAAAAACATTTTAAAAATTAAAAGTACTCAAAAAATGACTAACAATTTACAAATCTCAGATCATTATTTGAGAACTGTATTCTACAGAAGACTGATTGGACAGTGTTACCTCTGAACTTTCGACTAGGTTATACACAGATGTATTCTAGCTGCCTCTCCAGATCTAATGACACCACGATCCTACTGCCACTCTCCCAACATGTCACAAAGTTCCATCCATGCCAGAGCCATTTTATCTTATTGTAGACAACCTTCATATTACAGTATTTTATACTATAGTATTTGAGTTGAATGTCATGACAAGGCTGAGCAATATTAGGATGCTTGTTTATTTTAACTTCCAAACACTCAACAGCATCAGTGCAAGGTTTCTGTAGTTTTCTCTCTGTTCTTACTCCTATCATCTGGATGACAAGAGTAACCTAGTAAAAGATATATTCACAGAGTACATTACAAAATAGATCAGAATTGACAAATTTTACAATTGGCACTATCAGAAATATTATTGTGACCCACATTGGGAAAAAAACATCTTATATTTTTATTAACATACATTGTCAAGGGCACTAGAATGATTGTATAACCTAGTAAAGCAAGTATAATTGAACAAGAATTGGGACATACCCACAGCGTAGATGAATGTTGGATTGACAGCTCCCAAGTTCAAGTACATAACATAGTCATAAGCCAATATACAGCTGGATTTTCTTTTTTAAACAATACAGTATAAAGACACATGTTTATTTTCAATAAAATTATTTTGAATTATAATACATTTACAACAACAGACCCAAGGTGGAGCATGGATTATAGTTTCATAAAAAAATTACAAACAAAGCAAAATTTAAACAATGGATTTGTCACCTTTAAAATTGACAACACTTGAGAAATCTATGTTACTCAGATTTACAAACAAAAACCACTGTAAAAAACAGATAAAACAAATAAAAAAAACAACCAGCTCCAAGAATTCCTGTTTGTAGCCAGAGATTTCCCCTAGAAACTCTCAGTGTCATAACGAAGAATTACCCATTTACACTTACTCAATATTGTAACAAAGAAATTTAGAACAATTGGTGTCTTTTGTCGACTCATTCCTATACAAATTATTTACAGCTATAAATCTCTGTCAGCACCAATATGTATTGAAGTTTTCAACTATACTTCCTAGTAAAATGGCAGAAACTATCACAGAGAGCTATCAGTCCATTTACACCTGGGAGCTGCCTCTACAACAGCATCAAAACTCGTATAGCTCAGTATGTATACAAGGAAAATGTCATGAGCATTCTTCCTAAATCACATGTTTTAAAAACACTCACACAATCATTCTAAATTAGTTGATATATGGACAATGTAGAGAGCAAAAATAGTGTAACATCATGCTCCCTGTGATGTATTTTGCAATTGACTTCAAGAGCTGCTCAAATGCACAGTGAATACAGTTTCTACGTTGGTGATCTGCAGATGGAGAAAGTGAAGCAGTGAAACATTTAGACCTTAGCATAAGAAACCAGCAAAAATGTAACCAAACGAACATTTTTATGTAATAAAATATTCATACAAAGAAGCCTACAAAATTAACTTCATGAGCGAACACAAGTACAATCACACAGAACACCATAGCAGCTAATGAAGTCAATCTTTATTTTAAAAAGCTTGTATGATGAGGTTGGCATTTCGTACTAAACATTTGCAGCCACAACCATTCACTTCTTCCCCACCACACTAAGCAGCACCAAGAGATTAAAATAAGAAAAAAAATGGGCATATGAAAAGGATATTTATTGTAGTGGAACAACTCAGCAATGAATATGTCTGTAAATTAATCTCTACCTGAAATACAGCAAACATTTGTAATCCCCATATACATCCCAAGTAATGATGGTTGATACATGCTTGAAAGCCATCTTTAAAAAAACATTCATTAATACTAAAATCAACAAAACAAACAGCACCACAAACACTATTGCACTACACATGTAATATGCCATAGAAAACAATTGCTGAGGAAGCAAATCTGATTGAAATAAAGCTTTATATGATATTGCACTGAAATAATTCATTTACAATGAATTTAAAATAACAATATTTATATTGTCGTTTAGGCACGATAAAATATGAAGATGATGCAAACTACATATATCTCACAAAATATGTTTTTATAAGAAAAAAAAAATCTATTGAGTTAGTTTAGTGAAGATAAGATTTCTCTACCAAGACTGTAGGACACTCAACACCAATTCAAAATTCATATCTGCACTACTAAGTAGTTCAACTGTTCATTCAAGCACAATGATGGATATCCCAATATGTCAACATTAAAAATCTCCAGGATAAAACAGATAACAGCAGATTTTTCAGTAACTTCATCTCCCTCTGTAAAATCTATATCAGAACAAGTCAACACTACTTCCTCGCATATGCCATAGTATTTCACAAATATACACACCTCTCTTCAATCTATTTATTCATTGTGGCTGCTCAGTTTAGTGTAACAAAACCACACACACACACACAAAAAAAAAAATCTTAGAAAATAGAATTAATTCATTGGTCAGCCCCACCATAACTCATTTGCTTTCACCAAAATACAACACAATGCAGCAGAGCAGATTATTTAGGAAGCCATACATTTAATAATAGCATAAAGGTCACATCATATGTGTACTCAATATCAATGTAGATTACTCAATGAGATTCTGAATGTTGTACATTTATACAAAATCTTAAAAGAGGAAATAAAAATCATTAAAAACAAATATAAATATTAAAATTTGCAGGTACAGACACAAAATACATTCATTAAAAAATGTGGTTCTGCTACCTAGAAATGCCAAACATGTGAATCTGGACAACTAAGCTTCAACTATAGATATGTATACAAAATAAAACACTAGAAATATACAATCTGATGCACTCTTAATATTTAAAAAAATTGGTAAAAGTATTTTAAAAATCACATGGCGACATATCTGTACACAAGTATGGTATACATAATTCAATTGTCACTCTGTTTAAAAGCCAGGACCCTGTATGGCCATTCCCTAACTGCAACTGACCAGTGAGCAGAGGCCACTTCTGACAAACATAGATAAATTACGTATTTTAAGTTTGACAATTAAAAGATCCCTCCTATATTGTATATAACAAAGAGAAAGTTCATCTCTTCCAATCCTGCCTGTACAAGACACTTCTAAAACAACTTTTCAATTGGAGGGAAGTAGCTTCAGTAAAACTGCAACCAACATCTTAAATACACTAACATGAAAATTAAAAACCAAAATGAGATCATTGTTTTTCTTTTAAAATGAAATATAGGCCATCATGTGATGCATTTTAAATACTTATATGCAGACATTTATTTCATTGAGTAAGTCTGTTTGCTCTAAAATCACAATATAGACTCCAAAAAGAACTTGCAACTAGAACCTATCAATAAAAAGAACAACAATCGATGCTGGCTTGCTAATTCCCTCCACAACAGCAATAGTAGCTGGCACAAATTTGCCTAAAATATATCGCCTACTTTATTAAGTCCTCCATGCTCCGTCATCACTCATTTCCCCAATAAAGCAATATTACTATGGCATTAATATAAAAGTTATTGATTATATGTATGCATCTATCATGTAGATATATATATGCATATATGTGAAACATATATACACATATACGTATACATATATATTAATATATGTATAGCATAGCTATCATTTCGAGTGCAAGACACTATGTTTCTAAATAGTATTTACAGTACCATCTTGATTTAAAATCTTGGCAAATTATTACTATCACATACTATTCAGCCAGTCTAAGACCAGCTTCATACAGAGGTCCTTCTACTGCTGTCTTGGTTGTGCAAAATTTAAATCCTTACAAGGATATAGTTAGTCACTGGGTGGGCAGAGCCGAAGGTGATGGTTTAAACTCTGGAGCATTTGCAGCAGCAGGGTTTGGAGTATTCGAAAATTGTGTCCCTGGACCTGGAGGTTGGTGATTGAATGTAGGGGCATAACACTGAGGAAAATATAGTTCTGGTTTTACGACAGCAGTAGGAGGAATACTCCGTGTAAGAAGAGTTGGTCCACGATCAGTGGCCATAGGAGTTCCTGGGTGATGCTTAGTTTCCACTGGAGTTGAATTGTTTCTACGAGACTTGGCAGCATGTGGATTCATATGGTTGTCTATGTGCTTCTTGACTTCTGGTTCAGTGGCGAATCTTCGCCGACAATTCGGCATAGGGCAACAAAAGGGCCTGTCCCCTTGGTGAGTCCTTGTATGCTGATCTAAAATTGCTTTTTGCCTAAAGTCTTTTCCACACTGACCACACTTGTATGGTTTTTCACCAGTGTGGATCCTCAAATGCTGATTGAGAATTGTACGTTGCCGGAAATTCCTACCACAATATACACATCCATATGGTTTTTCATTTGTATGAATTCGCAGATGTTGGGTTAAGTGAGATTGCTGTCGGAAACGTTTACCACATTCAGGACAGGGGTAAGGACGAGATTCAATGTGAATGCAACCATGCTGCAGAAGAGTAGATTTCTGCTTGAATTCTTTTTGGCAAATGGGGCATCTCACATACAACGGCATTCCCGCACTTCGACCATGTTGAATCACATCAGGCAAACACCCTCCCTTTCCTTGGCCTGGTTTCAAGTACTGCAAAGGCCCAAAATTACCCCCACCACCAAACACTGAATGATTCATCCCCTTTGCATCTTTAAAATACGCAGGGTATTGCTGCAGATTGCCAGCACTGTCTGGTGAAAAGCACTGACCATTGCCACGAGCCTGGTCTGTCTGCTGAGCTGTTCCATCCTCTCCACCTCCAAACGTTGAAGCTCCATCGTCCTTCTCTGCTTCGGGGGGATAAGGGACATCTTGCGGCCACAGAGTGGGAGTCATTCCATTCTTGAACACCAGGTGAGGACTCACGTCTGTAAAAACAAATCAACGCACACAAAACAAACCATATAGACCATTATAAGTCAAAGAATTGTAAACAATTATTGAACGTTAAAAATAAACTGACAACAATGAAGCAAGCAGCAAGATTCCTTTTTAACTATTCTAAAAACTTGCAAATGAACCATTGAAAAATCAAATTCAAGCAATAATAACGAAAATTAACTGACAGACTATCCTTTTGAAAAGGAAACCCATACTACAATGCACTTAGAGAAAATAGGATCTACACAGTCATTCAACAAATTTAAAAACCCAAAAACCAAAGGAAACCCAGTCTTAATTACATTTACTGGGCTGTTGAGGCTTCGAGTGGCCCAGCAAACGAAGGAGTTCTGATTACTAAGATTGTTAAGAGCACGGCCAACTTTGTGTCAACTTTACAACTCCCCGCGCTGTTGTCGACTGGCAGAGAGAAAGGAGGAGGGCGCTCGCCTTGGTGTGTGCGGACGTGCTGGTTGAGGATGGCCTTCTGGCGGAAGTGCTTCCCACACTCTGGGCATTGGTAAGGCTTCTCACCCGAGTGGATGCGCAGATGCTGGTTCAGGATGGCGCGCTGTCGAAAGGTGCGCTCGCAGTAAACACACGCATATGGCTTCTCGTTGGCATGGATGCGGAGATGCTGGGTCAAATGAGATTGTTGACGGAAACGTTTTCCACACTCGGGGCAACCATAAGGGCGACTATCTGTGTGGATACGTTCATGTTGGAGCAATGTTGACTTCTGTTTGAAGTCTTTTCCACACGTCAAGCACTTAAATAACCTCAGCTCACCATTTGCCCCTTTCCCTACCTTTCCACCAACTGTTTGAGCTTGTTGCTGTTGCTGCTGAATAATATCAGGCAATGACGCAGCACGCATGTCCTGCATGGTGCCACCTGTAACATATGGATGACCGTTTCCGTTCCCATCCCCTAACTGTCCCCCATTTCCATCACCCGCTCCCATTGGTCCTAGAGATGTCAACATTACACCTGGTTGCTTCAAATAGTGTAAAGCTGTAAAACCTCCAGGTGTCAGCATATGTGGAGACATTCCTGGAGTATGGTGAGCCCTTGCATCTTTGAAATAATGTTGTGCAGCATACACAGCCTGCTGCTGCATGTCTGGTTGACCAGGTCCAGGGGGAAAGCATTGGGCAGCACGCTGCTGTTGCTGTTGTTGTTGCTGCTGCTGCTGTTGTTGTTGTTGTTCCACTTCAACCACACTCTGGGGAGGAGGTGGTTGTGGGGGAGGTTGACCAGGAGAAGGTTGGGGTTGTTGCTGTTGCACTTGCTGCACTTGTTGCTGCACTTGCACTTGCACTTGTTGCTGCGCCACCTGCTGTTGTTGAACTTGCTGTACTTGTTGCTGTGATGCAGGATCATCTTCTCCAGAGTGTGCCTGGTGGTTGGCTTGGTGGCTGGATGCTTGGGGTGGAGGAGGAGGAGGAGGCGGTTGTTGTTGTGGTTGGGGTGGTGGTTGTTGTTGTGGTGTGGGTTGTTGAGGAGGTGGTGCTTGTTGCTCTTGTGGTGTAGGTTGAGGTGGAGCATACGGAGAAGGTACAGGAGAAGTCATTGTGCCTTGCTGTTGCTGTTCTCTAACAGTTATGCCTTGTGAGGCATCAGGCTCTCCTGGTCCGCACTGTTGCTGGGGGCTACCCGATGCCGATGGCACTTGTGGATAACCCCCATCTTGGGCGTCCCTGGGCCCCACTGAGTGGGTTGCCCCTGGGGCCGATCCATGCCATCTTTATACAGCACATAGGGAGTTCCAGTGTCTGCAAATAAAATAATACACTTAATAGTACATAGGAAACAAGTGTCACATTTTCACACATTATGGTTATGAAAGGAATTTCTTGAACATTTTATTTTCAATTATAGGACTAGTAAAAGCATATTCCTTATTAGAAAAGGTAGAAAAATTCATGCTTGTTCTACCAACCAAAAATTTTGGTTTATATATTTTATAAAGTAAAAATTAATAATTAAATTTTTTGCAAACAATTTAAACAGAATTAATGTGAATGCACTGGAGAGAATTCTCCCTTTATCAAATTACACATGTATTTGTCTCACTGATAAATTAACTATATAATGTGAATCACCTTACCTTGGGCAATGCAGTACATAAATTGCCGGGGAACCTTGAGGCCTGCAGCAAGGCATGCTGCAAATGATGCTGAAAAATTTATTGCCATGACAGCACCTTGTCACCTTGCACTGAGTAAAATAATCACCCAGCCACAACGGCATGACGACCTGGAGTAAGCCCCATTTGGCCAAAATTTCAATCTGAAAATTACATAAAATTGAATTATAACGCATACTCGAAATTTCCTAAATCACACTGACATTTATATAATTTTCGATTGACATATCTGTTTCTAACCTCCAATAATACGTCAAAATATTGCAATCATTAGAAATATTTACTTTTAAAAGTAATTAATCTATGTACTTTGCAGTCACCACAGGTTCTTAAAAACTGTGTTTGATCCACAGCAGGTTCTTGGGCGGTCAATAAGCAACTGCCCATAACTCAAGAAATGAGTTAAACCAAGTACTACTAAGTAACAAAACCAATACAAAATTATGGTTTCATCAATAAAGAATTTATATCACAGCAATTTACGAACTGTCACATTAAATTGTCAAAAATAAACAAGGTTTCGGTGCTTCACAAATGCACCTCTGCCATACTCGGCACCGACACACTGCAGCCATTCAAGACGGTATCCAAGAAACATTCCTCGTACTAACAGAAATAACTCACCAGATCTACAAAATTTCCTAAAATACAGCAACACCATTCGCTGCACCACTGAATAACACAAAATGACACACGGGATTCCACCTGAAGACGCAAGAGCCATCTATAGAGAAGCTTCTCCGCGTTTCACAGCACAGAATTTTTGCCGAAGTTTTTGCTCTGCGGCGCGGATCGCACTAGCTCGCTCCCGACTTGGAGACAACCGACCTCATGTTCGACGTCCCAGACTCGCTCCCGCGCCACGACGCAACGTTGCCAAATTGGCACCTCACGTGCATGGGAACCCCAATGCACGGTCGTACTATCAAACGCCGACATGCCTTTAAATCAATATCACACATTTGTCGAGTGTAAAACATACTTCAGGCGACTTATATTTTTAGAAATACGAGTTTTAATGTATATAAATTACATTCTTTATGGCTCATAACACGTTAGCTCAAAAGATACTGCAATTTAACACAAGAAAAAAATGTATTGAATAATAAAAATAATTTTATCACATGGATGAAGAAAAATATCAATCGACGGTTTGGTGATGTTGTGGCACATTAAATCTTTTGAAAGAACGCATTTTTAAAGAATAGCTTTAATTACAATATACAACTATGAATAATTTTGAAAACCTTTAGCAATTATTCTTAAAACACTAATCTACACGAATGCACTATTTCGAAAATAAAAAAAATATAATTCTAAAATTTCTCAATTCGATAGGCCTATATGTAAAGAATTAAATTATATACTTTTAAAATATTACCACTGAAAAACATTGTCATTCCTGTCTCACTCTAATACATTCCGAACGTTTAAGTATGTGTTCTGAAGGTGGTAGAATAAACATTCCTTTACATTATTGCTCACTTCTCTTCGCACAGGCCCGGCCAACACGCTCCGCAGCCCCTCTGCGCTCTGCGTCTCTTCCATCTCTTTCTAACACTCCCGCCAGAAACGAAAATCCAGTAGCCGAATCATGAAGCTGCAATATGGCAACACTGTACACTTTTTGTTTATGTTAGCCAGCGAGCCTATACGCGCCATCCCGGGCCCTTAAGCGATGGAGGAGGCAATGTTGCCAGTTAGAAATAAAGTCGATTTTCTTTCTTGAATAAAAAACTTTCGTAAAAACATGAATTCACGAACAATCTTGAAATCCTCATTCTATTTAATTGTATTTATTTGACTTTTATTCAACTGTATTTGCAGCGAGTTTTCATACTTTTATTCAAGCGGGAAGTACGAGGCAAGTAGATTCATGAGCATAATTTTCATAAAATATTTGCCCTACACAGGCAAAGAGTTTTAGTAAGCACATACCTTGAGTTTATAAAATAATTATAATTAAATTATTATAAACAAGCCAAAGTTGGTGAAACTGAAGAAATATACTATGCATAATATACAGTATAATTTAAGCAGATGTCTGATTTCGACTTTCTGCAGGAAACTTTGAATAAGTAAAGCACACTTTAAATTGTATCTTTATTAGTAAAGGTTTCATGTTTTTTTACTTCTTAAAAATCGAGGAAGAATATGTACAAGTTTTTATTTTTTTGTGTGTAATTTCATCAATAATTATTTGCTTACATGATTTGATTTTCGAATAGTATTGTAAAACATCATTGAAACAAATTGATTTTATAAGCTAGAAATTATTTTAGATATTGCTAGTAATATAAACTTAAGTATCCCTACACCGGAATAATCGAATGGAAAATGAAATCATTTTGAGAAATTAAATTATGTTTTCATCGATGATAATGATTATTAAATAGTAATTATTAATTATGCCATATTAAACAAGAAATTACGTACTTTCTGAACGAAAGGCTAACCAGTATTAAACATTTTTATTAACATAGTTCACTTTAAAGGGACTAGTTAATGCAATGTTGTTAACAACAGCGTGTTCAGAGATGTATCAGTATACATGGTGGGGTCAGTTTGGAAAAATTTGAATAGTATAATAATTAATCCAATTTTTTATTTTTACAGTCTACGTTACTTTGTATTCATTTAATAACGAATAAATATTTTGGCATATATTTTGACAGATGCTCTTCATATCGTTTAGAGGAAGTTTGAAGTCTTGGTGAATATACGGCATCGCCAAAACTGTCCTTTGTTCTCCAAACTTTCATAAGATTGTTAAATGATACAGAATGAAGTACCTTAATGGGTTTAAGCATAATTTGGGTCACGTGAGCATGATCTCTGTAAGTTATTTCCATAAAAATAATTAACAAGAAATTAATGAATTCATAGATATTTTTCTTGCTGTATATAGGGTTGCCACCTTTTGGAAGTTCGGAGATTTTGAAGGGGAGGGGTCACAAAAATTGTCTTAATGCATGTTTTATTTTTAAAATATTGGTGTTAATTACATTTTATACGAAATAATACAGATTTTTATATTATCTTTTATGTATGGATGTATTTTGCGTTTTGGGTCGGTAGTCCGACTTCGCCGGCAAGCTACCGGTGTGCCCCGTGCTAGGGCCTAGTTGAATTCCCATGCTTCGAGGTAAGAGCGACATGAGGAGAACATGACGTATTCTCTTCACCGTAACTAGCAAGATCCGCCTGCTTGAGCCTTTCTTCGTCACACAGCTACAGAAACTGGAACAAATTTAAAGGAAAGCTACAACTATATTTTTGTCTCGGCCGGGAATCGAACACGAGAACTACAGCACTTCTTCACAGCACTCTTCCAGTCTGACTAGACATATTCTCAATAACATAAAAATAAATATTTTTTTAAACTTTTTATTAGTTTATTTTTAAGATCTGATTGGTGAAATCTACTTCCAAGTTTACTTTTTAATGGTCATAACTTTTTTAATAACTCAATTTACGATGGCCGTCTGATAAATTTGAAAAATTCGCTCAATTGTATACAATTGTTTAATTGTTCGTACAACCCTGAAACTTTTCATATTAACCCGGAGCCCCGAAATTACTTCTGGAACCTGGAGACTTCGGGTTAAACCCGAAGAGATGGCAACTCTAGCTGTATAAAATGGTTTAATTGAATGAAAAATGCATCTTATATAATTTAATAAGCAATTTTTTATTTGTAGTGAATATTTAAATTTTTAATTTTATATGAAAAAATATTTCGTTTTATTAATTAATGGTTTCTTAATTACTAAATCGTTAGTTTTTACACGAAATAACACTGATTCATTTTAGAAGCCTAGTACGTTAAAGAAATGCTTATTTCTGGTCGGGCAGTTCTTTTTTTTCTTCTTTTTTTCTGTATTCAAAATTCAAGTAGTATATGGTTTAGTGTAGGGATCACAGAATTTTGAAAACGTGCAGTGTTCACTTCTCCCCATAGCACGTCATACACAGTTTTTAACTGTTTTTGACGTAAATAAATAAATAAGTAAATAAACATATTTATTTGATGGAATTTGAATAGGTACAATTATGGGCATATGGTATATTATAAACATGGAAAAGTGTGTAACGTGTAGCATTTATGTGATCGTAATGTTTTTAATTTTCTTTACTGCTCTATCTAGTTCCCATTGTTCACACTCATCCGATGTTTGATCATTGCATTTTTCGCAAATGCAAGGTTCGATTAATTATGAAATTAAAAATGTCGAGTCACCAGACAATTAAGATGAAACAAATTATCTTTAAACGACAAAAATATATTTAAATATTGATTTAATTAACCACAAAATAGTTCAAAACTGTGACGAAATATGGGGAGAAGTGCAAGATTTCTATATCACTTCTGCCCATTTTAACACAGCAATTGTCAACATTGTCACATGTGCCTTCACACATTTACGTTTTGGTATCTCTTAACAGTTCCTTATAAATATACTAATTATAGAACAGCGTACATTGGCTTAAGAACAAAAAGTTGTGAGAAATATGACAAGGAGAGGGCTGTTTAGGTAATTTTCCGAGCAGTTCTGCCGATGACGGCACTAACACATTGGGAGAGCCTGTGAACCGAGATGGTTAATGATAGCCGCAAGTTGACAAACAGAGAGCTTTCGTTTATATTATACGTGTGTTTAACTTTTTAAAAATTTTCTATATTTATGGCTTAAATTTTAACATTTACGATTAAATAAATAATACAAATTCATAACACAAGTAGGAGAGACACATTTTAGCTAAGTACGCTAAAAATGAAATTGTAGTCCACCAAGGTTTCTGTTTTTCGATAGTGCATCGACAATCTCGTATTCAGGAGCATCGACTCCCGTACAATTCGGATGATTGGACATTAGCATTTTCTTATGAAGTTTCTGATGTAACTCGAATAAATAAGCCGAAGGGATAGCTAAATGTTTCGAGAGAATCATATTGAGGAAATCTTAAAGGGTACAATTAGAAAATATTAAAAGCAAACAATTTTAGAATTTGACTGAAGATTAATGACATATCCACTCTTGAAACTGGCAATAGTTCATTTCTCAATTGATTAAATTTCATATGACTGAGTAACGAACTGAAGAATATGGCTATTTCATGTGACTGAGAAACGTATTAAAGAATAGAATAGAATGTTTATTTTAAGGAATTTTCGTTCCAAAATTGTTTCAATTTTTTCTGTTTTAATCACTTTCAATCATCACTCTTCATTAAGATATTTTTATGTGACAATGTGTATCAACGGAAAAATCACCTATTCTTCCTCTTTATTGTGCAAAAAATAAATATTTTTGTGATGCGTAATATATAATTTGCGAATAATAATAATAATAATAATAATAATAATAATAATAATAATAATAATAATGCAAAGTCAAGAGAACAGCTACACAAACTCCTTGACATGACCACCCAGTTCAGTAGCAAAATATTTATGGAATTTGGATTTAAGTGCAAATCTGTCCACCTTGCAAAAGACAAAATTGTTACATCAGAGGGCTACGACGTGACAAGTGAAGACACGATAAAAGGTCTTAATATCTTTGGTCAATATAAATACCTTGGAATTGAACAACTGAAAGGGATTGATCATATGCACATAAAAAAGAATCTCAAACAGAGTTTTTTGCAAAGAGTCAGAAACATACTTAAAACCCAACTTAACAGCAGAAATAAAATAAGAGCCATCAACACATATGCAATCCCAGTTCAATATTCATTTGGAATTATTATATGGTTATTAACAAATCTGGAGGACATTTCAAGACTGATTAGAAGATCACTGAGCACCGATAGAGACACCCGAAAGCTGCAATGGAACGAATTATCCTCCCGGCATCCATGGGAGGAATGGACATAATTGACATCGCACGTCTCCACATCACACAAATTAATAACCTGAGACAATGTTTTCACAGCAAACAGGCATCTCTCGATACGTTTCGAGTCATCTGCAAAGCTGATGTGAAAGCAACACCCTTGCATCTCGCAAGTAAGAATTTCGCCTTGCAGAGTAAATCAATCGAGAACCAGAAGACAGACTGGACTTCAAAAGCATTGCATGGAGCGTATGCCAACCATTTGGAGAACGAGGATGTTGATCACGAGTCAACACACTTGTGGATTAAAAAAGGAAACTTATTTGGCGAGACAACGAGGTTCGTGATGGCTATTCAAGATAGGGTTGGACAAGAAACTATCGAAAGAATGTCAAAAAAAGAAGCAAACGTAAATGATAAATGTAGGAAATGTAAAAGCTCATCAGAAACCATAGAACATATAATTGGATCGAGTAGGTCTCTAGCAAGCGCAGAATACTCTAAGAGATCTAACATTGTGACGAAAATCTTCTAACACTTAATTGAAAACGTAATGAAAGTCCCTTATTTTAAATATGAACTTTTGAATGTTATTGACAACCAGAATATTAAGCTGTATTGCGATAGAGAAATAAGAAGAGATGTTACTGTACTAGTCAATCGCCCTGACATCTTGTTCTTAGACAAAAGTCGACAAGAGGTGCATATTATTGACATTGCTATCCCTCTCACTCATAACATCAGTACTACCTACAATACAAAGATTAGCAAATATAAGGATTTGGCAGATAAGATAAAGAAGCTCTGGAAGGTAAAAAAGGTCACCATTCAACCTATAGTAATTTCAAATGCTGGAGTAGTGTTGAAATCGACAAAGCCTCAACTCGAGACATCAGGAGCTGGCAAACTGCTGATGACAATGCAAAAATCGGTAATTCTGGATACATGTCATTTAGCAAGAAAGTTCCTGCGAGAAGACCTTGATTAAACCAACAGAATCCATCAACAGTGCCTGTACTTGCTCGCCGCAGCCGTACGAGTCAGCCTAGCCGAAGTGACTGGGGCAGGTGAATGCCCCCCCCCCCGCGAGGAAGAAGTGAAAATCTCATAATAATAATAATAATAATAATAATAATAATAATAATGGTACAAATTAAGAATCACCATAATAATATTAATAATAATAACAATAACAATGGTACAAATTAAGAAAACAAATTCGCATTACGTTGCCTTGTTATGACAAATACGCAAAGGTACAATGATAATGAGTAATCAAAAACAATGGTTAACACATCTCTTTGCCCTTGCCTTATTTGCAAGTCTCTTAAGAATAAAGTTTTGTGTTTGGTGTGAGGAAATAAATGTCGAATTCAATGTAACTCTAATTTACATTAATTCTGTGATTAGGTGAAGCCTAATTAAAATACGTGATTCATTAAGGATGGATACATTTTAAAATAAATAAAATTCAATCGCGGGTTTTAGAAGTCATTTACTAAATATTATTACAATAACTTTAATATATGATTTTATTACTCAACGGAAACGTTTACTTTTCTTTGCGACAAATACATTATAATGCGCCACGTACTTCTTATCACAAAATACAATTTGGTGTTCTTCATAGCCTTACGTCGTTAGCGGTTACTATTTTCATATTAATGTCAAAAGTTACATTTTAAATATTTCCTTTCATATTCCAAAGTAAACGCCAATAATTTGGAAAAAATGTCGTGGAAAACGTATGCATAAATTATTTTAGATTCGGTCGAAGCCATTTTTTAAGGGACCATCATTTTACTGTCTTATTATGTGACTGTCATATTGTGTTCTGTTTTCTGTTAGAAGTTTAAACATTTAATTTCATTAGATTGTTCACTGTCGCCTGTCGTAAGGCTTAGAAATTTCAATTGCGAGTGCGTAATATGTGGCAGAGTACGGCACACGACATCATCGCACATACTGGTTAACTGAGCATGCCTTAAAATTTCATTGCTCAGGCGTTGGAAATTAAAATAAACATATTAAATAACTTATCAATAATTTATACTCATATTTTACAAAAATAATTAATTTATGTATTGGTCTGTGAGTTCGTTTGGAAACTTACAAGATGAAAAGCTGTCCCTTCAAAGCCATATTTGATATTTACAATTGTTCTGAATTGTTCTGAGAAATCGTAGTCATTCGAATACTATTTTGTTTTCTTCTTTGGAGTACACCGATACTCAATTGAAACTGCAGGTGGCTGGATCTAAAATTAAGAAATAGGAGTTAGATAGATAGAAATTTATTTTACAATTGGGCAAATGATGCCCGGTGGCAGAATGCAAAATAACAATTACAAATAAAATAATAATATACAAAAAATAAATATAAACAAACAAATTGACTTCGTCATTTCCTACACATGTATTAAGGGTAAAGAAAAATAATTGAAAACGAATGAATATATCAAAGATCGGAAAGAAATCAGGAAGGTAAAGTGGTATGTGGTGCAATAGAGTCGCTAAGAAGGGACTGGCTAGTTTGAAATAATTATTTTTTTTATTATCCAGCCTCCATTAAAGATACCATACTACAAATAAAACATTACACTAAACAACAATATATTTATAGAAATATTGTCATATCGAGAGATACATATAAACTACTGGTATATCATGTACTGAGTTCGGGACGCTGATAAATTACATTTAAAAATCATCACTCACGAATAATATGTATGTAATATGTTTTCTTCGAATACAGATTACTTTTGATAGAAATAACAATTCATTCCCTTTATTGTTAGAATTCTTCGTGTCTTTTTTTACCCCAGTTGATATTCATTGCACTCGTGTATCAGTGGAACAATGTTGATTGTGACTGCTGATTTCGGAGGTTTAATACAAACCGCACCGCACTGAGTTGATTGTTCGATATCGGGTGTATATAAATAATCAACGTCAGAAAACTTTCCATAAGTTATGTGTCAGAAAATACCATATTTCCATAATGAATCATTTAAATATTTCTGGAGGAACGGCGTAAAGTCAAACTTGCAGGTAACGTGTAAAAGATTTAGTTTTAAAATATATTTTAAATGTTTATTATTAAATTATTAATTAAAATTATTAATAGTTTAAAAATGCATACACAAAATAAACATTATTTGGAGTTATTTACAAATATTTTAATTATTTCAAAATCCAATCCGTAAATTTTCAGTGGGGAGGGGGTGCATTGCATGGAGATATGGCTCCCACATGGAGACATGTGATTATTTTTTGGTCAAAGAAGACATCCCTGGGATGAACCATCATTTTTGCAAGCATTATCGTTTATAGAATCTTTGGGCGAAGCAAACAAACAAGCCTTGACTGAAGACTACGCGAATTGTTATTAAGCATGTCCAACCCTCTTTTGAAAAGATCATTATCCAATTATTTTCTCACCAAATCTCAATTTCTGGTCCTCAGAGACCTCGAAAAACGGCAGGTCGCCCCAAAAATACCGAGTGAAGTTTCTTTATGGCTGCGGTGGGGGAGTCCACCAGTCTGGAGGAGAGTGCGAGCAAGCCCGGCCACGGGCAACTGTTGCGTGGACCCAAGGCCAGACGACCCGTCGACGTGGCATTCCTGCCTGCCCCCGCCCCCGCACCCCGCCCTCCCGCCGACCGCAGAGGCGGCGGCGGCGGCGGCGCCGAGCCGGACCCGGCCGGCGAGGAGGAGGCGGGCTCGCATGCGGCCAGGGGGTGCGTTGCATCGAATATTCATCGGCTTCAAATCGCGGAGCGCTTCCTACTCGCGATTCGGTCGCGCGGCCCAGCGTCCACCGCCGGCCAACCCATGGAATATGCACAAAACTCTCATAGGAGGAGCAATCATCAAATGCTGGGCAACGTTATTTGATATTTTGCCAGTGGCATGTCCTTGACACCAGCAGTTTCCATGCGCCAACTTAACGCATTTCTCTTCATTTCATTCTCACGTTATCTTCCTTTTTTTTACCTAAGAGTTTCTTCTATTTATTGAAAATAAATAAATAAATAATGAAAGCAATAAAGAAGGAAATAAATAAATAAATAAATAAAGAAAGAAAGAAAGAAGAATTATTCTAATATTCAAATCTTTTTTCTTTTAATATTCTAATATTTTTCATTCTTTCTTTCGTATCATCTTCATCTATACCAAACTATGATCACTTTAATTTTTTCTATTCTTGGCATTCTTTTTATATATACTCTTTATTACACTACAAAAGGTTCGCTGTGTCGCTTTCCTATAACTGTTTTGCCATCTGGTGCCTAGTTTGAGACATATATACAGCAATTGTCACAGCTGTTGTATCATTACTTACACAACAAGTTATTTAGCAGCTGTTTCATTTTTGCGCTTTATAGAAGATTTCGTGCACAAATTGAGTAAATTTGAATGAAGTGATTGAGTTTTGGCTGTAGTGCTATTAAGTGTATCGAGAATGTGTCAAAAAGGGTCATGGAAGTGATCAAATTGAAAGGTGGCATTACAAAATCACAAAAACAAAAGCTCTCTGTGACCAGGGATTACCTTGCTTATTTCAGATGTTAAATAATCTATAATAATTGTATATTGGTGAAGCACATGTTGAAATTCATAAAATGTGACCATCAAAAATACACTTGAAAGAAAATTGTGTTATTTTCATAAGTACAAGTGATCATAATACTTGGACCACCCACTGTACTATGTAAATAGGTATTTAAAATTGGAATGTCTGTGATTTCGAAATTTCAGCCTTTTTATATAATACATAGAATTTGTGATGTTCTATAAAATCCTCCCCCCCGCATGAAATATGCTAAGAGAGGATGATTTTGCGCAGAAAACATCTGGCAATCAATACAATTGTGCTGATTAGAATTTGGAAATGTTTTTAAGGTCAACTCTTAACTTGTTCACAGTAATTGTGGGCGGATGTGAGAGTAGTTTTTTTGGATGCCTTTACTAATAAGCTTTAAAAACAATTTATATTTCGAATAAGGTAACTTTTTATAAAACGACGAACCTCATCAAGGTTTTGACGGGAATCCAAATGGAAGGAGTTCAGAAGCGAGATTCAGAATTTGAGACAAATGTAGTCAAGGAATTACCATGCACGGATACACATGTGTAAAGATTAAAATTTTTACCTGTAGATGAGAAGTAAACTAATTTGATTTTTCTGTACATTTCGTTCATGAGGTGAAATATCTAGAAAACTGAAATGCGAATATTACCCGTCAGGCTTCCGTCAGACAAATCAGTGCATTCAGATGTGATGAAATTAAATAGTGAAGGTACTGTGATTTACTGTGACAAAGAACCTTTTTCTTTGGTATTCATAATCATTCATTCATCATTAGAGTATTCATATGGAATTTAAATTACTGAGAAAAATATTTCACTTCCAACATTTAAAGAGTTTATTCTATTGTTCTTATTTCGTATAATTTTATCGGATAAATTCCAGGCGATTTTTTTTATTTATTTTACGTAAAAAAAACAGTTAAGAACTGCGTATGACGTGCTATGGGGAAAAGTGAATTGTGTGCACATTTTCAAAATTCTGTGATCCCTACACTAAGTCATATACTACTTAAATTTTGAATTTTGAAAGGGAGAAAAAAGCTCCCCTGTAATAAAATCTATTTTCAAGGATAAATAAGCAATAAATTTTGGCTTTATCATGTTGTGCTTCGAATAATACTTCCTGCCGCGACAACATGGAAACGATAATTTGAATAATTGTATTTCCCACTGAATTCTAGAAGACGTGCACAGAAAATGAAGTTACATTTATGTCCAGAAGCAAAACAAGGGGCCATCTCAGCATTTGCTCAATGGATCAGGGAAACTGGACGAAAAACCTGATTCCCAGGGAAGTACCTGATGTTGTCTACGGGTCATGTTCTGCACGCAATCCTTCCAGCCCCATTCTGACAGACCTCCCACTCTTAGGACTTGGTACGTAAAGGGTTCCCTCAGCCCCGTTGGCTGTCATCTACGATGTACGACTTCAAGGCAAAGGAAGGGCATCAAGATGCAAGACTCCTCGCTCGCCTGAATGCAGATCCATCGGGTTGAGGAGATCAACATTAGATATCGGAAAAATATGTATGTAAATGTGCAATGAAACAGTAAGAATATGTAATAAATATGTAATGGTTGAATAATATTAAAATTTATACGTAATACGTACTACATAAAGGATGAACACAATTCTCCAAAAACAAATCGAATTTCTTCGTTTGTCAAATCATATTGCGGAGTTAGAGAGTATTTCCTAAGAGTTGATCTCGTGTGGAAATTTATATTTTGGTTAAATTTTCAAGTTTTGAAAATGGAATGTTGCGGCATAGCAGAAGTGAGTATTGAAATTTTTTCTTGTCATCTTTTGTCTGCTCTTGGTGAAGAACGTTTGAATAGTTTTCTCATTTTCTTTCGCATTTTTTGCATGAGTTGCAGTGTTTTTATGTCGTAAGAAATATTTTTTTGCGCAGTTTACCACTCTTCGTTACGTTGGCAAAAATACATTTCCAGCCCACCGTGAATCTTCTCCATAAATCCACTCTTGTAGCAATTCACTTCTTGAAACTTTCTCTTTTGGCATTGTAGTAAGCATGTTTAACAGGAAAAACAAATTCACAGATCTGGCCTGCTCCAAACTTCGAAACCAATAATAAATTGTCGAAGAAAACTCCGCATATCTTGTGTAATTCTACCTTCTTGAAGCGAAAGATGCCGGGATATTTTTTAAGACAGTTGTATTCTTGGTAAGGATCAAATAGGTCACTAATCATTACGAAGATCGGAAAGACGAAAGCAATTGGCTGTTCTCTGGAGCACCCTGACGGGCTTCGGCGGAGTAGATGTGGTAACTCGCACGGTGTCAAATTCGCATACGTCTCTAAGCGGTGTCCGGCTTAGTGTTGCGGGTTGCATTTTGATATGAATATTTAGATACCTTTTATTAAACAAATCCGTCATATTTTTAAGGTCAAAGTGCAATTCGTCACGTATCCGTGAAATTCTATTTCTTTAGAGACATCATTTATAAAATTAGTTGTATATGAGAACCGTAAAAGGTATGTATACTACTGAAATAATATAGGAGAAATATGCATTAAAAAAACTTTGAAAAAGCCATTTTTGAGGTAAACATTTATAATGGGGGTAAGTTGCCAAAAAATACATTAAAAAATAAAATCGGCAAATAGGGCATTGCCCGGACTCAAGTTATTATAATTGTCCAGCATTTTTAATGACTTATATTTATAATTTAAAAATGAGGAGAATTCAAATTCAACAGCTGAAAGGGGCTTTAATTTTTGTTTCAACGAGGTTCATTCACTAGCAGAATCAAACTAAAGGAAACTATCCTCGTTATTTTCAGCTGTATTTGAAGTATTTTGAGTATTTCGTTTTCTAAATACACCTTTAAATACATCTATAAAATACATGTCAAGAAACTTCAAAATACATTTATTGAAATACAAAATGTATTGGAAATACGTATATCAAATACAAGTATTTAAATACTGCTCAACCCTGTCTATTGCTATCCAGGACCGTAATTTTGCAACCAGACTAGACGCAATAGAAGACATCGTACAAACTGGCGATATCTACGACCAGCAAACAATTACTGCAGCGTGCAGCACATTCATCGAAGTGTTCCACGACACGCGATAGCCAAAGGTTTTCAGAAATTAAGAATAAAGGTCACAAAACGCGTCGTCAGTGATACTTTTCACACCAAAAGGTGAAAATGATCCCAGTCGCTTACGCGCACTTCCTGCTACTGAGATGACATAAGCTGGAGTCGGTTTGTGAGCACATCACACATCTTCACGTAGGGTACCTGGAGTAGATAGCACGCAACAATAATGTAGGGAAAAATCCAAATTTATTTGAAATTACTTTTTTCATATTTTTCATTTTTCATAGAATAAAAATATTTTGTGAAAATAGCAAAATATGTAAAATAAGTAATATAGAACTAAATATGTAACGAAAAAATTGGATTTTGTTTAACGACGGCGACGATTCGCCAAGAGTACACATTCGAGAACGCTATGTATAAAGACAAAAAAGCATGTAATTACATAGAAATCCTGTCTCAAATCATCATAATTGAAGTGGTCAGAGCAATAGTGTGATGACATCCATTTCTGTAATTTTTGTAAGCCACAAAAAGGAATATTTGTAAATCAAGACAGGTCTTATATTTCGCATCAGTTAAAAGGGCATCGGTTAAAGTAAGATGATTGCCCAAATGTAAGGTGGCTGGTATGCACGTGAGAAGATTTTGGCAAAAAAGTCATAGGAAATTATGCGCTGTACAAGGTCGCTTTATGTAAATCGAGAAGGCCGAAGCCATCGTGCTAACTCAAAAAGGCGCAACGATGCGTCAACGGAAGTCAACAGAGAGGTAGACCCTCACCCCACATCTAATTACCGGGAGCGGTAGCTTCGTGCATCAACTGATATCACTGCAGCGCCTCTGACAAGGAGGTTCTAGGTTCGAGTACTGACGGCGGCAGGATCTTCGACACTAGCTTTTCAGCTAGGTCGAATTCAGTGGCTGTCTGGGGGAGAATTCTAGCGGACGGCTGCTCTGATTGGTAGTTATTCGTGGTTTCTTCGATCATCCCAGGCGAATGCCGGAGCGACCAAACATATCAGTTGGAGGTTATTCCTCTTCCTTGTTCTATCCTCTCTCCTTACACACACGCTTACACTAAGATGCACTACACTATCACATATTCCGGGAGACCGGTCGGGAGTTTAGAGCTTGTCCCGGGTAGGGCGGTGGGGCAGGTGGGAGTAACTTGGGACGTTTTGCGACCTTTTTAACGTTTGCTGTATCAGGTGTGTGAGTCAAAAGCTGCGCCGAAGTGTTCACGCACAATGGTTTAAAGACGATATATATAATCATCTTTTGAAAGTTTTTGAAAGATAAGTGTTATTCAGTAACAAAACTAGTTAACTTAAGCTTTACCCTAAAAAAACAACCATTGCAAAACTTTCCTTGTCCCAAGTTAGCAAACTTTGAAGGGTAACTGGAGAAACCGTTTTTATTTTATTATACCCAATATAATCCACAATCAAAAAACATAAGTACATATTCCTAGAATACTGACTAAGACAAAAATTCTGCAGTAAAAAAATATATCTTCCTCGACCTAAGGTTAAACTCCACCAGGGTTAAACTACAAACTTTGAAAGTGTCCCAAGTTAGCCTCTTTGACGGTACAACATTTGCTTTCTAATCTAACCGTTACCAATAACACAAGGAAGTATCTGCTGCCGTAGCACTGCTAGTTGAAGGAGCGTCCAGGCATAGGACTCTATCTACTTCTAACTATTCTTTACTCTATGGTCCAGGTATCATAGGCTTGGGGTTTTTGCCGGCCGTCCTGTCGCGGGTGGTCCTGGTTCCGTGCGAGGGCTCCCTCCCCCCCCTCCGCAGCGCCAAGCGCCTCCCGTGGCGCCTCCGTGCGTCGCCGCCGCCACCGCCATCTCCGCGCCCGCCGCCGCGGCCTCCATCACCGGCGCCGCCCCCGCCTCCACCACCGCCGCCGCCGCCGCCTCCACCGCCGCCACCGCCATCTCCGCGCCGCCGCCGCGGCCTCCACCACCGGCGCCGCCGCCCCACCGCCTCCCACCCCGAGACCCGCCGCCCCACCGCCCCTGCTACCACCGGCGACGCCCCGCCGCCATCCCCGCCGGCACCTCCGCGGCCACCTCCGCCGTCGCCGCCACCGCCGCCGGTACATCCACCGCCGCCACCCCGCATCCACCGCCGCCTCCACCACACCACACGCCGCCACCCCGCCGCCACCGTCATCGCCCCATCACCGGCGCCGCCGCCCCCACCGCCCCGCCGCCTCCCACCCCCGCGGCCCACCGCCCCACCGCCCGGCCGCTCCGCCGCCCCCACCGCCCCCGCTACTACCGGCCCCGCCCCGCGTCGCCACCCTGCCGGCACCTCCGCGGCCACCCCGCCGTCGCCGCCCCGCCACCGCCGCCTCCTCCACCACCGCCCCGCCCCGCCCCGCAACCACCGCCTCTCCGCCACTGTTACCGCCGCCGCGGCCCCACCACCGGCGTCGCCGCCACCGCCACCGCCACCGCTGATGCCTCCACCGCCAGCACCATCGCTCCCATCGCACCCGCCGCCGCGTCCTCCATCACCGGCACCGCCGCCCCACCGCCCCGCCGTCTCCCACCCCGCGGCCCGCCGCCCGGCCGCCTCCGCCGCTCCCACCGCCCCTGCTCCTACCGGCGCCGCCCCCGCGTCGCCACCCCTGCCGGCACCTCCGCGGCCACCCCCGTCGTCGCCGCCACCACCGCCTCCTCCACCACTGTTACCGCCGCCGCGGCCCCCACCCCACCCCCCCACCGGCGCCGCCATCGCCGGCGCCGCCGCCTTGTGTTCCGGGACGCGGCGTTTCGGCGTGGGTACGGCCGATGACTTATTTACGCCGGCCTATTTATACACGCGCTCCTCTCGCGCGCGCCGCGCCAGCGCTGCCGCCGATGCAGCGGCGACGCCGAGGAAAGGGCGTGGGGGTCACGCCCCTCCCCAATTCTAACACGTTTGGCTCTATTCAAAACAATTACCTCGTGCTGATTGCATTTCATTTCAGAAGAGGTTTCTCATTTACGACACATTTCTTTGACTAAGGAAAGCTGAAAATACAAAAAATATGTACGGAAGAGGGAGAGTGAGAACTGAAATTGTCCCCCCCCCCTGAAATACTTTCTGGATCCGGAGCTCGGATCGCGATGAGGGTGACGACGGAGGGGATGCGATGACGGTGATAGCTGAGTTGGAGGTGGTGCCGGAAACACCCACAAGCCAATGGGAGATTCACTAGCCATGAGTTTTATCGTATGAAATTGAAGTTTCTTCAGGTTTTGGTTACCTGATTATGCTTATTGATTTATCTTACTCTTACTGTTGCATCTTGATACAAAAATGACCTTCCTTTCTACACTAGGTTCTAGGTCTTTAGGGAGTTTTCAAGTGCATAAGCTGGTGATGTCGGAGGGAAGACTCGTCTCCTTTTAAGTAGCTAGCGGGTGCAAAGTCGCTCATGGGGAAGCGCTCTGACTTCGTAATCGGGAGGCCCGGGTTCAATCCCCGTGTCAGCCATCCTCGCCGGGATTTCGATGGTCTTCCATGTCATCGGTCATCCAGGCGAATGCTGCGGTGGTTCTACTGAAAGGCCACGGCCACGAAACCGGCACCGGGAGCGGCAACTCAGTGCATCAACTGATGTCACTGCAGCGCCTCTCACCGGGAGGTCCTAGGTTCCTGATGGCGGCTGGATTTTCGACACTGGCTTTTCAGCTAGGTCGAATTCAGTTGCTGTCTGGAGAAGAATTCTAGCGGCCGGCTGCTCTGATTGGTAGTTTTTCGTGGTTTCTCCGATCAACACCAGGCGAATGCCGGAGCAGTACCCTAACAAACGGGCCACGGACCGCGCGCGATCTGTCCTTCCTCTTCCTTGTTTTATCCTCTCCCTTACACACACACACACACACACACACACTTACACTAACATGCATTACACTACTACATATTCCGGGAGGCTGGTCGGGAGCTTAGAGCTTGTCCTGGCTGGGACGGTGTCCCGCTGGTGGGAGTCCTGGTTAGGGAAACCCGCCAGCCGACGGTAGGTCGGTGCTGGATCCGCCATCCAGCGGGGAAAGATCACCGCGCATATCCCGAGAAAAACATGCACTACACTAACGGGACTAATGACCAAAGCAGTTGACGTGCCCCGAAACACGAAAAAATCAAATCAAATCAGCGAAACCGGCGTCACTAGCTGAATTCATTAACTACGCGAAGTCCCGAAGGTTAAGTGAATCCGAGACATCGTGGAATCCTGATTGGGTGACCTACTAGGGATCTAACGGCGCCGAGGCGAATTGCCCTTTACGGGAAATATAATCACTAGATACAAAGAGTACACACACACACACACACACACACACGCACACACACACGCACACACACAACACACACCACACACACACACACACACAGCACACACACGCCACACACACACACACACACACACACACACACACACACACACACACACACACACACACACACACACACACCACACACACACAGATACAACATATGCAACAAATTAAAAAAAAGTGTATTTGCAGTTCACAAATGATTCTGGTGTCCTCCCATATCGACAACAGTGCTTTTAATTTTGGAGATGGACATTACGTTCTAGCGATGTATTGGCCATGACGAAATTGAGAAATTATCACAAGAAACAAACCACTTCTCGGGAATCAACGCTTCTGAGGCCAAAATGACGGAGGAATTATTTATTACTAATCTTATAGGGCATATGCTTGTGAGTTTTTTACCACCTGAAGCGATTCACGTGTACAAGGTCCGACAAAAAGACTTCTTTTATTTCAAAAGGTACTTACAGACAAACGAATAAAGATACAGAAAACTATACTGTGATTTGTGAACCACAAATTCTATACTATTTTACGTTATTTGATTTTAAAAAGTATGCCCGGTAAAAAGCGTTCTGGATGTCCTTTCTTTTTGCGAAGAGACATCACCTCATCCCCAAAGTCACTGATTGATCACCTTGTGATTTTTTCTTTGGAGACAGTTAAATACGCAAGTGTAGAAACATCAACCCTACAATCCTTCAAGCACTCAAGGAGGCGATCACTGCCATTATACCGGAAACGACCCAAAGAACTGAGGACAGCTTGCAGGAAAGGCTTCATAAATTTGTCAACTTGATTTATTCCCATTAAAATATTCATAATGAACTAAATTTACCAAAAATTTATGATTTGATTAAACATTATAGACTCATTTTTTTAAATATTCTTCCTTCACTACATCATGCACAATTTTTTCATCTTGGTAAAAGTTATAATTTTCCTCGTAGAATCAGTTTCCAATTTCCTAAAAATAAATTTCACCCTCCGTAATTTTATTTTCTCTTACTTCTTTTCCATCTTTTTCTTTACATTTTTCTAATTCTTAAATGTTGTCTTCATAACTCTTATTTATTATTAACTCTTAAAGTTTACTGTTGGTGACCATGACGATTACCCTTATGTTGTAAATTTTAATACTCTGTAAGACATATTGGCGAACAGAAAGTAATAAATTTTAAAAAATTCTCAACAATGGAGGACGCTATTTACCGGAAATAATTTTTAAATAATGTAAAATGGCATAGTATTTGTTGTCGATAAATGAAAGTATTTTTTCTCTATCATTCTTTGTTTGTAGCTATCTTTTGAAACATGGGAGGTGTTTTGCAGGACCTTTTATATCATATTTGAGCTCTGATATTCAACACGACTCTAATGGAATTTTTGGTGATTGATAACGACAACACTGTCTCTAATCAAACTTTTGGTTGATATTTACTCTTTGGCGTTAATTTAAGGTATTGTAATTACATTCAAAATTCATTAAAAACAATAAAATAGAGTTCGCTTATGCACATACATTTATTACACGATAGAAAACCATGTATCACTTGTCCTTAAAAAATAAATTATTTTCAATTGTTTCTTCGTGCATTTTTCATCAGAAATTTCTCTAGGTCCTTACGGCAGAGATCGTGCTCTCTCCATACTTGATTCTGGATTCTGCTCTGTCTCTATGTATCGAACTACGATCTTGATACCTTTCAATGCCTCTTGCACTGTTGGAACACCGTCCCACTCTTCGAAGACCCTTCAACCCGCCTAATAACAAACGAGATCCAACTAATTTCCAGAACTTATTTCTAACGTTTACTATAGCCGAGGTTCAGGTTCACTATAACCGAGGTTCAGATTCACTATAACCGAATGCTTCACTATAACCGAATTTTCTTATGCTTATTTGTAATGTAAGTGAAACGGGACCCGTGACTTGAGTTCACTATAACCGTGGGTTCACTACATCCGAGTTCACTATAACCGGAGTAGAAACTGTATATACATTTAGTTTCGAAAAATCTCCGTGGAAACTTTTGAACCATGGAGAGAGTGTTCGCGAGCCTGCAGGAGGTGTTCCCTGTGGTGAGGTCCCTCTTGCCCAACTTGTTAGCGCCCGGGGAAGATATCGACGCGAGGGCGCACTCTACAGATACGCGCGTGAGCGATAGCCCGCCGCCAAGTTCAGAGGCCGCACTGAGACGTGGCCACGGGCGGCGGGGCGGCGGCGGCGGCGGCGGCGGCGGTGGCGGCGGCGGCGGCGGCGGGGGGGGCGGCGGCGGCGGCGGCGGCGGCGGCGGCGGCGGCGGCGGCGGCGGCGGCGGCGGCGGCGGCGGCCACGCTAGCGGTGGTGCCAGTCCTGGCTTGATCGATTATCTTGCGGGCAAATGAAAATGATCCAACATTTCTAAGTCTATTGGTTGCCGAGTTAATGCAGAGAACCTCGATATTTCGAATCTGAAAAGGAAAGTCAGGAATTAAGAGTTATCGAATGACACGCTCAGAACAATAACGGTTCCCAACCGAAGTTCGTTTTGGGAAAAGTGACTTTTTCTGTTTTCTTTCACGATCATTTTCGCGCAGGACGAAGTTTTGAAGGTGGAATTTGAGGATTTTGCTATTTTCCAATTCATTTGATACTTCAGCATGTGATAGATATACGCGATAAATGAGTTTAGAATCATACTTCTAACTGAAATGTAGTTAGTTGGGATCTGTCGTTATTATCTGAGCGCCTCAAATTTCTGACATAACAAGTTTGAATTTATCATCATCATTCAGTGGTATGGATATTCCAGGCTGTTCGAACAAAGTTGACTTGCGAAGACAATTTCTTCGGTTTTTCCTACTTCTCTTTTTCCATATGGTCTATCTACATTAACAGCTAGATCCGTTTGGAATAATCTATCACTATTTATTCTTTTTAGATGTTCTCTCTAGTTTATTTATGTCTTGTTATGTTCGATGCTAATCACCCATTATTTTCTTCATAGAGAACTATTTTTTGTTTAGATAAATTTAGTTTAGAAATATTTCTTCCGTCAAAAGTTTCGAGTATCCAAGGAATCTCACTTTGCCTATCTTCCCTGGACGTTCTCACCCAGGTTTCGGTCTTGTGCAGCGATGTTAATACATATGTTTGACCAGTTCGAACATCGTTACAGGTTAGAGTTACGAAAAGGAATGGTGAACATGTCTGGGATTTAAAACTCTGGAATCAGGACTAGAAATCATTTCTACCATACTCTTATTAAAAAATTTAATATATAATAATATAATAATAGTAATAATAATAATAATAATAATAATAATAATAATAATAATAATAATAATAATATTATTATTATTATAATTATTGACTACCACTACTCACCCTTTTCGTTGTGATCAGCGAATGTAATACTAACCGTTCAAAAATGGTAGCGTTCGATCTATACTTTCTTGAGTAAAATGTTCAAACTACTTTGTTTCTTGCGATCAGTTTTTCAATAAGATGTTATTTAATTTTATTTTTCAGACAATTTTTTGTTGCAAATTGCAATGAAATCTGAGCATATTCTGGAGATGTAATTAGCGCATTAAGTTCGCTTTCTTCTGAAATGTTTTCCTAAACATTGCTTCTTGGGATCCGTCTTTGAAATAGACCTCATTTAACAAATCTCATGTTGTTTTGAATTATATTCAAATCTAAGCACTTGTAAAGGAGATTTAATCCCTCAAATAGTTGAATACTTAGTAGATTCTCTTGAGTATCACCGCCAATGGATAATGGACCTTCAAATGACATGACAACTTCCTAAATTGTGCATCATCCCCGTATGTTTAAGCAATCATTAAAATAGATTGAAGAGGAATTAAGGATTGTTGCTATCATTTCTATTTTTGTAGATGTAACATAATGATGCAAATGAACACATACAAAGTTATAAATAATTTCTAGTATTTTGACAGGCTTTAGGAAGTAGACAAACTGCCAGAAGTTCTGCTGAACGTAGGCCTGAGAAAATAGTCCTACCCAACTTTCATCAAAGTGATGTAATTAGCACTGATAGCAAATATTTCAAATTTTCGAAGCGGTCTTTGATTGTTACTCGGTGAGGAGGTAGTGAAAATTCGACACAGACGTGGACTCTCATCGTCATCAAATTGTCAGAGCGGGCAGGAAATGAAGTAATTTTAAACAGCTTTACAGTGAATTTTAATGCTGTTGAGAAGGAAGCGTGGTCCAGCGTTCGTCAATTTTTCAGTCTTCTATTCTCTACGGCTTTTTTCCCTTCCAGGGACGTTAAATAATATAATCAGAAAACGGCAATAATTCGTTTAATTTGTTTTATCAACATTTTTACATCATATTTGATTCGTAACATAATTAACGTCATTGTCTATAAAGTTCGATATATTAAGAAATTCGGGTTAGTAAAGTTGCACTGCATGATAAAACCTAACCTGTTCCTATTCTTCTAAAATCTATTGATAACAAGTTGTTCTTCTTTCGTCGACGACGAAACGAAAGGTTCCGGATAGTAAGATAAGAATATTATATAATATAATAAGCTATTATTCTTCCATTCTGTGCTAAATGTAAATTGTATAAATGATTTCATTGTACCAAATTTACACTGCTCATTTGTATTGTAAATAAAATGGTGCATAACAAAAAATAAAATCTTGTAGCAGAAACTGAAATGCGTCCAAACTTCAGATTATGTCTCTGAAACGAATGGGGCTTAAATTTAGGGCGATAGAACAAGTACTTGATGTACGGCATTGAATAACACGAGTAAATCTTTGGAAACTGGAATTCAATGGTAATAGTCCTTTGAATTAAGTTCAAATTAACTGCATCACAATCATGTTACCTAAGGAACAGTCATCTCTCTCAACAATCATGTGGTTTCTTGAATACAATTTTACGCGATGAAAACACTTAGATGAACATCTGGAATATTGAATCTATGAATAAAACCTATTTAACACAAATAATTAATATATTCTGAAAAGTTTTTAGATATTACGATTAAAGAGATCTCATTCAGTTTAATTACAAACAGCAAAAGAAACTTTGGCTAATGTACAAAAACCAGGGCAATTGGTGTGACATGGAAGAATATTCTTGGAAAAAACTAACATCCTTTGAAAACATATATAACCTATTCATAATTTTTCATGTATTTGGAATAATCCGTAAAATGAACTGTGGCCAGAAGATAAGGTTGCAAAATATTACGGGCAAGTGCGAAATATCTCAGAAACATATACATTTTGAGCATGAATGCGGTACGATACTGAACGAAAGGGCACGCCGCAACTTCTTTAATCAATAACGCTTCTCAACTGACAACACTTTGGACGGGTTATGATTAATATTTATTTTTTGTATTTATAATATTTTATATTGCGTATTAATTTTATATGAGATTTCATATTGAGAGCACTATTTTCAGAGTTCTGCTATTGATAAGGTTGCGAGATATTGGCACCTTTTCTTCAGATCTGAGATTTCGTGTTATAACAACTTCGGGAACAGTAATGCTACAAAGAATGCGTCCCAATCACGGATAAAGACTTATAGACTGATTCTTGTAGACTTAACTCGCTTAATGCTTATAAAAAATGTCTGAGGCATTTGTGATGAGTATAAATTAACATATTATTTGTGCCTAGTATTCTCACGAACAAGTCAAAATTAGACGTTTCTAAAATTTAGTCATCATTAGAGTAACAAGGTAGGTCCAACTCAGATATTTTTTATTATTAAACGTATTGGAAGTTGTACAATACAATTTTGTACTACATTCACGGGGTTCAATACCAAAAGTAGATTCAAGTAGCTATACAAAAATTCCATACCAATTATGAAATTATTTGTTATAGTTTGAAAAGTTATTGCTGTCTGAGCCATCGCACTGAAGAGTCGTAATCGTCACTTCCAAAGCATGGAGAAGTCTACCATGGAGACGTTTATTCTTCTATTGCCATAATCTTTCATTGAGTGACGTGCTATCAGGGTAATATGCATTATTGCTGCGATTTAAGGGAGTGTAGCCTTTGTGAATCACTACTGCTTTATGTAGATGCCACAGTTCAGATTGCATTATGAAGTTCTGCTTCACACCTGTTACCTGGCAGTTGCATAATGCTTTCTGATCTAGTAGATAACACAACCTATTTCCCTGGGATTGTAGTGGCGTTCAATTGCTGATTTAGGGTAATGCGTTCTATATTAAATAAGAGTAATGCGAACTATTCTGTTTAAATTAACAAGATCTGTTCGTGACAAATCCTAAGGAATAAGTCAACACAGGGATGCTCAGGACATTGTTGTTGTTGTTGTTGTTGTTGTTGTTGTTGTTGTTGTTGTTGTTCTTCTTCTTCTTCTTCTTCTTATTGTTGTTGTTGTTGTTCTTCTTCTTCTTCTACTTCTTCTTCTTCTTCTTCTTCTTCATTACTGTTTCAATGTACAGAAATAAAATTATTTAGAATTCAAGCCGAGTAGCAAAACATCAACAGCAAAGGGAACGCGTAATGAGAGTCAAGTGTCAGTAGGTAAAAGGGAATAATGACTGTCCGCTCTTGAAATATCGTAAACATAGGCACACCTACTCCATCCCCTTCAAGAATCATGAAATCGTCTGCAATGTGAGGCACCATTATTTACGCGGAATCGCCAGGGCGATTTCTGCCGTCGGCGGTGGCGGTGGCGGCGGTGGCGAGGCTGCGGGCGTCGGCCGGGCGAGCGACCGCGCGTCCTGCCGACCCGCCCAGACGCCTGCACGCGCTCCACGATGTGTCTTGCTTATATTTAGCTCCCGGGAGGACGTCGCGCCAACGAGAGAGACGCTCGCGCCGCGCAGCGCCGCGCCGCGCCGCCCGCCCGCTCGCGTTCCGCCGCACCCCAACGGCCCCGCCCCCCGCACCCCGCCCGCCCCGCCCACCGCTCCTCCCCGCTTGTGATCCGCCGCACCCCGCACGTAAGTCCCGCCCGTCCCGCCCTTCCCGCTTTGCCCGTCCCCACTTCTCTGCCAACCCGCCTGACACACCCGCCCTGCCTCACCGCCCAACCGCTCGTCCCGCCGCTCCACGGTCCCCGCCAGACCTATCACCCCGCCCGTCACACCTGCCCCATCTGTCCCGCTCTCCCACTCGTCCCGCCCGCCCCGCCCACCCTGCCCGCCCCGCCCACCCTGCCCGCCCCGTCCGTCACTCCCCCTCCTCCCCTCGCCGCTCTGTCCGTCACTCCCACCCACCCCGCCGTCCCTCCCACACTGCCCGCCCCGCCCGTTCCGCTCGCCCTGCCCCGTCTACCCCGCCAGCCACGCTCACCCCACCCGCTCCTGCGTGGTGCGGCGGTGAGCCTGGAGGGTTTTGTGAATGAATAATTATATTTGTAACATTATGAAGTATGTAAGACGACAAATCGTCGGAATTTAATTACGTTAATATTGGTTGAAATTTGGATATAATGAAAAAAAATTGTAATTTTCATTTGAATTGTTTCTTGTTAGAAGTACCGATTTGTTTTTGTGGCCGAAATAACTGTAGTTGGTTCTCTATATGATGTTTACGCTTTCATAGGCGTTTTTGTTCTTGTAATTATTAGAGGAAGATACGAATGGAACATGTTTAATCATACGTGTCTCGTTAGGACTAGCGATTTGTTTCGTTGCCTAAAGAGTACGTAACGTGTGCAGCACTGATGAAAATCGTCTTAGTTCTGCGTGGCGTCCTATAATATTATTTTTCGATAATCACAATCATTAAAAAATAATGACAGTTATTTAAAATAAAATTTGAGGCGAAGATGAAAATTTCTTGAATATTAATTTATTAAATGATTATATTGAAAGAGGTATGAAAATCTTTCAATTTATAAAAAATTAAAAAGTAATACTTTATTTTCGCTTATAAATTAATTTTATAATATATATGTTGAATTACACTAATCAAGAACCTACGTTTGCTTGCTTACACTTAAATAGAAAAAGAACAAAAATTGTCATATTGCTACTGCTTATATAAAATAATATTGATTAATTATTGATTCTGATTCTAAAAATGAAAATGTATTACTCTTGTCAAAAATACCTAAACTCATTCGTTCAGAGTGTTCTGTTTATTTAGAATTAATATATTAACTAAGGTTGAAGGAAAATACTATATTGCTGGGTTTTCGATTGTTTACGTATTTGATAGCGTTGTCCATGACTTTGTGTACGTCTTGACACTGCGAATGATCTATTGATTAATATATTATATTTAGTGCCGGATTACCCGTGAACATTTTCCCGTCAGTTTATTGGGGATATTTGAAACGAAAATTTCGTTGCGACATTCGGGGCGTGGTTTAAAACTTCTATTAATTAATTAAATCGAGTCATTAATACGATATTTTTTTTAACAATGTCTCTGTGAACAAAGGTTTTATTATTTGGGTAGCTTTTATGGCATTTTTAAGGTTGCACAGAGGATATTTTCGACCTCGACCTTAATTATTATTATTATAAATTATTAATGTATTAATGGGAATAATACATTTGTGTACTACCCAAGCACCTGCAAAGCGTCAAAGCCTATTCACAATATTTGGAAAGAATGCAAGTCAGAGAGACATGACTGTATTAGAGATTTATAGGTAACAATGGCTGAAGCGTTTGAATCTAAAAAGTTGAGATAAAAATATATAATTTTGGAGGCGACGTCCAAGTAATAATAATAATAATAATAATAATAATAATAATAATAATAATAATAATGTCTTTATAAATGGCGATGCTCAGGCCATAGGGCCTGCTCTTCCGCCTAAGCACTGAGTCTACATTGATGCAGAGTAGTAACATATAAGAGGGGAGGGAAATCTGTACATTTAATAGTGTTTATTCTCCTGCATTTATAATTTAGTCTCATACGTGCGAATAATACAATGTTGGACATTATAAGAGGAGTCAGGTTTGTGAAGCGCACACGAATTCATTGCTTATGCTTAGGCATCTAAGAAGCACTAGCGAAGCGCGTATGTTCCTCCCACACATCTGTATGCGCAATACAGAAAGCGGCACAGCAATGCAGCACCTGCGCTCGCGACGCAAACGTAGGCACACGAGCGAAATTATAACAAGGGCGACGCCGCCGATGGCCACAAAGGTGAATGCCAACATCCCGGCGTTGACAAGCGGCGTCCAGGAAGCGCAGCGGAGTGGACAGTGATCCGAAATCGCACACAGCGCGTACCAAACTCTTAAGATTTTTCAAGGAAGCAATTCAAACGATATAAATTAATAGTAAATAAAAATAAACAAGTTAACAAATAAAAATAAAAAGTGAATAATAAATAAAATATAAATAAAATAGTAGTAAAATAATATAAATAAAATAGTAAGTAAAATAATAAATAAAATATAAATAAAATAATAAATAAAATAATAAACGACATCATAGCGTGTAAGAATAACATAAAATCCTTCTTACTGTAATAAGTCTGCTTTTTTAATCATTTTCTGTATATCTCTTACCTTTTTTACCATTTTCTAACATTCTCTTTATTTTTGGCGTTTGTTAATAATGGAAGATTAACAATAGAATAATGGAAGCCTCAGAATTCAATGCAAAGAAAACAATATCATTCCGAGGGGTAGTGTTCTATTTGAAGAAATTTTTTAAAAATTTCACGTATGGACAGTGCGACACGGAGTTTTGATTGCTGTGTGTCATTTCGTAAGCTGCAAGTGACTGCTGTTGGCATTGGCAATAATTTACTCGTCTAATTAAGAATTTGATCTCGTAAGCAGTTCTTTAAAGAAAAGTGCTATGTTTTGAGGTAATGGCTTTTACGGAAATGCTTCTTTCTTTTTATGAGCGCTTTGCAGGCTGCTGTGGACCAATGTGCAGCGCGGCACGGGTCGGGCGATTGGGGCCAGGCCCCCGCGGCGGGGCGGGGGGGGGGCGGGGGCGGCGCCGCCGACGCGCTCGTTGCCGCGTCATCCCAGCGTTGCGCCCGCGGCCACCCGTCCATACATCCGGCTCCGCCCATCAGCCCGCCCCCCCCTCCCGTCCCTCCCTGCCTTGCCCTCGCCCGCTGCTGCCGCTGCAGTCGCGCCTGACCCCTCCCCCTATACTTCCATTTTTCTATAGTGGACGAGGACATGTCATTGTTACATCGCCTGCCTTATAACATAAATATGTTTAATTCATTCGCAAACGTCCTTCTTAACGGCGCTCGTGGCGTCAGAATGTGCTTACCACTGTTAAAAAGATTGATTTTGTAAAGTGGTGTGACAATGACCGAATGTTATCGGCCACTATAGAAACCGCCCAGCTATCTCTTTGTCCGTTGTCGCTGTCGTCACCTCTTTGGCACTGAATTCCCTTTACTGTCTTCACGTCCCATGTCAAAACGTCACCTGTTCCATCACTTAACCGCCCACAGTTTCTTGTCACACTGTTGGTCTTGTTGTTCACACCTTGCTGGTGTTCTTCTAACTGGCGATTAAGTCCCTTCACAGTTTCCCACCGGGAGCGGTGTCAGTGCATCAACTATGTCACTGCAGCGCCTCTGACCGGGAGGTCTAGGTTCTCACTCCCCACGGTCGGCAGGATTTTCGACACTAGCTTTTCAGCTAGGTCGAATTCAGTCGCTGTCTGGAGGAGAATTCTAGCGGCCGGCTGCTCTGATCGGTAGTTCTCCGTACTTTCTCCGATCAACACCAGGCGAATGCCGGAGCAGTACCCTACCAAACAGGCCACGGACCGAGCGCGATCTTTCTTTCCTCTTCCTTGTCCTATCCACACCCATTAACACACACACACACACACACACACACACTAAGATGCACTACACTATCACGCATGCTGGGAGACCGGTCGGGGACTTAGTCCCGTCTGTTCCGGCTGGGCCGGTGCCCCGATGGTAGGAGATACATGATTGGGCCCGTTAGCCGACGGTAGGTCGTTGCCGGATCTGGCCATCCAGCGGTAGAAGATCATCGCCACCTCCGGAGCAAAAACACGCACTACACTTACGGGGCTAATGACTATAGTAGTTGACCCGCCTAGAATCACTAACAAGCAATCAATCCTTCACAGTTTCTCCTAATTTGGCATCCCATCACCCTTGGCGCTGCGCACTGTCTTCCCGACTCATTCCATTGCTTTGCAGGCTGCATCATTTTCTTAACACATTTCCAACGATAATACAGTAAACAAATAAAGTGGGCGTTAAATCACGTGGTGTTTTGCTAAAATAGAAATTATGGTACTCAAGGGCACGCATTTTGTTAGAACAACTTGTTTGACAACACTGTTAGAATTTAACTCTTTAAATAAGAAATTCGAATATACTGTGGATTTTCATGTTTGCATGAAGTATAAGTCGCAATTACTTGACACCAATTACTAAATATTTTAAAACCCGAATAGTTTGTTTTGTAACTGTGTTCACTTTACTCACGGAATCACGTGATGGAGATCCAGAAGTACATTAGAAAAAAATGTCATTTAAACTTATCCATGTGAATGAAAATAATGATTATTTGTTATATGTTGTTAATATTATTGTTTTACATTCGATAATTATTCACATTTATAATTATTAACATTGAGAATAAAACCTAACGCTCCAGAAAATCTGTGTTATTCTAATTATCAAAGTTTAAACTCCACAACACATTGCTTACTTTGTTGTGATAGAATTTAGACGTTTTTTTAAATGTGTACAAACGTTTAAGTCCAAAGTAAAACCTTTTCTTATGCCTAACTCTTTCTATACAACTAGAAAGTATACCGGCTATTAAAAAGGAAATGTTAATGTTAGTTTTAACAATGATATTTAATGTATTATTACCATTTGGACTGTACAATTCTAAACAGTCTGTAACAAGTATTGTATCTCAGCTTCTGGGTCAGTGCCCCCCCCCCCATATCGATCAGATTTTTCGTCCAGTCTCCATGATCCCTTGAGCAAATTCTGAGATGCTCCTTGTTTTGCTTATGGACATAAATGTAACTTCATCTGTGCACGCCTTCTAGAGTTCAGTATGAGATATAATTATTGAAATATTATATCATGGCAGAAGTATATTGCTTCACGAAGAACGTGATGAAGGATAAGAACTCAATTCTATAGCTGATTTGATTTTGAAAACATATTTAATTAAGAAGTATATTGCTTCACGAGGAACGTGTTGAAGGATAAGAACGAATTTTCCTTCTGTATTCAGAATTCAACTTGTGTATTGTTCCGGTAGGGATCCTGAATTAAGAAAACATGCACAGAATACGCTTTTTCCCGTAGCACGTCACTTAGTTTTTGATGAAAAATTAAATTAAAAAAGTATTCGCTAGGTGAATTTTAAAGATTTATTTCCTTAAACTGAATTCCGCTATGTTCTTGTATTTATTTATTATGTAAATTTTAATTGTTTATGTACGTTTTGATATTAATTGTTTAATATTGTGACATACCAATTTGCGGGACATTGTATTGCATGACATTTATTGTAAACAGGGTGAGTTGTAAGGATAGACATATGAAAATATGGCGGCCTAGCAACGGTAGACGAGTTGTCAAGGTCAACAAACTTCATTGCTTTGAACCACGAGGGCGCGGCTAGTTGAATTTGTAAGTAATTTAGGGATTGGCCAGGCATGGAATACACTGACACTTTCGACGGAAGTGGGTCGAATTTTTTCTGAAAAGAAACAGTAGAAAGTATGGACCGAGTTTTGAAGGGTTGAAAGAGGGGAATATGGATTCTCTCCACTTATGCCGTGGAGCTGTGCGGATCGAGTGAAGATAATTGATGTTGGGAATTTGGGAATTGTGAACGTCTACTTTGGAGCGTATTGTTGACGAACTTTGAATATTGGTGTAATGTGCGGAAATTGGAACTTGGAAATATTTCGAGTGCAGCAGCTCGAATTTAAACTGTGAACTTAGGTGAATTTGCCGGCAACAGGACTGGGAGTATTTGAAGCAGATAATAGTTTACTGAACTTTAATATTTCAAGCATACGTGTTGAAAGAACTGGGAACTTTTAAAACGAAAATTAAGACTTATCAACTTATGAGGCGGTGAGGATCAGTGAGTACACTTGAGTACACTTGTGCCAGAACGGAAGAAAAGAAGATGGTATTTGAACCTGGAGCCATCGACACCGGGAAAAAATGAAAATGGTTCCACGCGGCGACATCGGCCAAGTGCGCGCGAAGACGGGTACTGGAGTATAAGGTTTGAAACTGGTCATGACCGAAAGTACGTTTCGTATTGTTACCAAGTTAACATTTCATGGACATTGAATAAACTTACAAGTTTCTGTGAATAGAAAATATTATTTTCATTTAGCCAACTCCAGCAAATAAGTAGCTAGAAATGTATATTTGCTTTTCAGATTCCTTGGCCACTCTGTACAGATGCAGATCGAATAATCGGCTATTAGTAGGCAAAGCGATTATTTCTTATAAGATCCACGACCAGTTAGCCGATATTAATTATTGGAATTAGCAGTTGAAGATTAATTTTAATAATAGAATTAACGTAATCTTTCCTGGTGCCCTATTTTATATAAATTTGGAACGGGTTACGTTGAATTAATATTTAATAATATTAGAAGGGCAGAGGAGATATTAAATTTAAAAGTTAAATTAAACAGTTTGTTTCAATATAATAAAAAAATCTTCATATAATTGAGTAAGTACATTGACAAACAATCTTCATACAATTTAAGACACTTCGTTGAGTGAAATTTCATCTTTGCATTTAATCATCACTTATTAGTAATTTGTTTAATTCAAATCATGTGGAATAGTGACTTTTACCAATGAATATCCGTGTTAATTCTTTTTTTCTGGTCAAAATTTGCTGAAATATAAATGCAGCCAAAAAACGCAAGGTAGAATAACTAGTGGTGCTAAAACAGCACGTACTTTCTCGCCAATATTTCATGCAAAATTCCGCGAAAAATGCTCTAATTTTCCAAAAAATAGTACCTGATTTTTAGTTCAAAATCTATCTTTAAGGGACAAATTTCATTAAGAAAAATCTCTACCTTATCTCTAACCTTAATATTTTAGTTGTAGGAAGATGCCGAAAACATTTTGAACTTTTACAATTTTCGAAAAATTAGGGTTTTTAACCAACATGAGATATACTCGTACAACATTCCCTTAATAGTCCTTTACGTTATCCAGCAAAAAAAAAAAATTAAACAAAAACTATGGAGCCATTTTTTTGAAAATTTTGAAAACAATCCAGGGGCTTCATGTAAAGTACCATCCAAAATTAAAATATCAGTTTCAAATTAAAGAAGCCGCGACATCAGCCAGATCGATTGGGCAATATCATTTTTGAAGAAAATCAGTTGAACGGTTTATCAGCTAATGTTGTTCACAGACGAACAGATAGACGGACGGACGACACGATTTTTGCCGGCATTCGATTTTTCGGTATCAAGGACCCACAAAATGTGGATTCTGGCTACACCACATGATAGAGGATTTTTTTAAATTTTCCAACTGGATTTATCCATTATTTCGTTACGGGTCCCTGTAATAAAAGTTTTTCTGCCTAAAATTCCCTGTTTCGCTACTTCTTAGTGAGATACTAACCTTTACACTAGATGTACATGCGGGCTCCTCGGCCAGTGGGTACAAGGCCTCATTTGTATGTGAAAACACACATACATGAATGAGACGGGACAAACAACCATGCCCACGACCCCGCCCCCCCAACCAAGGCACCTAGTCGGCGTACGCTGTAGCCACCTCGGCCATCCCGGTCGGCGAATGACCCATACTACGTGGTATTTCAAATTACATCTAAGTCGCTGCATTGTGAACTAAATCCAAACTTATGGATTTTTGAGGACTGCCACGACATTGCTTTTTTTATATTTATTTTACGTAAAAAAAACAACAACAAACAGTTAAAACTGCGTATGACGTGCTATGGGGAAACGTGAATTGTGTGCACATTTTCAAAATTCTGTGATCCCTACACTAAGTCTTATACTTCTTAAATTTTGAAGAAGAAAAGCTCCCATGTAATAAAATCTATTTTCAAGGATAAAAAGGCAATATATTTTGGCTCTTATCCATGTTGTCCTTCGAAATAATACTTCCTGCCGCGACAACATGGAAACGATAATTTGAATAATTGTATTTTCCACTGAATTCTAGAAGACGTGCACAGATAATGAAGTTACATTTATGTCCAGAAGCAAAACAAGGAGCCATCTCAGCATTTGCTCAATGGATCAGGGAAACTAGACGAAAAACCTGATCGAGATGCTTCCACAACAACTTTTCTAATTACCGCCGCCATCATGTTCCAGTGGCTTCCGTCGTTTTCTAAGTTGGTATTGTGACATACCGATATGTCACGTTAAAATAAACTAATATTTATTTGTAGACAATATGGTGGAACATGCATTAAGAGATGGCTTGGTGCCGAAAGTAGAAAATTTGGGATTGGACGAAGAAGTTTAGACGATCAAAAGGTCAGCTACACCAAAATATAACAAACGTATGGATTGGCTGGGTGAGAGAAGGACGGTCAAATGTTATGAAAAAATGAAGGTAGTTTAATACGAAGTCTTCGAGGGATGAATCATGCAGGAAGATTTCATTCTGCTCGGAAACGCGCTTCTGAACTGATCGTAGGTTCGTGAGGGGGAACGAGTACAATCTAGATAGAATTGTGTTATCAGTGGAATTTTAAGGACAGTGAATGATATTGCAGATATTTTCATGTGGAAGCAATATTGATGTAAAAATTTGGGAACTTTGTCGGGAGTGGTAATCGAGTTCGGGACTATGTCATAGGACGTAATCGGGACTGATAATTTTGATAGTTTGAGACCAGCTTAGATAGGGCAGATGAGGATTTCGTGGAACTTTTGACTACGGCAAGCTCGCAAGATATTTCGACTGAGAAGTCTACGAGGGACATCAACGAAGAAAAGATAAGTTCACCGTGGTATAAATTATAAATTGAATGATATCTTGATCAAAGGCCTAAAAATTGTAAATTCTCTCAATTGTTTGCTAGCAAGGTAAAAATAAACTTTGTTGAATTTTGTTCTTTAGAAAAGAAAGTGATCTTTCATTTAGTCAATCCAAACAGAAATGAACTAGGAATAGAATCATTCTATTTCAGATTCCCAGCTGCGTTGTATAGTCGGCGGATCCTATAATCCATTATAGAGGTAATAAGGATTATAATATATCGTGACCCATTGATCCAGCAAGCCGACGCTAAGATCTTTAGCAGATATAAACGTAGAGAGAGGAAATTTTGTATATCTCAGTATATATGATCAAATGTCTAAATGGCAGAACATATTATTGAATTCATGAACAGCTGGAGCAATTTTTTTAAATATGCTTTGTTACGTTCAATAAATCATTTAAAAATGTCTAGCCATTTTGAGAAAATTTTGAAAATGTCGTTGAGGTTTTATGTAAAGTACCCGAAAAATAAAATTATCCGTTTCAAATTCAAGGGGCCACGACATCGACGAGATTGATCGGGGATTATCAATTTTAACAAAAATTCAGTTTTAGACGCTAGCGGACGGACGGACAGAATTAAATGAAGTTATTTATTACGTATAGGAACAAGGATTATCCCCTTTTTTTGGTATAAGTTCCACAAAACACAAAAAATTACCAATTTTGCTGCAACATTACAATACTTCCACTCTAAAGCTGTAGGTGAAAAGTAATAGTTCATTAACTAAAATTCCATTAATTAAAAAAAGTTGTGAAGAGAAACATATTTCTTCTGATGCCCTCCTAAATTTTACTTGCCAGAAACGCCCATTATAATTAACAACTAAATCATAGAAATCACACAAATCAGATTACATTCTAGGTAACCGTGTGTCAACGAAGCGAAGCATGCGCTACCAGTGGTGGTAGGGCGAATCACGGGCCGGAGAGTAATTCGTGCTCCATCCCTCCCGCCACTGTTGTTAACCGCGACGTCCCCTGCTGGTCTGGCGATGCAGAAATTAGTCATGTCCTGTTTCCATCTACAACACAACGACCGACTGGATGGCCGAAACAATTAGCATCATGAGATATTTATTAAATGAACATCGGTGCGAACAGAAATGTGTGGGTATTTGTCCCCTCAATCCCTTCAAAAAACGCTGTGTTGCAGGTCCACTCTCTTCCTCGCTGCTATTACTGAGGGGATCTGTGGAATATGATGTTATCCCCTCCCAGCATTGTCGACATGCAAAAAACCTATTGGAAAGCGTTTTCAAAGCTTGGACACGAAGTTCAGAGGATTACTACTTTTAATAAAGAGATATGGAAAATACAAAACATGAATGTTTTGTTTTTAATGACAGTTCACGATGCACATACTCATTTGCGTAATAAATACATTAATAATTATTTATTTTCTTGCCTAACATGTAAAGGTTATATCCTAAAAGAGTACACGGAAACTATGATCAAAGATATGCAATGAGTGCCGATAAGTGCCATTAAGTTCTAAAGAAATTACGATTGTGAGAAAGTATACTTTATACCGAAAGTTTGTTTCGAGTGTTGTAGAGTTTCTCTAATTCTAAGAGCGACGGATATAAAAATTGGTAGATAGTCAATCTTTTAGGACATTATACATATGTGCTATTGAATCTATGTGATTTCATAATGTGATATTTGGCCCATGGTGAATACTTGTAGTTCAGTGAATTTTAATAACACGAATATGAGATGTTGAGAAAAGTAGTAGTGTTACATAACGGTAAAGACTTTCTCATCAAGTTTGTTTACTATTTTCTTGGTCAGAGGTAGCTTTTGTTTTTTATCCCACACTTTTCCCGCCGCTTCCTCAGCTGCCATCTATCGGCGCGTAAAAAGCCTACCAGGGCCTTTTGCGATATCTAACCCTCTCCTCTACTTGCCTGCTTAAGTTATATTGACATCTAAATGCATTGAGAAAATGAACACTTCATAAACATATACCCAAGAAATACTGCTGAGATACTCGTAGCTGAGTGCAACAAATGTTTCCACAACAGTCTCTGACCGGGAGGTTCCACTGTTCTGTGGCGGATTTTCGACCCCAGGTAGACAGCTAGGTCGAATTCAGTCGCTGTCTGGAGGAGAATTCTATAGGCAGCTGCTCTTGCGGTAGTTTTCTGTGACTTCTTCGATCAACAACAGGCGAATGTCGGAGCAGCACCATAAGAAACTGGCCCCGAACCGTGAGCGATCTTTCCGTCATCTTCCTTGTCCTATTCTCTCCCCTTACAAACGCACACTTACACTAGCATGCACTACACTACACAAATCAGGTGTCTACGCTTGTCGTGGTCGGCCCGGTGCTCCCGCTGGCGGAGATACGAGGAGGCGGGAACCCTCGATGTCGAAGTGGAAGCGGATCTCACGATCCAGTGTGGAACACCGCCACCTCCCAGGATGTAGGAATTACAACATTAAAGAACTAATGACCCATGTAGTGACGTGCCCGGAAACACAATATAATCAAAATATCAATCGTTTAAATTTTATTAAAACAAAGGCCTAACAATGTTGAAAGTTACTTCGAAAGTTATTTTGATAAAAAATTATAGTAAATAATTTTTAATGCTGTTTGTAGCAATTAGTGTAAAGTTATGGGAGGTGAAGAGTTCTTGTAATTCTCAGCCACTTGGGACTCTGCGAGCGTCATTTGTACAGAATACCAATAAATATATAAGAATGTCTCTATTAAGAACTATGTCACTTGACGGGACAAATTAATTCTTTTCCAGCAGGGACATGAAACTCTCTAGGGGGAGGGGGGCGATTTCCAGCCCCCCGGGGGCGGATTTACGCATTGGCGCAGGGGGCACGTGATTACGGCGGCAAAATTTATGGACTAAAATCGTGTCTAGGTAGTCTCTTCTTGGTCGCGTGCGATTTTCTTCTTTTTTAAATTTGTATTCTATGATACTTTGAACATACTAAATATCGCCAATTAATTTATTAACAGGCAGATAATACCTTTTCTTATATGACTTGTGATAAGTCCAAATGAGCGATTTTTACATTTTCAGTGCAATTCATCTCATACAATTAAGATTTAATTACAATTACCGAAAAGGAGTCTTGAAGTTACATCGATATCACTTACCTTAATTGGAATTCTTAAAACTTATGATTCTCTGTTATAACCAATGTTGCCAGACCAGGGGAATTGTTGACAGATTTGGCGATTTTTCAGTGTAGACAGCGGGAAAAAATATTTTTAGCGTTTAGAGGGAAATTTACTCATAAAAATGTGACAAAGTTTTAAACATAAATTATATTTGTATATATAGTTTTTTCCCTGGGTTATTTGAAAAATAGGCGGCAATAGCCCCCAGTCAATTCGCAGTCTGTGCGCTTTGTACGTGGCCTCTTCTGAAGGGAGATGTTTAGAAGGCTCTTCCAAAGGGTGCACATCAACTGATGTCACTACACTGTCTCTGACCGGGAGGTCCTAGGTTCCAGTCACGACAGTGGCAAGATTGTCGACATTAGCTTTTCAGCTGTGTGGAATTCAGGCGCTGTCTGGAGGAGAATTCTAGAGACCAGCTGCTCTGCTCGGTAGTTTTCCGTGGTTTCTTTGATAAACACCAGGCGATTGCCGGAGCAGCACCCTAACACACGGGTCGCGGACCGCACGCGATATTTCCTTCCTCTTCCTTGTCCTATTCTTACTCCTTACACACGCACTTACACTAATATGCACTACACTACTACACATGCCGGGAGATCGGTCGGGAGCTTAGAGCTTGTCCCGACAGGGCGGTGCCCCGCTGGTGGGAGAGTCCTGGTTAGGGGGAAACCCTGCTAGCCGACGGCAGGCTGGCGCCGGATCTCACCATCCAGCGGGGGAAGATCACCGCCATCTCCAGAGGAAACCCATACACTACACTTCCGAAACTATTGACCAAAGCTGTTGACGCGCCCAGAATCACTAACCAACCAACCAACTAAAAACCAAGGGATTGTGAGTGGCCTCGCCAGTAACTCATTTGTGGGTTTTGCGCGTACGTTGGGAGCGGGGCAGCGGCGTGGCCAGTGGCCGCTAGAGGGCGCGCAGAGGCGACGGCGCAGCGGCCCTTTCTCCGCTCCGCAGCCGATTTCTCCCGCAGCCTCCGCCTCTCGCATGTCAGACAGCAAAATTGCTCCCAATCTCCGAGGCGATCGCTCACTTGTAATTACTGCAATAACCGCATCCGCAAAAACAGCCGCATTAATTACTCCCGGTGCATTAACGAACTCCCCTCCTCTGCTGTGGGGGCGCTCTGCCGTTACCCAGTGGCACGGTATGCCACTCCTGCGGGGCATAGGCCCGGAAGAAATTTGGAGTTTCCGTTAAACGTGTAAAATGAGAAATGAAAAATAAAACAAAATTCGCCAGAAGAAGGAGATCTGTCATATAGTAATTTATTGTGACAGGATTTCTCTGGAAGATAATTTATAGCATTGTAAAAGTTTAATTTTTCTTCCCTAGGATGCATGGTCGCTGCAAATGACATGAATGCATAATGCAGGGCCTTTAAGTTCCTCCGCAATGCTCTCTCCAAAACTGCACATAAAATTGTTTTTTATTCTTAATAACTTCATTTCTTAATGACTTCAATAAAAGTCAACCCTTGTGTTAAACAAATGATTATTAATTTAACGAACTATTAATCGGGTCGTAAAAGCACTTTATATACTTTGATGTAATAGAATCGAGTTTCAAGACGTATCTCTATATCTTTTGAGAATGTTTCCTTTGTCAATGACTAAAATAAAAGAAGAAAGTTTACACGGAGGGCAAGCTTTGAGAAATGCTGCTGTGCATAGTGAAAAGCGAAATAAAATCTTTAGGATATTGGAGGATATAGGATGCACTTTAAGTCAATGCAGGCTGTCGATTATTGTCGCCATTTGAAACAAAATAAGACAGTGTAATAACTTTAATTCAATGTTTTCATCACAATTATGAAATGTCAATAAATGATCGCAAAGCAACAGATAATTGTGAAGCAAAATACCCTTCATGGAACCATTTAGGATCAGTTGTGTCGAGATGAGTTTAATTGAATAGACTGTGTTAAAAGTAACTACATTACTCTTAATTGCTATATAGATGCTCCAAATACTTCAGTGTTTCAGTTGGATAACAGTAAAATTAAAAGGAGGACATTCAACTCTGAATATTTAAGTCCCAAAAAATCAGTATTTCATATCTATTTATTCAAATTGATAAAATTATTGGTATGAAGCTGTCTTGTTCAGGGTGCGATTATAAATTTTTTCAGAGGGGGTCATTTAATAATAAAATTAACAGTTAAATGTGGTAAAGCCAGCTCTTAGTTTTGTACTTATAGTAGAATATTGATGTGATGAATATGTAAACATACACTCAGTCTAGCCTCTGTTCCGACATGTGAACCTTGCTAACAAGCCCAATTCCTAGTGCAACTGCATGAAAAACATTCCCCCATCTAGCAAATACGGGTTTAATTTCCAACCTCCTCATTATATACCTTAAATTGAACAGTTCAACGTGTGAAATCATAATGAGGGCTTAGAAAAGTATTAATTATGACACTTGACGGGAAAAATTGATTATTTTCCAGTTGCGGATAACAAATTTCTAGGGGGAGGTGATACCCAGCTTCCCCGGTCAGTTCGCACTCTGTGCACCTTTAAACCTCGTTTGAAGGGAGGTGATTTTTCGTCTCTTCCATAGGATTGTTCCCTGCGCTCTGCCTCCTCCGCTGGCCCATCCCGAGGACTTCCTCCCACGCGCTTCCTTCTTTCTCGCTTTCCGAAGGCCCTTCCACCCAGGCAAAGCCCGGCTGCTCCGATCGGTAGTTTACCGTGTTTTTTCCGACCAATACCAGGTGAATGACGGAGCAGTATCTCAACAAACGGACTGTGGACCGCGCGCGATCTTCTCTTCCTCTTCCTTATCCCCTTACACACTCTTATACTAACATGCACTACACTACCACACATGCCGGGAGACCGGTTGGAAGCTCGATGTTGCACCTTTGCATCTAGAATTCCAGATCCCATGTATCGCCAGCTGGTCCCGGCTGGGGCGGTGCCCCGATGGTGGGAGAAACCCGGTTCAGGGGGGAACCCGAATCTCACCATCCAGCGGGTAAGGTCACCGCCATCTCCCGAGAAAAAGAACATGCACTACACTTACACTAACGGGACTAATTACCTTAGCAGTTGACACTCCCGGAGGAACCAACAAACCAACCAATGCAACGCGCGCCCTCCCTTTGCCCGCCATGTTCTCCCTCCCCCTTTTCTCTGCCAGTGCAGACTCTCAAGCAGATCCCGCTCGCCGCCAAAATGCATCGCTCTGTTTGGTGAATAAGGACGCTGCAGACCGCGAGAAGGGGAATTCGGTGGGGAATTTTTCACGAACCACAGCATTGAAGAACTGCGAATGATTTTCTTTACATTATTTAACAAGTGTGCTCTGCAGAGCATAACTGTTCGTGAGTTGTGTGTAAGTGTGCAGTTGCTTGATTGATAGATGTCGCCGCGGTCTCGGTTTTCTAAGTTCAGAGGGACCCCACGCTGGATGGCAAGATCCGGCAGCGACCTTCCGTCGGCTAGTGGGGTTTTCCCCCTAACCAGGACTCTCCCACCAGCGGAGCACCGCACCAGCCGGGACAAGCTCTAAGCTCCCGACCGGTCTCCCGCAATACGTCGTAGTGTAGTGCATGTTAGTGTAAGTGTGTGTGTAAAGGGGAGAGGATAGGACGAGGAAGAGGGAAGGACAGATCCCGCGCGGTCCGTAGCCCGTTTGGTAGTGTGCTGCTCCGGCATTCGCCTGGTGTTGATCGAAGAAACCGCAGAAAACTACCGATCAGAGCAGCCGGCCGCTAGAATTCTCCTCCAGGCAGCGACTGAATTCGACCTAGCTGAAAAGCTAGTGTCGAAAATCCTGCCGCCGTGGGGAGTGGGAACCTAGGACCTCCCGGTCAGAGGCGCTGCAGTGGCATCAGTTGATGCACTGAGCTACCGCTCTCGGTTAGTGAAAGTAATATCCCGGAAGGTGGCGGAGTTTATCTCACTGGCGTGTGAGATCCGGCGCCGACCTACACGTCTGCTTGCGAGGAGATTCCACTTCCAGGTATCTCCTCCAGAGGGGACAAGTTCTATGCTCCCGACTGGTCTGTCTACATGTGTGACAATGTAGAACATATAAATGTAAGTGTGTGAGTATGTGTGTGTGTAAGGGGTAGGAAGAAGGGCAAGGAAGAGGAAGGAAATATCGCGCGCGGTTCGTGGCTCTTTAGGCTACGACGATCCGCTCGACAACCCCTCAAGCTGGGAAACGCCCCAGAAAAAATGTAAAATTTGCCACATCTTTGAATCTTATTGATGGTCGGCTGTCAATACATGATAAATACCCAGAAGGCAATCAATTTTACGATTTAAAAAATAAGTAATAACACATCCTGATCCCTCTACCTTTCATTAAAGTAAAATGCACGAAATTTGGTTAAGAAAACGACTAAGATTTCTTTGTCAACGAAAATCTTTGGTTTTTTAAATATAATTTTTTTGCGTATTTCAGAGTCAGAGTTTATAATTAAAATAGGAACTATACAGTGCATTTTCTTCTTTTTGAACAAACAAATTATAGAAAAAAATTTCCTGTCATTTTCCAGAAAATTTTGAACTTTCGCAGGAACTTCTTGTAAAGTACACCCGAATTTAAAGTAACTGCCGCATCATCGGAACGACACAACTAGGTTACTCCTGATCTTTTTAACGATTTTCAATTCGAAAGCCTCTAATCTGACAGAGTTATGCGCGACACATACATCCGCCATCCATGTGGTCATCTCGATTTTCGAGTGCAAAATTGCGTGTTCCTCTACACCTGAACCAATGTTAACTATCTTCAGAACATCACTAAACGACCTTAATCCTGACATGTGTATGAAGTTACCGCTCAAAAGAACCTTAAACACGGATTTTAGGATAGAAAATTCGAGTTCGTATTGTCTAGGGGTTTCTATCTATACTATGATAGAGGGAGGAAAAGTAAAAGTACTATAGGGTAGCCTAATTATTGTAGTTTCTATTGACACAATAAAAATGAATAAAACTAAATCTGAGATACCTAATAATTTTAAAAAATAACAAATGATGCTACACATCTCCGTTCTCTACTCAAATCTCCCGGATTTTGAGGCTATATTTTCGGAAATAGTCCACACATTTGATTATAATTAACAACACATTGTTATAGCGGCTGCATAAGGTCTTATTAAAACATCGATAATAACAAAAATTAAATAGTGGAAATATTGAATTCAATTTATTCAACTTTTTAAAATTCAATTGGACTGTTATTTGCTGATCGTTGCGAAGAGAACAGATACGTAGATAATATGAGTACATATGAACAGAGTAATTTAGTATTTATGTTTATTTATCAGTACAGAAAGTAGGTAACCATGAAAAATGCTTATTTTTTTTCCAGAAGCAAAGAATTATGAAAGATGATGCATTCGAATTTAAAAGTTAGAGAACTTTCAAATTCAAAATATTATTTGATAACTCATGAAATATAATTGTTAGCCTCAGCCGATGCTTTTGCTTTGTCTTGAGCAATACTTCCACCAAGTTCTACAATTTAAACATTTAATGGGATCCAGAGTGGAAATTCATTATTTGATTAATAAAGGGAACAGATTTTGCAAAAGCGAATTGAAAAAATCAGAATAGTTTTTTTAAAGTTATTTCTTAAAAGTGATCCAACTTCTTAAAGCAAACTTAATCCGGTATTTGTTGTGACATTGAGGCAAATGTATGAATATAATTCAAATATAAAGAGGTATCTTACAATAGAATTGCACCACGAACCTATTTGTCTCAAGACCCGATTGTCACTCATTTATTTTCTCAACGAGGCCTAATTCCCGCGCCAAGGCCCCCCAAACGACAACTCATTCACTTCATCCGCCGGATTGAGAAAGCGCGGCGTCACGAGGCGATTGTCTCCAGGGGGCAGCGCGCATCGCCTTGCGGTGGGCGCACTTGTTGCTGGCAGGTGGGCGCGCACTGCAGCGCGCGGCGCGCGGCGGCCCTTCCAGATAAATCACCGCTCAGCCTCCACCTCCTCCGCGGCGCTGGAGGGAGCGAGAGGGGCGATAGTGCTTTACACGGAGGCTCCCGCTTAGCAGCACTAACTTCAGTACTATTAACTCCTCCCCCGCTCCGTGGCTTCCCTCACACGCCTGCGCCTTGGACTCGCCCTTGCGCCTGCTTGCGCTCCCTCGCCTTCCCGCCCCCGCTCCCGCCTTCTCTCACGCCTCCGCTGCGGCCCCCGCTGTCGCTCCCGCCCCCGCTCTCGTTCCCGCTCCTGTCCCCGCTCCCGCCCCTGCCGCCCCCGCTCACCACCGCTACCGCCCCTTTTCCTGCGTCCTTTCACGCCCCCGCTGCTGCCCCCACTCCTGCCCCGCCCCCGCTTTTGTTCACGTTCTCACTCTCGCCCCAATCCTGCCCGCCCCGCCACCGCTCCGCTCCTACCCCGCACCTGCTCCCGCGACCGCTCCCGTCCCCGCCCCGCTCCCACGACCTCTCCCGTCCCCGCCCCCGCTCCCGCCTCACTTGCTTCCCCACTCCCTCTCTGGCTCTCGTCCCGCTCGTGTACCTTCTCCTGCCGCCCCCTCTTTCGCTTTGTTATGAGCCGTTTATTATGCATTTTGTGTACTCGTATTAATCATTCACAATTGCTAGTAGTAAGTTCATAGCTAGTAGTAAAATATTTATTTTGTACCTAGTTCTTTCTTTATAAGTGTTTTGACTTACAGATGTGAAGTTCTGTGCTTGTCTGTGGGTGAGAAGTACAGTTGTATGTTATACGAGGAGATGAGCTGAAGTGTTGAATACGTTCGTCGGAGAGTTGGCTGCCGCTACTACAGTGTACCATAAATTTTCAGTATAACTTGAGTAAAGTTGTAAGTTTAGCTTCATTTGAATTCTAAGTGTGTGCCTTAGTCGTTTGAGCTCGAAAGTCAATGAAATAAATCTTATATTTAAAAAAATAGGATTCTGCCATGGCTTCGTTTGGAACTTCTACTTAACGGATTATATTTATTTTTCCTTTAAATGAAAGAATGTGATCCTTATATTCGTTATCAGTTATTGTTTGTGTTGATTCACCAGCATTTACGGTGTAAATTAATTAAATAATTCTTTAATAGTACGCTTATCAGTGGTCTATTGTTTTCTTCCAAAGGATGTGTTTCAATATCGATAGATATGAGTATATCGATAGATGTACGCCTCCCCCTTCATACGTGTATTGTTTACAATTCGTCTAGGTTATTTCAGAGCAATATTTGCATTTTGGTGGTGACTGTGTTTGCATCAGTTTGTTTTCGTGGTGTATTTTGCAGAGAAATTTGAACAGTGGATTTTATTCAATTTTACTGAAGTAGTGAAGTACTTTCGTTTACTGTTGGGTCTTATTCTATGAAATGTCTCTATTGTTCTGCTATGTACTTCCTGCGTGAGAGAATTCTGCAAACCAGATTACTTTGTGTTGCTTAAATGGAAAAATAAGTTTGCCTTCTAGCAACATGTCTGAAGAAATGAAACAGTTGTTTATAGGAGATGATGGGACATCAAAAAACTTCAAAAATGATATCCGTCATTATACTTATAGTCTACCTTCTATGTCATTTGGTGCTCATATTACATAGCCACCTGATCATGGGCCATATGCGTTCAATTGTGTAAGGGTTAATATAAAACAATTGATTTTGTACTGCATAATATCTAATCATTCTGACCATAAAGTGAATATTTGCAGAGATGAAAAAATTAGCATTCAATAAGAGAAGTTTGCTCTTTCTTCTTCCTATTTAAGAATTTGCTTTATGAACATTAGTCAAGGCACAGTATTTTACATTTATCTCATATATCACCGTCAAATTTTGACGGGTTCCACTAGTTCATATATTAAGTTGGATACGGAACTTCATTGGATAATTGGATAGAACCCGATGGATTTGTCTGTAAATAACATGTTCTAGTTCATTGAAAAAAATGTGAGTAAATTATTGAAGGAAGAATCTGTTGTGCTACTAGTTGGTGTAAGCCAAACGAAAATGTGTTTACTCATTGGTGAAAGTAATTGTCTTTTCTCTGAAGTGAGTCCATTCTCTGAACATGCAGGCTTGATGTGAGGTTGTGGGAGATGTAACAATCTATATGCTTCTCCACCCCTCGTAGTTTCTGTTTTGCTCCGGCGAGCTCTCATGTTTGTACGTATTATCTCTCGCGTTTCGTTCTGCACTACACGTGTTTTTTCTCCTTGAAACATGCTTCCTACTAGCTCTTTTAGCCAGTTTCTGTGCCAGGGTTTAGGTCTTCTCAACCCACATCTACTCACTTTCACCATCCTTTTGTATCTGGCTATTGTCGCCTCACTTATACTGTCTCTGCTATTTATGTTTACTGGTTAACTTATTTACCACTCCGAACTCCTACCACTCCCCGTCCCATTCCTTTATGGTGGCCACGTATCTTGTCTTCACTCAATTCTTTTTAATCGGGTCTTAGAGCATTATCTTGAGATGCTTTTGTTTACCTCATCCTTGCACTGTCTCTGTTCCTTTTTTTTGGTTTTTTTTTTTATCCTTCGGAACACGCATTACCCGCATGTTTCTTATTCCTCCCCCTCTTCTTTTGATACTTTCCTCGCAAACCACACTAACCCCGTCTAGTTTCCCGTCTCCCTCCCCTTCGACAGCCGCCCTCGCGTCGCTCGGCCTTCCACCTCGCCCCCCCCACCGCCCCCGCGGCGCGTTATGAGCTCCGTCACCGCCCCGCAGAGGCGAGTAATCCTCTTTCCCGGGTGTTGGTAAACATGCCGAAGAGCGTTTTAAAGCAAGAATAGTAGCGGCGCTTCCTACAACAGCGTCTTCTTTACTCCTTCATTAAGAGCAGTTGTTGTCGCCGCGGTGGCATGCCGAGCGTAATTGCTTGGCGTGCAAACAGCGCCGCGCACATCACGCGCCCTCCCGCGCCATCGCTCACCCCGGCCGCCTCCAGTCGCTCCGAGGAGGCTGCCAACATCTGCGAAGCGGCCAGGGGTGCGAAGTCTATTTGCTACGCACGTGCGTTCGTTCTTGTAAAGCGATATAGTACTTCGTGTTTATATTGTGACGTTGTGGGTTGAATTGATTATTGATTGTTTCGTGTTTCCGGGCACGTCAAATGCTTCGGTCATTAGTCCCGTTAGTGTAGTGCATGTTTTTACTCGGGAGATGGCGGTGATCTTCCCCCGCTGGATGGCGAGATCCGGCGCCGACCTACCGTCGGCTAGTGGGGTTTCCCCCTAACCAGGACTCTCCCACCAGCGGGGTACCGCCCCAACCGGAACAAGCTCTAAGCTCCCGACCGGTCTCCCGGAATATGTGGTAGTGAAGTGCATGTTAGTGTAAGTGTGTGTGTAAGAGGAGAGGAGAGGACAAGGAAGAGGAAGGACAGATCGCGCGCGGTCCGTGGCCCGTTTGTTAGTGTACTGCTCCGGCATTGCCTGGGTTATCGAGAAACACGGAAAACTACCGATCAGAGCACCGGCCGCTAGATTCTCCTCCAGCAGCGACTGAATTGACCAGCTGAAAGCTAGTGTCGAAAATCCTGCCGCCATCAGGACTCGAACCTAGGACCTCCCGGACAGAAGCGCTGCAGTGACATAGTTGATGCACTGAGCTACCACTACCGGTTTGTGGCTGACAAATCACAGACAAGATGTCTTAGGTACATACACAGTTTATTTACATATATACACATAACTGCCCTACCATTTACTACAGGAGCATTTGTTCCCCGTTAGCATCTGCTAACTGCCGAATGTACTGTTAATATCAGTCTTGGCGCTCATACCCCCAAGCTTGCGGCCTCCCACGCATTCTGGCGTCTGGCGAAGGTCACGCGATAAAAGTTCGAGGAACAAAGCTGCCCTTTCCAGGGCGGCCCGCTTTATAGCCTCGCTGAGGTTGCGTCGCTACCCGCCGGGTCTAAGAAAAATAAACACCTTTCCAAAATTATAGAACTTGCTAGGTAAAAAATTCACCAATGAGGACATTCTGTGAAAAACAACATATGACATTCACCAATTAAATAATAGCTCCAGTAACAGCGTTTTCTGGATATATATTAATTCCCAATAATATTGTATGAAGAGGTATTGATCGTACGTAGTGTAAATGGAAGTACTTTTATTTCAATGTCCTCCCTTCCCCGTTCCGTTTCTGTCTCATTTATGACCCCGCCATCCCTGCCACATTCTGCCACGCCAGCTCTCCCCGTCCGGCCCCTCCCCGCTTCACTATCCCCCCCCCCCGAAACCCATGCGGCCATACTCAGTGCATTGCGGATTGCCAAAAACACTATTTCTCGCAATGAAAAAAAATGAATATAGCTCGTTGGATGTTTTTCTATAGGCCTCTGGCTCGAGAGGTTGGAAGTCGCATAAAGGGCAAAACAATTAATTAATGCCCGTAATGTAAACAAAACTTTATGGCTTACTAGTCCGTTGCTGTATAAAACGATAATTTGAAACATTTTAAAATGTGTCTTGTATCAAAAGTGAAAAGACGCGTTTTAATTGTCAGTAAGGGAATTGCCAGTATGGGATGAGGTAAAGCCAACGGAGTTCTATCTAATCTAAATCTAATGGAGGAGCATTTATGCAAATAATATGTCCATCAAAACAGATTTTTCAGAAACAGCGAAAAACCGATTGTTGACAAGATATCGCCTTTTCAAACAATGTCATATGCTGTACTTCTTACCTTTATTGTGACAGTCTACGTATACCGCTATCAAATTAGTTATTTATGATATTTCAGGATACAAGTTGGATGTGTTTTTGGAAAATTTGGACATTTTTGTATTTGTCGGAAGAACCTGTAGACTTGTTTGCTTTTGCATAAAATAGGGGTATTTTTATCTCATTTAATTCGGATAAATTATTTTACTGCAGCACGTATGCGAATATTTTATATTCCAGACAGACCAAACGAGTGCAACAATTTCTGTAGCTAATGTAAACATTGTTAGTTAAAAAATAGTAAAATAAATAGTTAGTTTGCTAACCTAAACGAATTAGAAAGAACTAAAAATGAATTAAAACCTATGTGTGCCATCTACGTTCATCTTTCGAGCAATCACAATATTCTTTCAGTTCTTGGCTATCCATTACAGTTTGATTTTCAACTATTGGTCCATCAAATGCAAAGAAATACCATTCCAGGGCAGGAGTATCTGAAGAATTCTCTCCATTTATCTCCTAAACATTCAGTCAATAGACCTGCTTCATTAATCTATTTGCCAATAGTATATCCTTTTCAAGTGACACCTGCTGAAGGCTAAATTGTACTATTTTTGTAAATGAAAAGCCATGTTTCTAGAGGGCCAAAGCAGGAACTTCATCAAATTTAAAATTTTGATGTGGGATAACTTTGTATGAATGTACTTCCCTTTCATTGTTTTCTGAATATTTCTGATGTTCTATAGGTTCTTGCAAATACTACACAAGGTTTTTGTGTCCTTGAGATACGAATCTTCTAATAAACAAAGTAGGATGCTGTTGTGAAAATTTCAACACTGAGGGGATGAACCACCCGGCTTGAGGAGTCACATGATCGTGAATCTTGATATCTTGGTTACATGGACATGCTCTTTATTGTTTGCAACAGCATTGCGGACATATTGAATTTTGCCTGCACCTCTATGTTTAAAAGTAAAAGTATTAGGGATATATTTGCTTTTCCTTCTCCACATCAGTACAGAAGTCGCAGCAGACGGTCTTTAGTATTAGTGCAATGCTAACTTACTTTTTTCTCAATGGAAAGGTTTTTTTTGGCATGTATTCTTCTCAATTAATACTCGTAGTTGGACAGGTTTGTGCGTACAAAATGCAAGAGTATTATGTAGTTCCTGCGAAAATTCTCGAAAGGGCTTAAGAAGCTAAAGACACTTCTAGTAAAATTGCGAGAGTTGTTTAACGAGGATTATGGTTTATTTGAGAAAGGATAGAAGAGTATGAATTGATAAATGAATCGGTACTTTTAGGTTATTTTGAAGATTTGTCCAATCCATTTTCCACGAACTCAGTGGTGTATTCTATGCTTAAGAAGAAATTATTATGAAACAAAAATGTGAACATTACCCAGTATTGAATTTGACTGAAAATGTAATAAGTGGCAGTGAAGTAGTGATAAATTGGATCATCGAATTCAAAGAAACACTCCAAAATGGCAATTTTCACATTAATCAACAAAATAAAGTTTATATAGAGATAATTTTTCTTTTTTGATCATTTTGCCATTTATTTACTTATTTTACGGTTTCTTAAGTTTAATAAATAAAATTCGTAAGAAATGAGTGTTCTTTGTTGTGCTGATGGTCGATTAGGATAAATAATTCAAAAGGCCCTCGCGGACATTAAGGATCCGAAAGGCCCGTGAGGGAATAAAGTTGATTATAACGTGGTTCATTTCAGGTCCATAAAACACAATTATGAACTGATAAATCATAAAATAAATTAGAGGAGCAGTAGTGTACACACTGACTGGACGTATGGAGTTTCATTTAAAAATAGACACGTTTTCTAAGCTTTCAAGTGCACCCTCGATATTTCTGTATGTGACCTGAGGGTTTTACAATCTGTACATTATATTAAATACTTATTTTTGTATGATGTTTTGGACGAAAATGGCAAACATTCATTAACTAACCATCCAACTATATAAGTATTGTTATTGCAAGAGAATAATTATGTCGCTATATAATATTAGCCCATATATGTATGCGTTCGTAGATAGTGAAGTAACATACTTGAAAATTTTAATTCCAAAAAAATGTTGAGTATATAAGTACATTTTGAGGAGAGTGAACTTTAATTCTCACAGGCCAGAACACATTTGCCATTGCATTAAATAGTGCAATTTTTGACATAAATGAATCAAATTCCGTCAGTGCTGTTATATCATGGGATTTTTACATTACAAATAACAAGCTCAATTGGCAAGTACTTGTGGGAACAACATGGCGACTCTTTGGAATGACACCTTCCAACCGACAAAATTGAAAAAAATAAGTTGTTAGTGTGATAAGGCTCTAAACGACTTCTGCGACGTGTAGAACATACTCGTACCGCAATCTACGGACAAATAGCTTCTGTTAAAAACCACTGCTGAAAGTGCAGAGATGACTGAAGTCAACGAAACTTTGACGTCAATTTACCGAAATTTTAGTTGAAATCTTGACATTCCAAAAGGTCGATGGGGTGACTTAATAACCCTGGTGACCATTTATTCTCGACTTCCCTATAATTCACTATTGATCAATATTAATATGAATTCACATTTATATTAATGTAAAGAAAAAGAAGAACAAATGAAAGGGAAAAAAGTTCTGTGATAAGGAATAAGTTTATAAGACGGAACAAAAATATACCAGAAAAAGTTATAATTTTGTATCAAACTACTGAAATCGAGAAAACGATTCAATTACTTGCAGTGGGCAACATTAGTTTTACTCTCGAACAGGTGTTCTGAAGGTTCTGTGGTGGCATATCGATCCTTGAACTTGTATGTCATTAATTGCATTTGTAAAATAAATAGAAAGAGAGGATATTGTGAAAATTAAAAATATTTTTATTTAAGCCGAAAAAATCCACGACAAATAAGCATCAAGTGATAAACTGCTTTAAAATTTAAGAAGAGTGAGAACAAATATTTAAAAAATACATTTTTCAAAATATGATAAATGTAAATAAATTATAATTTGTCAGCATTCCATGCAAAGTATTGCTCGATTGTTACTTCCGAGGTAAAACTGATCGTGATTTACACGAAATAAATTACTATATCTCTCACCAAAAAACATAAGCATACTTGTTGACATGAACGAAAAATGTAGACATAATCACTACTGAAAGTCTTCTTTTAATGAAGACGGATTTTTAATTCTTGTAGTTAAATACTTTTAATAATCGAGAGGCTATTTATCAATAACTCAAAGGAAAATTGGTATGAAGTTATCAACAAATACTCCTCTCGATTATGTATTACTAATTGCGAACACGCGCAGAAATTCAGAGAAAAGTATGCATCCTCCGTCCATGTTAGACGAGTCAATGGTTTCGATGATACCAGGAACTCCGGAAAATAAAATATACAAAACAAAAAGAAAAAAAATCGATTTTGACTGAAAGATGCAAAAATTTGATGGTATTATTCCGTGTATTCTCGTACTGCACTTACCGACTGAATTGTTTACCTCAGATCGTTACTGCATGCGTCACAGCCAATGTCATGCGATGGTAAGGTCATAAGGAGAGGCCATCCGCCATTAAATATTTGCTACTCACGTATTGCGTTACGGAACATCAACGACATTGTTATTATTACAGAAATCGTGAAGCATGCTTTTATTAAAATATTTATTTTATTTTAGTGTAACACGATAATATTTTATTTATTGTCCCGAGCAGCGTGTGTGCTACTTTTGAAAAACAATTTTGGGTGGTCTTGTTCAACTGCATTTTTGCCACTGGAGGCCACTAGTTAATAATATTGAATCATATATAATTTACACGTATTATAACCTCACATATGTTGCGATACATAGTTTGCGGAAATAATCCGCTTTCCAACGTCAAGTATTTCTAAGATCGCCCGGAAATTTCATGAACGGCTCCATTAAAATACCTCACCCTGCCGTCGAACACCAATAGCAATTTTTGCAACTTGGGTGCTTCGCCGATGCTCATCATTACCGCCACAGAAGTCAACGGGAAAACAAGCAACGTAGCCGCCCATCGCACCGCAAATCGGGCCCATTTGTTGCAGCGTGAGTTGTAGCTATTGCGGGGCGATAAACGCGCGCGGAGTCGATGCTGTCTGCCGCGCGCGCAATGCGCGGCGGGTTGCGGGCGCGGGGGCGACGCGGGGGCGACGCGGGCGGGGCGGGCGGCGTGGGCGGCGCGGACACGCTAGACAGCGCGCGGCGGGGACGGCAGACCTGCACAGGTGATGGACACTGAATCGCAGACTAGGATTCTGCAATGGAGAGAAGGGGTGCAAAAGAAATAGAAGGCGGACGGCTAGGAAGAAGACAGAGGATTTGAGGACGGAATGGCTGTCGGTGTTTGCGGTAATGAATGGGTAATGGAAAAAGTGTGATAAAATAGGAGTAGACTGGATGGGAGCTAGAAACGGAGTGAATTAATGGAATGAGCGAGCGTAGGGGATGATGAGAAATGGGACTAGTAGCAAGAGAGAGATGGAGGTATACCGACCTGTAGGAAGGACATGGCTAAATTGTCTGGGGGAATTGGTAAGAGGATGGGAGTAAAAGGGTGAATATTGAACTGAGTTGCGACAAACAGCGCAGGAGGATGGGGAGTGGGATGGGGGGGCGGGGAGGATAGAGGGAGAGAGACTTGGGTGGGGCTGAATAGGACGGACGAGTGGGCTGGAGTGATGAGAACGGAATGGGACGACACTGGGGTGGGAAGGGACAGAAGGTGCGGGGGGGGGGGCAGGGTGGAGGCGGGGGAAGTAGCGGGGGCTGGAACAGTGCGTGGCGTGGGTGGCAGGGTGAGATGTGGCAGGTAATGGGGGATGTGCAATGGTGTGCGGGATGGGGCGGGGCCGGCGGCGGAGGGGCTAGTTGGGGGGGGGGACGGAGCAGGGCGAGCGGGCAGAACGCGGCAGGGCATCGCCGCGCGGGGCGTGTGAGTGGCGTGGAGCGACGCAGGGGCGGCGCGCGAGAACCGCCCCCGCGATTTTTATACGCGGTTTGCAAATGCATGCGATAGACACTGAAATGGACTGCACCGCATGCGAATGTTACGGACTTTGAAGAGAACGGGGCTTTTGAATTTCGCAAAATTTTTTTATAGCACAAGAAAGGACTTGTGTAGGTTTGGATTTATGATAAACTATGCTTAAGCTGATTTTGTAACTTTGAGTAATCTAAAAAGCTGTGTAATTTATGGGATTCTGACAATATGATTCTCCCCCCCCCCCTGTTGTATATTTGGAGCATAATCGCTGTCGAGGTTTCATTCACTTCCTGGGTCGATCTTTGGCCCTGCGGTTACAGCACAAACGCTCATGAGCCAGCCGCTGGTTCATTCATGTGCTACTTGTGAATGGAGCTGACCGGTTCAAACAAGCCCATAAATAAGCGCGCATAGATTTCGCACCTGCTATACGAGCAGTTCCATAATCTAATCGGCGGAATTAGCGCGTAAAATTTCAGGTGGCCGCGTTCCCTGCCACAAGAGGCTTTTTCAACTTCCCGTGCGGTAATAAAGCAAAGCAACTTTTAATACCTTCGGCGCCGGGCCGCGTGATGTCGTTATGATGAGGGGCATTATTTTCGCGTCGTGTCTCGCGCGGCCGACGCACACGCGGCGGGCGCGCGATTCCCCCGTAACCGGGCGTTGACCCGCGCCCGGCGCACCGCGGTCGCCCCCGGCGCTCGAACCCGGGTCCGCGGCGCCCCCGCCCCGCCCCGCCCGCCCCCGCCCCGCGCGCGCCCGGCGCCGCCCTCCGCGCCGGCGCCCGCCCCACCTTGCCCCACCCTGCGCCACGCCCGGGGGCGGGGCGCGGTGCACCGTCTGCACCGCGATGCACAGCGCTCGCTCAACTGCAGTGACCGAGGTTCGAATCCTCTACAGGAATACCAACCATCGCAAGTTTTAAAAAAGAACTTCAGGTTTTCGCTGTCTAGAAATGTGGTCGCATTCGGTTTATGGCCGATGTCAGAAAGGAATTTCTTTATAAAAAAATATCTGTTTTCCGACATACGATTACGTAAGTTTCTTTTCTTACGAAGTACTTCGTAAGTTGAGAAAGTAAATGATGGTACTAAATAATATTTTTACGAACAAATAATCAACCTTTGAAATTTCATTTTGATGAATAGAACACAATCTTCTCGTTTTCTGTTTATTTAATTTCATTCTGAAAGTCTATAGTAATGTGTGAGACGCCTTAGCCATGCAGAGAAGTACAGGAATTCTGATTACAGCAACAGTACATAAATTCGAAAGGAACTTCATTGTTCTGCGGGTCGCACTACCGAACTCGGCGAAATAAAGTTACGATATGAGTGTGAAGTTGAGAGCGTTAAGAGCGCGTTCCCTGCGAGCGAAGCGGCCCTTGACAAAGTGCTCGCGAGGAGGCAGTTGGGGCGAACGCCGCGCTAAATACGCGGGCCGCGACTCCAGGCGGCGCGTATCGACACCGCGAGAGGCCGCTCCGCTCGGGGGGGCGGCGAAGGGCGGGGCCGGGGGCGGGGCCGGGCGCCGGCGGGGGCCAGCAGCTCCGGCAGGAGCAGGAGCCGCCGCCGCCGCCCTCCCTGCCTCCGCCGACCGCCACGCTGCCTCCTCTTGGCCCTAGTAAAAATCGATCTGGCGGCGAGATTCTGGCAACGCTGCACACACAAGCCCCCGACGAACGAACGAACGAGGTAACGTCCCATCCCAGGAATGAAAAATTATCGTGCGGGGTGAAAAAAACTACTGTCACTACACGGTGGCGCATATCGACCGACGGAGACGACGAAGCGGGGGGGAGGAGGGGGGGAGGGCGGGGGCGGGGGTGGGATGCGAGCGTAGCGGCGGCGGGGTGGCCTTCGCGCGGAGGCTGCGCTGCGAGGCTGCTCGCGCGCTCTGCGCCGCTGCGGCACGAACCCAGGACTCGGCGCGCGCGCGACCCGGGACGCGCGGCGGCGGGTGGGCGTGACCCGCGCAGTCCGGAGTTCGTGGGCTCCTTCCCAAGCGCGCGCACCCGCCAGATCGATACTTATGTCTCGTTTGCGAGCGCGTGGATGGCGCGCAGGTACCTCGGACACCTTACGGCGGCCGCCCTGTCGACCCGGCGGCGGGGGCGGGGAGGGTGGGATGACGCGCCGCGGCCTGTGCCCGCCGCTTTCCGGGTGACGCCGCTCCCTTGTTTCTCGTGACGGGGGGGGGGGGGCCGGGTTGGCGCGTCGCCCCGCGTCGCGCGCAGCCGCCACTGGGGTGCGCTATGCGGGCTTGCGGCAGAGCTAGGGCTGGCGAGCTACCCGTCGGGGATGTTGGATGGTCCCTAGGCATGATGAACAAGTACTTGGGAACGAGAATGTTCGGAATCCGAACAAAAATGAAGACCCAAGTAATAAATAAGCATGAACATCAAGACCTTAAACCTACCGTGACAATTGTTACGTTTATATAAATCGATATTGTTTATTACTCTAGTTCATAGAATAGTTACATTTGTATTTATTAATTACTCTGATGAATAGTAAAAACAACCGAACTGTAATGAATGCTGTTCTGTCAAATGATATTTCCATCATACTCAATGTAAGTCCTTTGTCATTTATTTATAATTGAATTTGAATGTTGTAAGATGGAATTCATCTAATACAATACTTGTTTCAACATCTTTAAGTACTTTATTTCATGTAGGGACATACTGCTAACATACTTTTAAGTCATTAAAATTTCATGAAAATCAATGTTAGATAATAGTGTAAAGATGTTTCTCTGCGTAGCACTTGTATCTTGAAACACTTCGAATGGTACTGCATTACTTTCATGTTTGTGACAACATTGAACTTTGTGTAAATAACTGGGATTAATAAAGTTCAAAAACTGGCATTTTAATAATCAGATTACACAATTTAAAAAACGCAAATTCTCATAGTAATGACAGCCAATATTTTCAGTAGCAAACAATGAAATGACTTGTGTCGTATTATATGCATATATTAGGTCTCAATTTTGATTAGACTTGGACTGTCCAACGAGGTGAGTTCAGAGCATCATTACCCGCAAAATGTCCGGGTCATAGTCGAGGTCACTTCTTTTCCTCTCCCTTTCCTCCCTTCCATTTTTCCTCTGCGGACGGTCCGTCGCACCTCCCTCTTCGATCCTAGACTTCCCAGAACTAATCTAGAAGTACTAATTGCGCGTTCCCCGGTGGCAACCCGTATGGCTGCGCTTGCTCTGGACTGTGGCTCTAGCACCATTGCTTGGGCAGAATTTTCTGCTTTCAATCTGAATAATTTTTACTATTTAATGAACAGCCCATTTAACATAACGTTGTCAAGAATTGTCGAAGTGTAATTGCCCGAATGTTTGAAAATTAAACCCACTTCATATTTTTATTGTGTACTTTGTTTTCTCACTTCGTTACACTTTGTTACTTCTTACTTTTTGTTATTTTCTTTAATTACACAGATAAAAATAAAATTAAACGAAAGTCAACACATTTTTACATATATTTGACCATCTTTCAAAAATATTTATAGCTTCGTGCTAATTTCTTTCAAAGGACTCGTTGCATCAACATGCAACAAAAATGAAGGTATTGGTATCTGATTACATTCAATGTTACCATTTCTCTCATATTACAAAAACAAGTAGGACCCTAAACATAAAACTGGTTTACATTATTCATCCCAACAATATTTTAATTACATATTTAAGCGTTCGTGGATTTTTAATCTCAATAGCAGCAGAAATTTAAGGGTCCCTTTTCTAAGGCGTACCTGGCCTTGTTAACCTGAAGAGGTGTGCAATTGACTTCTTTAGGACCGCTAGCGCCGATTCTGTCATATCAATTGGTTTGGTTTGGTTGGTTTGGTTTTTCGTGTTTCCGGGCGCGTCAACGGCTTTGGTCATTAGTACCGTTAGTGTAGTGCATGCTTTTTCTCTGGAGATGGCGGTGATCTTCCTCCGCTGGATGGCGAGATCCGGCGCCGACCTACCGTCGGCTAGTGGGGTTTCCCCCTAACCAGGACTCTCCCACCAGCGGGGCACCGCCCCAGCCGGGACAAGCTCTAAGCTCCCGACCGGTCTCCCGGAATATGTGGTAGTGTAGTGTATGTTAGTGTGTGTGTGTAAGGGGAGAGGATAGGACAAGGAAGAGGAAGGACAGATCGCGCGCGGTCCGTGGCCCGTTTGTTAGTGTACTGTTCCGGCATTCGCCTGGTATTGAACGGGGAAACCACAGAAAACTACCGATCAGAGCAGCCGCTCGCTAGAATTCTCCTCGAGACAGTGACTGAACTCGAACTAGCTATCCAGCTGGTATCGAAAATCCTGGCACTGTGGGGGCTCGAACCTAGGAGCTCCCAGTCTGAGGTACTGCAGTGGCTTCAGTTGATGCCCTGAGCCACTTCTACCCGAAAATCCTAGCCCAGCAATGCCCGGCCACAGTGCCACTTTACATCAGCATACCTCGCGTTATGGGTTTCCAGCATCACAATTTGGGGTAACGTAACCCCCCTCTCTGATTTCTTTCCGGCTTTTCAAAAGCGATCGCGCAAAGGGTCAGAGAAATCGCTCTAGTGAGTGATTTAAATGTTATTGTAAAACAAACATCTGCAAATGAATACCCATACATATATAAACATACTTTTATTGACAATAAAATTACATAAACAACGTTTAAGATATACATTGTCAAAACGATGTGTTCACTTAGTTTAATTTACATTACAAGGTTAAATAATTTTATTGATCTTTTATCCATTCGTTGAACACTTAATAACTAAATTTTCCAACTTAGAATTTCAATTAATGTGAGTATTCATGTTATGATTTCGTTTTGAAATATTCCACAATGCACCAGATTTCAAAATTTGAAAATCACTTTTCTTTTTGTCAAACAAAAACACATAAGTGACTCATATAATATATTGTGTAAGTCTGTCTTACTCCATATAATATATTGTAATAACATTTGTCTTTAATTATTTTACCATCATTACTGTTTATACTTTTAGAGAAAATTTCGTCTTCCCTCTTTCAAATTAGTTAACATTGTTTCTGCATATGATTTGCGTACTTCAAAGATATACGCAACATTGAATTTTTTAATTTTTTTAAGGAGAGACTTTTTTCAACACTTTAGTTAAGATGTATAACACGCCATCTTCTTTCGTAATTACCATCACACACGTCATTGACGCTGCCTTTTTTAATTCCATCAGCCGCTCTGCCGCTTCTGCTACACCTCCATCTGTGTCACTGTCACTTCCACGATTGGCTTTGCTACCGCCAGGGAGACCCTCGCATCCGACGCCACGGCCTCCTGCGCCGCCCTCACCCCGCCTCCGCCGTCGACCGCCACTGCACTCGGGGCTGATCTCGATCGAGATAACACTGCTGCGGGGCGGCGGCGGCGGGGGGTTGTCCCGCGAGACGAGTTATCGCCCGAATCTCGACAACATCCGAGGACATGGGAGACGCGGCCGATCATCTCGAGGACTCGCCAGGGCCCTCGCTTCGGCGGCCATGGCGATCCACCACTGCCACGGAGAGATGGAAGGCGGCGGGCGGCGGGCGAGACAGGTCCAAAGGACGGGACAGGGCGTAGGCCCCCGCCAGGGGAGCGAAGGCAGGAAATCTCCAATGCAGAATGTCTTCCAACTGTGGTTGCGACTTTAAAATGCGGGCTATTATTTTTTTAGATTAAGATCGTTGAGTCAAAAGCCAAAGCTGCGGACATCAGCTTGCGGCTTGTAGGAACAGTGGCATCCGAATGTATTCTTCTTGACTATAAGATAAATCAAAATTGCCTCTCTCTTCACTAATGCAGCATACTAGGGGCTGAGAGCCTAGTTCTATCCCCTAACTAACCAGACACATACGTTCCACATTCTACATCAGATGCACGCTTATTCAATCCAGGAACGTTACTTTGCACATTGAACGCACTATTGCAGACTCAAAACGAAGAGACAACGCATGAATATTCCTTGAACGAATTTCATCATTACTAAACTGTTTCCTCCTAAAAATCTTGAAATTATATTATAATCTTGAAGTTATCTTAAAAATATATCTTCCCACCCGCAAATAATTTAATAAAAATGAAATTTTAATGTCACCTTTATACAGTGATCACTTTAAACATGCCTACAAACTGCTCACAATTATTGGGCGTTTCGTCGTAACCCGTTTCCGAATTTATGTTAACATGGGCACCAGGCAAAAGGTTACGATAATATTTTTAGCTATTATTGCTTCAAAGAAAACTAAATATTGTCCCGATAGATGTGTCGATGGGATGCATCTGAAATAATCGCTATTCCCTATTGATAGCCGATTATCCGATTTGCCATCCATACAGAGTGGCGAGAAATCTGAAAACAAATATTTTATCTAGCGTCTTATTAGCTCCAATTGGCCAACGAAAATAGTTTTTTCTTTCAAAAAGAAACTTAGGATTTATTGCTTATTGCAATGTTAAAATTTTAAATGGAAATTTACAACAGACAGACTGTCCTTGGTCATGACCTTGTTCGAACCTTTATCGTGCACTATACTTTATCGTGCGCTCTTGATTGACGTCGCCACGAAGAACGATCTTCTCTTCTCCCCGGTGATGCAAATTCCAGAGTCTAAGTACCGCGTTCTTCTCTCCTGTTCTTCCACGCGAACTTTTCCGAGCCACTGATTTGCACTACTTCAAATATTCGTAGTTCTAGTTCGATTAAACTTGCAAAAATAATACCCAGTTCCTTACGATTACAGAGCGGAAATGTTTTAAAGTTCCACAAATTAATTACTTGACCAGAATATTTCCGAGTCCTATCATATACGACTTCTCACAAGTTCTAATTTCGCGTGTTGTAAAAATAATTAAAGCCCAAACTGTTTGTGAACGTTCGAAATTCTATCAGTTCAATAATTAGTAGAGCTCCCTCGCGAAAAATAACAAGTTACCTACATCCTCAATCATGAAAATTACAAGTTCCAAATACACAAATTATCTATCCGCGAGCGACCATCCACAGTGTCACGACATATGGCAGAATGTATATTTTTTTATTACTGCACAGCCCTCCAGACCTCGGCTTCCCATTTCTACTGTTTTGCCTTAAAAAATCAGACATACTTCCGCAGTAGTAGACTATCGTTTCTGTCTCCAACCAATCCCCGAATCGTTTTCAAATCTGGCTAGCCACGCCGTCACTTTCAATGCCAGATGAATATTTATTTATCTTGACAACAACTTGGGCACCGTTGCTAAGGCGCCATATTCCTATTTAATTACCCTATAATTTCCACCAATTTACGACAAATAACATGTAATAAAAATGACCCACATATTGGTATGTCACTACTGAAACATCATTCGTAACATTCCTAGTCTTGTTCTAAAGATCGAGAGGGACGGTGCAAGAAGAATCGTGTACAGTTGGAGCAGCTCTATCGTCTGTAAGTGAGAAGAATAAAAGGAAGTGCCAAATGGCGGCGGGCAGTGGGGGCGGGGGCGTGGGCGCGCGGGGGGACACACGCACGCCGCCATCGACTGCAGGGGAGATCGCAAGGGGAGATCCGCCCCGATAAACGGCTCAAGCGCGGGAACCCCCCGGCGCGGCGGCAGCGACGGAGACGGTGCGCTGGCGAAGGTGGAGGTGACGGTGGCCTTGGAGGTGGAGATGATGCTGCTCATGACAGTGATGGAGTGGATGATAGTGACGGTGAGGGGCTGATAGTGGTGGTAGTGGCTATGACCGGCGATGGGGGGGTGGTGGTGGTGGCGGTGGCGGCGGTAGCGTTGGAGGTAGCAGACGGTGGCGGTGGCGGGGCGGTGGCGGGCGGGGCGGTGGCGGTGGCGTGGCGGTGGCGGTTATGATGATTATGACGGTATCGGTTGCAGCAGCGGTGTCGGTGGGGTGTCGGTGGGGTCTGGCTGTTAGTAAGGTGTCGGTGGGATTTCATCGTCGGTGGGAAGTCCGTGTCGTGTTGTGGGGGTCGGGGTCCGTGTCGGTGAGATGGTAATGGTGATGACGGAAATGGTGATGGAGTAGCGTTGACTGTGAGGTGGTGAGAGCGAGTTGGGGTGGTGACGGCACAGGGATTGTGCCGGAAAAAGAACTATTGGTACGGGAAAACAATTTAAGTCCCAAAATATTCGCTAATTTTCTTCTATTGGCTTATATTGGTTTAACCGCTGAAGAACAAAAGAGTTGATAATAGTCATGTTTACCAGAACATTTAACCTCTTTGAAGATTGAATATGTCTGTGTGAAAGAGAGAGAAAGTCAATGAGGCATGTACTGATTCAATATTAGTACAGAACTGTTTGTAAATTTGTATTTAAAAATTATTATAAATATTGCTATCAAAATTGTTACAGAACGATCTTCTTACCACTCGTTCCACCGCTTGTTTGTTTTATAACCCCATCATTTTAATACGATGCGCATCTAGAAAGTAAGTTTCTCTGTGTCGTTACCAAAAAGAAAACACAATTTCATGAGAAAACTTAATTGTAGCAGATACAGCACATGTTGCACTAAGAGTCCATTGGAAATCCCCACCAGACCTAAGGCATTTGTCTAACCATGAAATCAATATTTGTATCCCTTTGTTGTAGACATCTGCTGCCTGACATAAGTGCCAATATTTGACAGCCACATGAAACTGCGTTTCTTTGATAAGCGTAATGCTAACCAGATTGGAATTTCTTGAGTTATGCGAAAAGATAGAAGGCTCTGGCGGACTATGGGGGGACTGTACGGATGCGGACTGTACAGCAGACTTAACGGCGGACTGTACGGAGGTCTATGCGGACTATACGGTGAATTATGCAGACTAACCGGTGGATTATGCGGACTATACGGTGGACTATGCGGAATACACGGTGAATTATGCGGAAAGGTAGAAGGCTCTGGCGGACTAACGGTGGACTATGCGGACTACACGGTGAATTATGCGGACTAAACGGTGGATTATGCGGACTATACGGTGGACTATGCGGACAACACGGTGGACTATGCGGACTATACAGTGGACTATGCGGACTATACAGTGGACTATGCGGACTATACAGTGGACTATGCGGACTACACGGTGGACTATGCGGACTAAACGGTGGACTATGCGGACTATACGGTGGACTATGCGGACTACACGGTGGACTATGCGGACTAACGGTGGACTATGCGGACTATACGGTGGACTATGCGGACTACACGGTCGACCCGACTCGGCATTCAACTGATCTTCTACATCAATTTCGCTGGGAGGTATATATTTTGACCATCTACTGAATTGTCTAGATCTCGCCCCCGGCGATTTTCATCTTTTCTTTGTATACACCTCAAGAAATTTCAGTCTGGTCAGATTACGCTTATCATAATGACGCAGAGGTGCAGATGACTGTGAAACACTGGCAACCATCCCAGGCGGCAAACTTTTACGACACAGACATACAAATGTAGGCCCCACGGTACAATAATTGTCTCACTTCTGGTGACGATTAGTGAAATAGTGCACATTGCGTATCTGTACAATCAATTTTCCCCAAGAAACTTGTTTTATTTTTGTTGAAGACCATGGGAAACTTACTTAATGGATGCGGCCCGTAATATATTATCCATGTATCACTGGCATCTGAACGTCAGCGGGACATGTTTGCAAGTAAGTCACGATGTCATTTTGTTTTAATGAAGTTACACAAACAATTATATTAATTATTTTACATGAAGCAGTGATTAGAAATATTGAGGCACTTTTGCGGATAATTTTAGTTTTTAGTTGATCAGAAGCTATTCAAGCACTAATTCAGATTCTAACGAGCAATTAATATAGGGATTTTTGTGAAGAAACCTTTTTCTTCACTTCAGCTTTTTAGGATTGTATATTTAAAATTATTATCTGTTTTATGCTTTCTCTGATTTTATGTGGTATGTCAGTGCGCATGAGCTTTAAAAGATGACTTGTAATCTTTCCGTTGTCGGGTGCGGTGGCTAAACATTTTTTATTAGAGTTGGAGGATTGGAATTTTGAACAAACATGTGATATCGCCGTTGAAACAGTCAGTGCCTTCGTTGGCAGTAATGAAGACTGTCAATCACGACACGATTGTATATAAAATTCTGTAATATCAAATTGACGGCCGTTCTTCCCATCGTTTCAATTGAAGCATGCACATTCTTCTATTTTATAACATTTACAGACGAAATAAATTGATAAATTTATACTCAAATTGATACTTCTTAGAAAAGGCAGTATTAGGTATTCAGTAATAGTCTGTAGTATAGATACTCTTGAACCAAGGGTTTATAGAAAATTAACTTTGATCCATAAACTTTAAAATCAACCTATACTAATTAATACCATTTATTAGTATCGCATTTCTTACTTTAACTACATCAGTTATAATATTCCCGATTTTGAGTACTGCGCTTCATAAAACACCTCTCTTTGCACGCTCAGCTTGTTAGCATTCACGTCTGCCCGTGGAGGTGTCCATGAGCGGGAAACGTCTTTCTCCGGGAACTCCCCACCTCGCAGGCCACGGCTCCCTGGCGCCCCTCGAAGGTGCTGAGCGCTCCCTTCCAGCGGCCTCCCGCCCGCGCGGTCGCCGCGCCATCAGGCGGATGAGGGGGCGGTAGGGCGGGTGGACGGGCGATCAGGCCGGCGACCGGGCAGGCGACTGGGCAGGCGACCGGGCAGGCGACCGGGCAGGCGACCAGGCGGCAACCAGGCAGGCGACCGGGCAGGCGACCAGGCAGGCAACCGGGCAGGCGAGCAGACAAGCGACCAGGCAGGCGACCAGGCAGGCGACCGGGCAGGCGACCGGGCAAGCGACCAGGCAGGCGACCAGGCAGGCGACCAGGCAGGCGACCAGGCAGGCGACCAGGCAGGCGACCAGGCAGGCGACCAGGCAGGCGACCAGACAGGCGACCAGGCAGGCGACCAGGCAGGCAACCGGGCAGGCGAGCAGACAAGCGACCAGGCAGGCGACCAGGCAGGCGACCAGGCGGGCGACCAGGCAGGCGACCACGCAGGCGACCAGGCAGGCGACCAGGCAGGCGACCAGGCAGGCGACCAGGCAGGCGACCAGGCAGGCGACCAGGCAGGCGACCAGGCAGGCGACCAGGCAGGCGACCAGGCAGGCAACCGGGCAGGCGAGCAGACAAGCGACCAGGCAGGCGACCAGGCAGGCGACCAGGCAGGCGACCAGGCAGGCGACCAGGCAGGCGACCAGGCAGGCGACCAGGCAGGCGACCAGGCAGGTGACCAGGCAGGGGACCAGGCAGGCGACCAGGCAGGCGACCAGGCAGGCGACCGGGCAGGCGACCGGGCAGGCGACCGGGCAGGCGACCGGGCAGGCGACCGGGCAGGCGACCAGGCAGGTGACCAGGCAGGCGACCGGGCAGGCGACCAGGCAGGCGACCAGGCAGGCGACCGGGCAGGCGAGCAGACAAGCGACCAGGCAGGCGACCAGGCAGGCGACCTGGCAGGCGACCAGGCATGCGACTGGGCAGGCGACCAGACAGGCGACCAGGACAGGCGACCAGGCAGGCGACCGGGCAGGCGACCAGACAGGCGACCAGGCAGGCGACCAGGCAGGCGACCAGGCAGGCGACCGGGCAGGCGACCAGGCAGGCGACCAGGCAGGCGACCGGGCAGCGACCGAGCGAGCGTCCGGGCGAGCGACAGGGTAACGAGTGGTGGCGGGGGGTGAATGGTAGGAGGGGAATGTGTAGTGCTGGCGGACGGCTGGCGGAGGATTGAGCTGGCGACTGGGGGGCGACTAGCTTGGCGACTGGGCGTACGGGCAGGGAAGTGAAGCGATAGGAGCGGGTGAGCAGGAGATCGGGAGGAACGGAAGCGGAATAAAACGTGCAGGGCCCGCGGTCCTCGAGGCAGCTGCGGGGGCGGCGCCCGGGGACAGGGCGCGGGCAGCGGGGACGCGCGCGACGCCCCCGGGAGGGAGACGCGGGGGGGTGGAGCCGGAGGGGTGGGGGGGGGGGGTGGTGCAGTCGGTGGGGAAGGGGGAAGTGATGTTGGTGGTGGCCGTGGGTGGGGCTGGGGCGAGGGGGTCGGGAAGGGCGCGTGAGGGCGGGGCGTTACGGGCCCGTGGCGTCAGCGCTCCAGCGATCGCGGGCGCGGGGGCGGCGAGGTCCGTGGAGGCGGCGGAGGCGGCGGCGCGCGGCCCGCACAATGCTGGCGGTAATTACACGGGGGCGCAGGGGACGCGGCGCCGCATTGTGACGGCCTGAATACCGCGTCGCGCCGCCGATACCCGCCCCCGGCGAGGTCCGTGGAGGCGGCGGGGCGGCCGGCCTCGCCGTCCCCGCCGTCCCCACCGCCCTCCGCCCCACCGCCCCTCCGCCCCACCGCGCCTCCGCCCCACCGCCCCGCCGCCCTCGCCGTCCCCGTCGCCCCTCCGCCCCACCGCCCAGCCGCCCCGCCCCACCGCCCCGCCGCCCCGCCGCCCCGCCCCCCGCCCCGCCCCGCGCCCTCGCCCCGCCACCACCACCCTCCGCCCCGCCCACCGCCCACCGCCCCACCGCCCCACGCCGCCCCCGCCCCACCGCCCCCACCGCCCCACCGCCCCACCGCCCCACCGCCCCACGCCCCGCGCCCCACCGCCCGCCGCCCCAGACGCCCAGCCTCCCCGCCGCCCCGCCGCCCCGCCGCCCCCGCCTCCCAAACCACCTTCATACGCGCGGCCCCGGCGGCGGCAAAAAGGCCCGCGCAGTTCACCCGAGCTGCAGCTTCCCCCCTCGCCCACACGCTCCTCAAGGAAGTCCTTCACCTGCCACCTGATGTCCAGCAGCTACAGTTTATATTTGAACAGCAAGGAGATTCTTTCTCCCGCAATATTTGGCCAATTTCACTACCTCTTTTTGTTGTGTTCTCACACGATGTTCACGGCTATGCCTATGCATGAACACATGCATCACATTTATGCAGTTAGTATTACACTAATTCTTCATTTTACGTTCAATTGCTTGGATCATGATGTACAATGGGAATTGTGAACTTCAGTGCCAATATTATTCTGTTTGAGAACCGCATGAAATATGGAGTGTCCCTAATTAACTACAAAGAAACATTCGATTGCAATCTAAATACGTTCAAAATGAAGTTATTAACGTGACATAAACAGTTTGGCGATTATTCATATGATGTTTGGTATTCTTCACCAGGGCCTGTGTTTGAATTGTACTTAATGCCTCTTTGATCAGCGATCCGAAGCAAAAGCGAAGTTTATTGACTATTGCCCCATATTCCCGCGTAAATGAAAATAAAGATCACATGATGAACTTCTGATTCTATCACTTTCAGCAAGCTATTAATTGATGATTGAAAACGTTTCCGAATGTACTTACGGTGTATCCGTGAACCGCAGCTGTTTTTTGAATGTCAAAAGCAAGTGTCGAACTTAAGTTATCCACATGATTGTGAAAAAAAATATAAATAAATTTTCTTGAAATTGCAAAAGGGAAATTCATATTTTACTGGTTTTAAGAACATTCCAATGTTTCAGGTTGTTATATGTTTTTATAACGTATGAAAACTGCCGTAAGGGAATGAACAAATGAAGTCTAAGTCGAATAAGGAACAGTAAATTAAAATGTGTAAATAAACTTTCCATAAACTAAAATTCTTGACGAAATAGGGTGACCCAGAATTAAAGAAGATCGTCAAGTTTCAGACCGCAAGAAGAGATGTTTTGAAAAACTACTTGATTTTGTCTGCAACTAATTGAATATCTGCGGTCTTTATACCAAGTACTTTGCTAGAGAATGCAGAAAACATTTGCCATACAGAGACAATACCGTATAAAATACGATAGATAATGTTTCCGAACCAACAGAATAACGTTTGAAACAAATACTTTCTTCTGCGAATTTGTCAAAACAGATGGCAACTTACAATTTATTTTCAATTATCTATTGCAATGATCTAATATTGATGAAACACTTTTACGATTTCTAATCTAGGTTATATCAATTTATTGAGGCTTCCAAAAGAATTGCGAAGTAAGCTGCATGTGAGCATAAAGTTACTGTGGAAGTCTGAACCCGCAAGCAAGCCGGGTCTTCTTTTAGAGAGGGCATTCTGAATGTCGTGCTTTCACGAGCGTTCCGGCGGTTTCCTCTGATCGATGCAGCAAGCGCAGGAATAGTATAAAGAAAACGGATCTCGTCGCGAACGGCCTTCTCACGGGCCCCACTTCTTCGCGGGTCTTGGCACGTTGGGGATGCGATAAAACACGCTTTCCCACACGCGCGCGCGCGGGAACACACACATGCACACGACTCGGGACAGGTATATTGAAAATAATTTTCACTGGATGTTTCGCCGAGTCGTTATGGAGAAGCGCCAGAGCGGCGCCGGCCTGCCCTCGCGCCTCTGGCCCGCGGCGCCGCGGGGGCGGTCGAGCCGGGCGGGGCCGCGCGCCTCCACGGCCCAGGGCGTCCGCTTTAAAACCACTGCGCTGCAGCCGGGGGCCGCGGCCCCGCCCGCGCCCTCACCTCGCCCGCGCCTCGCCCGCCCTCGCCAGCCAGCGCCCGCCCTCGCCCGCCCTCGCTCGCCTCGCCCGCCCTCGCCCGCCTCGCCCTCCCTCGCCCGCCCTCGCCCGCCCTCGCCCGCCCTCGCCCGCCCTCACTTGCCCTCGCCCGACCTCGCCCGCCCTCGCTCGCCCTCGCCCGCCCTCGCCCGCCCTCGCCCACCCTCGCCCGCCCTCGCGCGCCCTCGGCCGCCGTCGCCCGTCCTCGCCCGCCCTCGCCTACCCTCGCCCACCCTCTCCTGCCCTCGCCACCCTCACCCACCCTCGCCCGCCCTCGCCCGCCCTCGCCCGCCCTCGCCCGCCTCGCCGCCCTCGCCCGCCCTCGCCCGCCCTCGCCCGCCCTCGCCCGCCCTCGCCCGCCCTCGCCCGCCCTCGCCCGCCCTCGGCCGCCCTCACCCGCTTTCGCCCGCCCACGCCTGCCCTCTCCTGTCCTCGTCCACCCTCGCCCGTCTGCTCTCACCGGCCTTCGCCCGTCCACGCCCACCTTCGCCCTCCTTCGCGCGCTTTCATCCGCCCTCGCCCGCTCTCTCCCGCCCTCGCCCGCCTACCCCCTGCCCGCTCCCCAGCAAGGTGCACGAGCGCCGCGGGAGAGGAATGCGAGGGCATCTCCTGTTTACACAGGTGGTGGCGCCCTGCCCCCGGCCCTTCGCTCCTGCGCCCTGCCGCGCTCGCCCTACTCAGGAGCTCAGGCTGCGACGCCCGTGTTATTGTCCGTAAATCATTTATTCTCCAGATGATTATTTGTAATAGCTCCTAAAACGCCACAGTTTCATTGCATAATAAATCTATGTAAAATTTTGAAAAACGGGAGTTTAAATGCCTCCGCGTAAATAAATTCCTGTCAAACAGGGCTATACTTGTCACGAACAAAGCCACCACAATGAGCATCGGCGGAGTAAGTGGATGTTTGGATCGTTAATTCCCGCGCGCCGTCGTCGTGAGCCGTTGGATCGCCTTCAAATGCGGCGCGGGCGGAGGGGTGGAGGGGGGGAGCGCTTCGTCGGCGGGGGCGGACCCAGCGACGAGAGCGCCGGAGGCGGACGGCGAGCGAGCGGGCGGGGGCGGGGCGGGCGAGGGCGCGTCAGGCGCGGCGGACGTGAGCACTGAAGGGGGAAGGGCTGGGCCTCCGGGCTCGACGGCGGGCGAAAACCCGGCGGGAGGGGGGTTGGCAACGCCGCTCTAAATGTGACCGGGCGCCCGAGCGAGCGAGCGAGCGAAAAACTCGCCTCTGCCGCCGCCGCTGTTGGAAACGCGAGCGCCCTCTCCGCCGCCTTTCCCCGCCCCCCCTTCGACAGCGCCCCGCCCCCTTTGCCTGTGTGTCTCCGCGCCGGCCTTCCTCCGCCATCCCCTCCGCATTGCCACCTTCCTGTCGTGGTTGAGCCAATATCGCTCCTCCCCCTTCAACACCACACCATCTTATGCCCCTCCAACCCACCTACCACACTACCCACCCACCCACTAGCTAACACCGTTCTTACTAACCACGCACATGGCGCAAGCGTATCACTGACGCACCCACTTTGCGCTACAACACCACTCATTTAATCACTCGTATAACGTCGCCTTCTCAAACCGGGAGCGGTAGCTCGGTGCATCGACTGATGCCACTGCAGCGCCTCTGACCGGGAGGTCCTAGGTTCCCACTCCCCACGGCGACAGGATTTTTGACACTAGCTTTTCAGCTAGGTCGAATTCAGTCGCTGCCTGGAGGAGAATTCTAGCGGCCGGCTGCTTTGATCGGTAGTTTTCCGTGGTTTCTCCGATCAACACCAGGCGAATGCCGGAGCAGTACTCTACCAAACGGGCCACGCACCGCGCGCGATCTGTCCTTCTTCTTCCTTGTCCTATCCTCTCCCTTTACACACACAGACTTACACTAACATGCACTACACTACCACATATTCCGGGAGACCGGTCGGGAGCTTAGAGCTTGTCCCGACTGGGGCGGTGCCCCGCTGCTGGGACAGTCCTGGTTGGGGGGAAACCCCCTAGCCGACGGTTGGTCGGCGCCGGACCACGCCATCCAGCGGGGGAAGATCACCATCTCCCTAGAAAAAATCATGCACTACACTAACGGGAATAATGACCAAAGCTGTTGACGCGCCCGGAAACACGAAAAAACCAACCAACCAACTAAAAAGCCAAACCAAACCAATCGCCTTCTCAACCAATCCCTCATTTTGCCTCCACGCCGTCCATTCACTCGTCCAACCCTTGGTGCCACCCATATTGACCACCACATTATCCACTCATCCCTGTCTATCCTAGGCTTTGCCGCACCATTTCCTCTCCCCCCGGCCTGGTCGGTCGCACCACCACCCACCTGGGTCTGGAGATTCGATCCCGCCTCTGCGGTTGTGGAGCACGCTTAGAAAGTTGCTGGCCGGCACTCCCTGCACGAATCGTATGTCGTTGGCGCTGGAGGTGCTGGGCGACAGTGGCTGTTCCTTGGCAGTGGGGTAGGCACGATGGGCCCCCGATGAATGTGGACCTTAATACAGCGAATCAGGGGGGGGGGTCTCTCCGCAGTGGCACCTTACTACTAAAAAAAATTAAGAAAGCCGTTGGTGGCAGCGTGCATCAAAAGAAAACGTAAATACCCACTCAACACAATCACAACAGGCTCTGGAAGCGTTGTTCCCTTCACTTGTTTCCGAGCTATCTGCTTACTAACAACATCATTGTAATTTTTAATATGAGGCCCTGACTCGGATGAATGGGGACAGACTTTTATGGCGCACTGTACATTTCACACAAAATATATTTTTTAAATTAATTTTACAGTTGTATAATTTTTTTTCATCTGAAAATATGATATAAAAATTCCGTTATCCTACTTAGAGCTACATTCTCATTTCAAGCGCTTCACAGCGTGAGGCAGTGCGATTGATCTCGTGTCCTTTCTCCTTGAAGAAACTCGCCTCCTCCGGGTAGACACGCTCGGAGCTGCCTTGCTTGGCGCCGATTCGCGGCCTTTAGAAAAGGCTCGTAATAAGAGACGTAGCTCGCTTAGACATACTTGACGCATGCCACATCTGCTGAGATATGCAAATTATGATACTGGCTGCTCGCATGGACACTTTCGATTGCTAATCGCATTAGCTGAGTGGCGACTGTATTAAAGAAACATTATTAATTTACGAATAATTGTTTAATGTATTTTTAAGTTGTATGCTATGGATTAAATGCGTTTTACCTGGGCTGAAATATTAAAACTATTTTTTGAGCTTAAATATATTTTACGACCATGTTATGACTAGGGGAAAATTTTAATGAAAATTATTTTTTTCTTTTTACTTAAAAAATGCCGTAATAGTATAGAAATTCATTTTATGGTATGGAAAAGGAAATTTTTTTATATTTTGACTCATATTTTTGCATTTTTGTAGAACCACTAATAAGACATTTTTTACCCTTTTCCGTCATCTTTAATGCATTATTCTCTGATTTTGTCGATTTTAATATCATTTTAATGGTAATTGCTTGAAATAATATTTACGATATGCAACAAATGTTCTCCACAGAATTCCTGAGAACCTATACCTGGTAGCCTATTCGATTTCTTCGCTTAGAAGTTGTATTATCACCATTGTGAGAATCTGGGGTTCCTGTGACACCTATCAACACCATTGGCGGCTCAGCCGATTTCGGGATAACTAAAGACAGAGATTTTCTGGTAAAGAACAGTTCAAACCAAAATTTTGAAAGCCGAGTTCACTTGAACGAATAGAAGAAACCTCGATTACATTAGTAACATATACAATAAATTGGGTTGTTCGTCTGAACTGATTTTCATCAAATTTTTTAATTGCCTTTAGGGCATTTTAAAAACATTTTAAGAGCATATCATTGATAATTTCTGGCGATGTTTTTGGTCATCAAATCCCCCCTAGTTATGACTGATAACATGAATGATTTCACTGATTTCTCAACTCAAAGCTGTAGACATGGACAGATTTTGAGTAGTTGATCATTTACTAATTACGTAATGTTCATCGTGCTTGCAAGAAAAATACAGAAATAGTGTTATGAAATGGGCGTATACTCAAACAATTTCAGAAGGGATCATGAAAGTATTTCAATATTATATTTTAGATCCCTCCCTCTCCATAAATTTGTTCAAGAAAAATATAACTCGTTAGAATATAAATTTATTCTTGAAATGACATCCGTTCAGGTTTACTTGGTTTGCTTGATTGAATATTTCGTTTCCGGTCCCGTCAACTTGTATGGTCAGTGGTACATGTTTATTATCACTTATGGGACTAATGACCTTAGCAGATCATGGAATCACTAATCAAACAAAAAGCCACAGCTCTTCATTTTGCAGTTAGGGTATGTATCAGCGTGTTGAGATCCATATAGAAAGGGCCAAATAAACTCCATCGAAAGAGTTCGGAAAGTAGCAGCAAAGTTTGTTAAAAGGGGAAATTCGTTAAGAAATTCCAAAAAAAGGTTGTGTATATTTTACAAAGCGTAAGGGGAAAAATCCGGCATAGAGGGAAATTCAGGAAACAATGCGTGAACCCGTCTACTTAGCAAGTGACAACCATATTAGAAAAATACGTCCAAGGAAAGAGAGAACTGATGTTGTAAAATACTCTTTTGCAAATAGCATTGTCGAGTCATGGAATAGCTTCCCTGCAGCAGTAATGCAGACTTTTCCCACAAACATCAAAACTTTTAGGTTAAGATAAAATACTAGTAATAGTGTAAGTGATAGGATCAGTAGTATGTGAAGGGCCTCTGCATTTAGCAGGAATGCCTTAAATCGAATAATTTTGTACTGTGTATTGAATTATATGTATTTTAGTATTCATTATTACATTATGGTATTAGATGTATAGTTAGTAGAGACCGGATTTTTATGTAATTACATATATTTTGTCTTTCTACTTACCGTTCTCAAAACTCTAATCTTAGCGAATCGTTTTTTCCTTTCTTTTTTACATGTTTATTACTATATTACTTTTTACTTTTTTTTCTTAAAATATATTTGATTCTATCAAGTTTTTCTTTATTGTTAATGCTTTTCATGAAAAGAAGTATTTAAAAAAATCAGATTTTTTCTCCTTCATTATTACTGAGTGCTTGTGGATTCCAGGTGCGCTATGTTCTGAAAGTCCGGTACGCCTGCTTGAGCTATCTCAGTGGTGGGAAGAGTGCGTCAGCAACTGATATCATTTTCACATTTAGGTGTGAAAAGTATTATTGACGCCACATTACGTGACCTTTATTCTTAATTTCCGAGAAACTTTGGCGATTGCCGACATGTAACACTTCAGTGAGAATGTTGCACGCTGCAGTGATTGTTTGCTGATCGTAGATATCGCCAGTTTGTAGGATGGCTTCTATTAGGTTTAGTCTGACTGCTGAGTTACGATCCTGGATGGCAATAAACGTAGCTTTTACTCATATTACTGACAGAAAAGTTGTGGAAACTGTGCATTAACTTGTGCTCTCCAAATTATATTTAAAACGTTGGTTGGTATCATTTTTAAAATTTGTTTCGGAAATTTTTTATATTATATATTATATTCGATTTTACATATTTATTACATATTTATGTAAATATTTTGACGTTTCGTATTACATATTTTTCCGGTCTCTAATAATAAGTGTAAATAATTTGCCACCGGGCTTAATTGGTAAAGCGAATTATCTGTGTGTCTCCTCGCCTTGTCTTTGTGTGCCGAATGGGCGTCTGGCGACGGACGCCTAGTCTGACTGCTGAATTGCGATCCTGGATGCCAATAAACGTATCTTTTACTCATACTACTGACAGAAAAGTTGTGGATACTGTGCATTAACTTGTGCTCTCCAAATTGTATTTAAAACGTTGGAATTATTTTTAAAATTTGTTTCGGAAATTTTGTATAAATGTAATTTCGTATTTTGTAAACGTGATTTACAGTTAGTGTATTTTTATATTACATATTATATTAGATTTTACATATTTATTACATATATATGTAAATATTTTGACGTTTCGTATTACATACCCATCTCGATCAGGTTTTTCGTCCAGTTTCCCTGATCCATTGAGCAAATGCTGAGATGGCCCTTGTTTTTCTTCTGGACATAAATGTAACTTCATTTTCTGTGCACGTCTTCTAGAATTCAGTGGGAAATACAATTATTCAAATTATCGTTTCCATGTTGTCGCGGCAGGAAGTAATAAGAGCCAAAATTTATTGCTTATTTATCCTTGAAAATAGATTTTATTACATGGGAGTTTTTTCTCCCTTTCAAAATTCAAAATTTATTGCTTATTTATCCTTGAAAATAGATTTTATTACATGGGAGTTTTTTGTTTTGTTTTTCTCCCTTTCAAAATTCAAAATTTATTGCTTATTTATCCTTTAAAAATAGATTTTATTACATGGGAGTTTTGTTTTTTTTTCTCCCTTTCAAAATTCAAAATTTATTGCTTATTTATCCTTGAAAATAGATTTTATTACATGGGAGTTTTTTGTTTTGTTTTTCTCCCTTTCAAAATTCAAAATTTATTGCTTATTTATCCTTGAAAATAGATTTTACTACATGGGAGTTTTGTTTTTCAAAATTCAAAATTAAGTAGTTATGACTTAGTGTAGGGATCACAGAATTTGGAAAATGTGCACACAATTCTCTTTTCCCCATAGCACGTCATACGCAGTTTTTAACTGTTTTTTGACGTAAAATAAATAAATAAATAAACATATTTTTCCGGTCTCTAATAATAAGTGCAATTTGTAATTTGCCACCGGGCTTAATTCCTAAAGCAAATTATCTGTGTGTCTCCTCGCCTTGGCTTTGTGGCCGAATGGCCGCTGGCGACGGACGCCCCGTGTGTCGCCAGGTGAGCCAGCCCGCTCGCGAACGCGGTCGGCGGAGCGCGAGGCGCAAACGCGACGCGACGCGTCGCGACGCCTTCCGATCGGCGGAAACGGCGCCGGTCTTGCGCAACGACGCTCCTTCCGCGTCGCGGCCGCTCTGGGCGACGCCCTGGCCGCTCCGGGTCACGGCCGACTCCCGTTTTTTGTGGCACTCGGAAGGAGTCACGAGCCTGGAAGCCTCCTTCGATCTATAGGGAGGTGAGGAAATTGTGAAGTTAGCGTGCGGCGGGGCTCCGTAAGCAAAATGAACTTCCGTTACCTTGGGGCTTTTTTTTATAGGTGTACACGCGAGTCGATTTCTGTATTAGTGTAGGAGGCTGACGAATTCAGATCGATTATGCTTTTATTAATTTTATAATTATTAGCTTCATGACGATAATAACCAAATGATTCTGTTATCCGTGTTATCAGCTGTATGTCGTTCAATACTTTCTGTAGTACACCTTTCTTACTTGTACGAAAAGCAAACTGTGAACAAGAGAAAACACTTCTTGAAATAAGGGCACTCTTAAGCCATATTTAGCTTCTCATTTCGTTCGATTGTTCTTAAATGACAGAGGATTGCTAAAAAACGAACGTCGCCTTTTCATTCCTCAGTTTGGTTGAATAAAGTTGAAAATACAGTAGATTATTACGAAAAAGTAATCTTAGTCCCATTTCTTTTTAGATTTACTCATATTTTCTTAGGCCTACCCGCTTCTTAATAGCGATAAATAACTATATGAAACTGCTAGATATCAAAAACGAAGATTTCATCAATGTTATTCATTATTGTAAAGAGGTATAACGGATGTGAGGATGTATATTAGATTCTAATTATTATAATCGTGTGTAGTCAAATAGATTGTAAAAGCAGTACGATGTACTTTGTGAACGGTCGGCTAGTAGCTAGCAGGTGTTTTTATTCACATATTCGCACACAATTTTCTTAATTTGGAGAAAAGGTTTCATTACAGAGATGTAATACAGTTTCTTACTTAGAGGCATTCGATCCTCAGACGATGTTTTATGGTTTCTTGTGTGATAAATCAATTTAAGAATAACTAAAGAATCATTAACTATTACATATTAAAATATGTGCTTTTACACATGTTAGTACAGGTGGAGTGAATGAATTAATTATTTAGTGCTTCTGGACGCCACAACTACTATGATGAAGTTTCTTAAGTGTTATGCACATTATGTCTCAGGAGGCGGTAGTGAACCTCCCCTTCTAAAACGTGACATACGGCGCCGACCTGCGAATTGGTTTTCCCCACCTGGTATTTCCCCCAAAAGGCACCGCTCCAACTGGGACACGCTCTACGCTCCCGACTTGTCTCCCGATGTGTGGTAAGTGTAAGAGTGTAAGTGTAAGAGTGAGGGAGAGGAGGGAACAAGGAAGGGGAAGGAAAGATCGCGCGCAATCCGAGACCCGTTTGCTAGAATACTGCTCCGGCGTTCCGCTGGTATTGGTCAGAGAAACGAAGGAAATATACGGATGAGAGCAACCGACCACTACATTTCTCCTACAAACAGTAGTCGAATTCGACCCATCTAGATAGCTAGTGTCAAAAATTCGCCATGATCGATACTCGAATCCCAGAATCTCCTGATCAATGACTCTGCATAGGTACCAGATGTTGCCTCTGCGCATCACATCCGTCTTATTTACTTGGAAAACGTTTTTACTATTGCTCTAACCTAAAGAATAAAAGAGAGTGTATGATACGACATAATTTCATAGTTTCAGTAACATTGTTCATCAAAGTATAAGTTGATGGCGTAATTAAGTACGGTACGTGCCCTTCTTACTTATGATTCTCTTTGTAGCTCGAGTTTCATCACAAGCAGTGCACAATAGAATTATCGCATATCTAAAAAGAGATCATAGTCTCGGGCTCGAGGCTGTGCCTCCGTAGGACACGCCGCTGGGACGGTGGGGTGGGGTGGGGTGGGCGGGGTCGCGCTGGGGTCGTCGGGGAGCTCCACGCGCGTCAATTAGCGATAGGAGGCGCGCGGCCCGCGGGTTCGTGTTATGCTAATTGAAGACGGTATCATATCGCCGCTACTGGGAAACAAGTGCTGCTTAAAGACAGTCCGGAATAATTGCAAACGATTAGCATCTAATTCCGACACGGTACTCGCGTCAAAGAAGGCAAAAACATGTACGTAGCTAGCGTACAAATGTAGTACCTCCCCCTGCCCGAGTCCATTTCCATAGAGAATAGCTCCCGGCAGGGCTTGCATTTTCCGCTCGGAGGATGACAAGAGGTGGAAGGTGTTTATAGGTTACGGATCACCAACGCCGAACAAAGTGGCGCGGCACCGCGCGGTGCGGCGCAGCTTTCGCCCGGCGCAGGCGGGGGCGGGGCGGGGCGGGGCGGGGCGGGGGGGGGCGGGGGGGGGCGGGGCGGGGGCGGGGCTTGCCGCCGCCCGCCCCACCTCGCCGCCGCTCCTCAATCTCGTCGACGCTCCCGCCCCTCCCCGCCCGCCCTCCCTCCGCCGCCGACCGTCGGCCTGTACAGTTAGAAGAGCGCCGGTTCACTTCCCGTTCCTCGTATAAGGGCAGGTGAAAAATCATGCAGGCCACGCGGTGACTGCGCGCCGGCACGGGCTCTGAAAATCGCGTACCCGGCGCGGCCCGCCTCCACACCTCTTTTTTCATTCCCCCCACCAACACAGGGGGAATTTATTTCCTTCGGGAGCCGTACAGGTTTTTCGCGAGCGCCGCAGCACTATTTGGCTTTTCTCACCGAAGGGTGGGTCGTTCTTATTACCTAACAAGAGTTAGTGTATGTTTGGACTACCTATTGGATCGGATACCTTACGGGGTACAACCTTCTGAAGCTTGAGAGCCAACAATTTACAAAACGTTTCTTGGACGAAAAGAAGTCGCGAAGATGCCAGCGGAGCGCCTATTGGCTTTATGAGGGATCTCTTTAGATACGTTTCTATGACAATGCAGCGTCACACATTCTCAAGCGTTCTCTGAAAAAATGTGGAAGCCAAAACATAAGCTGCAATTTTCGAAAGCTGTTTAAATATTGCCGTTATTTTGACATTCGCAGGCCGCAGAAAACACAACTACTGAAGATTGTGCACACCTGCCTTTATCAAACATACATACAGAATGGCACTTTCGTAGTTTCCATAGATCTTTTTCAGTTGCTACATTTTTAAAATTTCTGTTTAAATTTGAATTAAAAAAATACCCATTCACTTGCCATGCTGTGGGAACTCGCGGCAGGGGTTCCAGCTGATATTTGTTTGGGGGCAGCATCATGGAATTTTTGTTAATTAGTAAACATATTTGTTGTTATTGTTTAATATATTATTACAGTAGTACACATACCTGTTCTGGCTCTCACACGCCACCAATCTTTATGAATGCTGTCTCTAAAGAAATAGAAGTTCACAGAGACGAATTGCACTTTGACTTTAAAAATGTGAAGACTTTGTTGAAAAAACGCATCTAAATATTCATGTCAAATGCAAGCCGCAATACTAGGTTGTAATTTTAAAAAAATCTATATCGTTATATAACTACTAAAAAAGTGCTTTAGGGCATTAAAAACTAAAATTTTGATGCCAAAGGCCATAAACAAATGTTTCGCACACCGTAATTTACAGGATGAGATCTTTTTCAACATTATATTACATTTTTGTTGATTTCATGCTTTTCTATTCTACCCCACCTGTTCAGTACCTGCAGAATCTGCAATTATATGTGAAATCAAACTAATTAATTGATATTCTTGGCGTCTGAATTACACGGATGTATCTCTCTTCTCGGTAATCAGGTTAAATAAAAATAGTTTGTATTGACAAGGATGTATTGTATTACAAGGAGATTTATAGAACAAGTAACGGAAGATAAGAGGGTCTTAAAAAAAGGGGGTATATTACAGGCTCAATATGGAAATGGAAAAATTGGGAAAAGAGTGATTTAACAAGCGTGAGTTCTCACTCGGTTACGCTAGAATTGCATATTTTTGTAGTGTTAATATGATACTATAAAATATTTTTTAAATAGTTATCTAATTCTAACATACGAGTAAATACACATTTAAATACATTTTGGCAAATAAAACAAAGTAAGAAGCGTTTTTCTGTGGGCCTTCGGGGGGAGGCGTGGCCGCCGTGGGCCCAGTGAGGCGAGGCACGGGGCGCCGCGTTCCATCACACGCAGCGGGGGACGCCCCGCCGACTGACGGCCACCTGCTCACCCGCCCAACACATCGCTCGCCAACGCCGCTGGCTGACCCTTTTAGACTCCCACTCGGCCTCCCACGTCAGCCTCCTCACTCACCCATTCCAACAGTTCACGAGTAGGAGCAAATCAAGAAAAGAATATTCGCATCCACTCGATAAAAACGAAACTTTTTTTTCTTGTGAAAACGCCATCTGGTACTGGTCGCCAACATTATCTTGTGTTAACACTGTTTTTGTGCCACCGAATGAATATCTATAGTATTATGCACCAAAGACGATGCTGCCCCCGTCATTCAGTATTTATTCACGTGTTCTATTAAATATATATAAAAAAATTATAAATTGTATAGCACCGCCATTCTGTGACCTTCCTCAGGGCGAAAATCGCAGGTTGTCGGCTGAAACGTTGGCACCTGGGCCTGGAATGCGGCGTCCCCCTGACAGCGAAGCAGCTTCACTCCGCCGCAAAAGCCTATGCTTTCATAATTTTTATATCACATTTCAGTGAACGCAATAATCTGAATTTGAATATAGATGCAATAATACTGAAGACTTCTAAGGAAAGTAACTTATTAATTTAAAAAAAATTTTTAAAGAAAAATATTTTTTAAAGGAAATTTGGGGTTCTCTGATACCGAAAAAGTGGTGTTTTTTTCAAAACGTCTGTCAGTCCATCCATCGTGTCTGAATAACACTAGCGCCGAAACTAGTATTCATAGGAATGTTACCAAAGTGAATATTCCTCCAACTTTCTAAACTGACTCTATGCTCTGCGACTTTAAAATGGATTCTTTAAACTATGCAGGTACTTAACACGATGGCACTGAGACATTTTCAACAATTTCTCAAAAAATGGCCCCAAAATTTTCCTTTAACTCTTTATAAAAATTACACTTATGTGGTTTGCATATGTTCGATTTTCAGTGTTAATATTGAATTTTAAATAATTCTGAAAATTTGGATTTGTTTGGACCCTTTGTACAACTATAGTATTGAAGGCAGATTTTTACTTGAAAAGAAATTTGTTTCCACAATTAGTTTTTTAATAAATGCCATGTCTTTTTTAAAATATTAGTTCTTTTCGTGCAATTCTCAGTGAAATATGAGTAAGAGAACAAACCTGATTTTCTCAAAAACAGCTAGATATTTTTTCTTTAAACATTTGAATCAAATAGTGATAAATGCTCTGAATAGAGTGATATTAACGACATTGTAGTATATTCTTTTGATTTTTCTGGAAGTATACAAATACATTTTTTAAAATATTTCTCGCCCATTTGTTTCTTTCATTTTGTATTTGGCATAATACATTTGTCTATTCTATGAAAAATGTTAAAGAAAAACATTGCATACATTTTACAGAAATTTTGAAAATATTACCGACTTTACGTAAAGTGCCCCCAAATTTCAAAATATCCTAATGATCGCACGGCACAACTAGATCTTCATGCTAATGTATTTACTAAGTTCAGATCAAAAGCTGTCTTCTCGCCACCTGTACCAATCCATATCTTCATTTGCACTTCACTAATACACCTGAATCCTGACGTATACCTAGTTACAGCCCATAAAACACTTAGTTGCAGCCCAAAAGAACCTAAAACATGGATTTTACGAACGAAAATACTAAATCGTATTGTTGAGGTGTGTGTCTGTCTGTCCGCATTGATGGATGGTTATGAGTCTCGCATAACTCAGTGAGATGAGAATACTTTCAGCCCAAAATAGAAAATCTATTTGTCCAGTTCTGGAGATCGTTAAAATGTTATACGTTTGGTGGAATTTGCATAAAACCCCTGCTTTATTTTCAAAGTTTTCTGTGATTTTTTCTCCAATACTAAAGGTAGAAATTTCTTTCTCAATGCACTTTATCCCTTAATTTTAGATGTTTGAAAGATGCCTTCCACTGTTGTTTTTCTTTCAAAGATAGTGTGACATACCAATATATGGATCATTTTTATTACATGTTATTTGTCGTAATTGGGTGAAAATGCTAGGGTAATTAAATAGAAATATGGTGCCTTAGCAACGGCGCCCAAGTTGTTGTCAAGATAAATAAATATTCATCTGGCATTGAAAGTGACGGCGTGGCTAGTCAGATTTGAAAACGATTTGGCGATTGGTTGGAGAGAGCAACGATAGTCTACTACTGCGGAAGTATGTCTGATTTTTTGAGACAAAACAGTAGAAATGGGAAGCCGAGGTCTGGAGGGCTGTGGAGTAATAAAAAAATTCACATTCTGTCATATGTTGTAATGCTGTGCGGGTCGCTCGCGGATAGATAATTTGTGTATTTGGAACTTGTAATTCTTCATGAGATTGAGGAACGTTGGACTCAAAATAATTTACAGTGTGTTAAAAGTATAACTTGTTATTTTTCGCGAGGAAGCTCTACTAATTATTGGACTGATAGAACTTCGAACGTTCACGAACAGTTTGGACTTTAATTATTTTTGCAAGTTTAATCGAACTAGAACTACGAATATTTGAATTAGCGCGGATCAGTGAGGTTCGCGTGGAAGAACAGGAGAGAAGAACGCGGTACTTCGCTCTGGAATTCGCATCACCGGGGAGAAGAGAAGATAGTCCTTCGTGGCGACGTCGATCAAGTGCGCTCGAAGTATAGTGCAGTATAAAGGTTCGAACAAGGTCATGACCAAAGGACAGTCTTTCTGTTGTAAATTTCCATTTAAAATTGTTTACATTGCAAATAAATCCTAAGTTTCTTTATGAAAGAAAAAAAAACTATTTTCATTGGCCAATTGGAGCTAATAAGTAGCTAGATAAAATATTTGTTTTCAGGTTCCTCGCCACTGTATGGATGGCAGATCGGGTAATCAGCTATCGACAGGTAATAGCTATTATTTCAAACGCAACCCATCGACCCAGCTAGCAGGACAATATTTAATTTTCTTTGAAGCAATAATAGCTAAAAATATTATCGTAATTTTTTTCCTGGCGCCCATGTTAATATAAATTCGGAAACGGGTTACGAAGAAACGCTCAATAATTGTGAACAGTTTTTTGGCATGTTTGAAAAGTAATACAAATAAATGACAGATACAGCAATACATCTTTTGTCAATCAAGGCGTCAAATAAGGTTGTCCATTATCACCGGCATTGTTTAATATATAAATAGATTCGGATATAGAAGAATGACAATCATCATCACCACCTTGAATAAATATAGGTAATATGCCCTTGAAGACTATGCTATTTGCAGATGATCAACTACTCGTTGCAGAAACTGAAAATGACTTACAAATAGCGGCTTACAAATTACAGAAAGTAATGGAACAATATCATCTTAAGATATCTGTTACCAAATATAAAACCATGGCTTTTGTGGGTCCAGAACATGCCAGTAGCAAAATAGTTCTAAATAATAAAAGTCTAGAACAAGTTTGCACCTTTATTATTTAGGCTGCAATGTGTCATATATAATAGAAAGCGATCTTGATGTGAAACTGAGTAGATTCCAGAGAATGTGTGGAACAATAAGAAAAACATTAAAAAATAAAACTCGAAGAGACACTCAGTTAAAAATTTATAAAACACTTGCCGTCCCAACATTAACCTATGCATGCGAAAATTGGACGCTAAATGGATCATAAAAACGGAAAATTCAAACTAGCGAAATGAAGTTCCTGCGAAGTTTTGCAAACTATGCTTTATTAGATCATAAGAAAAATGTGTATATAAGACATGAACTAAATATTTTTAACCTCTTAGAAAGAGTCGAAAAACAAAAACAAAATTGGTATGCCCCATATTGTAAGAATGAACGAAGCCATACCAATAATAAACAAATCATAAATTATGTACCGACTGGCAGAAGAAGAGTTGGAAGTTCAAAGACTCGGTGGATTGTTGATGTCAACGTTGAAGAGGACGGAACAGGCATACAGGCCTAATTCTTGATTTTGAAGAAGACTGTTTTTTAAGTATATGAGTAGTTGTAGAGTAATAACACTACGAGGAGGAATAGTTTTGATAGGCCTCGCATTCCCACAAGTTTAAAATTGTATTGCCCAGAATCATCTTGTCCTTGAAAACAAATATCAGAAAATATTTTTTGAAAAAATTAACAACATTCGCATTTTGAGTAGCTTAATCACAAAGACGGGCGTCATGCCTGTCGGAGAAGAGTTTGAAAAGTCGGTTTGCGACGTCCAAAACTTGAATTTCAGACCAGAAATCGTGAGAGAATTTTTCCTTTTTTTGCTATGTATTCTTTATGTTTGTAAATTTAAACCAGCCACTTCATTAAGAAGTTGTAGATTTTGTAGTATTTCTGCTCATTCCATATCAATAAATTAAACACTTCCTTTGATTCATTTCTTCATAAAAAGGAAAAGTTTTTTTCATGATCCACTTACAATAATTGATGATTTGTAAGAATATAGTTTACGCAGATTTCCTGAAACGACTGTTTATAACTCTTGTTGCTAGCATACTCATGAGAAAGTAAACTATACTATCCTCAGTATCCATAGTTGTTTTCTAGAACGAATACAGTAGTTTCTAATATTGAGACTCTAAAGGTTAGAGAATGTTAATAACAGTAATTTACATTATAAAACAAGAAATCTGATCTCTCCATCACTAGACGGGCCGGTAGTACGAGTCTAGGAATCCCGTCGTGTCATAGAAAGTCACTTTTATCGTGTGATGTACAATATTTTATTCCCATCAGCAAGGTCTTTTATAAAGCTAGAATACAAAAAAAATATAATTGACAATTACAAGAACATACTGCGTATATTGCCGTTGGGGTGGTTAGGTATTTTGTTTTCTAATTGTACCTTAGTTGCGTTTCCAGACTGGATCCTTGAAAAAACTGAACTTTCATATCCGAAAACTGTGTAAGTATGTGTCACTTTCTAGACGGAAACGAATAAATATAATTTTTTACTTAAAACAATATGAGTGTATACGGAGGTACGTAGCGGGAGAAATCACGTGATTTCTTCTTTTTCTCCCGCATATAACGAACTGAGCATTCGGGGAGGGAGGGCGTCAGTCCGTGATGCCTGAGGGCGATGACGAAGATATCCTAAACAGACGCCATTTGCAGCTCCCGACAAGTGAGTTCCTTATCCATATGCATGAAACTCACAGGTATCTTCAGTTTGTCATCGTGTTGCTGCAAAAATCGAGTCACGCCAGCTAGTTAAGTTGTGCTGTGGTTGCAGTCCTCAAAGGAATGCCATGTTGACGAAGAATCACCAAGTGCATTTCCTATCTGATCATTAGAGACTGAATTTTTATGTAATTACATATTTTTTGCCTTTCTACCGACCGTTTTCAAAATTGAAATCTTGGCAAATCGTCGTCATCCTAACACAATTTGATATTTTTCGTTACATATTTAATACTATATTAGATATTTTACATATTTTTCTATTTTCACAATTTTTTTAATCTATCAATTTTCTTCAATTTTATTACATTTTTATGAAAAAGTGTTTTTAAAAAATCAGAATTTTTTCCTACCTAAATACTAAGTGCTGTCGACTCGAGGTGCGCTACATTAAGACGCGGTCGGATGTTTTTACAGCCCAGCGTGCCTGTTTCAGTTAGTTCAGTGCGCGACTGAGAACATTTTTACCTTTAGGTGTGAAAAGTATTATGGACGTCGCGTTTCGTGACCATTAACCTTAATTTTCGAAAAACTTTGGCGATCGCCAACGTGTCGATGAGAATCCTTGAAGCTGCAGTGTTTTTTTTTTGCTAGTTGTAAGTATTGCCAGTTTGTAGGAGGGCTTCTATTGCGTCTAGTTTGCCCGTTTAACTATGGCCCTGGATATAGATAGATGAAGCTTTTATTACTGACGGGAATGTTGTAAAGTTCAAAACGTGCATCAACTTGTGCTCTCCAAATGATTTTTAAAACGTTTGAATTATTTTTTTAATTTGTTTTGGAAATATTTGATACATGTAATTTTGAATGAGGTTAATGTGTTTTTTTTTTTTTAATTTTAATTTTAATTTTTCACATATTTTTTCTGTTTTCATTACATATTTATGTACATATTTTGACGTTTCATACTACATTATATTGTTTGATTGTCTTAAAAAGTTATAATTCTATTATACAAAAAAATAGCGTAAGTAACACGTTTATAATGTTGCTTTATTGCATTCGTACAAATCTGAAAACTCGCTCCTAACGTCACTCGTTTTCAAAACATGTACTCACACAATAAAGCTTAACATTATAAACTAATTGAATAAACTACTATTATGTTATGACAAAAGGAAATTATCCATTTTTATGTCATTTTTTTCATTTTTCGTTGATTTCGACTAATAAGTGTTTTTCTTACCTTTTCCATTATTTTTAATGCATTTCTCCTCATTTCATAGATTTTAATATCATTTTATATAATACTTGCTTCAAATAAAATTTTCGAGATGCATCAAATGTTTTCCGCAAATTAATAAGTTTTTTCGTAATCTAAGGTTGCTGTGACGACTATCGGTGTCATTGTCAGTTCGGCCGATTTCGGAATAACAAAGACAGAAATTTTCTGTAAATTAACAGTCCAGACCAAAGTCTGCAAGCTGAGTGAACTTGAACAAATAGAACAAGCCTCAATTACATCAGTAACGAATCTAGCTTAAGTTGTTCATTCGAATTGGTTTTGATAGTTTTTTTACGTCATTTTCTTTGCTTTTGGAGCAATTTAAAAATATTTTAAGAGCATTTTCATGGTCCACGGTGCATGAATTTCAAAGCGAAAAAGATAGTATTCAATTTGGTAGCTACGTAAGTTTCGACGGAAAACTACATGCGTTACTTTATGCTGCAAGCGGCAACAAGCCGTGGCGTCGACACAAGACATGCCATAATGCGTATATTAGAATTCCCTCAAGAGTACTATCTCGAATTTGGGGTAATTAAATTCGTGTTTGAGGTTCTTTTAAACTCAACTTCACTCACACTCGAGGATTAAGATCTATCGTTGCTGTGTCAGAGATGGTTGATAGATGCATATGGCGAGAAGATCACGCAATTTTGTACCCCAAAGGCAGGAGGTCTTAGTGGAGCTATGTGTCACGCATAATTCTGTCAGTTTAAAAGCTTTTGAGCTGAAACTTGGTAAATACGTCAAGGATAAGACCTAGTTGTGACGTTTCGGAGATAGGATATTTTTAACTTTTGAGGGTCTTTTGTCTGAGCCCCTACGACATTTCCAATTTGTTTTTGAATAATGGCTGCAATTTTTTACTTTTGCTTTCCATTTGATTTCTGTTACTGTCATTTCGTAGGAGTGATATACTAGTGTGTAATTTACGTTTTTTCTAGAAAGGATTGCACAATAAAACTTTCCATTAATGTGCCTTACATCTTCTTGAGATCTTTTCCTGTCTCTATAAGAACGTTTGGACTTTTTTAGTACCTGTCTTCAATATTTTATGCATATACTCACGAAACCACCGAAAAATTACCCATAACATAATCCCTATATAGTAGTTGAGTAAGTTCTCGAGTGTGCGGATGTGCGGTTTCTTCACTCACGATTAGATCACTTTCCATGCACCAATCCAGACTTACGAGGTGTCATTCGACGCGTCTCGGTCTCCTGATGGGGAACTGATAAATTGTTTTCGAGTCCGGCCATATTCTAACGAAATATCACGCATCGAATTTAATGTAATTGTTCAATAAATAAGGTTGCTTGAAGAGAGTTCTCTGATATTTAGTGAAAACAGACAACGATCTAAATTGTTACAGTTGTCCGAGGAAAAAGTATGACAGATTCGAAACTTTACATCATTCATCAGTATTCTGGGCAATTGATTTCAGTTCTCAAATTTAGAAGTTCAGTTCCGAAAATTTTATGAGAATTAGCAGAAGTTGAGATACGCGTCGGGAAATTTCCAAGTTTGAGCGGTCCGGAAGAGTTAGATAATGCAAGAAGTATAAATAAGTTGCAGCCTTCGCAGAACGGACTCTGACTCCGCGGTATTTCAATTGCTCTTTCTCCAACAAAATTAAAGAAACTCTAAAATTGTCGTTCATTTTGAACTTATAATTTATTTGCAGGTTCTATAGAATATCTCTTATTTTGATAGCAAAATTTGACGGTCCAAATTTGTACTTCGTAAGTACTGACGACTATATATTCTCCTGTTGATTTGAATATTGCTATAGATTCTAAATTATATTTTAATGTCGTAGTTGTTTTAGGTTTTTGGGTTTTACGGATATTCATTACAGAACACGTATAAGCTTTATCAAGAGTCTCTAGGGAATGTTTATTGTTTAGTTTCTGTATAAAATATGATTCCCTTGAGAATTTTTTCAACACGACCTGAGATATGCTGTCGAGCGTATGGTATTTAATGAAGTCAATTTGGGTATTTGCTCTTAGTTGGTCGGTTTTGTAACAATGAAATTAAAATACGATTTTGTTGATAGCATTCCAGTATTTGTTTCACACAACCCACTTTTTGCCACTTGAGGCATGGTATAAGCGGAAAGGAACAATTGCGTAACATTTGCACCCTAAGGATAAAAGAGTTATAAAATTCAATGTGTATTCGTTATTCTCTGTCACCACGACTGACTTAAAGGGTACTTAGTACGTATAATTGTTCTTAAAAAACCGGTTTTTACAAAATATAGTTACAAGTAAAGAGACGTCTTTGGATTGTTTTGTTTTTATGTTTTTCATTATTATCATCTAATTCATTATTTCATAGTAAAGAAAGTGACATTTGTCCGTCTAATTTTTCGTTTTACAAATTAACTCATGCAATATTTTTAGATAATTTCTTGGAATAATGTCTCGTACGATATCAAATAATACTTCTAAAAAACTAATTTTCTTTGTAAAAGGAAAATATCTTGTAAGAAGCAAAATCCACCATTCAAGAAACGTATTTAATTAAAGATATTTTTTCACAGAGGAAGAATATTCGCTGAAGTAGAGAATTCTAGTTCTTGTGTGATAGTTCGTAATGAGCATATTCGAATTGTTCATTTCAGAAAAAAATAAGTCAGTGAAAAGTAAATTTTCAATTTCGACAAACAAAACTCCGACTTCGGCTACATATCACAAACAATGAGTCAAGTGTTTGGAAGTTCCGTTCCAAATACCTCTAGAATTTCCTGACTTATGACAGATCTTCCTCAAGCAATGCATTAATGCAAGCAATAGAGAATGCGACTTAAGTAAGAAGTGAAAAAGCAAAAAACGGACTTATGTTGTTTCTGAAATAAACCATTCAAAGGAAAAATATTATGAATTGTAACCGAAATAAATGACGAAAGCTCAATTTCAAAAACGGTTTTCGTGCAAATAGATAGCTCATTTTCTAATTTGTTTTCTTTCCTCAGAGATTTCGCGTTTCGAGAGCGGTGCGAGCAGCCAGTATCTTGCCGCAACGGTCGCTCGTAGCTGCTCCGCCGCCGCGTGCGGGGGCTGCGCAGAGCTGGAGCCGCGAGGTGAATTCAGATCTCTTCTCGCCAATCAAGGGTGCTCGTTGTTGACACAGCGAACGCGGGGCCCGAGGGCGCGGGGAAAAGAGTGCGGGGTGCGGGCGGGGCGGGGCGGGGCGGGGCAGGGCGGGGCGGGGCGCGGCGGGCGGGGTGGGGCGGGCGCGGGCGGGGCGCAGGGCGGGCGCGGGCCTGGCGCGGGCGGGGCAGGGCGCGGGGCGGGGCGCAGGGTGTGGGGCAGGGCGGGGTGTGGGGCAGGGCGGGGTGTGGGGCGGGCGGGGTGTGGGGCAGGGCAGGGTGTGGGGCGGGCGGGGTGCAGGGCGGGGTGTGGGCGAGGGCGGGGTGTGGGGCGGGGCGGGGTGTGGGGCGGGGCGGGGTGCAGGGGCAGGGCGGGGTGTGGGGCAGGGCGGGGTGTGGGGCGGGAGGGGCGTGGGGCGGTGCGGTGCGGGACGGTGCGGGGCGGTGCAGGGGTTCGTGATGGGTCGCGGGGCTGGGCAGGGTGCTGGGCACGGAGTGAAGGGCATGGGGTGCGTGGCCTTTGGGGTGCGGGGGGTGCGGCGGGGACAGGGCGGGGCGCGAAGCGGGGCGGGGCTCGTGGCGAGCTGAGGGGCCGGGCGAGATGTGCGGGGGGTGGGCGGGGGGGCGCGGGGGGCGGGGCGCAGCCGGGTGGAGCCGCGCCGCCTCCTCCGAGCCGGCCAACGGCGCGTGGAACATTAGGCGGGGCAATGGCCCGGAGCCTGGCCGCCCTCCGGGCCAGACCGCGCTGCGGCGACGCCAACGGGGCACCACACCCCCGCCCAAGAAACATTTTTTTTTCAAAATGTAGTACTCAATTTATTCAAAATAAATTTCCCACATCATGCATCACATTCAAAGAGGATTCCCATTATCAAGAATTTTTTTATATCAAGATAACAAAAATATTTCAGACTAACCGAATTGAAACTGACCCCTTCATGATTTATTAATTATTTTGTTTTTCTGGGTGGGTCATCTACTATGATCATTTGTCCTGGAAATGTACTGTTCTGACACATGAGGTGGCGGTGTTTATCCTCTCGTGAATGTGTGATCTGGTGACAAGCAGCATGGCGGCTTGCGAAGGCCTCCACTCCCTCCAGGTATAGAACGATGAGCCAAAATGACAGGATGAGCCAAAGTGACAGCTAGTGCTGGCAACATAACTGAAGGTTCTATGGTCGTTGTGCCCTCCAGCTCATTAGACTCCCTTCCTGCATTCGTTCGTTTGCAGTTGGCTAACTTGTAAATGGCTTCGACGCTTCGTTTTGTGATGTCCTCGCCCGACAAAAATATTGTGCGCCGCGAGAAATGATTGAAATTAGGAAGTGGAGTGTTATGTGCTCTTCTGTAAAAATTCTTTTTTTCTATAAACATTACATTACATTTACTTTTTGTGTGTAAATATTAGTTTATTTTAAAACCGAGACTTGAATGCGATATGCAAACCGGTGCACGTGTTTCCGCTTTAAAACATTTTTCTTTCTATTTACATTCGTGGCAGTGTTCTTTTATTGATTGTGAGAGCATGTTAAGAGATTTTCCACATACGTAATTAGATTTAAATATTTCCCGGACTTGCGTACGTGCGAAACTCTTGGACCTCGATATACTGATGTTTCCAAATACTTCAAGAAGAGGCGTGGCTGAACAGCGCTCGTGCCGGAAGGATACTTCTTTGAATTAAATGTGATGTTCACTTGTTACGCGAACTGTCACTTAGGCTCATCCTTAGGAAAATTCTTCTATATCTCTAGCAAAGGGGCAGCGCCGCAGCCGCGACAATCTCTAAGCTCCGGACTGCTCATCTGCCATCAGTGGTAGTTTAGTGCATGTGAGATTAAGGGAGTGTGTGAATGGGAGAGGAGAGATTAATGATGACTAAGGAATGATCGCGCGCGCTTTGAGGCCCATTTGTTATGGTGCTATTCCGGCATTCGACTGGTATTTATCTCAGAAACCATGGAAAACTAACCGAGAGCGGTAGCTCAGTGCATCAACTGATGTCACTGCAGCGCCACTGACCGGGAGGTTCTAGGTTCGAGTCCTGACGGCGGCAGGATTTTCGACTCTAGCATTTCAGCTAGCTCGAATTCAGTCGCTGTCTGGAGGAGAATTCTAGCGGCCGGGTGTTCTGATCGGTAGTTTTCCGTGTTTTTTCCGATCAACACCAGGTGAATGCCATAGCAGTACCCTATCAAACGGGCCACGGACCGCGCGCCATCTGCCCTTCCTCTTCCTTGTCCCCTTACACACACACTTACACTAACATGCACCACACTACCACATATTCCGGGAGACCGGTCGGGGACTTAGAGCTTGTCCCGACTGGGGCGGTGCCCGGCTGGTGGGAGAGTCCTGGTTTTGGGGAAACCCCACTAGCCGACGGTAGGTCGGCGCCGGATCTCGCCATCCAGCGGGAATGATCACCGTCATCTCCCGAGAAAAACATGCACTACACTAACGAGACTAATGACCAAAGCAGTTGACGTGCCTGGAAACACGAAAAAATCAATCTATCAATGGAAAACTACTGATCAGAGTAGTCGGCCGCTAGAATTATTCTAAGAACGCGGATGAATTCGACCTAGCTAAGAGGCAAGTGTCAAATATCGGTTTCAAAACCTAGGATCTCCTGGTCAGAGCTACTGCAGTGGGAACGCTTGTTTCCTTGAGACATAAGCCGGTCCTTTCAATGCTTTCTCCATACTTTCTCCATCCATCCCTCTGAGGAGGGAGGGTTGGGGGTGGTAGCGTAGGAAGAAATGTGAGAACACAGGGGAGTGATGCATTCTAGATGGCTGGGCAGAGAACGGGCAAGGGCGAAGCAGAGGTGGCCGGGAGACGAACCAGTGGTCTCGTCAGCAGGAGCACTCAGTGGTATGCTAACGCCATCCGCTATCTAGCATCGGCGACGCAAGTGGAGGGAGTGAAATCAGAGAAACTTAGATTATCGCAGTAGCAGAAATGCACAATGTGGGCTTTCGTAGCGATGCAGTAGCTTTACGAGCACAGCGAGAATTGCAAGTTGCAGGGAGGAGCGTCGCGCTGACGATTCAGTGGTCGCTGAGGGCACCGGCGAAAGGAGTCATGGCGGTGAAAGCATGATGTCTAGCCTGCGGGGCAGTGACGACGCAGAGATTGACTGCGTTGGTGAAGGTATATTGCCCCCCCCCATCGGGGTTGACAAAAAAATGAAGGAAAAACAATTTGAGGCTGCGGAAGTGTGGCAGGTTGTGAAGTGGTTGCGATAGCGATGACGTCACGAAGTTAGTGATAGAAGCAGTTTATCGGAGCAATCACTTTTTTTGGCAGGTGTACTGGCAGAAATATCGACGGAATAATGTAGATGACGCGGCGTGAATGGCATGCGTGAAAGAGGCTGTTGATAAGGGAAACAAATATCTTGTAGCTCATCTTCAAGGGGTGGAAAGTGATGCTACAGACATCATGATTGCAAATTCTGACATTAGATTTTGATTGAATAAGAGCACATATAATGGGCATTGATCGTTCGAGACGCCAAGGCTAAACTTAAAGGGCCGTAGTGCGACAGAAGAAGAAGAGCACATATGTCTAGTACTTATGGCGAGTAGGCCAACACAAACCAAAGCATATGTTGTACTGAATTTATGAACTCATTATAGCTCAGAAAGGCCTAGTATCTGCGCTTAGTATCTCACATTAATTAACGTTAATAAACGCTTAGTATCTGACATTAATTAATTAATATTAAAAATATATCACTCAATTACTAAATATTTATGAAATTTGTGATTATGAAACGAAATGATAATGCCACGAGATTGACCCCCATTGGCTGTGATGCAGTCGTACTCAAAGTGCATCAACTGTCACCGATGTCCAACGCGAGGAGATTCGTCGCTGAACGACGACGAGGAAGTTAGTTAGTTAGTTAGTTAGTTAATGCCTTATTTTACGTGGCGAGACTCGGACCATCAGGCCCGCTCTTCCGTCTAACCACGCAAATTTCGTTACGCTCCTTTCACCACCTAGCGGAGAAAGGAGGCATTATCTTGGGCGACGAAACAGGCGGAACTCAATTTTGCTCAGAGGCTTCATTTAGGCTTGAGGATCTTTTACATGCAGTAAATCTACTACATGGGACAGCCGGCTTTACTTCCCCTCCGAAGGAAGGCGTACGAAGGATTTTTTCGCCCTTAAAAATCCACGGCTCCGATGGGGTTTGAGCGAGTGTCCGCTTGGAGACGTTGGAAAGGGCACCGCAGTCAATACAAATGTGGCACCTGCGATTTAGAAGTTATTTTTATCGCCATTTACATATGCAGATAAGATATCGCCTTGTTTCCCAGTTATGTACGATGGTGAAATGTTTTGCAGCTGAAAGTGTGAAGCGGGTTGCATGTGCGGCCGCCGTTTCACTTCTATCTTTAATGAACTTCTATTTTTCCGGTTAAATCTTTTTGATGTGGTGTGCGGATGGAAGCTTTGCAGGCCACTCTAGTATTAGCATAGTTACGAGGTTTTGTGTCGATGTTTGTTTACGATTGATTGACTGATTACCAGTGATTCCGTTCGCATCAAATGCCCGTCCATTGGTCCCGTAAGTGTAGTGCATGGTTTTTCATCGGTAGGTGGAGGCAATCTTGCCCCGCTGGATAGCGAGATCCGGCGCCGTTCTACTGTCGACTAGCGGGGTTTTCTCTAACCAGGTATCTCCCATCATCGGGGATCCGCCCCAGCAGGGACAAGCTCTGAGCTCCCGACGGGTCTCCTGGCATGAGTGATAGTGTAGTGTATGTAAGTTTACGTGCGTGTAAAGGGGTGAGGATAGGACAAGAAATGTGAAGGAAAGATCGCACGCTGTCCGTACTGCTTCAGCATTCGCCTGATATTGAGAAACCACGGAGAAACCGCCTTGCACCCAGAATCGCCTCCATGGAGAGCTTTCGTTGGTAAAAAATCGGAAACATCGGAGAACCACCCATCACAGCAGCCGGTCGCAAGAATTCTCCTCCGTGCGCGATCTTTCCTTCCTCTTCCTTGTCCTATCCTCTCTCTCTCTCTCTCCTTAAACAAACATTTACACTAACACGCACATATTCCGGGAGACACTACCACATATTCCGGGAGACCGATCGGGACCTTAGACCTCGTCCCGGCTGGGGCGGTGCCCCGCTGGTGGGAGAGTCGTGGTTAGGGGGAAACCCCTTAGCCGACGGTAGGTCGGCGCCGGGTCCCGCCATCCAGCGGGGGAAGATCACCACCACTCCGATAAACATGCACTACACTGACGGGACTAATGCCCTAAGCTGTTGACGCGCCCGGAATCACTAACCAACCAACAACAATGATTTTTACCATCGTAAGCTGTCCGTGGAGGCGATTGTGGACGCAAGGCGCTGGCGAGGTCAGAGCTTGGGGGAGGGCGAGCGAGGCCGGGGGCAGGGACCGCAGCAGTGGCTGTGGTGGGCTCTGCAGCGGGGGCGGGGCGCGTTGAACAAACAGCGGGCGCCACCCGCGGCGCAGCGAGGGCCCAGCGCGCCCTGCCCGCCCTGGGCTACCGCCCCTCGCCGCCGGCGCACAGTGTGTGGTTTCGGGATGCTCGCCGCTCAAAATTATTTTTCTCGCAAACTACTCATTCAATTTTGACGAAACTTGGCATACTTACTTACCTAATACTTACTTACATACTTACAGCGGCATCGTCACTGAAAATAATATATTACGATTAAAAGAGCAGCTAGGAGCAGCTGGAATATGGTTAAAACCATGCAGAATAGACTCGGTAATACATCTGTGTTGAGTTTGCGGCGGGAAGTCACGGGATAATTTTATAACTCAACATAAAGATATTTAAAATTTAAAAATTCAGAGATTTTAAGACTCCACTTTGAGAGTCATTTTAGTATTATTTTTTTATTTAAATATCTCTAAACTAATATAAAATTAATGTAAAAACCTTACTGAATCCGATTCAGTCAGATTTATCACTGTAACTGCAAAGTAAAGGCGTCAATACGTGTTTCTAATACACTCTGCACAAAGCAACTGCACCGGGCTCACGGGCGTCCTGCCTGAAAGGGTAACTTGACCGCTCTGTTTAAGCTATATTTCATCGGCCAGCGCTAAACAAACAGTGCACCCATGTGCTCTCACTATCTAAGAAGACATTAGTTTCATCATCTTGCCTTAAATGCTGAGTTGAGAAAAGGAGATTTTGAGCGGCTAGCTTCGTCAAATCTCACACTGTGCGGCGGCGGTCGCGGGGAGGGCGACAGAGAAGGGAAGGCCTCCTGAAGCTTCTTTCGGTTGGAATGTGGGGGATGGAGACCGATATCACAAAAATAGACTCTGCAATGCTTTCACAGCCATGGGCACAAAGTAAGCATTTCCCCCAATATCTATCATATGCTGGCCCAAGAGTCACTTGTGTTTTAAACTAGTATCATTTATGATACTTAATTTGTTAACATTATTAATTTTGAATATTTCTACTCGATAGGGAATTACCACTCCAGGGGTGCATCAAACATGTTTAAAGCGATAAATATAGTTCTCCACCTATGGAATATTTAGGAAATGAGGAGCGTTTGAAATCCGCAACATATTCCGCTGCAACACATTCTTTTATCATCGAACGTGACTCGAAAACGGTGCATACCTAGACACGTTTTCGGTGTATTTGAAGCCATAGTCTACAAAATGGGTCTTTTTATATGTTTCAGGCCGTTTTGGGAGGTTCTTTCACTTGGTAACCAGAATCGGAAGTTGGGGTCCACTGTGAAGCAATTTGCACATTTAAAACTATGTTTTAAAAAGTTATGTTTTTTGGAGATTGCAAGTTTTTGCAATGAATCTCTGGCATTCTAATAATTGATGGAATCTTTTGCTCTGAGTACTTTATCTATTCAGAACTTCTCATTTTATCAGGCAGAGGTATCAGGATACTATCATCCACCGTTACATTTATAAAAATATTTCGTAATAATAACATGTTAATTAAATTTTTGAATTTTCAGTTTAATTTCCTGATTAAAAAGTGCGCGAATATGCAATGTATATGTGTGGAATATATAGGAAAAAGAAGGGGGAATATGAGGAACATTTGGTGGGAAAATGTGGGGAGAACATGCGGAGGGAGATAATGAAGAGGAACATTCTGTTAACATTTTAAAGGAACTTGTGAAATATGCGAGAAAACATTTGGGGAATAGGTTCAGACAAGTGGATAGATGTAGAAAAACATGCGAGGAGCGTGTGAGGAACGTTCGGGGAATATGCTGAGAAGCTCCCGGGAATACGCGGGGCAATATGCGAGGAACGTGTGAGGATTATGTGGAGGAACATGCAGGAAAACATGCGGGGCATATGGAGCCCAAGTTACGTTTCTTTCCAATCACAACTATGAACAATCCATCCCCCCAAAAAACGCAAATACCCAACTTTCAATCACCACACTGACCATTGTAACGATACCCAATCCAACAACTCGATTTTCACCACAATAATTAAGTCCATCACCACATACACTATTAACTTTATTAATTTACTAATCTCATCCGCAATAAGTTATATCCAGAATTATTAAGATTAAATAATTACCAATAACCAGAATCCTGTGGCCGAGTATCTAAGCAACAATGGCAATAAATTCCAAAACAATATAACAATTCTATCAGTAACAATATATATATATATATATATATATATATATATATATATATATATATATATATATATATATATATATATATATAATGATAGAACTGAAAGGAAAGGAGGCAGGAGACGGTGTACTTATGGCAATCAAATCTATTTACACGAATGACCAGGAAACTCTCCCAGATAAAGGTTTAGAAATGGTATCAGCCTCAATAATAATTAACAATAACCCTTTGAATGTGCTGTATGCGTATAGACCTTCCATAATAAAATTAAACACCAACGTACAAAATATATTTAATTATCCAGATAAAGTTTTTCTATTAGGACATCTCAATTACAAACACGTTCACTGAGATGCCAATCCAACAATCAAGGCGGGAAATTTTTTGTCCAATTTTAATCAATTCCAGCAATACAATACTCACCCCCGGCGACCCACTTACTTCTCACAAAGCCGTGTGTGCAAACCTTACCATCTTGATATTCGCTTATAACAGAAACATCGACTTCGACCTATCGATAATATTCGAACTTGATTCTTACTATAATCCAATTTCATTTATATCGCAGCAAACGCCGCTCCAACATGCTCCCGTGTATATAGAACTCATTAAAAATTATCTGGAGGAAGTCCACGGAAACAATAAAAATTACAATACCCAAAATAAAAATATTAAATTGCCCCCTTGAAACAGTTAAGTCCGTTACTTTTCTAACTAATCTCATCAATGCAACCACCCCAAAATTCTCAGTTGATTTCTACTCCGTACACAACCCACAAACTCCACAATTAATTGCTGACAGATATGAACGCAATATCTGTAAAAAACAAATGAAGACAATAGAACTTTAACAATCAATGTGAACAATAATTTATCCAACCCAAGAACAATAAACGCTGGACTTCCTCAAGAATCCCTATCACCCATCCTATTCAACCTCTTTGTTCCTGATCTATCCGTATCCACACTTAATAGAATCACGATTGTGCAGTTCGCCAACGACACTGCTAAATTTGCCTCTGTTACAGCTTTCACTGTGTTAAGAACCTATGTCCAACTTTATTTAAATCTGATCGACAGCTGGGCCGCTAAACTTAAAAAATTATTTAAAACCCAACAAAACCACCATTAAAATGTTTTTATTAAGATCCCACTCACCCCCACTTTCTCTCACTCTAAATAACAATACAATAGATTGGTGCCCCCTAACAAAAACCCGTAAAATAATTAGGTTTTCGTACTTGAACCAAGAAAAATTGGCAAAAACATAAATGATAAAGTGGTCCAAACTAAAACTGTCATGACCATTAATTTATAAAAACAGTCCAATTCAGTGTAAATCTGCCAAAGCAATTTATTAATACCCATAATATTGTACGCCTGCCCAATTTGAATAAATTCTGCTAAAATTAACCTCCACAAATTTCAAGTCATACAAAATAAATTCTTAAGAATAGTTGCTAATGCCCTTTGGTACATAACCAACAATCAACTACGTAACGAATTTAACTTGGAACCCGTGGATCAATACATCACATATCTGGCCACCAACTTTTATTATAATCTACCACATATCCCAGTCCTATCACTTTTCAAACTTGCCAAAAAAAAAAATCACCAACTTGGGGAATTAAAAATAAATATCCATATCACATATTCATGAAAAAAAGGAAGTTGATTTAGGTCCAGACTGAGGACCCTAAAAAGTTCCTCCCCCTTGCAATAGCATGTGACTGTAAGTTTTATATTTAAGATTACCAAGTAAGTCTGTAAATACATATGAATTGTTATATTTAATAAACTATGTAATTTTCTTCAAGAAAACAATAAAAAAGCAGTATTCTAGAACATGAGATTGAACCTTCTTTTTAATTTTTGGAGATTTATTTCTTCTGGTACTACCATTCCGTAGAAATAATCTCGAAATATCGAGGAAATAAAAATCGCAAAACCTCAAAATCTATGGACAATTGAATTGACGTGCAATTAGATCAGTGTGATGAATGTATCATGTTTTTAGACACAGTTCAGGAGTTCACAGTTTGAAGTTGTGATTCAGTATGACGCTTTTACCACATTTTTAAACAATGCTTTTTAAGTGCGGAACGTTCGAATATGACCAGCTAGTAATAATAATAATTTTAATAAAAATAATAATTTTAATAATAATAATAATAATAATAATAATAATTTTATGATCAAGACAGACTTGAAACTGCTTGTAAAAGCAGCGAGGTATTAGCATCGAGGCCCGTTGAGTAGCAGTTTCCCAGTGTTTGTATGTGTTATTGGCTCATAACGACATTTTTCTTTCCGACTGAATGACGAAGTGCAAATGACTGTCTGAAGAAAGGTTAATAATAACTAATCATCTCTTTATGGCATTCATAAACGAAAGATCTCGAACTGCAGGTTGTGCCTCCCTTGAACCTACTAAAGCAAGAAATGTGTCGGAATAAATTTGACGAAAGCTTGCATGCATAAAGAGGTGGTAAAAAGTATTGAATTGGATTTCTTTCTGCCACAGCTTGTGATCACATCCTTGAAAATGAAGTGTGCCTAAAATAATTTCATGGAATATACAGTAGATCTTTATCATTTTTCAGTCCTAGAATTTTGCATGAACTTCGAATCTCGAGAATCTAGTTCAAATTACAAAACGACAATATGGATGCAACTTGTTTTGTTACTGTACAACTATTTTAGGTTTATTGTTTATGAAAGGTAAGGAATCATGACGTCAAACCGAGATAAAACTCATTATTGCTCCTCTGGTGAAGGAAATCACAGAATCTGAATTCTAGCTTTGCATATAAATTATTTTCTGAAGACAACATACACAGCACGAGACGCATCGGACCTGGCGAAAGTCACTAGTCCATTTGCAAGAACCCCTTACCTTGTCGGGTCCGGTTCGTGCGCGATCTTCGCAAGTGAACACGACTCATTAAATGAATAAATAAAAACACGCGGAGACACGGACAAAGAACTTCCCGGTTCACGCTGCTCCCGGCCGCACGATCTCGCCAAGTAGGCCTAGCAACAAAGCATCGAGAGAAATAAATTTGCATTATTCGGTAGCCTTTGGAGGTTCAACGGCCTCGTTTCAACCGGTCTGTCGTTAACGTATTCCGATCCCTGGGCCCGGCTTCGAACCGCGAGCGAAGCGGGTGGTCGCCACCGCGCCGCCCCGCGCCACTCCGCGCCGCCCGCGCCGTCCGGGGCGGCGAGATGCGATGGCCATCACTTGCTTGGCTTTCACATGCGCCCCTCGCGCCGCCCTCCAAACAGACTCTCGTCAGCGAAGGAAAGCACTGCAATCATATTATAAATAAAGATAATTAAATAAGATATATATATATATATATATATATATATATATATATATATATATATATATATATATATATATATATATATAAGACGGCGGCGCTAGCCGAATTCGTTTATTATGTTCCGTGAATTCACGGAGGCTAAACGAATTCGAGACTCGCGGGTTCTTGGTTGGGTGACCGGCCAGGAACCCCGGGATCTAACGTCGTCGAGCCCCTGGCCGAAGGGATAAAAGGCACTGACTGACTGCGACGTGACGAGACTTGACTAGCAAAGTAATTAACGGAGGATTGCTCCAAAGAATGCGCTCAACACCCCTTAAGGGGCTTGGAGACGCGTTGGCAAGATGTAGATGCAACAAATTCCAAAAAAACAAAAAAGATATTAATATAATAATATATTTTATATAATGACATATGGTTGATTTTTTCGTGTTTCCGGGCGTGTCAACGGATTTGGTCCCGTAAGTGTAGTGCATGTTCCTGATTATTCCCGTGAGTGTAGTGCATGTTTCCCCCCTCGCGAAATGGCGGTGATCTTCTCCCGCTGGATGGCCCCGGGGGGTTCCCCAGATCCGGCGCGCCTACCGTCGGGCTCCCGGCATATGTGGTTGTGTAGTGCACGTTAGTGTGTGTGTGTGTGTATGTGTGTGTGTAAGGTGAGAGGATAGGACAAGAAAGAGGAAGGAAAGATCGCGCACGGTCCGTGGCCCGTTTGTAGGGTACTGCTCCGGCATTCGCCTGGTGTTGATCGGAGAAACCACGGAAAACTACCGATCAAAGCAGCCGGCCGCTAGAATTCTCCTACTGACAGCGACTGAATTTGACCTTGCTGAAAAGCTAGTGTCGAAAATCCTGCCGCAGTGAGGACTCGAACCTACGATCTCTTGGTCAGAGGCGCTGCCGTAACATCAGTTGATACACTGAGCTGCCGCTCCCGGTTATAATAATATCATTATAATTATATAATAAAATATATTAATAATATAATTATATATAAATATCAGCCTCTGGGATGGCTCATGGCTAGCATACCAGCTTTCCGTGCTGTGGTTCCCGGGTTCGATTCCCGTCGAAGCAAAAATACAGTTGTAGCATTCGTTTAAAATCGTCCCAGTTCCTGTAGCTGTGTGACGAAGAAAAGCTCAAACAGGCGGATCTTGCAAGATGTGAAGAGAATACGTCATGGTCCCCACATGTCGCTCTTACCCCCACGCATGGGAATTTAACTACGCCCAGGCCAGAGGGACACCAGTGGCTGGCCGGCGAACTCGGTTTGTCGACCCTATAACCCTAAATATACATGTAAATAGTTACCATATCATAAATATATCAATAAATAATTGAAAATCAATCAACAATCGTAAGAACATTATCAAAATCTTAATCGACAATCATAATCAAAAATCAAAAACACTATGTAGACAAAGGTGTCTATATAATGTTTCTTGTAGGTAAGTGGTTCCTCAAGACTATCACATTTTTTCTTTCTCGCCCTTACTTCGTGAGAAGAGAAAGTACTGTAATTGTGCACTAGAAACCTCAAATTTTCGACAGAAAAACTCTTATTGCCGGGCCAAGGTACCGAGAATGTGGATAAATCTTGTTCCTGAATATAGTAATTAACTTCCTCTAATTTAGTATGTAGCCAGAATCTGTTTTGTGAGTCCTTGATACCGAAAAATCGATTGTCGGAATGACATCTGTCTGTCCATTCGTCTGTGATCAACGCTAGCGCCTAAACCGTCCCGCCGATTTTCTCCAAAATTGTGAGATATACCAAACAGTCCAAGGAAATATTTGACGTAAAATTAGAGAGACAGTGAATCATTTCATGAATATTAGAACTTGGGTATGAATATATGAGTAATATTACATATTTAGATATGTATACGGTAGCCATGATTATGGAGACGAAAATCAAACGTAAATATTACAACGCGAATTTCAGACCTCATATGCGTTTGAGACTGAAAGGGACGATGGATATTCGCGTTGAATGCTTATGCCAGCGATTGAACATATCTGACTTCAGAATATAAATTTGTATTAGATTGTGTCAAATGAATAATCACGAAGGAATATACGACCAAAGGTGACTAGTTTTAATACCAGTGTAGGCATCAGGTCGGAATAAGTGACTGCGAATGAGAAAGGCCAAAGACAAAATTGATTACAAAAACTTTATCAAAGAAGTGAAAACGTAGTGACATGTTATTTTAAGACCTGTAATTTTCAAAGAGGGGGTTCAAACGCGAAAGTCGACCATGTAAGCGTATATTAATGAAGTCTGTGGGCACGGATAATCGAGAACTTATGATTTCGTTTGATGAGAGATCGAATAAGTAATGGGAGGCTGTCTGATTTCAAGTGTAAGTGTGTTTAATTTTTTTCAAAAAAGAATTCCATTGACGTTATTATTCGAGAAACAGGACGTTCAGACAACGCGGATAAAAAAGTCGAAGTAGAAATGTCCAACTGAGACAACCGCAGATTAATTTATGCGTAAATAGTTTATATTATCCTTAATGTTATTAGATTTAGAAGTTTAAATGCTGAATAATTTCATTCTCTCAATAATTTTGTTTGTATATAGTAGAACACGTAATTAATAATTGTATTGGGCGGGCGACGATTGTGAATTATCGGATTTCAAGAGCAAGAAACATGAATATTGATTTGTGGAGGACTTTAATCACTCCATGCGGTGGAATTTATTCTCGAGGACATCTCAACGAACTGTAAGCGCCACGAAAAACGCCGCGAAGTCAAAAGTATGAAATTCTTGAAAAGAACTATTATTGAGATATTGTAGACCCCTTAACGAATTAAAAATTTATCTCAATTAAAATGAAATGTCAAGAATTAATTTAGAAAGTCTGAATTATGTAATTTAGTACCCAAGTTAAAATTGTTACTATTTGAGTCGTAATAACTGTTATGAATATTTTATTGAAAAAGTCTGATTATTTGATAACTAATTCGCAAACCAAACATTTTTAAACATACATTTTCAAGAGTACGCAATCTATACTAGATTTTCGTAAAGCGTAAGTATTTAAGGAATCGGGCTTCGCAGGAATTATGCAAAATTAAGTTACTAGAAATCAGGATATGCTTAAAACGCTTTGAAAAAGTTACAAACGGCGTGTCTAACTTTGGGTCACATTTAGAGAACGTTTCAATTGATATTCCTCGATTTATATGAACTTGAGGTTCTCAGAAGTTGAAACAGATATTTTGACTTTGGGGCACTTTATAAGAAGCCTTACAACATTTTCAATTGTTTTTGAAAAATGGCTCAAATTGTTTTGATTAAATTTTGTCCTCAGTGCGAAGGACGCTCAAGAGAATGGTGCAGGTCTCATTTTCGTTGAAATCCGTTTTTTTTATTGCAAAAATTTAATTTTTTCATCGTTTTCCAACAACTACAATATTGAAGATAATATTTTTTCGTTACAAAACATGTCGCTGAAAGACAGATCTTGAAATAGTCATGAACAATTTTTCGAAAATATGCGTAGTTTTCGTGTAATTTTACGTTTAATATAGGCAGTTTTACGTAAATATATTTATTATATTTTAATTGTTTTAAAATATTTATTTTCATTGTTATTTTCTCACAAACGTGTTCAAATTTTTTAAAAAATGTTATCCTCCCAAGAATTAAAGAACTGCAAAAAAATTGGTGCTTGTCTCATTTCCTGTGAACTCTCTATTTTTCCGAAAGCTGTAAAATGTTAACGATAACAAAACTATAAAATTGACGATAGAGGTTTTGCCTTCAACAAAATCTGTTCTAAAAAATCAGCTCTCTGAAAAAGGTAGTGAATTTTTTAGGGAAACGATAGTTTTCCTATAATCTGTGCTTTAAATTTATGTAATTAATTTTTTTTCAAAAACTGCTCTAAATTTTTCCTTCAATTTTTTTTATCACATATGGAACAAGAAGCGCTTAAAATAATTTTGAAGGTCTCATTTTCGTTGTGTTATTTTTTATGATAAAATACAAATGTATCTAAGCAGTGGTAGAAATTACATCACTACTAACATAATATTGAGGTAGGGTATCTGAGTTTTACTCTAGGCGTTTCTTTTAATACAAACATCGATAAGACAAAACTCTTTAATGGATTCTTGATAATTCACAAAAGAACAGTCAACCTCCAAAATTCATTGCCTAGTAAGAAAACAGAAAAAAATGTTATAAGCAAGAACAAATGATTGTTAATTCACTATTGGAAAGGTAGTAAAATATGTTAGTTATGATGGAAGTTGGCATTTCACTTGAACGACAAATAGGATATTAAAGATATTTTTGCAGTTTGGGTCATTGATGTTTCCTTACAGAGAACATTTATAAAATTGGTCAAAATTTCAAAATAGCGAATCATATAAAGCATAGAGACGTGAGCTGAAGGAATCTCGCCATACCACATGATACGAATTTAAATGGTACAATTTCGTTTAGTTCCGCTTGGAATATGCTTGACTTGATATATGTTTGTTCCCCAAAAAACTGATTTACATTACCTGTTACATCCCTACCTCCTCTTGGACTTGCCCTGGTTCATTGGCTATTACCATATATCTCATGGATCAAAACTTTCCATTTGCATGCAAATTACAGCAACTTGTTTGCATTACATATGATTTTAACCCATTCGCTTATTTCTCATGAAAATTCACCTCCATCTCTGAAATTGTATTGTTACTCTTTTATTTTATTAAGACAACAAACATCCTCGGCCCCAACACAAATACATGCTAATTGCGCTATAAGACGGAGTAATTTTCGTCACGTGAACAAATATTTAAATTGTACAACGCAAATATTTATTTTCGGAAAGCGGACTCAGTAGCAGGACAAGAGCTCCGACTGAGGGAAAACAGACATTTTAAATACCGCGCATTTAAAATTGCGAGCGAGCCTTTTAACAGTTAAAAAATTTAACACATTTTATATGCTCCCTAGAGGATTTAGTTGAGATTGTGTGTGCTTTTAGTTTGTCCATTCGTGCAGACCAAGCTTTCGGATTAAATAATTCCCATCGAAATATGGTACAATGGGTGGGATTTTTTTAAAAAAATACGCCGCCCCTCCTGTCCTCCCTTCCGTTGTTCCAGGGGAACTGCAAAAATCTGCTAGAAGCTTCGAGAGCAGCGGAAACTTCAGCCATGCGCTAGCGTGTGACGCGCAAAAACAGCAGCCTGGCAGAGGCAGGGCGGGGTGGCGGCGATGGCGCGGGGCGGGGCGGGGATGGTGGGGGGTGGGGGAGGGGAAGGCGGGGCGCGTGGGCGGGGTCGGCCGCGCCGCGAGCGCGTTAATGCTCCCCGCACGCCTCTCCTCATAACGGGGGTTCGCGATCGCCGGGCGACGCTGTCTCAGAGGTTCACTTCGCTTGACATGTAATCCCGGAAATTAAGGCCAATGTCATATAGGTTTTTCGTCAGAGTGGGGATTAACACAATAAAAAGAGGACTACACGATCGGCGAATCGTGCATCTTAAACGTAGAAGAAAAGTAATCCCTGTGGCGTAAGACGAAAGAGGATCGAGTGTGGCGCATATTTCGGTTTCTGGACAGCACGCTCGTCGGCTCTGACAAGGGAAGGTAATTATTGCCACACAAAAAAAAGAAAAGAAAGAGAGCAAGCGCGCAGGCAATGACAGGAGAGCGCCGAGAAATGCATCAAGGTGGCCTTAAAACGTCAAAGCGAATTTTCGCGAGGCAGTCGAAAGCGGCCGGGGCGGGGCGTGGCGGGGTGGGTGGGATGGAGGCCGGGGCAGGGGCGGGGGCGGGGGCCGGGGAAGGTGAGTGGACGGGCAGGCGAGAGAAGCTGAGGAACAGGTTGGCGTCGTCGGCGCGTCGAGAGAGGGAGGCGCGGCGGCGGCGAGCCACACTTGACCTGAGCGCCGGCCGAATCGCCGGGGGCGATGGGGCCGCCTCCCCGCCGCCGCCGCCGCCGCCGAGCGCAGCCCGGGGGCGGCGCAGCTCGCAGCCGCCGCCGCCGAGTCGATGACCGCGGCCAGTGACGTCATCGGAGCGAGGATGGCCGTCGGATCTCGGGCTGCGGCTGCTTCAGCTTTCCTCGGCTGCACCCGCCCGCGACCGTCCCCCCGGCGCCCCCTTGTGAAAGGCACGTGGCGGCGGAGGCGCCCTTCTATCCAGACGGGAGGAAAAATCGTCGTTTCCGCGCTCTTAAAACATTTTCTTTTTTTAGATTTCCGCCCCGCTCGTTATTCGTTTTCCCGGCGGCGGCGGCGGGGGGCGGGGGCGGGGCGGGTGAGGACGGGGCGCTCGTCCTCGGCGCTCAGCCGGCGTCTCAGGGAGGACGCTTCGCTGCTAATTGTGCGCGCCTCCGCCGCCGCCGCCGCCGCCGCCGCTCGTGTCCACGCGCGGCGCTCGCGTCTCGAGCGCTCTCGGCGGCAATTACAAGCAACTCCTGCCGGCTTGAGAGGCGCGCTCCTTTTTTTGGAGAGTAAACAGGTCTTTATATTTCTCTTTTTGCCTCCTCCTGTCAATATTTGCTTATTCTACTACTTGTTCTTCCTTTTTTTTCTCCTTATTCTTTACTATTTGTTATCGCTAACAGCTGTTTAATCGACGAAAAAAGTTGTTAATTATATAGCGGTTTACATCCATTATGTCCTCGGGGAACAGACACTCGATATAGTCTCGAGGGAGATACAGTTTTATTAGACTGCGCTACAAATTGAATACGGCGTTAGGAATTCGTTTTTTCGAGTCGGTTCCTCGGGGAGCTGGAGGGGTGGGGTGGGGGGGGGCGCCGCTGTTTGTTTTGCCGCCGCTTCGGGGGCTGGGCGCCGCGCCGCGCCGCGCCGCGCCGCGTCGCGACAACTGCGCGCTTATGATCAATACACGCGACGGCTGCCACCTGCGTCTGCGGCGGCGGACGGACGGACGGCGCGTCTGGCGAGTGCGTGTCGCTCGTGTGGAGGCTCTTGTGGTGAGGGTGCTCGTTGCAGAAACTATCCTTTTGGTCACATGAGGCAGTATCTTATTCAGAGTTGCTGTTTGTTAAAATAGAGGCGTGAATATCTTTATTTGACTAAAAATACAATATATATATATATATATATATATATATATATATATATATATATACACACACACATATATACATATAGATCTATATAAGTTATATATATATATATCTTTATTTGACTAAAAATACAATATATATATATATATATATATATATATATATATATATATATATAAAAACTATTCTAAAAACGGATATTTTTTTACAACATTTTTCTTTTCCTTTTTTTTTTACAAATTAACGTTCAGAGTATTTGTCTCAAACCTTATTGGGAGCCTTTTCACATCAGGGGTGAAGGCCGGTGGAATAAGAATTCTTTAACATTTTTTTACCAAACACAACAGAAAAAGTATTTTATAAATTTTAATTTTTTTTTTTTTTTTTTTTTGGAGGGGGGTCTTTTATCCAGTCACTCTTTACATTCGATGGGACGCATCTTTAACCATACACTGGAATCCAACACACTTGGGGGCTCCTCTGATTTGGGGTCAGCAGAACGCGGCGCTCTCCTAAACAACACATGCATGAGAGACAAGGGGCAAACCACCATGCCCAAGGCAGGTCTTGAACCCGCGACCCTTTGGACCGAAGCGCTGAGTTGATACACACTTTTAGCCATCTCGGACATCCAGATTGCGTAAAATTCAGTTAAAAACTATAAAAACAAGGGGATGGTTGGGAAATTTCAGGAAAAGAATTGTAATTCATTAATATGCAAATAACTGTTTAGTGGTCTTAAAATGCTCCTTTAATAAGTATCACAAGTGTTTAGAGACGGTTGGATTTCCAGGTATTTTCGTTTGATGTTTTGAAAGTATTTCAAGGGATCGTGTATACTTTGTGGCAGAGAGAAAACGATGAAAAATTTGTACAGCGTTTTTTATTCTTGAGAGAAGACTCTGACCCTTCTTGTCACTAGTGTGAGTTACAGCATGTATGAGCAGAGAAACTGGACGTGAAGAAGATATACACGCTGCGAATATTGTTTCATTAAAATAATGAATTCACGAAATTGAAAAGAAAATGAAAACTCAGCGATAAATGAGGTTACATATAGTGTTTTTTGTTCATGTTTATGGATTTAAGAACGCTTATCAGTTTTTCGAAATTTCAGGAATATTTAGTACAATACTTTCCATAAAAAGAAGAAATGAATATTTGAAGATATGGCTGGTATATTCAATACAATTAAATACAAGCTTCTGAAACAAAATAAATTCAAAAATCGACTGAAATATTCCGGACCAAATATAAAACTTACAAATTCGCAATTAATTTCTTGTGATTTCTTTATTCTTAATGATAGATAGTTCAAAATTTTGTAATTGATTTACTTGTGTTTCGATGGATTTGGGATAAACTTTTTACCTCGAAATACGTAACCAGTATGAGGGTTTGTTGACACCTTGAGGCTGAGTATTGCTAATATTAATGGAACTAAGAGTGAAATGAAACATGTCAGTGAAAACGAAAGAACCTTGAAATGAAGAATGTCCCCCGAAAAACTCGCTAATAAAGCCGGTTTTTTCGTCCACAAAGTCAGCTTGGAGCAATCAGGATTTGAATACTGGTATTCAGAGGTGGCAGGTGGAGGTTGTACCCATTACCACTGACCCGTCTATGTTGACTTGACTGCCCGAAACATCGAGAGCAGATCGAGTCAGAAATGCTCTCAAGAAAGGTGTGATTTTCCTAGTTTAATTCAAGAAAACGTGTCAACCAGTTTCAAATGCTCAGGGATTACTAGCAATTTCGCTAAAGATGAAAATAAAAACGTAGAAAGCTGCAAGAAAAATGAATGCACATGTCACATGATAGATGCCATCCAGTTTGATTACTCATGAGAATGAAGCCCTAACAGTTTCTGAGATGCGGTTGAGCAAATAAGAAGGTGGAGGAGGAGCTGAGGGGGTGTTGGCTTTGGTGATGGTAGTTGTGTTGGTGGTGGTGGGAGAGTCGCGAGGGACGGGAGTGCGTTGGCGAAACAGCGGTGGCGGTGACGAGCGTTGAAGGGGGCGGCGGCAGGGGAGTGGCGGAGGACGGGGGGCAGGAGGCGGCGAGGGCGGCGAGGGCGGCGAGGGCGGCGAGGGCGGCGAGGGCGGCGAGGGCGGCGAGGGCGGCGAGGGCGGCGAGGGCGGCGAGGGCGGCGAGGGCGGCGAGGGCGGCGAGGGCGGCGAGGGCGGCGAGGGCGGCGAGGGCGGCGAGGGCGGCGAGGGCGGCGAGGGCGGCGAGGGCGGCGAGGGCGGCGAGGGCGGCGAGGGCGGCGAGGGCGGCGGGGGCGAGGAGCTGCGCCTCGAACTGTGAGCCCTGGGGCGACCGGTGGCCGCCCCGCCCCCGCCTTCCGAGTCACCTCCGCTGCCCGCGCTTTCTAACGGCGCCGAGGCAGGTGCGGGAGCGTGAACCGGCGAGAGGCGGCCCCGCTCCCGCTCCCGCTCGGATGCTGCGTCCATCAGCCGCTTTCGCGCCGCCGCCCACCCGGCGCCCCTCGCCGCTAAGTGCTCGCGTTAGGAGAGCGGGGCAATAAGCTAATGACTTCATTCCCTGCTTAGATATACGAATTACGAGAAGGCACGAAGGGGAAAAGAGAGCATGGAGTCTTTAATTTTGTACCCAGAGGATATTGGAAAAGATTTGATATGTGAAAGGTCGATTCTTTGGGCATCTTTCATTTTTTAAATCATTCAAATCATACTTACCCATTCTCTTCAATGTATTTATTTAATTTGTCCCCATCTTAATATTTCATTTCTTTCTACCTACTAGATATTAGTCATCCAGATATTTGACCATTTCGATGGCTTATATTATAATTATTCACTGGAAAAAAGGATCACACTAGTATGTTTAAATTTCAGTATTAGCAGTGTCTTCAAAAGTCCTCCTTAGCATGTTTCTTCAAAATTCTTCTGCTTTTTTTACTTCTTTTGTAGTGATTTATAAATTTCATCTCAATATTATTATTAGAAGGATTCAAAATATTCGAGAGATTTGAAGAATTAGTGTACCTCGAGTTGATGCTTTATATTGCTGTAAAAGTCGAATTCGTCCTATGCAGAGAAAGGGTTAGGGTTTTTTCTGAAGAGACTCTGCGTTACACTTCAAATTAATTAATTTTTACACATCGTATAAAAAGTCTCCTAAACATGTTGTTTATCATACTCTGATCATAACAATTTACAAATACATGCATATTTTATAAAGTTGCAATTCCTAATTGTAGTGGGTTAATTGAACACTCACATTATTATTATTATTATTATTATTATTATTATTATTATTATTATTATTATTATTATTATTATCCCCTATGCGGCAAGGAATAAAATCACTTAAGCTCTTATTTATACAGTACCAGCAGAACTATTTTGCAAAGGTTGAAGTTCGTTTGTTTATGCCCTATTCATTAACACTGATGCAGCATATCCTATTTAAAGAATGGAAAACAGAATTCGTTTACTCCGTACACTTCACTTCACTGTTTTGACACAATGAAGAACTTCAAGAAATAGTGCAAATCCTTTAAATATTCCACTTTCCAATATATATACGTATGAGTAGGGGCGATTTTGATGACCTCAAATATCGCCAAAAGGTTAATAAGATGCTCTAAAATACTTTAAAAATTCGTAAAACCAAAGAAAAATGACGTAAAAAATCTTATCAAAATCAGTTCGGATGAACAACTCAAGCTGTTGGATACGTTAATCGAAGTTTCTTCCATTCGTTTGAGTGAACTTAGCTTTCAAACTTTTGGTTTGGAATATTCTTTACCAGGAAATCTGTCTTTAGTTATCCCGACATCGGCCGAACCTGCAATAGCGCTGATACACGTCACAAGAATTACAAACTCACAACTGCTGTCAAAACAATTTCTGAGCGAACAAATCGAATAGGCTATTGAATAGTTCTGTGAAGAACATTTGTTGCATCTAGTAAATATTATTTGAAGTAAGTACCATTCAAAATGGCATTACAATCGATGAAATCAGCAAAAAAAGCATTAAAATGACAGTAAAAGGTAAAAAATGACTTAGTCGAAATCGACAAAAAATGCAAAATACTGACCTACAAAAATGGACATTTCCTTTTGTGTTAATATAAAATGAATTTTTATACTAAACGGCATTGTTCTAAAGTGAAAAGAAAAAATGTCATTTCATTAAAATCCGCCCCCCACATATGAGGTTAGCAATGATCACTAATATGTCGTATTTGAAAGAGGAGACTCAAAATTATTTTTTCCGTTCTCTCGCCAGCGTTGGACGACGACCAGCGCAGCTCAGAATGGGGCAGCGCTCCGCGGCCGATAAGCGCTCCACGCTCTGCTCCGAGGTCGAGGTCATTTCTCTTTGACCTCAGACCCTCGTGGAAATGACAAGAACGCCCGCGTCTTCGTGTGAAAATAATGCACATCATCGTCTTCCATTCGCCAGAAAAGTTGATGTAAGAGTTTTTTTGGAATCATGAAACTCAAGAAAACGACAACTACGTTCCCGAAATTAATAATTAAATTTGTTCTGGCAATTGGTCGCCCCGAACGGGATTCGAATCTGGGCCTTCTGGTTTACGCCCAGCCGCTCTGACCAATACGCTACCGAGACTCTCAATCCTTTGAACAGTTTTCACAAGATGTGTATCGCCCCTCGTCCAACAAGGTGACAGGGAAGGTGAAAATTTCATGTTCCGGAGATTGTATAAAAATCTTTGAGCAATTGGACGCAAGATGGGAACATGTTGTTCTAAGAATAGTATTACTGGTTGTAGGATGTCAAAAAGATTTTTCGGATAGAATGTGTCCGTAAGAAATAATCAATTAAAACACGAACGAGTCGCTATAAAATGTTGCGTTATGGGGCGACATCTGGTGGCGCACCAGAGGTTTGCGTTTGTGCACAGCCTCACAGTGGAACACGCCTCACAGTGGAAGTCCGTCCGCCTTCGGGAGTCTTCGCTCCCCCTTTGGGTCGAGTTCCCTTGCCTGCTAGCTCGGTAAAAGCCTCAACGGCCTAGGTACTCGCTCCAGGCAAGGCAAACCCACCTGCCTTCGCGCAGAGCTCAGAAACCCATTCGCAGTGCTCGGAACTCGAGATATGCAGAGACCGAGATTGGTTATTGGGTGGTTGGTTGGTTTGTTAGTGATTCCCGGCGCGTCAACAGCTTAGGTCATACGTCCTGTAGTGCATGTTTTTTCCTCGGGAGGTGGCGGCGTTCTTCCCCCGCTGGATGGCGAGATCCGGCGCTGACCTATCGTCAGCTAGCGGTGTTTCCCACTAACCAGGACTCTCCACCAGCGGCGCACCGCCCCAGCCGGGACAAGCTCTACGCTCCCGACCGGTCTCCCGGCATATGTCGTAGTGTAGTGCATGTTAGTGTAAGTGTGTGTAAAGGGAGAGGATAGGACAAGGAAGAGGAAGGAAAGATCTCGCGCGATCCGTGGCCCGTTTGTTAGGGTACTGCTCCGGCATTCGCCTGGTGTTGATCAGGAAAACCACGGAAAACTACCGATCAGAGCAGTCGGCCGCTAGAATTCTCCTCCAGACGGCTACTGAATTCGACGTAGCTGAAAAGCTGGTGTCGAAAATCCTACCGCTGTTAGGACTCGAACTAGGACCTCCGGGTCAGAGGTGCTACAGTGACAAACCAATTAAGTAAAAAACTTCTGAATATATCCACATGAAATTTACACAAATCATCGATACTATCCTTGGAATAATTTTGTTTTTGTTTTACCGTGATATCTCAAACAGTTCTCAAGAAGTTTTTGTTAATATTCATTATTGTATATTTATATTATTAATATAGTTATATAAAATAATAATAATTCGAAGAATACTTCGAAATAAACTATAGATACTGTCGGGCCAAAAGACAACTCGCTGTCGGCCAAATGAGCACCTGAAAAGCTCTAATGTGAGTGATGAACAGATCGTCACATGCAGTTTACTCGCACTCTTATACAGGATGATTCAAAAATACATTTACAATCTGTGAGTATGGGATTCTTACACAAAAGAAGACAAAAAGTTCTGATCAACATGTGACCCTCACTCCTTCGTTTTCTCCTTATTAATTTATTAATGAATGTTTATACTCGACACCCTTCCAGGGCCAAATCCACAACTTCATCCATCTATGCACTCGTTCTTATAAGCGATGTTGCATGGCTGTATCAGATGGCGTTTCCAGACCAAAGACAGCTGAGTCATCCAATCTTTGGTGCCGTTTATCGCGCGTTGCTGATACAGGAACCGTTGCCCAAGACTATTGATCGAGGAAGACCAAGAGTTGCTCAAACGCCTGACCACGAAGAACAAATTCTACAGTGTGTCGAAGATGATCCAGGTATCAGCACAAGACACGTACCCCTGACGCAAGGTACATGTCAAAGTAAGCATTGAGGATACTTCACAAACACTTGTACCCGTATCATCTTCAGCGTGTGTATGGCCTTTCGCTGGCCGATCATCCACCACGGGAGAACTTTTGCCGATGGTTTCTAGCACAAACAGTCAATCCATTATTTGCCTTGTCAGTTTTGTTTGTCGACGAGGTTTGGAAGAGAATTTCCACAACCAATACATAGGGGTACATCATAATCTTCATGCTACAGTTCAGGCTAGACATCACAACATTCAGATTAATGTGTGTGCTGGAATTGTAGATGACTGTCTGGTAGGTTCAGAAGTTTTCTCAGCACGTCAGCAGGTGCTGTCTACAGAAACTTTATTCAGAACATGTTTTTAGAGGAGCTAGATACCAGCATTCAATTACGTTTCCTCGAGTTTACAAGACATTCTGAATGAAATTGATCTATTTTTATTTTATAAATTTTTACATATTTGGGTATAATTACATATGTTTACATATTTTACCTATTACGACACATCTTACTATTTCGCTACATTTTAATATATTTATAGTCAAGATTCGCAACATTTCAGATGCCGTTTAAATATATGTTACGGAATCCTCTTTCTCACAAATCAACTGTGATGCTGTTGCGCTGCTATTACCACCATATCTACGCTATGAATTGTCAAACTTACCCCTTTCCCCCTCCGCTTACTGCGTACTTGCGAGTCAAGGATGAGCGGATTTTTATGAACAAAAAGTAATTTCACCACGTGCTTGCTCATGTTTCAAACAGCTAATTCGCTACTCGATCGAAAACTAACAAATATTTTTTTACAGAAAATTGTCTTACCACATTGTTTAATTTAGAGGGTGGGATATATACCTTTAACCATCTCCCCTGGGATCCATCACTCGCTGAAAGATACTACTCTTCACTTGTACACCGGCTCCTCGTAAACATTGTAATATATACTATGAACGTATTTTATATTTGGAATACAATTGTTACATGTGGTGAAGTCAAGTGTACAATTACTTCAGTAGAGATACAACATACTTTCAGCCACTCCAAATCCTTAAGAACTGATCGGCGACGTTCTATGGTCCGAAAATGCTTGTAGAGAACAATTTTAAACACAATAATGAATTTTTATTTTACATATTTTCTATTTTTTCTTACATGTTTTCTACCTTTTTATTTATGCCTTTATAAAAAATAAGTACATACATATGAACACATTTTGCATTTTTTATTACAATAAACTCCGTTCCCTATTCAAAACACTCTCTCAGACATTCTACGCAAAGATGTGCCTCTGCAAATAAGATAAAATATGTGGTTTATGCATGTTGGTGCTCCAACACGTTCGAATCTCATTGTTTGAGATGCACTGGCTGGCGTCTACCTCGACAGATGGATAGGTAGAGGAGGATCATTTCCATAGGCTGCACGATCTTCCAATCTCTTTTGGATTTTTTCTCTGAGGACACCTTATACAATTGGTTTATGCAGTCGACACTCCGGATGAAGAAATGTGTTATGGAAACCTACAAAACCATTCGACGCCATCCGCGAGTATTTAAAAGGGTGCGACAGTCCATGATTCGACGAGTGCATGCACGTCTAGAAACAAGAGGAGGTTCTTTCGAGCAATTGTTATCAGTTTTATTTGTTTACAAGTTGTTATGCGTGTTCATCAATATATTAATAACGAGAAAAGAAAAGGTTGTGGGCCAATCCCGTTGCCGAGATCGCTAAGCTGTAGTGTCGAAGTGATCTCGGACCGAAGGATCGCTGGTTCGAGACCCGTCTCAAGCGTGGTTGTATTTGTATTTGTTCTTATCATTATCGTATCATTTCATCTTCACCGTTACCATGACTTTAACTTCAATAGAGGTTGCTAATGACCTAGATATTGATGCGAAGTTAAATAAAAAAGGGGTTGTGGGACACGTGAACATATGAACTTTCGTCATTTTGTGTAAGGAATCTATGCCAGAAGTTTGTAAAAGTATTTTTGAAGCACCCAGTATGCATGATAATGGTGTTCTCTCCTTTATTTCAGGATTAAATTCGTAGAAGATTGTAAATAATTCTGAAAAGATGATCTTTATGGCAGATAAATAAATGAGGGTTGTTTTATGCCATATTATAAAATGCAGGCCTGGTGTATCATCAATAGGTCATTAAAAAAAAAAGTAGATAACAAATATTAACTTGGTTATTGATCATTGACAATCAATAACATGAAATATTTACAGAAGCCAGTGTGTGATGTAATACATGTAAACCAAGAGAGCCTTTAGGAATACTGTTGGTTTTCTGCAATGTTTCAAATCCATTCAAATTGTGGAAATATTTTGAGTTTTTTCTGAATATTTAATTAGAAATGTTTCACGTTTTCCAGAATAAGAGATCGGGGGAACTTATTGCTAACTCACATACCAACAATTTTTGTCAGCCTGAGGAAAAACAAAGTTTTATAACAATGAGATGTGTCTTATTTTATACTCTTCTGACTACTTTCTACACACAGACAACACACACACACACACACACACACACACACACACACACACACACACACACACACACACACACACACTGTATATTTCGGTTTGTCTATAAGGGCCGATGCCATTAGATCATTGTTACACCTCTTACCGTATAAAATGAAAATTTTAAACAGTGCTAAAAACATTTCTGAGGCCACAAATCTCGTTAAGAAGGACGTTCGCGAATTAATTAAAAATATTCATTTTATACGACAAAAGATGTAACAATGACCTAATGCCATCGGTCACTATAGAAAAATCAAAGTATGATCACGTTTGTTCAGCATTTCGATCATGTTCGTTTTTAGGTAATATTCTAAGACTTTTGGTTTGGATTTATGATATGACGGTCGGGCAAGGCTCTACCTTCTCCCGACCAAAAATTCGTGTGACCAAGAAAAACATTTTTTAATCCCACGGCAAGATGTTTTTTATACATTAGGGAAGCTGTTTTTCTTAAAAAGGAGAAAAGGTTTTCCATACAAAAAGTGTAAGGCTGCGCAAAAGGAGAAAACGTTTTCATACAAAGAATTACAGTGATACCCAGAATCTACCCGTTTCAGATCATGAGACTTACCTAAGTTTGGTGTATGAAGTTTACCGATGGATTGTGTTTTTCAACGAAAACAATACACAAGGGTAGATGTTTTTAAAGTAGACGTAGATTTATATAAAAGTTTATTAGTAACAGGTATGAGTAGGTGCGGGTACAACCATTTATTAACATAGAAGTTCGATTACGTCGAGTTATTTTCAATGTATTACCCCTAACAATTCAATATTTTTCTAAGATATTTTTCATTTAAAAATTAAATAAGATTGCAAGGAAACGAAAACAAATATAAGGGAATACAAAACACATTGATAATCTTGATAAAAATATTTATTTTTACATGAATGACTTGCTTTTAATTCAATGCCAAAAATGAAATATACGCACACTCATTGAAAAGACAACACGAAAGAAAAGAACGTTATTCAATAACTAGTCACAAAGCTGAAAATTATGTAGTCCCGAATATGAAATAAATCACAATTCAATAATTTTAAATGGAGTAATATTTCGTAGCTGTAAGTTGCAAAGAATCTATTCTCAAAAATTTAGATGAATAAAATTTTTCATTTCTTAGATATAAATATTCCACGCTATTTCTTTGCACTCTAAGGGTTATACATCGTTGCAGCACCACTGACTTATCTCCGTTAGCACGAGGTCACTGATAGGGAATGGTCGGCATGTAATAATTGGCTTCGCTATGGAACATGGAGGAAGAGATAAAACGAGTTGCAAATTAACATATATGCACTAAACATACTGTGAAACTTACCTCGTCAGAAACTTTTATAGATAATTAGAAGTTCAGAGGCCATGCACATTATTACGAATGACTATCACGTTATTGTATTGAAAAACAAATGATCACTTCTGAGTGTGGGGGAGAAGGTTGATAAATAGCATTACAAACACTGTTTATGAATCTAATAAAAGTTAGTTCATATTTTGACTACGAAATAATTAAATTGAATTTCTGTTATTCACCATGTGTCTGTTGTTTGGAGTCATTCTGTACTTCTTCTTCTTGCTCTTCTGTCTGTCTTTCTCATCTTCTGCGTGTTCATATTTTTTTTATTATCTTCTTTTCATTATCATCATCTTCGTCATCATATTCTGCCTCTTTTTCTTCTTCTCTGTCTTCCTTTTTTTCTCTCGTTCTTCCCCTTGCGCTACAACCCCATTTCAAACTTCATATATTCAGTGTATACCCTGAATTGCTGGAATCTTAGTTCATCATCAGGATGGACCCAAATGGGGATGACGTATAGTCGATTGGTCGTTCTAAGAAAGAGAGAAAATACAGGAAATCGTGATGTTCATTGTTTTACTAAAACTAACAAGAAGGCTCAGTTTAACGCACGAGCGTGTGTACCTTTAATAACTAATGTTTCATATTCTTCGCTGCTGATGAAGCCACAGTTTACCGCGGGTGGCTCAGGGCATCAACTGATGTCACTGCAGTATCTACGACCGGGAGGTCCTAGCTTATAATTCCCGATGGTGGCAATATTTTCGACACTAGCTGCATTGCTAGGCCGCGTTCAGCCGCTGTCAGCATGAAACTTCTAGCGGTCGGCTGCTCTGATCGGTAGTTTTCCGTGGTTTCTCCGATCAATACAGGGCAAATGTCGAAACAGTACTCTAACAAATGAACCACGGAGCACGCGATCTTTCGTTCCTCTTCCTCGTCTTGTCTTCACTCCTTACTTATACACACTTACACTTACACGCCCCAAACTGTCACACATGCCTGGAGACCGGTCGGGAGCTTAGAGCTTCTCCCGGCCGGGGCGATACCCCGCTGGTGTAAGATACCTTGTCGAGAGAAACATCGCTAGCTGACAGTCGGCACTGGATCTCACCCTATATGGGTGAAAGATCACTGCCACATTTCAAGGTAAACACACGCACTACATTTACGGAACTAACGGCAGTAGTTGACGCGCCGGACTAGCAGTTGACGCACCAAGAATCACTAATCAATGGACTTGGGCACATCATGCCACTGGCCACTTCGTGCCTCTCGTTGCCCGCGGACACTCCCTCCCTCGCTTCGCAACGAACTGTTTTATTTATTTATTTATTTATTTATTTATTTATTTATTTATTTATTTATTTATTTATTTATTTATTTATTTATTTATTTATTTATTTATTTATTTATTTATTTATTTATTTATTTATTTATTTATTTATTTATTTATTTATTTATTTATTTATTTATTTATTTATTTATTTATTTATTTCACTTCAAAAACAGTTAAAACTGTGTGTGACGTGGTATGGGGAGAAGTGAATTGTGTGCACATTTTCAAAATTCTGTGATCCCTACACTAAGTCATATACTACCTAAATTTTGAATTTTTGAAAAGGAGAAAAAACAAAACCCCCATGTAATGAAATCTATTTTCAAGGATGAATAAGCAATAAATTTTGAATTTTGAAAGAGATAAAAACAAAATAACTCCCATGTAATAAAATCTATTTTCAAGGATAAATAGCAATAAATTTTGAATTTTGAAAGAGAGAAAAAATCCCATGTAATAAAATCTATTTTCAAGGATAAATAGCAATACATTTTGAATTTTGAAAGAGAGAAAAACTCCATGTAATAAAATTTATTTTCAAAGATAAATAAGCAATAAATTTTGGCTCTTATTACTTCCTGCCGCGACAACATGGAAACGATAATTTGAATAATTGTATTTCCACTAAATTCTAGAAGACGTGCACAGAAAATGAAGTTACATTTATGTCCAGAAGCAAAACAAGGGGCCATCTCAGCATTTGCTCAATGGATCAGGGAAACTGGACGAAAAACCTGATCGAGATGGGGGGCGGCGATTCGCAGCGCGGACGCCCACGTGGGCGCGCTTTATGACCAGGAGCCGACGCAGCCCATTAGAGGCGGCTGCGCAGCGGCTTATTGAGTCATGGTTATGACCAACCGCATTACAAGCGTACGAAATGCATATCGTTCAGTTAGCCGGCGGCAAGAGAACGGGCCCCTGCTCCACGAGAGCGCCCGATAGGCGGGGAAGGGTCGCGAGGCAGACTGACGCGCTGCGCGAAGGCCTTGGTGGCCACGCAGAACTGCCTCCCGGTCTAAAAGGGGCGTGTCACGTTGTTTATTTTTATTTTTCATTCTTAGTAACGTTTTCAATTAAATCGTCGAAATGAATTGGTATGGAGATCTCCAATAGATGAGAAGCAAGAGGTGGCCTAAGAAGATCTGGGCATGAACACCTCCAGAGCGGAAGAAGTATGGAAGACCACTAAGAAGTTGGAGAAAAGAGTGTCGAATACCCTGCCATCATCGGGACTAGAACCTAGGATCTCCCGGACAGACGCATCAGTTGATGCCTGAACCACTCCTAGACCCCACTTCCTCAACTCCCCACCTCTTCCTCCTCAACTCCTAGAGCCCCACCCACGCCGCCCCGGCGAGCGCCTCGTGGCCCCGAGGCGGCGACGACTGCGGAGATGGCTTTTTTGACGCTCGGCCCCGCCCTCACCCCTTCCTTCGCCCACTGCCGCCGCCGCGCCCGCCCCCGCGCCGCCCCGCGCCCGCCCCGCGCCCGCCCCGCGCCCGCCCCGCGCCCGCCCCGCGCCGCCCCGCCCCCGCGCCCGCCCCGCGCCCGCCCCGCGCCGCCCCGCGCCCGCCCCGCGCCCGCTCCCGCCCCGGGCCCGTCTCCGCGCCCGCCCCGCCCCCGCGCCCGTCCCCGCGCCCGCCCCGCTCCCGCCCCGCCCCGCGCCTGCCCCCGCCCCGCGCCCGTCCCGCGCCCGCCCACGCCCCGCCCCGTGCCCGCCCCGAGCCGCCCCGCGCCCGCCCCTGCTCCCGCCCCGCGCCCGCCCCGCGCCCGCCCCCGCATCCGCGCCCATTCCCTCGGCCTCGTTTCCGCCAAACACGCGTCCGCCCCGACGGTGCCGCGGCGCCCGTCGCTCGGCGGGGCCGCCATTTCCCGTGTGCGCCGCTGCGCCTGTTCGAACCCTGCCCTTCCGCGGGAGTGCTTCTGACGTTTTTCAACTTATCTCCGCCGCCGGTGAGCTTCAAAGCTGCCTTCACTCGCGGAAAAACTTGGACGGCGCCGCTCCGCGCCGCGCCGAGCGGTGTGGCGCGACGCCGCAGCCCGACTTAGGCAACTCGGCGCCGGCGCTGCCGATCTTCGGCTTTCGGCGGGGGCTCTCTGCGAGTTAAGCATGCAGCTCCGAATGAGATGAAAACGCCGATGATGAAAATGTTTGATTGCTAAGTCAAAGGAAACGGCTCTTTATTTTACTCACTCGTACTTTATAAAAAGGGATTGCAGATGTATACGAAAAAAATGTAAATAAAACACTCTGGTTGTAGTGAACTTCTGAGGACTCACATGTTTGGTTCACTATATCCGATGCTCTCAAAATTGAATAGAATTTCTCCACAAAGATTGATTTTATTAATAAAGAGATACAGCAAAATTCATTAACAGCATGAACTGAAAATTTCAGTTTCTTCATTTGCCCTAAAAATCAATTATTTTTAAATATTTGCTTCGTACATTTTTCATTTGTAATTTATCTACATCCTTCTCCACCCAGAGTTCGTGCTCTCTCCATACTTGATTCTCGATTGTTCTGTTTCTAAGTATCGTAATGCAGTCTTGACACATTTTAATGCCTCTTCCACTGTTGGAGCACCGTCCAAAACTCCGAAGGCACTTTTACTTGCCTAATAATATCCAAGATCCACTTAACTTCCAGGACGTTGTATTTCATACATTCACACGTTTCGTACGGCATAACCGAATCTTCTTATGCTTATTTGTAATGTAAGTGAAACGGGACAAGTGACTTCAGTTCACTATAACCGAGGGTTCACTATATCCGAGTTCACTATAACCGGAGTCGACTTTATTTGTTTAAAAAACACATTTTTTCATTGTAAATGTATTGCACTAGCTGTTTTCCATAGGTTGCAAGAAACGCATTTTAATTTGGTACTTTTGACTATATTTAAATATTTGTAGTACTATAATTGTTAAATATTGAATACAAGAACACTCGATTTATTGAACTTGAGTGTTTTCACTATAAAAACATTACAACCTTTTAACAACCATCAATGGCCACCTTTATTCATATACATAATTATAATATTCTGCCCCCTTGAAAGTCATTCTTTCTACTAATTATTTTACATCAATTATCTTGAATACATAACACAATTTTAAGCAAAGATTAATTATACAGTTTACAATTACTTATAAAACAAACATCACCTTTAAAGCAACAGAATATACATTTTGAATCGTTAAATGAATCAATTCCTTCATTACATGAAGGAATTGCACGCCTCCCTGCAGTTTCATCATGTAAATATAGAATGTACGAGAATATTCTTTTTGATACTTCTGGTAAATGTTGCAGTAGTTATTCGTAGTAATAGCAATAACCTCACTACGCCGTCTGGACCTGGACGAATCTTCATCACTTTGCCTCCGTGGGCACCCTAATAGAGGGAGAGTGTTCTCTAAGGGAGCACCAGGGAAACAACACTAATACGTTGACTCGAATCAAGATATTTAACTTTTTTGAAGTTCTTGGAGATATCCTCTCTACCACCACTGCCAAAGCTTTTGCGTAACATTTTAGAGATGTTTCCAACGAAACAAGCGATTATCAGGTTCTTGGCACAAGCTTGATTGCGTAGGCTGCGCTGATGAGACGCATGTAATAAAATGAGCGGAGGTTAAACTCGCAATTCGCTTGAATCATTTGGTAAGGGTGTTAAGAGGTTGAGAATTCAAAACAGACTCAATGTCGCACAGAGTGGTAGTTCAAGTTTCTTTAAGCGTTATAGTATGTCCTTGTATTTCTGTTCAAAATGTCTTTTCATCATTTCTTCAGTAGCTGCACACAGTCCTTCAGAATTATAATGGAGGAATAAATTGCCATTTGATATGTTGTCGAGCGACGTGAGATGCAATATTAATTGACTCTTTCTCCAGAAACTACAGTATCTCATTTAAGATATTTGAATAACAACAAAATGCTTTCCATTATCTCAAAAACATTTTTACATAAACTCCGTCATTGTTACATGTTAATGTGCTGCTAAAAATGCGTCCGTTGTAAGATCAGACACAAGCTAAAAATAAACGTATTTGATATTGAAGTAAGTAAAAATTGGTAGGTAGCCTTTGCATATATGCATTCTTCGTCTGTGGCATTCCCTGGATGAAATCTTCCTTTTGTGATCTTCTCCTTTTGTAACGTACGATCGAGTAACGTATGTGACTTTCTCTTCAGGCAAGTCTTCCAAACGCACTTCTCAAACAGTAGGATTAAAGCGAAAGCATTTCAGACACCTGTCTGCAATTTTAATGGAAGTTCTTCAACTAGAGACTGCATCTACGATCTGCATAAAGGATTCTGAATCCGGATTGAAAGAGTTCTGAATCCGTAACATAAGAACTTAATTTAATGTTTAATTCAGTTATATGGATATTCCTTTTGAGGTTTGACTGAAATGAGACAACCAGAAATGATGTTAACTTAACATAAATTAATTGCATACTATTCATTTTCATTCATTTTCAAGGGCGTATGCCATTGTCTCTTTGAAATGCCAAAATTATTTAAACAGCCAGTAAATAATTTTATTTTAGCTTTAGCAAATAATGTATTCATATGTGTATTATTAATTGTAAGAACTTGTTCATCTTGGCCAGTATAACTTAGATCATTCGTTATTATTTCGCATTTTTTGTCGTGTTTTTAGTTATGATTTGATCTATTGCTTTTTACTTTCTCGCACTTCCTTCGAGAGGAAAGTCACGTTATCTTGCGTTATAAACGGGAGAATTTTCCACAGAAAAAAACCTTATTACTGGGCCCTGGTAAAGACAAAGTAGATAAATTCTTTTGCTATATATAGTAAAATACTTCCTCTAACACATGGCGTTGCCAGAATTCATGTTTTGTGGGTCCTTTTTACCGAAAAATTGATTGATGGCAAAACGTCTGTAGTCAACGCACTTAAAATGTTCAGCTTACTTTCTTGAAAATTTGTATTCTTCATTCTATCTGAATCAACTACAGTATTTGGGAGTTTCAAATGGATATTTTGATTTTTGAAGGTACTTTACATGAAGCCTCAAAAACGTTTTCAAAATCTTCTCGAAAATGGCCAAATGTATTTACTAAACCTTGTTCTCGGATAGCATAATGGACGCTTAAAAGAATGGCGCATGTCTCATGTTCGTTAAAATCCCATATTTTTTTAAAAATTGCGAAAGTGCAATTTTTTTGTAGGACTTTCAATAACTAGTATAATATTGCAGATAAAGTTTTTCTCCTTCATGAAATCTGTTCTTTAAAGGCAGATATTGAAATAAGGTCAGTACAATTTTTCGAAAATATAATTAATTTTGTGCGAAATATAGACAATATATTTTAAACAATTTTTTCTCAAAATTCGCTCCAAATTTTTCTTTAAATTTTTGTCTCATGTATATCAAATGATGGTAAAAATATCATGCTAAAGTAACGTCACCACATGGCGGCCAGGTTCGACCATCTTTAGAAAGTAGCAGAGGGAAGTGCATCCGGTCGGCTAGTACAAAAGCTGTTAGTAGCTTTTGTCAACTGAAAAGGAGCTATTAACACCCCGGGACGCAAGTCGGCCGGGCAGAGATCCTGACCCCGCCGGCGGTCAGGGAGGCTGGCTGGCCATGTGGTCTCAGAGCCACCCACACGTGCAGAGAAGCTAGGGGTGGGGTGGGGACATGACCGCCAGAAGCTAGCCGGCCGGAAGGAGGTAGTTCGTTAAGAGATCGCCTCGCGTGCGGACGCAACTGCGGCCCGTTGGCGGTAGTGTATTCCTTGGACACTGCGAGTGCGTAGCACCGGGTGTCAGGACACCGGCGCGGTAAAGCGTCTGGGTGGAGGATGCACAGCCAGGAGATGGGAGCAGGGTGCGTGGAGTCGCGAGGTAGATTGCGAACGGAACCCCAGAGCTGTACATACTGTATAATATTCTGTAAATAAATATTGTAACTAGAGCTCGTGTCTGTGTAGTCATTTCGCTACCACGACGCCACAGACGGGGTTATTTAAATGGTGGCAGGGTCAACGAACCCAGGCAAGGGAAGCTGTGTTAAAATTAGTTAACAAATTTTAATAGTGCAGCGGCATAAGTACCCAGGCTGGGGGAGGAAGTATGCGGTTACGATAGACTCGTATATCGGTACTTGGATGAACTTTCGAGGGCTCACCGGTGTAGTAACGCACGGGGTTATTTAAATCGTAAAGGCATCGAAAAGGGCAGAGACTGGATCGTCGGACCGAAGAAAGAAGCCATCCCGGACAGGAAGGAAGGACGACGTCAAAGCCAACCGACGCCGATACAAGGACATCAAGGACACCGTACGTAAGTGTAGCCTTCGGCATTCATAGCGATCAGAATCAGGCATAATGGCATTTTTAGCAAAGTACCGGAAAGACTGTCTGGTGCAGGTCGCGAGAGAATTAGGAGAGTCTGTAAGTAATGAGAATACAGTGATCAGTCTCAAACAGATAATTCTAGATAGTGTTCATTACGAGGAAGAATTTGTCAAAGAATTAGCGAATAATTGTCAAGATATTATCGCGAGGAACGAGAAGAAAGGGAAAGAGAAAGGGAGAGGAACGAGAAGAAAGGGAAAGAGAAAGGGAGAGGGAACGAGAAGAAAGGGAGAAGGAACGAGAAGAAAGGGAAAGAGAAAGGGAGAGGGAAAGGGAACGAGAAGCAAGGGAGTTTGAACTGGAGAAGTTGAGGCTAACGAGGCAGACGACGACTATTTCGGAAGCAGGTACGGAGGCAAATTCTAAAGCGCACATTAAGTTATATCATGTAATGGATAAATTTAGAGGCGAAAAGGATGACATCACGGCTTATTTAAGTGTATTCGAAGCACAGGCCAATCAATTGGGCGTACCGGAAGAAGATTGGGTAATCAATCTTATGGGGTTGTTGCCGAACCAAGTCAACTCATGGCTTATGATTGAAGGTCGGGGAAATGCGACCGAATATACCGAGATAAAAGCAAAATTATTAGAAATGTATAAGTTTAATGCGGAAAAGTTTAGGCAACTATTTACTAAACATATGAAGCAGACCGGTACCACTTGGAACGTGTACGCGAGAGAGTTGCACAATTATTGTAAAGCAGTGGGTGGCGGGATTGCAAATATCTACTTTTGAAGCTCTTCTTGATCTAATTGTTACCGATCAAATGAAGCGGCGGGTTCCGTCCGAGATCAGGGAACATTTTATAGACGAATGGGGTACATTTACAGTTGCGTTGGACTTCGCAAAAAAATTAGATAATTATGAAAATAATAGGGCAGGATGGAAGAGCTTGTTTCCAAAGCACGGTAAGAAGGCAGAACCAGTTGCAGATATTACCCGAGTTCGGAGAAGCATAGTGCGAAGCCATATGATAAGAAGGGTGAAGTAAGAATAGATTTCGATCAGCCGAGCAAACGAAAATGTTTCTCTTGTGGCTCGACTCAACACCTTAAGCGGGACTGTCCAGGTGCACGAACCGGGGAGAAGGTTGGTCATGTGGCCGAGCAAGATGCGCGTGAATTATTTCGCCACACACGGTTTCCGGATTAATTAACGGAATCAAATCGGAACTTTGAGAGACACTGGTGCGAGTTTTGACATTGTTAATGAACGGCTGGTAAAAGATGAGCACATGACGGGCGAGTCGGTTTGGATATTTCAGCCACTAGACTCTGAACCACGGAACTTGCCAGTCGCGCAGGTAACAGTTCAAGGGCCGTTTGGAACCGTAGTTACGAAGGCAGCGGTAGTAAAAAAAGAATGTGATATCGGTTACTATCTGTTGAGTAACAGAACTGCTCTGCTGCTCGATGAAATACGCAAAGGTTACGTAGAGCCGCAAGTGGTTGGGGCCGTGGTAACTCGCGCGGGCGCGGCCAGGGCCGAGGCCCAGGGCCGAGGCTCGGAACTTGAACCTCAGGTTGTCGAATTAATCCGCGTAGACAGGAGACGTTTGCGGCGGAACAACAAAGGGACAATAGCCTGAAGGAAATATACAAAGCGTACGTGAATAGAGTACCAGAGAAGGGAAAAGACGCGTACTTCATTAAGGATCAAGTGTTATTTCGATCGCGACACAGTAAACGCGGAGAAAGATTCGACATGATTGTTGTACCGGAAATATATCGAAGTACCGTCCTTAAGTTGTGTCATGAAACAGCCAATGCACATTAGGCACCACTAAGAGCAAGGATAGCATGGCTAAATACTTTTATTGGCCGAATTGTTTCCAGGAAATGGAAAAATTTATCAGATCTTGTGATAGTTGTCAGAAGGTGGGAAGGTCGGGAGACAAGGTGCGTGGCTACCTTACCTTAGTACCGCCTGTCTCAGAAATATTTGGCAAAATAAACGTAGATGCATGCGGACCATTTCCTGAATCGCAAACGGGGCATAAATTCATCCTGACTGCCATCTGTGTAGCTAGTCGATTTCGGAGGCAATCCGATAACGGATTTAAGATCTACTACGGTTATTGATGCTCTACTGGAATTATTTAGTAGAATAGATTCCCAAAGAGATGCAAACGGATCAAGGCACTTGCTTTACTAGCATACTGACAGCGGAATTCGCACAGAAATTCGGAATTCGGCTAGTTAGGAGTTCGCCGTACCACCTCAATCCAATGCAATAGAGCGTGTACATCGAACGATGAATAGACTCATTAAGGTTATGTGTTTGGAAGCGGGCACGGAATGGGAGAAGCAGCTTCCGGCAATCTTATTTGCGTTACGGACTACTGTGCACGAAAGCTTAGGATTCACTCCCGCTGAGCTTGTGTATGGCAGGAACTTACGTACTCCAATCACTTTAATGTATGAGCGCCTTGCGGGAACTGAGGAGGAAGAGAACTCCGTGGTCGAATACGTGTTTAAATTAGTGAACCGTCTCAAAAGATCGCGCGAGCTTGCTCATCAAAAATTAGTTAAGGAGCAAGAAAAGAGAAAGGTGTGGTATGACCGCAAGGCAGTGCACCGTACATTTGCTGTAGGAGATCGTGTCCTAGTGTTAGCGCCGAACAGAACCCAGAAACTTTCGGTACAGTGGGTCGGACCCGGCGAGGTGTTAGAAAAATATCCGAAACGAATTATGTCGTTTTGTTACCTGGGAAAAAAGAGGGCCGTGTATACCATGTGAACATGTTGAAAAGGTACCATCAGAGAACGGAATACATTAGTTACGTGGCAACACAGGCACCCGAGTTCGAACCAGACGAAGATGAATTGGACAAATATGCCGTGAAACTAGAAAATAGGGATTTTGAGTTAGAAGTGATGTTCGAGGGTACAGATGTCGAACCGGAGTTTCGGAAAAGGCTGGAAGAGATAGTATTCAAATATAGAGAGATATTCTCGGACAAGCCTGGTCTGACTGACATGGTAACAATGGATATCGAAATCATGGACGAATCCAAACCTGTCAGAAGTGCACCCTACCGTATGTCGCCTAGACAGTCGGAAATTCTGAAAGAAGAAATTACAAAAATGTTACGGGATAAAATCATTGAAGTAGGTGATTCAGATTATACATCACCGATGATTTTAGTAGAAGCACCGGGAAGGAAGCCGCGGCCGTGTATTGACTACAGACGTCTGAATCAATGCATTAAGACAGAGTATTACCCTTACCGAGTATGGAGGAAAGAATAGAGACAGTGGCGGCGGCAAAATCATTAGCACACTTGATTTGGCAAAGTGTTATTGGCAAATTGCCCTCACGCCGAGAGCACAGCGTTATGCGGCTTTTGTGACGAAATTCGGAACTTATCGACCATTACGACTTCCCTTTGGGATTAAGAACGCACCTTACCAGTGCAGTCGCATGATGGCATCCTTGTTAGATTCGTGTAGTACATTTGCTGTACCGTACATGGATGACATTGCTATTTTAGTAATAACTGGGAAGATCATATCCGTCATCTGGAAGAAGTATTTCAGATTATCAAAAAGGCGAAACTGCATGTCCAGCCGACAAAATGTAAATTCGCTAGGAATTCCGTGCAGTACTTGGGATACGTTGTGGGCGGGGGCGTAATGAGGCCAGTCCAAGCAAAGGTTCACGCGATCCAAGAGTATCCGCTTCCCAAATCAAAAAAGCAAGTCAGGGCTTTTCTAGGGCTCGCAGGATATTATAGAAGGTTCATTCCAGGATTTGCAGAAAAAGCGGCACCGTTAACAGATTTACTGCGTGGGAGGGAACGCCAAGGCAAAGTAAATTGGTCGCAAGAATGTGATGACTCATTCAAAGCCCTAAAGGACGCCCTATGTAGTGAATCTGTAGTACACGCTCCAGATTTCAGCAAACCATTTATTATGCAATGTGATGCATCAGATCGTGGAATAGGCGTAATTTTGGCTCAAAATGATGAGGAAGGGAATGAACATCCCATATTGTACATAAGTAGGAAATTATCTGACTCGAAATTAAATTTTGTGCAACGGACAAAGAGTGTACAGCTATAATTTGGGGCTTGCAGAAACTGAAATATTATTTAGACGGGCAAGTAAAGATCAAAATTGAGACTGATCATAACCCCTTGGTATGGTTAAGTAATTGTTCTGGAAAAAATCCTAGGTTAATGAGGTGGTCACTAATGATTCAATACCACAACATTGAAATCATTCATAAAAAGGGGAAAGAACATGTAAATGTCGACGCATTGAGTCGAATGTTTTGAGAAGGCTGATCTGATCACCATGATGCGGAAGGACACACTGTAGGGTCCTTGCAACGGTTGCATTATATAAATCCAAAATGTGCTTATAGTATATGTATTGTTTTTTTGTTTTTTTCCTTTTGTCGAAGTTATATTTAGGTTCAAGTTTAATCGTTGTTTCAAAGGTTATAACTATTGATGTCATAATGTCTTGTTGTTGATGTTTCTAATGTATAATCATGTATGCTTATTTGATGTGTTTGTTTTTTCTCAAGGTCATTCATGTATATCATAGTAAGTTAAATTAAGATTGAAAATAATATATAAATGTACATATGTGTGTATGACATAGATCTAATACGAAATTGTAATCTTGCTTTGTACTGACAGAAAAAAAAACTGGGGTCGTTCGCAGTCGAGACATTAGATTAGAATGGCTAGGAGAAAAAATAGTAAAGGTATAGAGAATTGCTTTAGCCTGTAGGCCAAAACGGCCATGTAGAATCCAGAATACAGGTTACTAGTGAATTTTTGTCCTGTGGTTGGCACCTGCGGAAAAAATTCATTTCCGCGGATATAGGAGTCTGTAACGTCACCACATGGCGGCCAGGTTCGACCATCTTTAGAAAGTAGCAGAGGGAAGTGCATCCGGTCGGCTAGTACAAAAGCTGTTAGTAGCTTTTGTCAACTGAAAAGGGAGCTATTAACACCCCGGGACGCAAGTCGGCCGGGCAGAGAGTCCTGACCCCCCGCCGGCGGTCAGGGGAGGCTGGCTGGCCATGTGGTCTCAGAGCCACCCACACGTGCAGAGAAGCTAGGGGGTGGGGGTGGGGACATGACCGCCAGAAGCTAGCCGGCCGGAAGGAGGAGTTCGTTAAGAGATCGCCTCGCGTGCGGACGCAACTGCGGCCCGTTGGCGGTAGTGCATTCCTTGGACACTGCGAGTGCGTAGCACCGGGTGTCAGGACACCGGCGCGGTAAAGCGTCTGGGTGGAGGATGCACTAGCCAGGAGATGGGAGCAGGGTGCGTGGAGTCGCGGAGGTAGATTGCGAACGGAACCCCAGAGCTGTACATACTGTATAATATTCTGTAAATAAATATTGTAACTAGAGCTCGTGTCTGTGTAGTCATTTCGCTACCACGACGCCACACTAGTCTCATTTTCGGCGAACTCTCTTTTCTTTCCGAAAAATGCAAAATGTTGACATTTTGTAACTAGAAAATTGTAGATAGAAGTTTTTGCCTTAGATAAAGGCTGTTATAGAAGATAAGCTCTTTAGAAACGGTCATGTATAATTTTTTAAAGAAAGGTTAGTTGTTGCGTAATTTGTGCTTGAAATCAATGCAATTTATAAAAAAAACATTTCCTGATAAACTTCTCCAATTTTTTCTTCGCGTGTTTTTCACGGATAGATCAAGGGACGCCTAGAAGAATGCGAAGAATGGTGCGGGTTTTCATTTTCGGTGAACTCTTCGAAGTTTCGAATAATGCAAATTTAGAAATAACGCGAGAAAGTATTGTATGTGTCATCGCGAGAAAATATTGTAATTATCCTCGTTGATTCTGATTTAATCTGTTTTTAAAATATTTGTTTTACTTTACATTCTGAGTTAAGTGAACAACTGAAATACCATTATAATAATGTTGTTTAAACTCTGAATAATTTGATACTGTATTCCTGATTAAATAATTACGAACTCTACCCAATAGATTTACTAACACTTGATTTTTGAGCATCATTTAAATATTGGGGGAATATTATAAATACGGATTATTATTTTTATAATATGTATTTGAAATATAAAATTGTTAGTTTATAATCCTACGGTTAAACCACATTAACTTCAAATCTCTTTCTCGTTCTATGTCTCGTATTATACAAAGATAACGCAGGACACAAAATTAATCACTTAGATTTCGCATTGTAGAATGTTTTTTTTCTTCTTTCCTTTCCTTGTTTTCTCGCTGTCCCTATACCTCTTTGACCCTGAAGAAACCTAATGTATTAACTTGAATTTCTAGTTTAATGAAGATATTAAAGTTTTTAATTGCATCTCTTCTACATACTCGATGAATAATCCTAAGTAATCGACCATTATGTTGTGGTGAAAGCTAATTTGAAATAAAAAAAATATAAACAAACTCTTATTCGCACGTACGATACATTTGTCACATAAATTTTAAATTAATTATCTTGATTTGACCATTAACCAAAAGATTAGTTGGTAAGCGGGATAATGAAACAGTGTAACATACAACGAAGTCTGCAAGTGAATAAGCGAGCAGTCAAACAACCGAAACACGACCATCCCAACGGGAAGGCCGAGGCGGAATCCTGTCAGTTCCCTGAGGCGACGAACCATCGCGTGAGTAACAGTGATAGTACGCGATTGAATTTCACCCTCGGGATAACGGCAGAGGTCATCAGCAGCGGTGAGGGCCATTTCATACGACGTCTATGTTTCACCGAGTCGGCCGCAGGAGTCGAAACTCAATTCCGGTGGGGCGGGCTTCGGCCCTTCGCGGGCGATGGTGGCGCCTCAAATAACGGTGGCCGATCGCCCGTTCAGGTTCTGCGAGGACCAGATGCAGTTTTCTCATTTTCAAATGTGCAAGAGCCGCCTCGAAGCCGCTCCGTCATTAAACGGGTTCCGCAGGTGCCTCGCGAGTAGAGCACTGCGCCCGAGCTCGGTGCCGGCCTGACCTGGCGCCTTCACCCGCGACTCCCCCGCAGGAGGGGAACTTCGGGGTGGGTGACCAGATTGCACGTTTTCGCAGCGCGCAGAAAACATCTGTTCAATTGTACGTGTGGACACTTTCATTTCAAGAATGAAGACTGGAACTATTACGTTCACTCTCCACCTTAATCACTTAATTTGGAAGTTGTATCCGTTTGAAATGGCAAGTGAATGTTGTAAAAAACAACAAACGAAACAAATTTAGGACAGTTTGTCATTCGAAAAATGTGAAGAGGAAATAGATTTACTTTTCCTCTCCAAGAAATCGAATTTTCATTACCCGTTAAACTCATGCTGATTTTTTTTTTACGAATAAATTTATTACTGGAACAGCTGTAATACTTGTATACATCTATAGTTCCACAATGGCGTTGCAAAATTTTTCTATGCCATTTTATATTCGAATGAATATACTTATTTCCAAACGGGAATTATTTTAACAAAATAGTTTATTTCGTGCAATATACCACATAGTTTTTCGTTTACTTTTATGTTTTATGTACCGCATACACAAAGTTAAGATTGCTCGAACTTGGATCAAATTCTTCTTCCTTTAAAAAAATACATGGTTCAAAAGTAAAGATGTTTTTGAGTCTGCTGACAACCTTTAGTTGTATGTAACGTTAAACGGACGTTATCTTCCCCATCCGACAACGAACCTCCAATCGGCACATTACACCGAGATATTCACGCATTGCAGAGAAAAGTATGAACTACCAAGCATTATCCGCGCACGTTTTCTTGAGCCCTCGCTTCGCTGGTTGTGAGAGGAGTGGGGAGTGTGGTTATTCTCACAAAACGAATTTGATATTAAATTTGTAGTTCGTTTTCCGATGCAAAATATTTGCTGTGACAGATTTCGTTTAAAACTCCCGTTTTTATCGTTTACCATTAATTCACCTAATGGTGGCAAAGGAGTAGGGGTAGGTATTCCAGGGCTCAAGAAAACGTGTACGTATAATACTCTCTCATCCAAAGTAACGACTGATAAAGACATGTTCCAAGTGGTGTATCCCAATCGCGACGTTGAAGTCCTGCTTGCCTGCAGGGACGGCGGTAACAGCAGCACTACAGCACAATCGCCCGTCTTGCCTCACTCCCGCTCCACGCCCGTCCGTCCTCCCGCTCGTCATCCCGCCCGCCCGTCCGCCATCTCGCCCGCCCGCCCGCCCGCCCGTCCGCTCGTCATCCCGCCCGCCCGTCCGCCCGTCCGCCCGTCCGCCCGTCCGCCCCTCCGCCCGTCCGGCATCTCGCCGCCCGCCCGCCATCTCGCCCGCCCGCCCGCCCGCCATCTCGCCCGCCCGCCCGCCCGCCATCTCGCCCGCCCGCCCGCCCGCCCGCCATCTCGCCCGCCGCCATCTCGCCCGCCATCTCGCCCGCCCGCCTGCCCGCCAACTCGTTCGCCCGCTCGCCCGCCATCTCGCCCGCCCGCCCGCCTACCACCTCGCCATCTCCCCGCCGCGTCCGCCCGCCATCTCAGCCGCCCGCCCGCTGCCACGGCGCCCCCCCTCCCTCCTGGCGCTCTCCCGCACGTTGCACAAGGCGCGCGCCTGTGTTTCTTGTAATTGCGAAGAGATTTATTCAAGAGCGGCTGCGGCCGCGGGCAGACGTCGCCATTCATGCGGCGGATGGGCGGCGCGCGGGCGGCGCGCGGGCGGCGAGCGGGAGGCGGCGGCGGAGGACGAGCGGGCGGAGAGCCGCAGAAATCGGCCACTTGTGGCACGACACCGACAAACTCGTTCCGCAGCGCGCCGTAATTACGTGCCCGAGCTCGCCTCGTCGCCTCCGCCCCTTCCTCCCGGCGCGTCTCCTGCTCCGGCGGCGGCGGCGGGGCGGTGGCGGTGGCTGGCGGTGGCGGTGGCGGTGGCGGTGGCGGTGGCGGTGGCGGCGGCGGTGGCGGTGGCGGGCGGCGGCGGTGGCGGGCGGGGCGGTGGCGTGGCAGGCGGCGGCGAGGGCGCTGGCGGGGGGGGAGGGCGCTGGTGTGGTGTTTGAAACAGAGAAAGCGCAGGGCCCTTGATAGCCGAATGTTGAGGTGCAAGGGCGTCAGGATTTAAAGGCAATCGGGTGCGAGAGTGGAGCGATGCAGGGGCTGAAGGAATGCAGAGCGTCAGAGTGCTATAACGGCAGGACAAAGACATGCTGGGGCCGGAGAGCGGGTTGTGAGGAATATGATCGAGCACCTGAATATGATCAGGCTATAGGACAGGGCAACAGGACGGCAATCAGCAGCGTGGTAGGACAAAAGGGCGGCAGGGCTGCAGAGAGCAGGGCGGCAGAGAGCAGGGCGGCAGAGAGCCGGGCAGTAGAGAGCAGGGCTGCAGAGAGCAGGGCGGCAGAAAACAGGGCGGCAGAAAGTAGGGCGGCAGAGAGCAGGGCTGCAGAGAGCAGGGCGGCAGAGAGCAGGGCGGCAGAGAGCAGGGCGGCAGAGAGCAGGGCGGCAGAGAGCAGGGCGGCGGAGAGAGCAGGGCGGCAGAGAGCAGGGCGGCAGAGAGCAGGGCGGCAGAGGAGAGAGGGTGGCAGAGAGCAGGGGGCAGAGAGCAGGCGGCAGAGAGCAGGGCGGTAGAGACAGGGGCCAGGAGCAGAACGAGAGGAACGCGTCAAAGAGCCGCGGCGGCGCCGCGATGACGAAAGCGGCAACGGGATGGTTGCAGCGGCTGCGTCCTGAGCCGCGGCGTGCGGGGTTGGGGGCGGCGGCTGCGCGCGCCTTCCTCTCCCCGCCGCCGGCCGCCGCCGCCGCCGCCTTTGATGTGGCAGCGCCGCTCTCTTGCCGGCGCCTGGTCGCTCGCCGCCCGCGGCGCCGCCGCGCCGCTGCCCCGGCGAGATGCACCTTCGATGCTCCCAGAGCCTGGATGCCTCTCTACCTGGAGACGCCCGCGGGCGCTGGAGGGCGCTGCAAGGCACGCAGGTGACTTTTGGCACGGACGCGCGATTAAGCTCCTTTAGCGGTCAGCGCGACTGCACTTGCCAATTCGTGCACCTGTGCGAGGGAGAAATCGGATCGCGTGTCTGGTCACCTGTCAGTTGCAAAGGGAAAAAGAAATTGAAATATTGAGAATGAAGCGATAACTAGCTACTTCTTCCATATATTGATCTACTTTTTTTCTTTTTGTAACGTAATATTACGTATAGACTATTAAATGGTTCAGAATATTATGTTTTTTTAAGCATTAATTTATTATTTAAGATGATTGCTCACTGCAAAATTCAGTTACAGTATTCCTTAGAAATTAAACATTCTTTTTCAAAGATAAACGCAACCATTGTGAAGTACAATGTATCACGTACAGTATTTTATCTCCGATTCCACTACTCTCCTATCTATTCCACTTTAGATACCATCAATGGATGAGACAAAAACTAGTAAACTTTTCCACCTGTCCTTTTTCTTTCTTTCATGACAGCTTCCATACCCTTCTCTCACATTTAACCCAAAATCATATTAAGTTTCTTTTTTCTAAGCATTTTGTCTAAGAACCCTTCAATACTACCTGACTCTTCCTATATCCGCCATGCAATTCCACTCCAATCTCTCTACGTTTCATTTCCCCCTTCGCTTGTGCTTTCTCTTAGCCTCACGTGAGCGCCCGCGTAGACGCACCTCTCTCCCTGCTCTTTCCCCCCCCCCCCCCCACCCCCGCCGCTCACCCCGGTGCGCCGCCTGCCGCGCCGCCGGCGCGCGGTGTTCCAACCTCCGCACCCGCCTCCGCCTCCGCGGTTATCCCTTAATGAAATTATCCACTTTGGCGGACACGGCGTAGTTAGTGTATCGCGCGCGTTTCCTGGAACTAATCTCGGCGGGTAATTATGTGAGGTTTATGACGGCGCGGAAGCCGAAGAGGCGTCGCGACGCCCGCCGCGAAAATTAGGCTCGCGGCCGCAGGCGCCCAACGGACGCGTATTCTGCGGCTGAATAAAGAAAGGGTATGACTTTCACCGTTGTCATTGTGAGATCCGTTCCATGCTGAGAATCTTTGAACAAATTGACGGATTTTGTTGATCAGACTTGTGGATGACTTGACCAGGCAATTTTTTACCATCATGCTTGAATAAAGTGAGGTTAAGTTTTTCACAGAGGGCTTTATTTATTTATTTTTTTATTTATTTTACCTCAAAAAAACAGTTAAAAACTGCATATGACGTGCTATGGGGAAAAGTGAATTGTGTGCACATTTTCAAAATTCTGTGATCCCTACACTAAGTCATATACTACTTAAATTTTTAATTTTGAAAGGTAGAGAAAAACAAAACTCCCATGTAATAAAATCTATTTTCAAGGATAAATAAGCAATAAATTTTGAATTTTGAAAGGGGAAAAACTCCCATGTAATAAAATCTATTTTCAAGGATAAATAAGCAATAAATTTTGAATTTTGAAAGGGAAAAGAAAAAAAAACTCCCATGTAATAAAATCTATTTTCAAAGATAAATAAGCAATAAATTTTGGCTCTTATTACTTCCTGCCGCGACAACATGGAAACGATAATTTGAATAATTGTATTTCCCACTGAATTCTAGAAGACGTGCACAGAAAATGAAGTTACATTTATGTCCAGAAGCAAAACAAGGGGCCATCTCAGCATTTGCTCAATGGATCAGGGAAACTGGACGAAAAACCTGATCGAGATGGAGGGCTTTGTAAGATTCTTTCCGTCTTCATAATATTAAAACCAATCAATGGATTTTGTTGGTCGGTTTAGAGGGCGAAAAGGTGTTGCGACGTCCACCTCGAAAATTCGGCTCGAATGCCACGAATAGAATGTGTTCTACTAGACTGCCAGAAGAAAAGACGGGAATGATTTTCACCGTTGTCATTGTGAGATTCCTCCCATTCTGAGACTCTTTCAACAAATCAACGGATTTCGTTGATAAGGTTCGCGGATGCCGCGACCAGGAGTTTTTTTCTACCAGACCGAGAGAAGAAAAGAAGGTTGTTTTCCCCAGTGGGCTTTGCGACATTCTTTCCGCCTTCATAATATTTGACCCGTTCAATAGATTGTGTTGGTCTAAGTAGATTGTGCAGGTCGATTGTGCAGGTCGCCGAATGCAACAGACGGAAGGTTTTTTTACATGACTATTAGAAAGAGGAGGGTTATGGTTTTCAGCTCAGAATTCGTGACTTCCGTCCCGAACTTGTAAATTGTGAACCAAGCAACGAAGTTGTTTGAAAACCCAAAGTATCTATTGATCTATTGTCATTGTGGGAAAGATATAAGCTGTAGACTTTGTTTCTTATGATACTTACAAAGCTATGAGTACTAACGAGGTGAACTATTCAAGAAGGCGAATTGTTTTCATTATTCTGAAGTTTGAATGCATTGGCACACGGAGATGAGAAGTGGCTGCCACGGCGAAATTGAACCTGTGGACACAGGGCACGGTCTGTCACGCTAAACGCCTCTGTCGCCGTGTGTTTGTGGTCGAATACGTAAAGAAAGACAGGTTAAATTTTTCCCCGTGGACTTTATGAGTTTTTTTCCGTCTGCGTTACTTTTTAAACAGTGTATGTTGATGCTCTTTTAACATCCTTTGAAAAGGTAAAGACTTTGTAAATTCATCTGAAAAAAAACAACAACACAATGTCAACTATAGTCAAGTATTATATTCAAGGGTCAATTGTTTTAATTTCACGTTTTATTATAAATTATTGAGAAGCGTTTGATATGGTATTTCTAGGGAACAGAGTTCCATGTAATTACATGCTTTTACAGGAACTATATACCTGCATTGAATAATACTTTTTAGAATTTACAAGATATTCTGAATGAATTAGATTTTTTTTTTTTACATATTTTGGTATAATTACATATTTTTACATATTTTACCTATTACTATAATTTCATTACATTTTAATTCATTTTAGTCAACGAAATATTTCAAATGCGCGTTTGCAATTTATGTTACGGAATCTCTTTCGTACAAATCAAATGTAATGTCTGCGCTTCCATACCCCAATCTCCCTGAATTGTCAAACTTCCCTTCCCTAACCGCTAATGCCAATTTGGGGTAAAGGATGAGCGGACAAAAGTAATTTCAACGTTATTGCTAATGTTTGAAGCAGCACATTCGTTACTCGATCGAAAACAAACAAAAATATTTTTTTCACAAAATTGTCTTACTGTCTTACAGTTCACAAAATTGTCAAAATTGTCTTCGATTTGGGGGGGGGTATATTGCGTTTAACCCCCTCCCCAAGGATCCATCACTACCCGGTTCACTTGAACACCAGCTCCTCGTAACCATTGTAATGAGTATATTTTATATTTTGATTAAAATTCTTAGTGGTGAATCTTCTATTCTTCTGTGTGGTGAAATCTAGTGTACAATTTCTTCTGTAGAGGTAGAACCTACCACCCCGAATCCTTGTTAAGAACTGATCGGCGACGTCTATGCTCGGAAAAGGTTTGTAGAGAACAATTTTGATCACAATAATGCATTTTTATTTTACATATTTTGCATTTTTCTTACTTTTTGCAAAAAATAAGCCCATATGTATGTACATATTTTGCATTTTGATTACAATAAATTCCGTTCACTAGTTATGACAGTGAACATTGTTTAATTTTTTAAGGTATTGGTTGAGAAATTCTTTTATAGTTATTAACGACATTAGGTCGATATAGATAAAATATCTGACGTGGTTGAAGCTTGTAAACTGAGGTATCAGCCGAGATTCATTACCAACCAAAGCTTTTAATACTTATATCGGACATATGTTGTTCAATACATACCCCTCTTACCCCTCTTATAAGAAAAAGTTATATAAATACGAAATATCTTTACTTAGTGTAGGAGCACTCATCTGCCATCTTTAGCTACTTTGGTTTCATTGTTCTTCAGTGTCGGTAGGCTTTAAAATCCTTATTGGACGCCGGCCATTAAGAGTGGGTATTTTTTTGGTTGGTTCCTTGCTTAATTGATTAGTGATTCCGGGCGCGTCAAATGCTAAGGTCAATCGTCCCATAAGTGTTGTGCATGTTTTTATCGCAGGAGGTGGCGGTGATTATCCCCTGCCGGATGGCGTGATCCGGCTCCGACCTACCCGTCGACTAGCGGGGTTTTTCCTAACCAGATATCTCCCACCAGCGGGGCACCGCCCCAGCTCGGGACAAGCTCCTAAGCTCCTGACTGATCCCTCGGCCTGTTTTGTACTGTGGTGTATGTAAGCGTAAGAGTGTAAGGGGCGAGAATAGGAAAGTAGGAGGAAGGAAAATCGCGCGTGGTCCGTGGTCCGTTTGTTAGGGTACTGCTCTGGCATTCGCCTGGTGCTGAGCAGAGAAACCACGAAAAACTACCGAGAAGGGTAGCCGTCTGCTAGAATTCTCCTCCAGTCAGCGATTGAACTCGACCCAGCTACGCAGCTAGTGTCAAATATAAATACCACCGGGACTCGACCCCTAGGACCTCCCGGGTCAAAGACAGTGCAGTGACATCAACTGATGTCCTGAGTTACTTAAGCGGGTAGCTTGCGCTAAGTCGACATTACAGAACAGTATTACGAAAAAAAAAAAGCTTTTAGAAGTAATTATACGAGTACTCTAATCGAACTTGAGCGTGGATATCAAGTGGAACGCTGTCGTACAGAAACGTCTTTTATAGCAAAAGTTTTTGTATTTTCATGATTGATAATCTTACTCCTGATTTTTCGAGTTTAAGCAGAGCGGGTTCCAGAAAGTACATTATCAACCCGTTATTAAATTGGCGATACCTTTCCTGTAAGTCTTGTTTTTGTAATGATTTCCAGCGGGAGATTGAATCGCCTACGATAGCTGCTGAATACAGCCCTCGAATGCCCAAGATTAACCCGGAAGAACCACATGGAGACGCAAACGACTCTTCGTCATGACGGGGATTCGAACTGGAACCCATGGGACGCCTGTGGGCCAAGGACTTTCATGTTGGGGGAGAATAGAGAATTCGAGCATGCGGTTGTTCTGATAGGTGGTTTTCCGTGGTTTCTCCGATTAACACCAGGCGAATGCCAGAGCAGTACCCTAACAAACGTGCCACGGAGGCGATCGATCTTTCCTCCCTCTTCCTTGTCCTAATCCTCTCCCCTTATTTACATTCACTAACCCTTGCATGCATTACACTACCACTCATGTCGGGAGATCGGTCGGGAACTAAGAGCTTGTCTCGGCTGGGAGAGGGGGGGTCGCTGGTGGAAGATTCGTAGTTAGAGAAAACATCTCTTGCCGATGTGTAGGTCGGTGGCGAATCTCACCATCCAGCGGGGGAAGATCACCCTCCAGCGAAAAAAGAACATGAAGTACACTTATGAAATTAATGACCTTCACAGTTTTTGGCTGTTTTTTGTTTTTAATTGATTGCTAATGGTTTATTTTATTAGTGGTTTTAAAAAAGGTCTTGTAATATTTTTGGATACAATAAATATACTAATAAAATAATTATTTCCTTTCTTTCCGGTAAAGCATTGCAACCCAATTGGGTCCTTGGCCTAACTTTTATGTCATCGCAATACTACCGCAAGCCTTTTACGCTACACAGATTGATTCTTTTATGAGATATGAATATGACAGACTGACAACACTAAATTACATTGTCAATTAGAATCACTAAAATGAACATACTAAGACTTTAAAAAGCGTACTTTAAAAATTTCATATGAAATCTATAAACATAATACTTTTGTTCTCATTGAAATATATCAGAGCTGTAAACATAACTTTGATGTACTCAATGCAACTATTGGTGACGCTACTGTTTTACACTTTCATGTGGATGATATTAGATTACGAATTGTCTTCCAGATCAGACACATGTGGGATTACAACTTACAATGTGGAGAAAGCAGCTTCAACGACAGATTTAACTTCTCAGAGTATTCACAGTTTCCCAGAGTATTCATGGGGCAACTAAGAAAAACAGCAAACAGCTTTTTGAAATGTCTAAAATAAACTTCTCCTGAAAAAATTGCTTCCATTTGTATATTGGCTTTGAAACAAGTTTTTGCTGTTTTTTTAGCATCACCAACTGCTTTTCTGCGAATAGATACTAACGATTCATTATTTCCAATGAGGTTCTTTATTAATATCATTGTAGGCACACATGGACCACACCTACACTTCTGTTAATATTGTAATAATTAATGGCAAATAGCAAAGGAAAAACGTGAAAATTGTGATATAACTTTACTGGTTTATGTGTGCTATAAAAAGTTCACACTAAGTCGAAACTAACGAAATGCTTTTTGACTGACCTATTCAAGACTAGTTGTAAACTGTAGACATAAATTGTGGATATATTTCTTTGATGTAGTTAGCAGTTGTTTCTTAATAATCGCCAGAAAATGTCAATCAACATGAACAGACTATGTGAAAAAAACATCCCATAATCGTCGTCGTTACGAAATGTTCTTTATCTTGTGACGGGGAAGAGCATTTTGTTAGTATGTTTTTGAAATATTACGTACCATACGTTATGAATACATAGGAATGAAGATTAATAATTTAAATGATGTTTACTAGTAGTTATCATTCGAGTATTTTAAGGATTTGAATCATCATTTTATTTGTGAAAGGGTCCAAACTTTGGCAAAAAGAACACATTACAGAAGTTCGAAAACCAACATTTGAATCGTAGTATACACTGTATTCAGAATTTCATGAATTCCCTTAGTAGATGTAAATGTAGCGAAGTTTTAATTGTTCCCTTCTCAATTAAATCAATTTCCCAACCTATGCACAACACAATATGATTTGAATACTTTGGCTTGGCTAAGAATAAGTTTGAGAGCTATTGAGATTATTTTACTAACATATGCAACTTTAAGCCATATGCAACTTTACGCCATCAGCCCGAAGCTATCTATAATCCTGGGAATGCAGCGCTTGCCAATCCATGCCGGAAACGAAGCGGCTTCTCCCACGCTAAACCCACTAATTAGAAGCGTCGCTATCTGAAGTGGTATGTCGAGAGTTATCCATCCACGAAACGATAAGGCGCCGTGAAGTTCAACTTGGGTTATAAGACGGGAACCGGTATTTCTAACATGGTAGATGCGATGGCCAGTGGGAAAGCGGGTTTCCAAGTGACGGGATGGTGATACCTCGATCGCGACGTGAATGTAATAGCTATAAACCTGGGTAAATGTTGCTAAGAAGAAGTCTACGATTGCGACAGACGGCGAGGGGGACTTTAAAATGCATAGAAAACTTATAAAGGAAGAATTGTGAAAGAAAGAGGTGGAGGAAGCGCAAAAGGGAGGAAATGATTGGAAGTTGAGTAAAGAAATAAAAGCAGATTAGAGACGCAAAGATCGACTTAAATAATTATTAATTCGTGAATTTATTTCTGAGCAGTTATCAAAAAAGAGAGGAGATAAGACATCACGTGAGAGAAATGGATTTTAGAACAGAAGTTGGCTTAATAAAGCCCTGTGAACTAATCCCTGACAACCAAATCGTAGTGAAGAATAGATTTCGAATTCAATATGTTTAGAAAACCCATTACATTTCAAAATCCATTTTCGCAAATTTATGATCTTTGTTGAATTTTGTTATTCGCTCTGACACACTGATATATATTTTACCTACCTACCTCAGAAAGCGTGGAGACACCTTCCAGAAGCGAATGTTTTTCTCATTGCGGTAATGAAGCAAATAGTACTGCAACATGCGTCTTATAAGGTATGTTTACCAGTTTTCTACACATGAGAAATTCTGAATGAATGAACAACTCCACAAACCTCCATTGAGTTGGCTAGAATTTAGAATAGAGCTTGACAGAGATTGGTTTGGAACTTGCAGTGGCATGGAAAATGTCCCTCCCTACGCAATTGAACGTAGAACATAGATGTTGAATGGTACTCCGTTGAGGCGTGGCTAAAGCGGCGCTACCGAGATCACGAGAAGAGGGCAACGCGACTTGGCGAGTCCCCCCGGAAGCCGCTGCAGGCCAGCGGCGGCGGGTGGGGCGGGGCGGGGCGGGGCGGGGGCGGGGGCGGGGGCGGGGGCGGCGAGCGGACGGCGAGCGCCCGCAGGCACAAGCGGGGTTAATCCGCACCCACGCCCGCCCCGCCCCCCGTCAGCGGTCGACGAACGACGGACGCGCTGTGCGGCGGCGACTGGTAGAGGTGGTGGCGGTGATTCTTGTCGTGGCAGGAGTGGTAGCGGTGGGGTGATGCTGGAAGTGGCGCTAGCGGAGGTGGTTGGGGGAGAGGTGCTGGTGGTGACGGTAGTGGTAGCAGAGGTGACGGCTGTGGGGATGCTGGTGGTGATGATGGTGGTGGTGGTTGTGATGGAAATGGCGGTGGCGGTGGCTGTAGCGTTGGGGTAGCGGACCGGGAGCGGTAGCTCAGTGCATAACTGATGTCACTGCAGCGCCTCTGACCGGGAGTCCTGGTTGAGCCGACGGGGCAGGATTTTCACAGCTTTTCAGCTAGGTCGAATTAGTCGCTGTCTGGAGGAGAATTCTAGCGGTCGGCTGTTCTGATCGGTAGTTTTCCGTGGTTTCTCCGATCAACACCAGGCGAATGCCGGAGCAGTACCCTAGCAAACGGGCCACGGACCGCACGCGATCTATCCTTCCCATTCCTTGTCCTATCCTCTCCCCTTACACACACACTTACACTAACATGCACTACACTACCACATATCTCGGGATATTGGGCGGGAGCTTAGAGCTTGTCTTGTCTGGGGCGGTGCCCCGCTGGTGGGAGAGTCCTGGTTAGGGTGAAACCCCACTAGCCGACGGTAGGTCGGCGCCGGATCTCGCCATCCAGCGGGGGATGATCACCAGCATCTTCCGAGAAAAAGCATGGACTACACTAACGGGACTAATGACCAGAGCAATTGACGCGCCGGGAAACACGAAAAAATCAATCAACCAATCAATTGGCGGTAACGGAGGTGGTGGTGATGGCTGTAGGGATGGTGGCGATGACGGTGACGGCGGTGGCGGTGGTGATGGCTGTAGGGATGGTGGTGGCGGTGGCGGTAGCGGTGGCGGTACTGCTGTTAGTGATTGTTGCTCTGGCGGGGCGGTGGCGGCGGTGGCGGTGGTGATGGCTGTAGGGATGGTGGTGGCGGGGGTAGCGGTGGCGGTGCTGCTGTTAGTGATTGTTGCTCTGGCGGTGGCGGTGGCGTCCACGGTAGCGGCGGCGGCGGGGCCGCGCAGGCGGCGGCAACGCTATTACGGCGGAATGCAGCGCGGGGGGCCGGGCACGGGCGCGCGCCGCCCAACGCGGGACAAACTCGCCACCCGCCCCTTAACAGCTGCCTCGCCTCGCAAGGGGAATGTGGCCAACAAATCTCTCACGTAAATGATCTTGGCTGTCCAGGTGACGCCGCGTCGAAGGCTGTGTTGCCGACGTTTCGACCATCTTGTCGTGGTCTTCCTCAGGGCTGTTGTGCGACTGTGCGCTGTTGTTGTTACGACTTCACTCAACAAATCTCTCAGATCACACTTCTTCCATTGATAACATTTTTACTGATTTTCATTCTTATTTTTTTTTACATATATTTATGGCTACTTATAATTACATACAATATTAATGACTTCAAACGCCATAGGAGAATACGATAGTTCTTCTTGAGAACTTTGTTGAATTATTGTAAAACGTCAGTTGAGCTTACTGGTAACTGGTAATAAAATATTGACTACGAGGGAATGTTTCATATGTGGATTATTAAAGACCTGCTTGATTTGTTGTCAAGGTGTTTACATTCACCGATGTCCCGCTAACCTCAAACACACACGGCGTCCGTACAGTCCTATGCAAAGTGATTGAAAAGGGGTACATTCTGTAAAATATACTCTTTACAAAACTGTGTTAACGGAAATAAACAACTGAACATATGAACCTAACAGGAAGATAAAATACAAGTTGGTTCATTGTTCTTCATTACTACGGTTGCAGAAAACATTTTGAGTTGGAGTAGTATAAATGAGAGAGCAGTCGTCAAATAAATGAACAGCAAGGAAAGATACAATCCCTTGTTAACGAAGGAAGAAAAGTAAGGCGGCGATCAGTTTTGGAAGTTTAAAAATTCTCTTGTGAAGAAAGTTGAACAAAGTTTCAAAATATAAAAAAAATGACGTTCAGTACATTAGCGAACCCAGAAGAAACGCCAGAATAGACTAGTAGTCATATAATTATTTTAATGATAAATCGAGTAGTGAAATAAAGCATAAGAGGGTATCTGTTAAATGTTCAAATTTTACGTAGACATGGGGACTGCGAGACAGATATAGAATCTTTGAATACTTTGTTAAAAAATATTATCCTTTACCTTGAATATCTATATTCAGTTGATAAGTTTCTAGTCAGAATGACTTCACTACCCTGTAATAAGTATTATTTGCCATATAACGTATTTCTTTCGTTTTTTGGTAGCTTGTAAGATCAAAGCAGCTCCATCAGCCGAATAGGCTGCGAAAATCGCTTCTTCGTATCTATTATTTCGTTTTGTGCCGCGCAGTCATTTTATTCCTTTGGCCTTGGCTAATCCGTAATCCTCATAATACCGGGCTTGTGTGTGGATGCACGCACGAGCGACTTGGCAAGGCCCGTAATTGGCAGCACGGAGAGAAAGCTGGTCGAATATCGTCATCGATGGCGGGCCGTATTTAATCGAGAAATATGCTCAAGGTTAAGATGTCAATTCCGTCATTATAGAGACGATAATGATGAATTTCAAGAAAAAAACTTGCCTGACTTCTCGCCCAAAATTAGTGGAGTGAGTGCTTTCATTTTGTTACGAGTGTATTCCGAATAATAAAAGACACTAGACAATAAAAATGAGTGGTATTTAAAGTCAATAGTTCAGTGCATTATTTATTAATAGTGTTTTCATAACATTAATATTTACATTACCGCCGATTTGTATACATTATTGTATTTGGGAGAAAGAGTGCTTAAAATGATGTCTTATTAATCCTTCCAAAAACTCAAAAGTTCTCTGTGAAAATGACTCAAAATTTCGCATTTTCAGAAACCCTCAAACTACATTCTCTCGTAAATGTCTGAAATTTTTTTATTTAAAATTTTTGAAGGGATGCTACTAAATGCATAGAACAATAGGATTTCATTGCCCATTTAATGTATTCCTTTTCCCCCCAAATTATACAAATGTATTTTTTTAAATATCTATAACGCCGTTAATATTTATATTACCAGCAACTTGTGTACATAATTGTATTTTTGTATTGTATTTATTATTACTTTAAATAATTTCTTATGAATTTTCTAAAAAACTAAAGATTTGGGTGAAAATGAGCTTCAAAATGCGCATTTTCAGGCACGCTCAAACGAAATTTTCTCAGAAATTTTCTCAATAAAGCTCTAAATTTGTCAACGAAAATGTCCGTATTCGACGAGATTTTACTTCTCTATCGCATCCTTAAAGTGTGGTTTTAGTAATAGTATTAGGGGACTGAAAAATTGAAAAAATGTGAAAAAATGTAGTTTGGCGATAGACGGTAGCTGGGAAGAGGATGGGACAAAACTGATAGCTCAGACCAAGGGAATTAGAAAATTACAAAGCGCAAGAAAGTCTGTGCCATTCTGTAGCATCACAACTTTATTTTTTGGCCATAAAATGTTTTGTGTAAAAAAGTAAATTTTGTCTCATTGTGTATTACCCTCTCCTATGGCAGATAATGAATTTCATTTATGCGTTGTATAATTTTGTATAATTTTGAATCCGAACTTCGCTAATTTCGGTCCCTTGGAATTCTGTAATAATAATAATAATAATAATAATAATAATAATAATAATAATAATAATAATATATAAAATCTGTCCAAATGTAAGAAATATTCTTCAACATCTAATGAATAAATGGCGTACAAATGTACGATTCCAAGGTAATAACTTGGGAAAAGCTGATGTCCGAAAAGGTATATTTCAGGGCGATTCCTATCAGCACTATGGTTTTGCCTAGCTCTAAACCCACTATCAACTCTTTTGAATAACACTAAATGTGGCTATAGATTGAACATGAAAACACAAAAGACTAACCCATTTACTGTACATGGATGACCTTAAGCTCTACGCCGAAACGCATGATAAACTAGAATCGCTTATAAGTATAGCAAAATGTTCAGCGATGACATCGGAATGAAGTTCGGTCTTGATAAATGTGGTATAATAAATATTCATAAAGGAAATGTACAAAACACAAACCAAATTTTCTGTGATATTAAAGAGATACCACCTGAAGAAACATATCGCTATTTGGGAAACCTCAGAACCATCGACTGGACCATAAGCGTATCAAGGAGGAACTTCGAATAAAATATCAAAAGCGGCTAACAAAGTTGTTAAACACTTATTTATCAGGGGGTAATCTGATTTCAGCTATCAACACCTGGGCTGTGCCGGTCCTAACCTACTCGTTTGGTATCGTTAAGTGGACTGAATCTGACCTGGAGGAGCTGGACAGATCAACGAGAAGACTGTTACATAAATTCCGTTGTCTTCATCCAAACTCCTCAGTAAAAAGATTATATCTATCTCGAACGATGGGAGGCAGAGGGTTGGTTAATATAAAAACACTTTGCCTGAGACAAGAGGAAAAATGCGACAGGTCCTTTAAACTCCACCGACACATTAATGAAATTAACAGTTAATGAGGACCGGGCTTCACTCCGTTGAACCTCCATGAACGAAACTATGATTTAAACATCTCTACCCCCCAGTCGAACTTTAATGAATGGAAACAACAAGAAATACATGGAAGATACCCAAAACTCTTGTTTCGAGATGATGTAGACAGACGTTCCTCGGTGGAGTGGCTTTTGGAGAAACAAATATATCCTGAGACCGAGGGTTTTATAATATCAATTCAAGACAGAGTTATCAAGACCAGAAACTATCAAAAGTATTGTTTAAAAGAAGATGTGGTGGATAAATGTAGGAAGTGTGGAGCAGTAGGAGAAACTATAGAACACATCACAGCTGCATGCTCTTCCCTCTCAGACAGTGCTTACTTAGGAAGGCATAATCAAGTTGCGAAAATCGTGCACAGGGCAATTGCAATAGAGCATAAATTATTGGATGAATCAACACTGCCATTCTATAAGTACACCCCTCCTCCAGTGCTGGAAACAAGTTCCACCCTTTTGTACTGGGACAGACCAGTTTTAACTGATCGTACTGTCGATTACAATAGGCCAGATATTCTCCTTATAGATAAAAAGAAGAAAGAAGGAGTAATAATAGACATCGCAGTACCATTATCCCACAACATCAAACAGAAAGAAATAGAAAAATTTCCAAATATGAAAACTTATCCTATGAACTAAAACATATTTGGAAATTAAATTCTACCAAAACATACCCACTCGTGATATCGGCGGAAGGCCTGGTCAGTAAAAACTTCCTTCAAAACTTAACAGAACTTAAACTACCTAAAAACGTTCTGAACATGGGACAGCGCGCAGTTTTGTTGCAAACTGCCCATATCGTAAGAAAATTTTTATCTTAGGTCCAGATATAAGATGAAGTTCTTCTTCTGTGACCGAACCTGTCCCCAAAACAACTCCGGGAAGGTGAGCATTTCTACCAGCAAAAATAGCTGAGAAAACGTAGGATAATAATAATAACAATCGTCTCGCATATTATTTCAGTAGTATTGATATCTTTTGCGGACGCAACCAATCTTTATAAATGAGGTCTCAAAACAAAGAGAATTTCTCGTAGACGTAACGAATTGCACTTTGACTTTAAAACATATGAAGGATTTGTTGAAAGAACGCATCTAAATATTCACGTCAAATGCAACCAGTAACACTCGGCCGTACTTTTGATTCTATATTGTTAGTAAGTGCTAAATAAAGCATTTTAGGGTATTAAAAGCTAAAATTTTGGGGATAGACGCCTTAAACAAACGTTTTTCACACAGTAATCTATAGGATGGGATCTTCTTGAACATTCTTTTACATGTTTGCTGATTCGACGCTACTCGATTCTGCTCCACCTGTTCAGAGTCTGTAGAATCTGCAACTGTATGTGACATTAAACTAATTACTTGATATTATACGCGATTGAATTACACGGATGTACCTCTTTGCTCGATAAAAAAGTTTAATATGAATAGTTTGTACTGATAAGGATGTATTGCATTGATAACAATTACAAGGACAAATATAGAAAAACTGACTTAGGATTAGAGGGTCTTGAAGAAAAAAGATATATTACAGGCTTAAAAATTGGGAAGAGGATGGAGTTAAGGGGGAAGATACAGCTTAAGGCAGTCAAATTATTTTTGTTATCCCACTTTTTTCTCCATTGAAATCATACTCTACACAGTGAAAATGAATTCATCCACAGAAATATCTTGCTTCTGCAAGGAAAATTTTTCTTTTAACTTTAAATTTATTATTATTATTATTATTATTATTATTATTATTATTATTATTATTATTTTAAAATCAAAATTCAACCAGTTTTTCATGCACTGACTTGGTGTTTCCCTGATAACTCAAATTATTTTGAAGATTTTTACAAATATCTTCTTTTGATTTGTTGGGAATACTCACAGGTACAAAACAATGCTCTTTTATTTAAATCTCTGGGATAAATAATATTTTGAATTTTGAATCCGAAATTAATATATTAATTATTAATAATTTTTTTGAGTATTTAATTTTTTATCACAAAAGCTATAGCTTTAAAGTGTATTTAAAATTATTGTTTTTGAGTTATAAGGGAAACGGATCTTAAAAACGTAATTCTGAAAAAACAAGGGACGAAGTTAGATTTATGAGTTTTGCTTACCTTAATACTCTAATAGAAGCATGATGCAGCGACATACCTTTTAAATCATAACTCGAAAACTATTCAATATGAAAGATTTTTTATACCTTTTAAATATTGAACATTCACTATTACAAATATTGAATAATAATAATAATAATAATAATAAGCGAAATCCAACCTAAAAGAAATGACCTGCTCATATTACAAATATGTTCCGCAACTGTACTTGAAAATTCAAACTTTAAGTTGTACTATGACAGAGAAATTATTACAGTTAAAACTATTCACCATAACAGACCAGACATAACTTTTGTAGACAAGCGGCAAAAGATTGGATTCCTCATTGACATAACTGTTTCACAAACAGCTAATCTCCAAACAGCACATGCAGAAAAATAACAAAGTATACAGAACTAGCAACTGAAGTCAAGGCACTATGGCATCTCCAAAAGTTCATATTGTTCTTCTGGTCATTTCGTGCACAGGAGTTATACCAAATAACATCCACAAAAATCTGGAACTTATTCGAATACCAAAATATACCTATAAAATTATGCAAAAATTGGTCATCTTAAACACATGCAGGATTGTTCGAAAATTCCTAAATTGCGAGGAAACATGAATTGACCTGTGTCTTGGTTATTAACCCGACACAAAGTCAAAAAAAAATCCGGTGAATACCGAGAAAAGCAATGAATAATAATAATAATAATAATAATAATAATAATAATAATAATATAAAATGCTCTTAATGTTGTTTGAGTGAAGCAAGATGTGACGCGAGGATTTTGCCCGGCCGCTGGCCCGGCCGCGCCACCGTGAGCGGCTGCGGTCGTCGCCGAGGCTGCCTGCGGCGGCGGCGGCGGCGGCGACGGCGCGTTTCTCTGCAGGGCGGTCGCGGGCGAGAGCGGGCGAAGGGGCGCGGGGCGGGACCGGGGCCGGCGCGGGGCTCGAACCGGGCCTCGCCGCCGCCGCCGCCGGTGCCTGGCTCTCTCCCCGTCACGTGGCCGCCCGGGGCGCCTTTTTCGTCTTTCCGCCTTCCTCGTCGACGTCCCGCCTCGCGCTGCGTGGCCTCTCCCGCCGGCTGGTGCCTTCGCTTTGGCGGCCCCTCTTGCTCAGGTGCAGGCTGGGATTACTCTTCGCTTCCTGGAAATGTATCATGTGCGTTTGCTAGAGGACTTAATCATTTTATTAAACATATTGCAGGCGATGCGCGGAATTTTGAAGTATATATCTTTTCTAATATAGTCACAGATTTCTTCCAGGCTGAAGGGCTGTGGTCCATTGGAAAACATATTTCCAGAAATCTGTGACTACAACTTCGACCGTGAAAGCCTACATTGTTTTATTTTTCTAATATAGATCTAAATCAATTCACACGCAATCCTAGTTCATTCAATAACCATTAATAATTACGTTACATCACGCTACGAAGCAGTTTTTAAAAGATTCATTTCCCAAAGAAATGCAGGTTTATCAGATACACTTAAGGTATGTATTTCTCACTTGTATAAGTTGAGTGTATTGTACGTTATGCTTCTGAATCACGCGTTTCGCTTCGCCTCAAACAACAGGTACATTCATCCATTTAAAGAAAGGTCTTCATTCATATTCATAATAGCGTTGCTTTTACCTTGAAACGAGTTGTCTGTAAACGACGTGTGAGTGCAGCTGTTGAATGAATAAGGGGAAGAACGTTCTTTCGCCAAATGTACATCTTCGCACTTTCTAAACATCTGTAAAATCTGAACATGATTTGATGTGCAACCAAAAACCTTGTTTACTCTAATGAATGGAATGCAATGCAAATTACATGGAATGTTACGGTATTGATGTACCGTGTTCAAAATCGAGGAAACTTCGAAGGTCCCCTTCTCTAATGTAGAGGAAAGGTGCATTACGGTTTTAAAATACCTCAACGCTGGGAGATTCCCTACTAAACGATGAAAAAATGTTTGCTCACGTACTTCAGGTTGGTTATTTACAAGTGTTACCCAACGGTTCCGAGAAGCGTTCATTCAGCGTAACGCGGTGGCGGCGGTGGAGGTTGAAGCAATGGAGGGAATGGAAGCAACGTAATGAAGGGAGCTAGCGATTCATTGCTTCATGTTCCCAGTCGCGTCAAATGTTATGGTAATTACTCCCGTAAGTTTGGTGTATGTGGCGTTGGCGGTGGAGGTAAAGACGATGGCAGTGCAGGTGGCGGTCTTCATATCCCGCTTCATGCGAGGTCCAGCACCAACCTTCACCGTCGGATTGCAGAATTTTTCCATTCAGGATCCATTCACCATCGGGGCACCACCCCAGCCGCACCAAGCTCTGAGTTCCCCACTGGTCTCCCGACATGAGTGATAAATAGTGGATGAAAGGTGTGTGTGTGTGTGTGTGTGTGTGTGTGTGTGTGTGTGCAAGGGGTACGGATATGACAAGGAAGGGGAAGGAAAGATCGTGCATAGTTCTTGGCCTATTTGTTAAGGTACTGCTCCGACATTCACCAAGAATTTATCGGAGAAACCACGGAAAACGACCGATCAGAGCAGACAGCTACTATAAATCTTCTCCAGGCAGAGGCTGAATCAGACCTACCTCTAGCCAGTGAGGAAAATCCGGCCACTGTCGGGTCTCGAACCTTGGGACCTCCCGGTAATAGATTCTACAGTGACATCAGCTGATGCTCTGAGCCGCCAGAGTCGGTAAAGTGATTTTGTGGTATGTTTGTTCTTGGAATGCTTTGGGTCGATGGTGGTAACGGTGAAATATATCAATGGCATAAAGGATGGATGTTTGACTGAGACAGGAAAACAGGAGAGAGATACTATAAGAAATAAGGGAAGTGGGAAAGGCACTTTTACTGCTAAGAATGATAACTGGGGAACAAGATTAATCAGCGCAGGTGGTCTAGCAATGCAAGAGACACACTGGTGGAAGAAACGTTCACAGTGGAGGTAGTGAATGTTACGCCTTATGATGTGAGGATGGTGTTTGAATCGTGGCACCGGGAGCGGTAGCTCAGTGCATCAACTGAAGTCACTGCAGTAGGATTTTCGACACTAGCTTTTCAGCTAGGTCGAATTCAGTCGCTGTCTGGAGGAGAAGTCTAGCGTCCGGCTGCTCTGGTCGGTAGTTTTCCGTAATTTCTCCGATCCACACCAGGTGAATGCCGGAGCAGTACCATACGAAACGGGCAACGGACCGCGCGCGATCTGTCCTTCCTCTTCCTTGTCCTATTCTCTCCACTTACACTAACATGCACCACACTATCACATACTCCGGGAGACCGGTCGGGAGCTTAGAGCTTGTCCCGGCTGGGACTGTGCTACGCTGGTGGGAGAGTCCTGGTTAAGGGAAACCCCACTAGCCGATGGTAGGTCGGCGCCGGATCTCGCCATCCAGCGGGGGAAGATCACTGCCATCTCCCGCGAAAAAAACATGCACTACACTAATGGGACTAATGACCAAAGCAGTTGACACGCCCGGAAACACGAAATAATCAATCAATCAATCAATTGAATCGTGGTGACGGGAAAGCGTGTATTGGCGGTACTGTGGATGATTATGACGCTCTTGATGGTTATGTTAGTGGCGGTTATTGGTATGCTATTAGTGATGGTGGTAATATTGGCGGAGTTCTTGCGGCAATGGTGGTAGTGTTAGAGGTGATGGCGTAAGGGATTCTGTAATTGAATTTATGTAATGGTTTTCGGGATAGCTGGCGGATTGATTGGTGTTTCCGGATGAAGAACTGCTGTGGTTATTTGACCCGTAAGTGTAGTACATGCTATATCCCGGGTCACTCGCTAGAACGTCAGTTCCGGCGCCAACATACACGTCGACTGGATGAGTTTCTTTTTCATGTATCTCCCCCCATCGTGACATCCCCAGACAGGTCAAGCTCTAGTTTGACTAGGATCCCGACATGTGTGATATCCTACCCCTTACTTACATTACACTACCACACGTGCGGGCCTCAATTTTTTCCGGGGGGACGGTGCCCCCGCTGGTGGGAGATACACGCTGGGGGACCTCCACGCTATCCGACGTGAAGTTCGGACGGATCTCCAGCGGGGGAAGATCACCACACGAGGAAGGCCCAAAGGGGAGTGACCGATCACCTCCTGAGGAAAGGACGTGTACCACACTTACGGAACTAAAGAACTTAGCAGTTGATGCGCCCAGAATTACTAATGAATGAATGACTAATGAATGAATGAATGAATGAATCCACAATTGTGAGGCGAGGGTCACTAGTGTTGAAGTAGCTTCGACGCCCGAGGCCGGAGCGCTGGGCGCTGAGTGAGGGCCGTGATGCCCTGGGTGTGGGTGCGAGGCGTGGGGCGGGGGCGTGGGGCGGGGCGGGGCGTGGGGCGGGGGCGGGGCGTGGGGCGTGGGGCGGGGCGCGGGCGCGGGCTGGGCTTAGGGCGTGGGCGTGGGCGCCGGGAGCGGGGCGGGAGCGTGGGAGGGGTGTAGGGCGCGTGGAGAGGGCGCGGTGTTAAGGAAGGGGTGCCTGGCGGTGGGTGCGGGGCGCGGCGTGCCTGACGCGTGGCGCGGGGCCGGGCGGTGCGGGGCCGGGAGGCGCGCCGTGCCGCGACGCGTGGCTTGCGGAAGCCCCACGTGCTGGGGCGGCGAGGGCGGAGGCGAGGCCGCGGGAATTGGAAACCCGTGTTCGCGCCTGCACTCGAGATGTCCCTGCGCTTGCACCGTTACGTTAATTCGCAACTCGAGAGCGCCGCGATATGAAGTCGCGGGGGGCGGGGGCACTGACCGCCGCGGCGGGGGGCGGAGGGGGGTGAGAAGATCAAGTGAGGTGAGGATGAGTTGCGGTTGGGATGGGGCAAGGCAGACTCGAAAAGGAAAGGAGACTCCTGTGAGATTTGGAGGGCGACAAGAAGATACATTTGAGATGAATAAGAGGGGAGAATGGTCCGAGAGAAATTGGGGCACAAAAATTAAGTTTACAAGAATAGAATTGAGAAAAAGAGAATTGTCGACTGACAATAATTGTAATTCGAAATGTCAGGCACGAAAAAAGAATGTAAAAAAAAAAAAAAAAAGGAATAGCAAAGTCTTAAAAAAAAAAAAGGAAATTAACCAAATTAATATTTTATAATTACAAAGAAAAAAACGGGCCAAGAAAAAGAGGAAAGCGCAAGGAAGCGGTTGACTTTTAAACTCGCAGTGCGGCAACAAAAGTAGCGGAGACGGCGGGGCGGGGAGCGGTGGAGCAGGGCGGGAGCGGCGGGCAAGTGGCAACGAGGAGCGACGCGAGGGCGGGGCTGGGTAGGGGTGGGGCGGGGAGCGGCGGGCAAGTGGCAGCGAGGAGGGGTGGGCGGGGCGGCGAAATCTCGCCGCCTCCGCGTCGCAATCGGCGCCGGTCCCGTTAAGGAAGCGTAATCCCGAGTCATTGTGCGTCGCTCCCCTCATCCGCGGGGCGGGCGGGTGGCGGGTGGCGGGCCACTCAACCTAATGTGTCTGCCTTTTTTCCGCGGGCGCAGCCCGCGGCGAGCACCCGTGAAGGAAGTGGCTGCTGCCGTTGCACAAAGCCCTGCAGGGGCGGGGCGGGGGACGATGAACGGCCCCGATAGACTAATTAGAAGGCAATCCGCATACTTACTTAGATGGGGCGGCCGAGATAGGCGAGAGGCGCCGTCGCCGCCGAGACGCAGCGACCGAGAGGTCGGCCGGGCGGAGAGCGCCCGGGGCGACGCGCCCAGCGGCCGGACGCCCACGCCAATGACGGACGCTTGGGTGAGCTCCCGTCGGCTTGCTTCTGTACCGGCGTTACCCACGTCATGAGCTGGTGGTAAGCATTGGGGAGACGGGATGGGGCCTCCGAGCCGCCTGGACCTTGCCCCAGTTGGGCTCTCGGATTCGTCGTGGCAGTGGTCTGATACGCTGGGCAAAGAGGAGGGAACTTGTTCCGGCGCATGTGAGTGGCGCAATGTCGAGTCTCGGAGCCAGGATGCCAGGAGTTCTGAGCTATCAGGACGGCTCCTACCCAGGCATTGTATGGGGAGGTTGCCGCGAAGGTAAACTCGGTTACGGCTGTATCCAAACAGACTGTCAGCGTTAACGCGTCGGCGGGGGGTGCGGATTAGAGCCAAAGATGCCAAGGTGCTCACCCCGGGGACTCGTCCCCATGATGAAGAGAATTGTTGTGTGTTGTAACCACACGGGATTTCATGCATGCATGGCCTGCCCGTAGATGCGAGGTTTACTCAGGCCTTGATGTCGAATTAATGCCCTTTCACACCTGCTTCGCGAATATATGATTGTATTCTAAGGCTGCCAAAGTGTTAAATTATGTGAGATCAGTTGGTGGGGGGTTGCCTCTATCGTGTGGAAATGTGTGAAAATAAAATTATATAATGAAGAAGAGTTCGAAAGAGATTTCTGTTCGATTACACAAAATACTCCTTTAATATGTCTTGCAAGTGCTACATATGGTCAGACGTCGAGGGAGAGAAGGCAGTTTTGACCGGTGAGCGTTGAATATACATCAATAATAATAATAATAATAATAATAATAATAATAATAATATAATTCTATGAAACAACTCTTTAACATAATTTTTATTGGGTGGATTGAAGTGTTTTTCTGCCCCCTCCCCCAAATCCTGACCGAAGTCCGTGAGTGTCTTTCTTCTTCTATTCATCTCACTTGATTTTCTTGGCTAAAATGGTATATGATATATTGATAATGGTGGTGATGATGAGAGCCGTACTTGGTGTCGGAATGGGCCATGGAGGAGGTTTACATCATTCTGCCCTCCTCTTTCTTCGGCAGGGACTCACGATGGTTATTTGCTATTATTTCATACTGAAAATTCGATGGCATGAGTGCTGGCTAAGAATTAGAAGATGTGATTCATAGTGGTATGAGAAACCAATTACGACACAAAATTTACACAGGACTCAAACCCGCAGCCATCGCCTTCGAGAAAATGGATGCTGGACTTCAAGTCTAGAGTCATCAAGGCAGATTGTAACCCACTATGAAATCAAAATTGATAATCTACCCGCACAATGAAAATGATAATTGCAATGTTTGTAACAAAAGGTTACTGAATTTATTTCAAAGATCATTATTAATGAAAATCTTATCTGACACTTCTCACCGTTCGAGACGTCTGTTAGGATGCTTCGTTGAGTGAGCGAGATCGCTAGGAAAGATAATGTAAAGATTGTGAACACTTCGAGTGCGGGTGTACTCACAGGGTGTATGAAATAGGCCATTCCTCTACTTAAGGTGCTGGAGAGATGACTCTGGGCATCAACTGATATCACTGCAGTGCCTCTGACCCGGAGGTCCTAGGTTCGAGTCCCTCCTGTGGCAGGATTTTCGATACTATCCAGCCAAGTCGAATTGAGTCGTTGTCTGGACGAGAATTCTAGGGGCCGACCTTTCTGATCGCCAGTTTTCGGTGGTTTCTCCGATCAACACCAAGCCAATGCCGGAGCTGTACACTAACAAACGGGCGACGGAGCGCGTGAGATCTTTCCTTCTTCTCCCTTGCCCTATCTTCACCCTTTACTTCCACACACTTATACTAACATGTTATACATTACTACACCCGCCGCGAGACCAATTGGGAGCTTTTACAGCTTGTCCCAACGGGGGCGGTGCCACGCTGGTGGGAAATATCTGGTTAAGGAAAACCCAGCTAGTCGACGGTAGGTCGGCGTCGGATCTCACCATCTAGCGAGGGAAGTGCAGCACCACGTCCCGAAAAACATGCACTGCACTTACGGGACTAATGACCTTAGCAGTTGACGCGTCCGGAATAAGTAATCAATCAATGAATAAGAAAGCGTTGTGAAGGATTGTGTACGGTCAATGTAGATTGAGGAAGCAATACTGGTAAAACATGATGATGGGGCAGGAATCTGTCAGAGATATTTCGTCCATAGGTCGCCCCAAACTACGGGTGTATATGATTGCGTTCGGCTGTTCGAGAAAAGCTGCATTGTAGTACGTTTTGGATAAGATTTCGCCTGTGCTACAACACATTAACGCTCAGACTAGAGCTAACATTTTATTCCGACGCTCAAGTCTCCGCGTTCACAATGGAGCAAAATTAAATTATGGGTACCTCTAGAAGTAAAATAACAGGAAGCACATTCAGAAGTAAAAGAAATGATTTTGATAAAATGTTGCTACTCTTCAGTCATCCACTGTAATCATAGGTCCACAACAAGCGTTGCGTCGACCCAAAATATTTTGCGATTAGCGAGTCAACGACTTGCAATGGGTGGAGAATATTATCATGGAGTTCTTGGAAAAAATCTATGTTGTGAATATTACCTTGTACATCATATTGAGGACGAATTTAACCTTGGAAGTTAGAATAGGTTCATTTAATTGATTACATATGAGTATGGGATGAGGTATGAGTATGAGTATGAGACCGAATTTAGGAATTCTCGTCAATATATTTACGTACTTACGATGTAATGTTATCTCTCCTACAATGGTACTCTAAAACAACTTGTTCTTATTTCTTCGAATATAACCTCGATAATAAAACGAGCTCAAGAGATATCCGAAAGAATTGTGGGAAAAGATCCGGAAAAAATTTGATTCAGGAACATTTTTTTAATTAAAAATCGCACATTTAGAATTTCTAAACATCAGTATGATGGTAAAGTTAAATAAATAGTATTTTCAATATATGATTTTAACACCTCAAATGTTAGTGTTATTGTATAAGAAAACGTACGTTTACAAATCAACAGTAACAGTAAAATGACCATATTTTGTAGAAAATGGCGTAATTTATCATTATAAGAGCTTATTTTTGCTAGGAAATATTCTCGAGTTATATTTTCATGTCTGATAAATTCAAAATACGTGTAAATTGTATTAATAGACTGGTGCATATTTGCATTTTAAAGGGTGAAATTGAAATATAGATAATTTAATATTCTTTACTGCTTAAAACTTAATTTATACGAACGTTTTTCCCTGATGAAAGATGAATACAAAGTCCAGCAAGAAATCTTAAAACTATATATACGAGTGTGAAATAAATTAGTACTTTTGGGATGAATCGATCAAGCTTCTTACATGACGGTCGCTTATAACTTATATAATAAATCACGCATCAGTTCGCAGGTAATATTTACTTAGACATCAAAATCGTTCAGATCTGGAAAACAATTCTGACGTGAAATACACATCTTAAAACAACATTGTTTCAGGAATCTTATTTATAGCAAAATATGATGGCATAAGTGCATTTCTATTCATAGAAGTATACCTTTCTAACTTCTTTAAAAATGCATAGCAAAATATTGCACATGTAAATATTGTCAAAAATGTTCTGTGAAGAGTATCGCATCATAGCAAGGAAAGTTAATATTAGCCTAATACTCAAATATATGAGTTTTAAAAATATGATAATACCCTCGTTGGCACGAAGTCGCTTAACACGAATTTCGTCCTAAAACGAACAAAACGTTGGTTCCGGCAAGGGTAATACAGACATTTATAATATTCTTATAACACGAATTTTAATAACACGAACTCCGATTTTTTCAGTCCTTTGGAATTCGTGTGAATGAGGGTTTACTGTAAAATCCATTTTTTAAATTAAAATTACTTTTAAGAATTTGTTTTCTCTGATTTGATTTGACAGGTTGTGTTTGGCGACATATTATCAGCGAAAATACACTCTTGAAATTTTTGTAAAACCAAGTTAGTTTGAATGTTATAGTTTTTTCAGAAATGTGTAATTCGCGTAGAAGGTTCTTGACCCAAAAAAAATGTATTCAAAATTAACCAAATTTTAAAAAAAATATAATTATATTACTGGATTTTACTTGTATATTCCATGACATCTTAAAGCGTTGAATAAGAAGATAAAAATAAAACAGTCATTTCCAAAATTAGAAATAGCTTATATTATTCACCACTACCACTAATATAATCAGCAGGATAACCAGACGGCTCATAAAGTCCATAAAGCGTTATTGTGTAAAGGAGAAACGGCCAGGCCGCGTGTGGAGGGTTTGCATAGCTCGTGTTCCTTAAACGCAGCGCTTTTAAATCGAGTGAACTCCAAGGAACGAACATCCCATCGCCCCCCTTCCTGGAAAAGCGAGTGCTGTAAGAGGCAGGCGCCCGCCAAAGCGCTCTTTGGCCCTGGGGCGGGGCGCGGGCGTGGGCGCGGGCGCGGGCGGCGGTCGCTGGCGGCACTCGACCGCAGCGGCGGTGGCGCAGGTGCCGGCCCGCCCCGCGCGTCCCTTCCAGGCGAAAGGAGGATAGTGGGCTAGCACGGGAAGCGCGGGGGGGGGGGCGGGGCGGGGCGGGGCGGGGCGGGGGGGGGCGGGGCGGGGCGGGGCGGGGCGCGGAGGAGGAGGAGGCGGCGGAGGCGCGCGAATTTCACGGGAGTAAGTAGCCGCGTTTAAGCGGAGGTTAAGCCGCAAGCCGTGCGCGAATTATAGCCGCCGCGCCCACCCGACCACGCCCCCTTCCCGCCGCCGGCGTTCGCCCGGCCCGCCGCCGGGGCTGCCGGCCACGCTACAGTGGCCACCTCCCCATTACTTGCGTTGGACGGCCCTTTGCCTTCTGACCCGGATCTCCCTCACGTCTCGGGCTTTCGACTTCACTTTCTTCTTCTTCTTTTCTTTCTTCCGCCGTCTTGCCTACTCTCTCGGATAATATTTTCTCCATCGTTATTAAACTTCTCTTCTCAACAGTGTTCTACTTCAGTCATCTTTCACTCTTTTATTACATTTCTCTTCTTTATTCTAATTACTTCTTTTCTTTACTTTATTATATTTATTTACCTTATTATTATGTTTTTTTCCCTTTTGTTCCCTCACCAACACTTCTTATCCCCGTAACTCACCCTCGTCATTTGCCTCCATAATTCACAAGTATCTACTTATTCTGGTCTCCCGCACATCTCCGTTCCTTGTCTGGTCTTGTTTCTTCTCTGAGCTTCCGGAAGCCTTTGCTACCGGAGCACTTGTGTCGTGCCTCGCCGCGTCCAGCCGCCCGCACCGCCGCCGTCGCCGCCCCCCCTCCCCCGCCGCCCCGCCGCCCACCCCGCCCCGCCGCCCACACCGCCGCCCACCCCCCCATCCGGCCTCGCCACACCGCCTCTGCCGCCGCTTACATCGCCGTCGCCGCCACATCACCGCCGCCGCCCATACGCTAAACCGCCCCGCCGTCTACACTTACACCGCCGCCGCCGCCAGCCGGGCGCCCGCCCACCGCTGGACACCTCCGCGAGCGGCAACCGCTCACAGCGCCCGCGCGCCCTCGCTCGCAGATGATCACGACGGCTTTCCATGACACGGAACGCGAATTTAGGAAGTCGCTTTCTGATTTTTGGGTGCCCTTTTGTTGAATTGAATTGAATTGAATTGAATTTGCCTTATTTTACGTGGCGAGACTCAGGCCATGAGGCCTGCTCTTCCGTGTGACCACGCAAATTTCGTTACACTCCTTTCACAATCATGGGCGAAAGAAGGTATTACTTGGGCGACGAAACAGGCGATTTGAATTTAGCTCAGAGGCGTCATTTAGGCTTGAGGACCTTTTACATGCAGTAAATGTACTAACATGGGACAACAGGCTTTACTTCCCCTCCGAAGGAAGGCGTACGAAGGATTTGTCCACGGATTCGATCGGGTTTGAACTCGCAAACTTGGGTATAGAAGTCCGATACGCTAACCGCTACACTAGCACCGCCCGCTACACCATCGCCGCCGCCATTTTGTTCATCCTGTGAACCAAGAATGCCTTACCCATGAATAATCCAATAAACGATAATAGGATTAGAAAGAAGAACAGAAGTCAAGAAACGAAAGATGATAGAAAACAACAATAACACTGCTGACTTTGCGGAAACTGAACATTTTAATTAAAGTTCAAAACTCTTTGTGAAATTTTTCATCGCATTACTTGTTTTTACAACGTTGAGGACTTTGATGTGTTCTTTTGAATTATTGTGTTTCGAATAGTTTCTTGTAAATATCTTTTATCGTCGTTTGATCACTCACCACAAACGAAATCGTGAATTTCAATTAGACTGTGAAAACTATGATTGAATCAATTATTGCATGATTCGAGATATTCATGATCACTTCACTTTTTAAACAAGTGCAGGAAGATGGCCCCTATTTTCTAAATGTCCATTTTTTCTAATTCACCAAAAAATATTTTATCTGTATTTTTAAGGAAAATTACACAAGTTCGGAGAATAGTGAGAAAAATGTTCCAATTTTAATTTAAAAACCGGTTCATTTATTAAAGGGATTTGCTAAATACCGAGGTCAAAACTGCCTTCATTATGACATCATACTTTTATGTTGTATGAAAATGAGAAGGCGGGCGCCGAAGATCGGAGCTACGTACACCAACCACCAGCATCTCCTGGCGTCTAGCCGTGCGGAATAGGTAGCCACTTTGGTTAGGTTAGGTTAGGTTACGTCAAGTCGGTTCGAGAACTCGTTTGGATGGGTAGATCGCTAAGTCTGACGCCGCTTTTAGTGACTCACCCTTCCCGACACCTCATGAGTCTCCTACGTCACGGGTTCCTGGAACAGGTGCCCTTTCCGGGAACCCCGTACCCCTTTCCGGAAAGTCCGGCGCTCCTCCGAGGCCTGGTAACTTCCCCGACGCCGCGAGCATTTTCCCTCCAAAACCGGAAATGGGTGTACGGGATTGGAAGCATAGAGCGTTCTCGAAAATAACGACCAACGTTGGCTTCATACGGAAATATGTTTAATGTTTTCTACCAAACAATTTGAATTTGTTTTAATTATTTATTAATTATTGACAAGCTTGGCAATATTTTGTTTATTACTACTAATCTTTAAAAAATTGTTTGTTTTGTGTTATATTTAATTAGATCATTGTTATTTGTTATGTATACCAACAGTGAGAAAAAATACCAAGTCACTCTTACGGACGGATACATTTTTTTATTACACAAGATTCTTTGTTAAACCTCCTATCGTGAACATTGGAAATTAATGCAATTGTTGCACTTTTAAGTACATGAAATTACGAAACCAAGATATTATCGATTCAAAAAGTTTAATTTTACTTTCAATTGACAAATTAAAATTTCACTGATCAAGACATTCTGACACCATGATATCGTATTTATCTTTCATGAAACTTTTAAAAAATTTAGCTGTTATGCACCAACCTTTATTCTTTCATTAACCTTCCAATTACATTTGCTTAAAATATTTCTGGGTCGTAACAATAGTTTCGAAAATGTGGAAAGGGAAAAACCCATTCCTTGAAACTTAGTCATCAACTTAGTACACTCTCGTTTATCCCAAATAGCCTAATGCATCGTGAATTTCAAATAAAATTTTTTCCGTGCTCATTTTTCTACCACGGCCAATATTCTTAATATAATTTTATTACATTCTTGAAAGATCTCTTTAAACACTTTTGACACGAATCAAAATTACTGTTTTTTACTTTTGTCCAACTTTATACTTTCCAAATTTTAACTTTTTTCAATAAATAATTTTTAAAATTTAATTTAGAAATTTAAATTATTGGTAACAAAATCCACAACTCTGCTGGATTGGTTGGTTTGTTAGTGACTCTGGGCGCGTCAACAGCTTAGATCATTATTCCCGTAAGTGTAGTGCATGTTTTTTTCTCGGGAGATGGCGGTGATGAGGTAATGGGATATGGCGTAAATGAGGATCTGGATTGGACAGAACACATAAATTATGTAGTGAAAAAGACGTGGAAGGCATTACACTTTGTAATTGGAGTACTTAGGAAAGGAAGTGGAAAATCAAGGGAATTAGGTACACGTCTCTAGTATGTCCGATATTAGAATTTGGCTCCATATTTGGGACCCTTATCGTTTAGGGCAAGTCAAATCTCTCGAAAAAGTACAAAATATGCCGCAAAATTTGTTAGGAGAGGACGTTCAAATTCTGAATTTATATCGTGGGAACCTTTGGAAAAACACAGAGAGAAATCGCGTTTTTGTGCATAATTCAAATGGATAAGAGGGGATCGTCAGTGGAGTGAAGTACGGAAAGACTATCAAAACCAACGCGGAAGGATCATGGTTTCAAAATTCGGCAAAGAAAACAGAGAACAGATGTAGGTAAATTCTCATTTGTAAACCGAACGATAAAAATTGGAACAATGTACCTGCAACAGTGCTGAGACTTTCCTCAGAATGTCAAAATTTTAAAATTTAAATTTAAATTTAAATTAAAATCTAAGTAAATAGGGTTAATACATTAATTTTGTAAAATTGTATTTAGTAACATGTAAATATTTTAATGTTGTTTGATGTTTGTTATGTGTATTTTTAGTAATTCCTTAGAAAACGCTACTACCGATGTATTCTATGTATTCCTAAGTAGCAAAATAAACATTCTATTCTATTTTATCTTCCCCCGCTGGATGGCGATATCCGGCGCCGACCTACCGTCGACTAGCGGGGTTTCCCCTTAACCAGAACTCTCCCACCAGTGGGCCACCGCCCCAGCCGGGACAAGCTCTAAGCTCCCGATCGGTGTCCCGGAATATGTGGTAGTGTAGTGCATGTTAGTGTAAGTGTGTGAGGATAGGACAAGGAAGAGGAAGGAAAGATCGCACGCGATCCGCGGCCCGTTTGTTAGAATAGTGCTCGGCATTCGCCTGTTGTTGATCGGAGAAACCACGGAAAACTACCGATCAGAGCAGTCGGCTAGAATTCTCCCCAAGACAGCGACTGAAATGCTCGTGTCGAAAATCCTGCCAGTGTCAGAACTCGAAACTAGAACCTCCCGGTCAGAGGCGCTACAGTGACACCAGTTGAAGTACTGAGCTACCGCTCCGTACAACTCTGGTTGAGCTGTAGGTCGATCTGAGAGAAGTACAATAAAAAAAGTGAAGTACGTCAGTGACAGCCTTCGTCGCAGTGGCCACCCTTCGCCCGGAAATCCGCGCAGCCAATCGGCCGCGAAGGATGGTGGATGACTGGCGCGGGAGTCGCGGAGCGCGCGGCCGCTGGTGGGGAAGGTCGAGTTGGGCGGCTGGCGCGACCCTGTGCACCCCTCGCAGGCACGAGGACAAGGCAAATATTGTGGAAGGGACGGCGTATTGCACGAGGTTATTTTCGGGAGTTTCTTTTTCCCCCAAAAGCGAAAAAAAAAAAATATTCGGAACTGAAGTGGACGTACGACACAGTGGTGGTCGATGATCAACATCACAATAAGTACTTACTCGTATAATATTGAAAATCATGGCGTCAGAATTTAATGGATAATCATGATAACAATCTCATGTCATTGAAACTCGAATGTTCAACATTCTAAACATCTCCGACTTTGTCATATAAATGATTAATTATATAATCATGCAAAAATATAAACGTTTATCTAGTAATTTTATTTTATTTCCGTATGTAATAATGTAATACAATTAACTCTGTATATTTTTAACTGAAAATTAATATAGGTTTCGGAGTAGCATACTTGAATCTTTCATCGTTGTTCAGTTACAAAAGAATCGTGAAAATAATATCAAATATTATTGTATTAAATTTTTCAGTGCTTAATTTTTTTTCCATTTATAGGTCTTGATCTTAGTGCTTCTCGTTTGTATAATGTTTGCCAATGCGCATTGTAAATAGCATAGTCTAATACTGAGGAAATGCCGATACCTAGGAAGTTTGGAGAGGGAAGCCATGATTGTGTACGTTGCTTGTTCTGAGGCACAAAAAGGCATTCGCTGAAAATAAAGAAGAAAATCACGAAAAATTAATCTGAGCAGTCATCTTCCAGAGTGTTCTTTAGACTATGGTTTAGCTCGACCTACTGTTGTTCAACTGATGGCGGGAATTCGTCAATACTGGGTCTCTCACTCGAAAAAAATCTGACTCCAAATATTTAGATACCTTGCAATCATTTGCCTTCATGAAGAATGGCTCTCATTTAGAAGGAGATAAATGAGAAGGTTAAGTGAACTATTTGTGGTGTAGATATTCTAAGTTTTTATTTTGAGAGTGGCGGCTACTCGCTGCTTCCCGCTTCGCATCACTGAACTTCCTGTTTTTTTCTCTTTCTTTGCCTTGAAGGACATTTCTTAGTGGCAAAACGAAGCGTTGTTTTATTGATTGCGTGAAAAATTTCCACTGCTGCAAGGTTTTGATACTGCATTATTTACATTATGTTTTATTGTCACAAAATGCATTAGAAACATGTCATAAAGTTGTTAATATAATAATTTACTAGTAATACTTGCAATATAAAATTTTCTGATATTTTGAACAAAGATTCTATCACAATTTTATATTTTACAAAAATTATCCAAACATCAAAACAATTTTTTTGAGCTTTGATATGCAAGAAAACCAAATTATTACTTTAAATTAAATTATTATTTACTTAAAACAGATTTACAAGTTCTTGTTATCTACTATAAGAATTGAAATTAAAATAATTTCACTCACATATCATGAACACAACTGCGACAGCGATGTTTCTCTTCTAAAATTCTTCTTGTGCAGCACCTCGCAGTTGTTGCGAGCGTCGAGCGAGGAGCTGAGTTTTGCTCCGCTGCAAATGCATTTCCCAGCAACTGAAGCTTATACAAACACAACCAGTGCGTGAGAGCGGTTCAATGTGTAACATTCGTTTTCGTATCATACTTTCGTATCGTTTGCAGCCAAATGTTAATAAAACGAATGTACTCAAATAAACCAATGTTATGTAAAGAAAATTAAATGCGAAATTGAATACGAAAAATTCTCTAAACATAAATAGAGGAAAAATAAACACACAATATTGGCAAGAAAATATTGGCTGTAAACTGAAACGCATAGATCACGTTGGAAGATATTTTTAAAAAGTTCTTTATTGTCGACTTAGCTCATTGCCAGAACCCATAATTGGTTACATAATTTAAAAAATTGACATTAAATTTTGGTAACCAGAAATAAATTGATTCATTATCATTTTTCATTTTCAATAAATTACTTTCATTATTTATAAAATTATTATATTCAATACACTGAACAAATCTAACTTTTAATTGATACAGATTAGTAAATATAGCATAATATCTCTTTCGATCTTTTAAACACTGTTTATATACATTTGCAATTAAATTAATATTGTCATGTTATTTCAAATCAATTAATGGACTTACTGCATTCACGATTTTTGTAAATTCTATAACGCTGAGTGATAAAGAATGATTCAAGCAGATGTGAATTATTTCCTTAGTGCGAGTATTATCTCGCACATGATTAAAGAATCTTACAATACATTGTAGAGTGCATTGTTCAAAATGTTTTCATTTTTATGTATGCTTAATCAACAATATGTTCCCTAATCCAACTCTTCATGACATGGATTTATTTTAAATTATTTCTTTGTGAAGGAAGATGACATGCATCAAAAGATGCAATTATCTAACATCACTTGTCAATATTCATGTTATTCATTATCCCTCTCGTATATTTTGATCCAGATGAAATAAGTGCTTTCTGTCAAAATGATTCGGATGAAAAATTACTCTGTTATAAAACGAATCCTCTTTTAACAAATATACTATCCACTATTAATTTAAATTTCGCAACACAACGATTAAAATCAATTAAGTTTCAAAACATTTACGAACGCAGTGACCTACGTTTACAGTTTATGAAACACTATATCACAAAGCAAAATATTTCAAATTAGTGTAATATCAACTTTCTTGTACAAAAAATAATCGTGAATATCAGTTATTGCACAGAGGAGATATTTTTACGTGTCCAATATTTTCAAAAGAAACGGTTTTATCTACTAAAATATTAAATTCAATGCAATGAATATCAAAACACAATTTCCAAATGCAGAAAGTCATAATCCTGGAAGTAGATTAACTATTTAATTGCGAATTCCACTTTAGGAAATTAAAGTATAAAGTGTAAAGATTTGCATCTTTTGTGATGTTTTGAAGTTTTAGTTATACTTTTTATCAAAGGCAACACAATCTTTCCTCGAAGTTCTCTTGAAATGAATCGAAAACATTAATTTATCCATAAACCTTTTGATGTGGTCCAGTACGCAACCAGTTGCAAAATGGCTGAATTGATAAGATGGGTTCCGGTAAAATACCATGTGGCGTATTCAGAAGTAAATCGTGGTTTCTAAATTCTAGATTCTAAAGCCGAATACAGACATCTTTTGATACTTTTACGTAAATCATTGTAATAACAAGAAGAGAGATACAAACTAGTTGTGCTACAATAGCACTTCTCGCATTATTTCTAAAGTGGTCTTCGAAAATTCAGAGACAAAAGAGACCTGCCCCATTTTTTAGCGTTCTTTGTTCTAAATGTGAAAAATAAAAGAAAATATTTGGAACGTTTTTGAGACAATGTTTTTTCATAATTGCATTATTTTCAATCACAAATAAGCAAAAACTCTCGTTTATAACATTTACATGATCTTTTTTAAAAACTGACATTTTAGAACAAATTTTGTTTAAAGCAAAAATCTCTACCTTAATTTTTTAAATGTTAATTTATTTCTAAGGGAAATTTTATTTATTCAGGAAAAAATTCTATCTTCAATATTAATAAATTACCAAAATTCATAGGAGTTATAGGAAGAGGCCGAAAAAATTGAACTTTTGCAAAATCAGCGATTTCATCGAAAATGAGATCTGCAGCATTTTTAAGGGTCCTTTACGCTATCCATGCAAAATTTAATAAAAATATTTGGTGCCGTTTTTTTAAAGAAAAGAAAATGTAAATGTGAAATTCTCTTACGTAAAGTACCCTCAAGCATCAAAACATCCGTTTCAAACTCCGCGGGTCTTGAGTCCATTTAAATCGATTCAGAAATATCAGTTTTGGAAAAAAATCGACTGAACGATTTAGACGCTAACGTTTACGACTGATGACGGACAGACAAACTTTTGCCGTCAATTGATTTTACGGTATCAAGAACCCACAAAACGTTGATTCTGACAGCACAATTTTCTATAAGCTACCTTAAATAGCATACACTTCCCACTTAAAGTAGTGGTCACTAGGTACATTCTAGGCATTTTCATATCCCCTGGGTTTCCTAGACTACCTCACGGGACAAAGAAGTTCATTTTCAGCTTTGACTACCAGAAATATTAAATTGCTCCATCGTAATTTACAAATTGTGTGTAGAGCTTCTGAGAAATTAACGTGATAGTCAGTAGATCGCCTCGAGACATGATCCCCGACGTCTTGAGGGCACCGACTGTTGATCGTGTAAAAGCCCCAGATGTTACAACCCCCACAGACAGGATTCTAGCGTTGGGCACTCCATGAAGTTGGGCTGACAGGGGAATGACTGGCTGGTACTTTACCACTTTTTCCTCCCCTGGTTTTAGAAGGTTTGACCCATCCGCGTGGCGGACAGTCACATTGACCACGTGGACCCCTTTCCGGCTTTTTATTACAATTTGAGTCTAACCTCTTCGGCAACGGAGAAAGTGGCTTCCGTGGACACTACAGTGTCTGATTTCCGGAGCACCTTCCCCTCTATAAAGTTTTTTATCTCGGGAGACGCTTTATTCTAGCTGGTTTCGTAAAAATGCACTGACCGAGGATGTGATTCATAGTTTCTACAGCTGTATTGCACTTCCTGCAGTATACATCCTCTCTGGACCTTCCTCAACTAAGAGTAGTTTTATTGGCAGCGGTATTTGATCTCAATTGGAGTGCAGTGATAAAAATACCTGGTTTCAGAAGTTTAGAGTCTTTCAAAAAGGCATTTCCTATCGGATCGTTTATATGCGCCTTAACCGCTCTCACTTAGGATCCCAGCTTCTCCCAGGCGACTATCTCGTCATCGGCGCATTTCTTCTTATAAGCTCTTAAATCTGGTTCAGTATAGGGCCAGTTGAGTCTCAATGCTTTGGCGGTTTTAAATGTCCGTTGGTAGAAACTCGGACAGGAGCAGCTCAGCCACCCCCAAATGGGATCTGCAAATTTTTCTAGTCATAATCCTAGGTTCAGCGCCTCCCTAGGAACGTGTTGGCCGAGCCGCAGCAATCCCAGCCCTCCATCGCTCTTGGCCAGGAAAAATAAGCCATCTGAAGTACTCATATGCAGATGTAGGAATTGTTTGACTGCCACTCTGATTTGACAGTCCGCTTCCCTGAGCATCGCCATAGATGGAATCGATAAAACACATTGGTAGAGGTAATGTGGCATTATGTAGGTGTGAAGTATGTAATGCCAACTTCTGAGTGAACTTTAAATGCGCCTTCTGTAGCCTCGTCACTGCTTCCATCAAATTCGATATGGATACTTTACATGGGAAGCCGTTCCAGATATAGTAGTGCACTCCCAAGTATGTTAGGGTATGATCGTCACTGACCAGAGAAATTCTCTCCCCCAACCTTTCCAGACAAGGGTCTTCAATGAACCAGGGTCGTTCAAAGGTTGTAATTTGGAATGATGAACACTTCGTGACGGACAATGTCATGCTGAGGGCCCTAAGATATTCCACCACAATGTCAACCAATTCTCGAGCTCCTGGGGCATCTTTTGCTAGCAGCACCAGATCGTCAGCAAATGATAATACGGACACACTCCTTTCCAATAGCGGGTATCCTGACATGTTATCCAATTTCTCAAGCAAGCACTCCATAATGAGGTTAAAAAGGGGTGGGGACAAGGGGTTCTCCAGTTTTACTCCTCTACAAATTGGCACCTCAATGCCTTTCGAAGGGCGCTGAATGACAATTAATACGTGGGCGTAAGAGTATTAGAGGAAGTAATTTACTATACATAGAAAAAAGTTTTTAAGTTTTTCGTTTCTAGAGCCCCGGAATAAAAGTTTTTCTGTCGAAAATTCGGCGTTTTCTGGAGCACGATTGCAATACTTTCTCTTCTTACGGAGTAAGGGTGAGGAAGTAAAGACGGAGAGTTGGCAGATCCAAAAGAAGATGGGTCAAAAAATCGCAACGGACCAAACAGACCAATACCTGAGAAGGAAGGGCTGGGTGAGGGTCAGAAGCACCTGGGCGTCGCCCCCATCCTCCTTCCTCCACATTGACATCGTTTTTAAGTTAATCTACTCATCTTTGAGAGAACTAATGTTTACATAACTAATACGAAGTGTTTACATTTTTTTCTCCGATGGTCGGCGAATAATGCGCCTATATTTCCTGAGTGTACATTTTATTTTGCTTTGCGAATAAGTTTTAACATGAAGCATGAAAAAAGCAAGAAAAATCCATAAATTAATATTTGAAAAGAATAAACTAACCTACTATGTACAAAGTTGATAATGTGAGGATAAGAGATTATACTAGAGGCAATATTAACCGGAAGGAATATTTATATTTAACTAACAACTATTTGGGTAAGCAATACTGGCCTTCCGGCACATTTACATTGAACTAATTTTTATTCTACTATTTACAAGTTGTCGTACATACCTGAGAAAGAAGAAGAATTGCTCCGTTAATGCTTCTTTCAATTAAATAATTGAGAGCCGCCAAGTCCCTTTTGACGCTGAGGTGCGCCATACATCTCGCCGGAGTGGAGCATCTTCGCCTTCTTCTCTAGGCCTTAGCGCCTCGCGCCTTATTTCTTCCTCACCGCAGCCGAGCTGTGAATACTGCGCCCCTTAGAGAAATCATGCACCTATTTTATTTACCGCGACGTCCAGGAATCCTGGCACCTCGAGAACCGTAAATTAAATTGCGACAGCCGACGCGCCGGAAAATGCAGGAGATGGCGACGGAGGCAAGTAGGAAGGAAGGCAAGAGCAGAAGTTGCGGCGCGTCGGGATGCGAAGAGCTAGCGAATTCCGAAGCGGTTGCAGAAACGGAGGCGGAGAACAGATTGGTGATGCCAAGAAGGGGAAATATGGATTGACAGTAAAGAGGTAGATGTTGATGGAGCAAGACTGATAAGGACAGTGTTTGTTTTGCGAACAATAGGTGACATGTGTTGGCGGACGTTCTGGTAGAGGTGTGGCACCAGGTAAAGAGAATTGAGAGAGAATGAGATAATGGCGACAATTTTAGGGTGAGTTCATAAAAATTGAGGTTGTGACGGTGCAACGTATGCAAAATACAAAAAAAGCTAATGGAGAAAGAGAAAAAGGAGGTAGAAAGTAGGAAATTTCTGAAAATGTACGTTTTGTGGATGGTGGTGCGTATTTTTTAGAATCATGGTATTTTCTAAGGAAACCTATGAAAGTCTATTTCAAAACACATGATGGATGAATCATTCATTGAGAATGAGGAACGACATAAGAAAAGGTATAAAGAGAGTAAAATCAAATGAGGGAGCTATGAGACAGTAGCATATTCGAAAATTACAAAGCGAATCCATTAAATCCACAAGGGACCATTAAACGGCAGAGGAAATTTAGAAACAAGAGAAACCCTTCCAATTACCTCTTCCCTTTGGATTGTGCGGGATGTCCAGCGAGAAAACAACAAACTCAAAATAAGCCTTTAAGACAATTTTAAGCATATTTTTCTAAACTCTCGGTATCCGGATGGCTAGCCCAATAAGACTCAAAAGTTTGTTTACAAAATACTTTCTAGGAAAAAATTTGCAGGAACATATAACACTCCAGAAAAATATGTATTTGACGTTACTGCGGCAGTAGTCCGACTTCGCCGGCCAGCTACCGGTGTCCCCCATGCCTGGGTCTAGTTAAATTCCCATGCTTGGGGCTAAGAGCGACATGAGGCACATGGCGTATTCTCTTCATCGTAACTAGCAAGATCCGCCTGCTTGAGCTTTTCTTCGTCACACAGCTACAGAAACTGGGACGATTTTAAAGGAAAGTTACAACTCTGTTTTTTCCTCGACTGGGAATCGAACCCGGAACCACCGCCCAGAAATCTAGTAACCTGCTCATGAGACATCCCAGAGGCCAGAAACATGTAAATTGTTTATTTACAAAAGAAATTAATATATTAGTTCACAACAAATAGTATTTTTTAAAACCAATTTTGGAGTGCTTGTTGAGGCTCAGCTATTCGGAATATCCAAGAAGTTTGTCAAACAAAATGTACTTAAAATTGACGAAGAGTTCTTCTGAAGTTTCGTTGTTTCCACCCTGGGCGCCCTGTATCAACGTAATGGAGCAAAACGCGGGGTGTAACAGGGCCGCAGCGACTCGAAGCGAGCCACCGGGATGACGCAGAAACCACAGAAAACGCTGCAGCCCACACTCCCCCCGAGGTCACCCGGGGGCGGAGGGGGGCACGTGAAGCCAGGAGGGTGGAGGGGGGGGGCGCTCACGGAAGAAAGCGCCGGTTCGACTCTCGTGACTGGCCGGCGGGCCGCCCCGGCCGCCGGGGCTTGTAGCCGGCCTTTCGGCCCCATCCGTCACGTTACGCGTCCTGAATGCAGAAGGGAGCAGCGCCTTCTTTTTCGGAGTCATTGTGCGCGGTCGGCCGGGCGAGCCGTCCCGCCCCGCGCCGCGCCACCCCGCCCGCTCGAAAATGTCGAAATTCCGGTTCGTTCGGCTCCCTATTCAGCGAGCTGCAAGAAAATACGAAGGGATATCGATTCCGGAAATCTTTCGGCCGACGGAGACTGCAACAAGTACGTAACAGTCGCTCAGATGTGGACATGGTTTACGACAGATTATGAAGAATGTCCAGTAGGTTTGTTTTTAAGAGAAATGCCGAGAAACGAAATAACCCGCACATCTCGTTCGAAGGTGTATTGAATTAATTTTGTAAACAATTTGATCTTCAAAAACTTTAAAGAGTTGATCTACCTATGATTTATTCCCAAATATTTATGTATTTGAATTATTAGATCATCATTTCGATTATACAAGACAGAAATATTGACAAATTAAAACAAGAAGGTACTATTGTGGTTGGGTTTAAATAATGAAATGCATTAAAAAATTTAATGGATAGATACAGAGGTGCATCGTGGATTTTTAACTGGTCGGATTTTTGGTCGGATTTTTAACTGGTCGTGGAATTTTGGTCGACCGACCAAATTCTGTGATCATTTCCAATTTCTACTGCACGGTTGTGAATCGACAAAATTATTTATAAGGAAACATCAAGTCGGCTGTCTATAGCCCTCCCTCCCGTGAAAAAAGTCCTGGGCGCGCCTCTTAATTGATTTATTTTTTCGTGTTTCCGGGCGCGTGAACTGCTTTCGTCATTAGTCGCGTCAGTGTAGTGCATGTTTTTTCTGGAAATGGCGGTGATCTTCCCCCGCTGGATGGCGAGATCCGGCACCGACCTACCGTCGGCTAGTGGGGTTTCCCCCTAACCAGGACTCTCCCACCAACGGGCAGCGCCCATTCGGGACAAGCTCTAAGCTCCCGACCGGTCTCCCGGAATATGTGGTAGTGTAGTGCATGTTAGTGTAAGTGTGTGTGTGTAAGGGAGAGGATAGGACAAGGAAGAGGAAGGACAGATCGCGCGCGGTCCGTGGCCCGTTTGGTAGGGTACTGCTCCGGCATTCGCCTGGTGTTGATCGGAGAAACCACGGAAAACTACCGATCAGAGCAGCCGGCCGCTATAATTCTCCTCCAGGCAGCGACTGAATTCGACTTAGCTGAAACGCTAGTGTCGAAAATCCTGCCGCCATCAGAACTCGAACCTAGGACCTCTCGGTCAGATGCGCTGCAGTGACATCAGTTCATGTACTGAGCTACCGCTCCCGGTCCCCTCTTAATCATTTGATTTCATTATCTAAAATTTCTATCTTTTGAAGAGTTCTGATTTTTGGGAACCTAAAATCGAGAAAATTCATGGTGGAAATAATTCGCTTAGGCACTATTCAACCAATACCTAACAGAATTAAATGTGCACACTAAAAGTACTTTGTTCTCGAAATGCGAAATCGACTTCCTTTGGTTCAACGGCTTTTTACGCGGGGATACTGTCACGTTACCCTACAAGAATAACAAATGAGCTTAAAAGCTGCTCTGATCACGGAGGATGAGTGTGTAAGTTGGCGGAGAGAGTTCTCATTACGTGTTATGAAGACGGCGAATGAACTTCCCGTTCAAATTCCGCGAAGCACTGAAGGCAAATTGGATTGCTGGGCTTTGTGATGTTTTTTTCTCTTTCTTATATCAAGTTCTGTAGATTTCAGGCCACGTTGCAACAATTACATTTCATAAAGTTTTACTCTAATAATTAAGAATTACAATATCATTATGGTCAAATTATCTTTCACATCTCAATGAAAGAACATCACTGATTATTACGTGAAAACATAGTATCATATAATTTAAGAATATATACAAAATACTCTTGGAAAGAAATATTTGCAGTTGGTCTTGCTATTCAATCAAGCAGTTAATTGCGCCCTATATGCATTATTAATAATAATTGATTATTTATTACCAAGGAAGGATTAAATATCTTGAACAATTTCTCTAACCAGCTTAGGTGCTCAGGACATCAACTGATATCTCTGCAGTGCTTCTGAATGGAAGATTCCAAGGTTCGAGTCCCGACGATGGCATGATTTTCCACCTAGGTAGCTATGGCGAATTCAGCCGCTGTCTGGAGGAGAATTCTAGCGGTCGGCTCCTCTGATCGTAGTTTTCCCTGGTTTCTCCGATACGCCAGCCGAATGCCGAGGAGTCCTAAAAACGGACCATAAATCTTTCTTTCCCTTCCTTGTCCTATATCTTACTTACACCTCTTACTTACACACACACCTACGAGCACTGCATACATGCCGGGAGAGCAAACGGGAGCTAAGAACTTGTCCCGACTGGGACGGTGCCCCGCTGGTGGGAGATTCTTGGTTGAGGAAAAACCCGCTAACCGCTGTGTATGGCGGCGCCGGATCTCGCTATTCAAGCGGGAGATCACTGCCGTCTCCTGCGATAGAAACATGCACTATACTCACGGGACTAATGACCTTCGCAGTTGACGCGACCGAAATCGCTATCCAATCAATCAATCGAAAAGGGTTTGAAGGGTTTCTTGGCTAAGTGTGTTCTATAGGTGCTAGATGACACAGAGAGAAAAACAAGAAATTGAAAATAAAATTCCACAGTTGAAATACTTTATCTCTCAAGAAAATAAATTATCGTTAAATTAGGAAAGCAATATTTATGGGAAATGAAAGTGTTTGGTAACTGTTAGATATTTTAAAAGACATTAAATAAAATTTGTTTTTTATTATTTTCTAATAAATTAATCATTTTTTAATTATTTGGCAGTTTCGTTTATCGAGACAATATTATAAAAAATAAATACTAATGTAACAGCGTCAGCTTCTTTAAAGCAGTCTACCATTAAAGTGAAAATCAATTTAGGCATCTTGAATGCGGTTGGAACAATATTTAGAGGTCTCTTCCTGAGTTAACCTCAGAAGATTAGTGTATCATGTAATTTATGTGAAAAACGTACGATTCATAACCTTAGAAGGCAAAAATCCAAAAAAGATAGTAAATGAAAGTTTAAGCACATGTCAAAAATTTGTCACAATTCCCATCTTTAAACAGTTCATTAAAAGCACGCTTATATTTATCAAGCATAACGGTCTCAATATTGGAGAAATACATAGTATTTTTAAATGACTTTTTAAAAGTTTAGTTGTCTTGTATAAATTGAGGTGTTCCGGATAATAACGGGTGATCAAACCGACCTCGAATTTTCAGATGGACGAACGACGGCAAACTTCTACAATATACCCATTGACCTTCAAAAATTTGTTGGAAATGAAAGTGTGCGTGAACGAAATCAGGAAAAGTCATTTTTCTCGAAACGAACTTCGGTTGGGACCTGCCGTTATTATTCTGAGCGTCTCAATTATAAAAATGCAAATAAATAACGTTGCAGTTGAAAGCAAGACGTCAAACTACTTTTTCCAGCTAGATCATCAGGGGACTAGGCTGTTTTACATATATGAAGAGGGCCACTCACTTGGATAGTTGGAGGACCGCTGCTCTACTGAACTAATAACACCAATTAATTTATTATTTCACTGAAATTTAGACCATGGACGAATAAAAAACACTTCTTATAAGTTATTACAAAAACATAAAGCGATTGCGGCCGGCTGCTTTGATAGGTAGTTTTCCGTGGTTTCTCCCATCAACACCAGGCGAATGCCGGAGCAGTACCCTACCAAACGGGCCACGGACCGCACGCGATCTGTCCTTCCCCTTCCTTGTCCTATCCTCTTCCCTTACACACACACTTACACTAACATGCACGACACTACTACATATCGCGGAAGACCGGTCGGGAGCTTAGAGCTTGTCCCGACTGGGGCGGTGCTCCGCTGGCGGGAGTGTCCTGGTTAGGGGGAAACCCCACTAGTCGACGGTAGGTCGGCGCCGAATCTCGCCATCCAGCGGGGGAAGATCACCACCATCTCCCGCGAAAAAAACATGTACTACATTAATGAGACTAATGACCAAAGCAGTTGACGCGCCCGTGAACACGAGGAAATCAATCAATCAATCATAAAGCGATTCACGAAATCTAGCAGAAACAATGACGAACCAAAATTTGAGATTACGCGAGTTCAGCGAGACTTGAATGTAATAATTTTACGGGCGGAACACCTAATAACTCACAGCTGGAAATTTTGGGTTGGGGAAGGATACTGTTACTCCCGGAACAGATTTATGTTTTTTCAATAAATGGATTTAATACACTCATAATATTTCCCCATATTCATGAATTTCGTTATTGTTGGTGTATTCATAGTACGTAAAAAACAAGGTATGTTCGCGAACACTGAAGGATTTACATCTTCAATACGTATACAAATAATTAGAACCATAACATAAAAGAATAAAGACACGATGAAATTTAATGACTCAATCTAACATTTGAAGTCTACATATTATTGTTTCAAATTATCTAATAATTTTTAAAGAATAAGATAATGAATATTTATATCTGCACAGAAATTATAATGATTCTTGAAGTACACCATGATCGTCATAAAAATGACAAAAAAATAAGATATTACATTCTGTGCTCCAACTTATCTACATATCTCCAGCGAGAAACTGTGAAAATGGCGCCGTTTTTCACATCCATCCCCCAGCACGTTGGCTGCGCACGCAACAGACATTACGCTCCCACAAATTAAGGTAGCACTCCTTGACTTCACGAGTCATCACCGCAGGCGAACCCCGACGACCGGCTGCGTGTGGAAGGCAGTTCGCTAATGACAGTGCGCTTACGGCCGTCGCGGTGGCTTGTGTTGGCTGCGCCTGGTGCAGGCGGTGCATTTTCAGGGCCCGCTCCGGCAACGCAACGGGCTGGCCAGGCAGGGCGTCAACCCACTGCGGCGCGTTTGCATACCGTTGGGAGAGTGCTTTCCTAATATTATGTGAAGAAACCGCTGGTAACTGTTAAACGCATTCATTTTATAAAACATGAAATGTATTTCTTTTGGAATTGGTTAGTGATCTGTGATTATAATTGTAATTATTAGTGTAGGGATCACAGAATTTTGAAAATGTGCACACAATTCACTTTTCCCCATAGCACGTCATACACAGTTTTTAACTGTTTTTTTTGACGTAAAATAAAATAAAAAAATAAGATGAGGTGTAATTAGTGTTGTTCTTCGACGGAGTGAAAATACTGCAAAATAATGTTTTGGTTTTCTGATTTATTTGATTTTTTGAAGACATAACATTTTCTCAAACAATGTCGCTTAAAACTCTCCCGCATTTACTAACTTCAAATCAGAGACATTTATTAATATGCGGGCAAAAACGTAAATTTGCTTTATGAAAATGTTTATTACTATTATTTTTAAATAATATTTCATTTTATTTTTCTGTTTCGTGATATTAACAAATGTAATATATTAATACATCTATAAGCGATTTTAAGATGTCAATTAAGGAATAAAGTATATCACTGCACGTTCGATGAGTTTAGACATTTCACGATATTTTAGCCCCCTTGGAGACACGTAAATTCTATGGAAGGAACCAACGCGGTCCCTGTCCAATTGCATCCCTCAACCGATAAATGTAGACGTTCCAGTAATTTGCATAAACTACCACGTCCTCATATAAACAAAATAGAAACATGCAATGTACAGAAAGAATATGTCATCGTTGGAGGATTGTTTATTATGATTCCAGTACGTAAAATATATGGATATACTTGGTTGGAGAAGTGATTTAATGGATAAACAATTTTCGCAATGCACGAAGATACAATAAGGGTGGTATGGAAGGAGGAACGGGAGAACCCCGAGACCACCTCCCTGGAACCCACTTCGCCCACCCCAAATTCCACATTACATTGATTTAACGCCCAGTGCCCTGCAGCGGAAAGCTACGCGGGACACAATCGTACGGGTCGCCCGCGTCTTTCGGAGCGCTCGCGAGACGCGCGCCAGCGGCCCACGTGCGCCCACCAAGGATCGTACGGATGACGGTCTCATCGCCCCCCCCCGTAAAAAACTCGCGAGCCCTGCGCGCCGTACGGCGGCGCTCAGGCGGAGGGCGGAAGGGCGGGCGGCGCGGGGCGGGGCAGGGCGGGGCGGGGCGGGGAGGGGCGGGCGGCGGGGCGGCGCGGGGCGGGCGGGCGGGCGGGGCGGGGCGGCGCGGGGCGCGCGGGGCGGCGCGGGCGGCGCGGGGCGGCGCGGGGCGGCGCGGGGCGGCGCGGGCGGCGCGGGGCGGCGCGGGCGGCGCGGGGCGGCGCGGGCGGCGCGGGGCGGCGCGGGGCGGCGCGGGGCGGCGCAGGGCGGCGCGGGCGGCGGTCGCGGCCGAGCGCAGCCACTGTGTCCGGCGGTCGCCCGCCCGCGCCAGGCCCGCGCCGCGCCGCGCCGCGCCCCAAATGGCCAGCGATGCATTGCGGCGGAATTCGCTACGCAGCCGCGATGGAACGGCCCCTGGCTCGCGGCGGCGGCGGTGACGGCGGCGGCGGCGGCGGTGGCGGTGGGGGAGGCGGTGGCGGTGGAGAGGCGGAGGTGGCGGTGGCGGTGGCGGTGGCGGCGGTGGCTGTGGCGGTGGTGGCAGCGGTGGCGGCGGTGGTGGTGGTAGTAGTGGCAGTTGTGGTGGTGACGGCGGTGGAGGTGGCGGTGGGCTACCGCGGTGGCGGCGGTGACGGCGGTGGTGGCGGTGGCGCCGTGGTGGAGAACACATTGGAAATAGAATTGTGATTGTTCGGAAGGCATGGAGACAGCTGTGGCGTGGCAATATTTGCAGAGAATGGAAATAAGTTAAGGACCTGGCCTGGAATAGGACATTCGCTTATGGCAGCACAGGAGGAAGCGCAGTAGTAAGTGGTGCGGGGGTTACGCGAGCAGGTGGAAGAGGTGCGAAGGAGAAGGAGAAAGCGAAGGGGCGTTGCGGGCAGCGTCAGAGGTTGCTAACGGGGATAGGCGATGCCGATGACGTCAGTCGGGGTAGCAGTGGCTACGGCAAAGGTGGCAGTGGTGGCGGTGTGACGGTGGGAATGACACGCGTGGTAGTGCCAGAAGGAGTAGGAATGGCACAGGCGGGAGTAGTGATAGAGGTGATAGCGATAGTGGTGGCTGGTGACGGTGGGAAGCCAGCGTTAAAACAGCGGTGGGGGTTGAGACTGTGGGGGTGGAGGCAACTTTGCATTAGCGTTGGTGGTGGCGGCGGTTGCGACGGCGTATGCGGTGTTGGCGGCAGCGACGTTGATGTGATGGTGGTGGCGCTGCTGGTGACGGCGTCAGTGCTGGTGGCGGTGACGACGATAGCAGCGGTGCTGGTGTGGGCACCGCGACGCCGCGTCGTCCGCCCGAGCGACGGCCGTGGAACCCGCAATGCCGACCGCCGCTCCACCCGCGCGGCGCCAGGGCGAGCGCTCGTAACCGCCAGCCACCGATCCGAGCTGTCAACTCGGCTGCCGGCAGGCTCCATTGGCCGCGCGTGCGTCGCTCTCGTTTCGTGAGCGCCGGAGCGAGAACCGCGGCGGCGGCGGGTCGGGCGCACCGCTCCGCTTTACACTACTCCGCTCCGCTCCACTCCGCACCGCTCCTGCCGCCGCCGCAGCCGCCGCTCCGGCGTTTTTGCGGGCGACGCCTGCGGGGGCGCGGCGCGTTGCAAGCCCTTCCCGTTTCCCTCGCCTTGGACTAGAATCGATCGATTTTCGGGGGAAGTAGGAAGGAGTATTTTCGGTTCGTCACGCTTCGAGGGGTTTTCGTGAGGTTCGAATGACACGCCCACAACTTTTGCGGAATTCGAACTGTGAATGATTCAGGGCGATTGGAAAAGTCTGCGCTTTGCATGTTGGCCGAGTGGTACATTTAGTTCTTGGTATTGCACAAGAGTTCGAACTACTAGAGGTTTTTTTTTTCACTCTACGCTTTATTATTCAAAGAGATTATGTATTCGATTAATATATTACTATTACAAATCTGTTATAATCGTATTAGTGCCCCAGCGATTTGTAGGGTGGCAACATGTATTTACCATTTCCGTAACAAATTTTGGCAAAAAGCCATTTTTGCCTACGTTCCATGAGCTGAATCTGTGAGAGTAGATTGCTTACCTACCCCTTCTGGGTACCGAGTTTCTCATCCCGGTCTCCCCATGTTGAATTTAAGGAGACAAAGCAGATTAATGGCTGGTTTTTTCAGGGACCTTCTGTTTTCCTTCGATTCGTATTCCACCATTATTCCATCATCATTCAAATCTTATCATTCTCCATCCGTTTATCTTAAATATGGTCGAAAAAAGGTACCAAGAATCGTAAAAAATGTTAATGAAATTTTCAATTATTGATGATTATTGAAATCATTCCTCGCATATTAAAATATTATATAAATAGTATTATTTATTGAACTAAATATTTTTTGTGCATTGGTGTATGACCAAGGGACATACGGTTGTTTTCACTAGATTTCCCAGTTTCATTTTTTTTTTTTTTTTTCCTTATCATAGGTTTTTTAAATCAGGATTTCATCATTAAAATGAAAATAATTTGCAAGGTCTCTTAAAGAAATTTAGTGTCGATACACATGACACTGACGTTAAACGCTTCATACAGAAACTTAACTACGTACAAGAATTACGTTTTCAAAAACTCTATTCCCAATTCTTGACCTTCCAGATGCTGTGTCAAGTTGTTTCCAGATAGTCATTGACTTAAAAACTCTAAATATATCGGCGTTTGATAATATAATTTAGAGGAAGGGTTTAAAATGTCTCAACGAGTTCTTGTGATCGAGTATTCTTTATGATTCATCAGTAATTGTCTTTATAGGGATTTATATCGCGGAAGTTCTGAATGCTAAAGAATATCTTTACTGTATAATTGCAATGCGAGTAAAAGAATTGTCTTCAAAAGTTAAGATGAACGAACGAACAAGTATAAGTATTAAAAAACGGGTTTCAAACATTAAAAAAGTTGGGCATGATGTTGAATTTCAATCTCTTTGCCTTGATCTACAAATTAGAGTTAAATGGAGGCAAAAATGGAACTGTTTCAGTTCGTCATGCTCTGAAAAGTTTTCTTACTGGTTTTCTTTAAAGATCTATTTCCGGACTTGACAATTTCTTAAGTATAACCTAAACAGGTGTGACATTAAAATTGAATACCATTTTTCAAGTATTTTAGGCACGAAAACATTTGTGATTGAGATGAAAACTGAATTCAGAAATATTAATTTATGTCATTCTCAGTGCTGTTCATTTTCTAGAATATCTGGCTTTTCTAATTTCAACTTTCTTCTTTCGAATATCTGGCTTTTCTAATTTAAACTAACATTTGAGATTTTGTATGACATTTCCTAAGAAGTATCGAAAATTCGAGATAGAATGTAGTATTTTGACTTTACGAAAGAACGGAAGTCTGGTGCTTACGTTGGTTTATATTTATTCTATCAGTACGCCTATTTACTTACCATAAGGTACATTTATAAAATATGATTATTCTGTTTGTTGTTCCACTAATCCATACTGACGTCTTATCAATTTCTTGGTTTAGACCTCTATTTTTATGCTAATTTCATCAAATTTTCAGGGTCTTTCGATCATTTTTTGCACAACTGACAAAGGGACAAAATTAAAAATAGAACTATTGAAGAATATCGTTTTATTAAACAGGGAATGACGTAGAAAATGTTTTGTATTAAGATTAATTCCAACATAGACAATTACACACCATATTTATTGGAGTTCATATAACTCGAAGTGTATCCCATATATTGTCTTCACTCAAAATAAAATATAATCAGGATATGAAACCTTTTTTGTTTGTTTCTACTTAATTACTTTTTGCTGATTGTAATGAACTATGAAGGGACAGCGACTTACTTCGCCAAGTATTTCTCAATACGTCTGTAAGCAGACGCTTAAGGTATGTGCTTGTTTCAAGTCCCAAGTATTTAATTCCCCATGTATCCGTAGTCGCTGAACCTCTTCACTCTGCATTCACTTCTTTTAAGTAGAACGTACGGTGGAATTTTCGGTAGCATTTTCGTTACACTTCTGTTCAGCATTAATACAAATAGCGTCCGCATGGCATTGCATAAAATGATTAAGTGGAGGAAATGCTGATGCCTCTGCAGAACCCCCTCCCCCCCCCCTCGCATCTCATCCCGCGTAGTTCACAGTCGCTAACCGGTTCCTCCCGGCCACATGCTGCTCCCCCGCCGTTATTACAGGAAACACTTATTAAGAAGCAGACTGCCGGTGCCGAGCAGGAGACGGGAGCGTGCTTCATAACTTACTCGCTGAAGGTGCCCGCGAGGGCAGTCTCTTCCTCGGTACCTTGACAATGGCAGCCGTGTCAGCGAGCGTCCCAGGCGTTCTTACTCCGCAGACAAGTGGCAGGCACGAAGACCGTTTCACCCGTGCAAGCAGGCGTCGTGTTTTTTCAGGTTTGGAACGTAAATTACGTTCTAGTACCAATTAGTTTGCACATGTAATGGCTATTTTTTAGTTGAAATTTATTTTACAATATCAATTCTACTAATATCAATATACTACGCCAATTGGCATTTTTTTGTAGAATCTGTGTTGTAACTCATATACTAAAGGATAAACGGAGGTGTTTATAAGATGTGAATTATTATTCATGTATGCAGTAAAAAGAAAATAACGAGGAAGAAAGATAGAGAGAAAAGTAAATTGAATATCAGTGTATTCAAATTAAATGTCTTTAAATAGCCGACTAGATGAAATACGAATTACATCGAAATTTACATAAAACAGACCGACCATTTTAGTGACTCATTCTTTCGTGATATTTTTGTAGTTTTTTCTACGAAGATGAGTGATTACTCGATGCACAGAGATCAAAGAAAAACACAGGAAGAGTAAATTCAAAATAATGGATTAGTGACGTAAAGAATGTAGAACACATAAATCGTCCAACAAAATAATAACGTCGGGCAAGGAAATGGAGATACACAATTCTTTTTTAAAGTAAAAATGTAAACGGTTCTTCGATGTTTGATTGCAAAGGCATCCGACCGTGAAGAATTTTATGTGTTACGAGATTATGACTTGAAATATGCATTTAGGTGCAAATCTTAGTTACTTGAAGTATGCTTAATACCGTACTACGGCAGCACAACACATATATTGTTACACGAGTGAATGAAATTAGGGGTACCATCAGTTTTCCGTATTAGTTTAATATTAGTGCGTTCTTTGGTTGGAAAAAAATTTTTAAAATTTCTAGGTTCCAATTTCACATTAGATTGCATTTTTGCAATAATTTATGGGTACAACTTTTTAAGGGCTAGTAACCTGTCAAAGAGTCTCTAGTCATTATGTGCATTCATTGAAAGAGATGTCTTTGTTTTCGTTACGGTTAGAATGCAAGAATACAAAGAAATTACTTGTGAATGAAAAGTACAGAAATATGTGACTAGCCAATAATTTACATTGAGCAAAACGCTGTGTACACAAGATTTCCATCGAGGATTGTTGTAAGGCCTTCTACCTTACATAATTACGTTGTTTACTCTTGAAATGAGACTGCTTGTTAAAATCGATGATAATGAGTGCCTTATTCCGTTCTTGAGAGTAGGCGGAAGATAAAGTCTAGCGTCTTTGTGCTTATCCGCTTTCATGATCACAGTGGTGATTTGCCATTGCCTTCGATTACACAGATGGTGCTAGATTTAAATGATTATGAGCTATGAATTATCATGGATGGGATGATGTTTAAATATGTGATCGATGAAAATCATTCCACGCCCTAATTCCATGGTGAAAACTCCTACGTCTTTCACCATACGTGGACCGGCAGCAATGGGTTGTGTAAACATTGACGATGATCTAAGTTCGTGCGACACCAAATAGACTTTTCAAAATCACATAATTATGTTAATCAAAAACATAAAATAAGTATGACGGCTACGAATATTGAATAATATTGTCGGTAAAAATATTGAAGCTTCATAGACATTGATAAAATAAAGAATGGGCAAAGTAGCCTAGATTCCACACAATTATTTTAATAGATTTCATACGTTTCTCCTAAGAATACGAGTATGCTTACTACAGCCACATGAGTTTATGTTTCCTAGAGACGTACATTATTTGAGAGAGTACATTGAGGCTAGGGACAGGAACAAGTTCAGTCACACCAGCCACAGGAAGTCTCCCGCTATTCGTAAATGTGAATATTTCGATTTGGCTAAAGTGTTTGCATAAAATATTTCATTCAAAGTTCATTTGCATGGAAATAAGAAATACTTTGAGAAAAAATTAGACTTCCTGAGGTTGGCGTCTTCTTACTGTTACAAATTCTTCAAATATACCGATTTTTTAATTTGGTTGGTTGGTTGATCAGTGATTCCGGGTGCGTCAACAGCTTAGGTCATTAGTTCTGTAAGTGTAGTGCATATTTTTCCTCGGGAGGTGACGGTGATGTTCCCCCGCTGGATGGCGAGATTCGGTGCCGACCTACCGTCGGCTAGCGGGGTTTCCCCCTAACCAGCGGGGCGCCGCCCCAGCCGGGACAAGCTCTAAACTCCCGACCGGTCCCCTGAAGTATGTGGCAGTGTAGTTAATGTTAGTGTGTGTGTGTAAGGGGAGAGGATGGAACAAGGATGAGGAAGGAAAGATCACGCACAGTCTATGGCCCGTTTGGTAGGGTACTGCTCCGGCATTCGCCTGGTATTGATCGGGGAAACCACGGAAAACTACCGATCAGAGAAACCGGCCGCTAGAATTCTCCTCCAGACAGCGACTGAATTCGACCTAGCTGAAAAGCTAGTGTCGAAAATCCTGCCGCGTCGTCAGGCCGTTTTCTCAAAATTGGAACATTTTTTTCCACGAGTAATGTATCCCTCTCGGGCGCAGACTTTCCAAGAGCCTTCTCTAGGCCCGGTCTGCGGTGAACCACAGCGCGGAGTCATTGCTCTAGAAATCCCCGGCCGGAGAGCGCAGGAAGCGACCGCGTGCGGCGCGACGGCGCGGGAGGGGGCGGGGCGGGGGAGACGGCGACGGACGGCGCCGCGACGCGACACCTGAGCTCCTCCGACGCCTGACGCCGCCTGGAGGCCACACGTGACGTAATCATCGGCAGCAGCAGTGACGGCGCCGCTGCCACCAGCAGCATTTTACGTAAGTGTGAGGCGAGGGCCGCCTCAACGCTGGGATCGCGGACAGCTGTAGCTAAGATTGATTATTACGTTTTCGGACGCGGTAACTTGTAAGGGCCTACGTTCCTAATTCTATTGCGTTAGTTATTCACGGGATATGGCGGTGTTGCTGCGCTTCTGGTAAAAGAAATCCGACGTCGATCTGCACCGGGAGAGGTGTCTCAGAGTATCCCCTAATGTCACTGCTGTACCTCTGGCTGGGAGGTCCTTTAACCGTCGAGTCCCGAGGGTGGTAGGATTTTCGACACTAACTAGATCGCTGGAAAATTAAGTCGCTGACTGGAGAAGAATTCTAACGGCTGGCTGCTCTGATCGGTGGTTTATCTCGTCAATATCAGGCGAATGCCGGAGCAGTCCCTTACAAAACGTACGATCTTTCTTTCCTCTTCTTTATCCTATCCTCAACCCTTACTTACACACATTTACATTTACATTTACTGTACTACACCAACACTCATACAGAGAGATCGGTCGCGAGCTTAGAGATTGTTCCCGATGGGGCGATGCCCTGTTTGTGGGAGATACCTGGACGGGGTAAACCCCGCTTGCCGACAGATAGGTCGGCGGCGGATCTCACCATCATGCTGTGCAAGATCACCGCCACATCCCACCTTAAAAAATGCATTCCTCTTACGGGACTAATGACCTTACCAGTTGTCGCATCTGGAATCATCAATAATAAATCAATTACACCAGTCTGCATGTCAGCTAGTAGGTTTCCCATCTTCAGATATCTTCACCAGCAGGGCACTGTCCTAGCTCGGACTAGTTGATAGCTCCCGACAGATTTTCCGACATGTGTGGTAGAGCGGTAAGGTAATGCAAAGGTAGTGTCCATGTAAAGAGGAGAGATGGAGACAGGGATGAGGAAGGAATGATAGCGCGCGGCCCGTCGCCCGTTTGTTACGGTTCAGCTGTGGAATTCCCTGGTATTGATCGGTGTAGCAAAGACAGGGGGAGGGGGAGGAGTGGCGCATTGTTAGGGGAGGTCTCAGGCTGAGTGCTAATAAAAAAGCAGAAAGAACGAAAAGAAAAAGAAAAAGGTGACTACGCTGGATCAACGGAACCCACGTCAACTGGTCAACGCCCCCTATCTTCTGCTCATTAGCGAAACCTGGCTCTAATTGTTTAGCTCAACTTACCTCGAACTGATCAGCGCATCCTGTATCCAACCGATAAGTGTAATCTGCCTTCGACTGACCAGCGCATCCTGCCTTTGATTCAGATTGACTTGCATTGCGACTTTTCAGTGCAACCTGCCTCTGATTGGTCAAAGAACCTTGTCTCAAAGTAAGCAGTGAATCTTGCCGTCCGCTACCAGACCCCCAAAATTTTGTCCAGTAGCTACAGTAACCGGACGTTTTCCAGAGAATTGTTTATCACAATCATCTATTAGACAGGAAACGTAATGTATTCTATCTATGCCTCACGTTGTCCTGCTTTCAGAATGTCCCGCTTTGCCTTTGTCCCATCTCGTCCCTTCGCACTGCATACGCTTTGCCCCGATCCGCCCACTTCCGTCTCTCCCTGCCGTATTTTATACAATCACCGCTGCTACCAACTTTTCTAAGGATTGCTAACACACCATACTCATATGCATATTTCCGACAACATTCAGTAACAAACCCCTCTTTCACGACTTAAGATGATGCATTCAAAACTCCTTTCCTAGTTGTTGCGACATCATTTTAGGAAAAACGTTCCAACTTTTACGTTTCTACCTTCAGTAATGTTGTCACTACGTTGACACGTCTGTTAGTAGTTTCTTCTCTTACAACATTCCACCGTTATATTATTTTCATCACCTTATTTTTATTTTCTCGCTACAAAGTAAAGGCGAATTTTCGACAGAAAAACTCATATTCTCCCGGTAGCAAAAAAGTGGATAAATCCAATTGCTAAATTTAGAAAAAAATCATTTAACACGTGGGTAGCCAGATCCTGTTTTATGAGCATGAAAAATAAATGACCGCAAAACGATTCTCCGTCTGTCCGTCCGTCTGTCCGTCCGTCTGTCCGTCCGTCTGTCCGTCCGTCTGTCCGTCCGTCTGTCCGTCCATCTGTGAACAACACTAGCGGCTAAACCGTTCATATATTTTAATTTTGAGAGTATTTTACAATAAGCCCAGGGGCATTTCCCAAATTTTCAAAAAAATGGGCCCATCATTTTTGATAAAATTTTGTTGTTGGATAGTGTGAAGGATTTTAAGAGAATGGTGAGGTTCCTTAAAATCCATGATTTTTCGAGAATTGCAAAAATTCAATATTTTCGGCATCTCCCTACAACTACAATTATGCAGAGGGAGATTTTTCCCTTAATGAAATCTGTTCATTAAAGATTTTTTTGAAATAAGGCAATGTACAAGTTTTCGAAAATTTGAGTACGTTTCGCATAATAATATTGGGGAGAAAGTAGGTGTTGTTTTACCACCACTAGTTCTATTTCGTTTTATGTATGATTTTTGTTACATTTCCATCCCTTCAGACCCAAAGACCACCCCCGTGGCAGATCACGTTAGTTCACCAGCCGACCGGGAGCGGTGGTTCAGTGCATCAACTGATGGCACTGCAGTGCCTCTGACCGGGAGGTCCTTGGTTCCAGTCCAGGATTTTTTTCTACACTAGCTTTCTAGCTAGGTCAAATTCAGTCGCTGTCTGGATTAGAATTCTAGCGGCCGTCTGCTCTGATCGCAATTTTTTCGTGGTTTCTCCGATCAATCTCAGGCGAATGCCGGAGCAGTACCCTAACAAACGGGCCACGGACCGCGAGCAATCATTCCTTCCTCTTACTTGTCCTATCCTCTCCCCTTACACACACACACTTACACTAACATACACTACACTACCACACATCCCTGGAGACCGGTCGGGGACTTAGAACTTGCCCCGGCTTGGGCAGTGCCCCGCTAGTGGGAGATACCTGATTGCGGAAAACCCCGTTAGCTGACGGTAGGTCGGCACCGGATCTCGCCATCCAGCGGGGGAAGACAACCGCCACCTCCCGAGCAAAAGCATGCACGGCACGAATGACCATTGACGCGCCTGCGGTCACTATCAATCCATTGGCCAGCGAGCGGCCAGAGCTGTGCCCAGGCGGCGCTGCGCGTCGTCGAACCCGCGCCCCTTCGCCTCGGCGCCGCCGCAGGAATCCGCGCCGTCCCGCGCCGCCTCTTTTTGCTCCCGGGCGGCCGCATCAACATATCGGCATCGCAGATCTCTCGCGGACAGACAGAAGCGTCCGTAGGCGCTGCAGAGAGACGGAGGAAGCGGTGGGGGGACGGCCGTTCGCGAGAGGTGATGGCGTTTTTTGTTTTGTAATTTAAGGTCGCATCAACATCTAGGTCATAAGCGCCCACTATTGGAGTTAACAGTATAGAATTTATGAAGATGAAACGATATGGTGAGGATAAGGGGTGAAAGGACGAACACAGTACAACCATGCCCCAGGCGAGACTCGAACCCGCGACCCTTCGGTCCGAGATCGCTACGACACAACTGCCTTAGCGATCTCGGCAACCAGATCGACGGTGGGGGGGGTTGTGTGATTGTAGAAGTGGTATTTATATTCGTTTCGTTGATTATGTTGGTTTTTATCAGTAAGTTTGTTAATAGTTTGGAGGTGGCAGAAGTGATGGAGAAGGTGATTTCAATGGTGATGATGGAAATGGTGACGATAATATGAGTAATGATACAGGTGATGGAAGTTGTGGAGGGGATGGAAGTGCAGTAGGTGAGCATGTGGTGATTGTGGCAACAATGCCGAAGGAAATGGTTATTTGTGAGATGGTAATCGCGTCGTCACCTGACATTTGCTACTTTTGTCATTGTTGCTGCTGCTGGTGATGGCTTTGCAGCTGATGGTAATAAAGTTGTCACTAATTTTGACAGAAATGATTGAGGTGGAGACTCTCGTAAGGTCGAGATGTATGTGGTTATGTGGTATAAGTGACTATTCCAAAGCCAGCAGCTGCTCTGTCAGCAGAGTAGGGATTTCGAAGAGATTAGGTGCCTTAGTGGCAATGCTCAAAGTATTGTGTGAGATGGAGGTTGCTAGGGGGAAGGCGAGGGGGGGCGTAAGATGACGGGAAGGCCACTGCGACGGTGGCAGCCGTGTCCGAGGTTGGAGACTTGGCGTTCGCCCTTTTCCCAGGAGCCTTTGGCAGCTGGCGAGCGGAGGTGCGTGAAATCGGTGAAAAGCTCTGGCGTTCGATATAGAAGCGACCGCAAGGATGGAACTGATAGCTTTTACAGGACAGACCCGCTCTCCCTCTTCAAAAAACGTGAGAACATTGAGTTTCATCTTTGAAATGCGAGACACAATGATGGATTGTCATGGACAGTACATTGGAAATCAATATCGACAGTTGGAAAGGTTTAGTAATATTAAATGAATAGCTGAAAATACAATGATACTTTACAATATATTGTGTTTTAATTAAAATGATAATATCGAATTTGAAAACGTATTAATTGTCAAGGGAAATACTATTAAACCCTGTCATTTTCTAATCGGTGTTAGAAAAAATAATCTTTAATATTTACACGATACAATTTTATCATCAGAATCCTTAAAGAAAAAGTTCCTAACGATAATCTATCACCACTCCTTCTTTAATAATGATAGAATATACTAAGCATTGATTTATTGTACTAGAAATTCTCCATTTCGCAAACTCATTGGGGAATATAAAATACACACAACAATGTACATTAAAAACTCGCATAAACTTGAAAATCAATTTAATTCATCTGGAATAACTGTACTTCAAACAAAAAGCCAAAGATAAAGAATGTGAACTACTGGAACTAAATATTAAATTCTTAGACATTTGCGTATTTAAAAAAATAGAATGTAAATCCAAACATTTTAGAATAGAATTTGATAAGACCCAATGAAATCTGATTGCGTTTGAGATCCTTTCAGCTACTTTGAGTAAATAAATCGATGGTCTAAAGAACATTTGTCTCACTGTTGTTGATGAGGAAAATAAAAATGGACCCTTAAACATACGGTACGCAATACATGAAATGAACTAAGCCATGATTTAGCAAACTCAGTTACAAAGATCACTTGTTCCCGAGAGCCTCGCATGTGTTTTGTCACTTCTCCGCCAGAATCTCCAGTCGCACCTGCGCCTCATTACGAGGTCTGGAGGCCGACCTCCACCTCTCGCGGCGTCGTCGTCCTTTCTCTGACCTCTTCACATCGAGGAGCGAAGTGCAGACTCTCTGGAGATCACGCTGTTTAGCAGGTGCAAACGCGGCCGAGGATTTAGGGCGTTCGCTAGGAAATCGGCGCGCCAATTGTGGTGCATCGCCAAGAAAGTGCGGGCTCTTAGCGAGTGAGTGCCTCCCGGCGGCGACGGCAGCTGGCAGTGGCGAGGGCGCATTGGAGGTGGAGGCGGGCGGTGGTGGACGGTAGTAGTGGGCGATGGGGGGGCGAGGGGGTGTGGGGGATGTGGCGGGGATGTGGCGGGAGTCGGTGTGGTGGCGGGTGATGGTGGCTGGTGATGGTGGTGGGCGATGATGGCGGGTGATGGTGGCTCGGGTGATGGTGGTGGGTGATGATGGCGGGTGAAGGCGGCGGGTGATGGTAGCGGGCGATGATGGCGGGTGATGGTGGCTGGTGATGGTGGCGGGCGATGATGGCGGGTGATGGTGGCGGGCGATGATGGCGGGTGATGGTGGCGGGTGATGGTGGCGGGCGATGATGGCGGGTGATGGTGGCGGGTGATGGGGGCGAGCGGTAGGGGCGGCAACGGAGCAGGCGATGGGGCGGCGAGGGGGGAAGCGGGCGACGGCAACGGCGTTGGTGGCGGAGGGGGGGGGGGGTGGAAGGGGCAGGGGCAGAGAGCGGTCCACAGTGGATCAAATGCGATTCTGGACGGACGCGGTCCTTTTCGAATCGGATGGAACCAATTGTCGTTTGGTTGTTGCCCGGTACCAGAGGCGCATTCTACAACTTCAGAAAGCACGACTGCGTGTGTAGAATGGGGAGAATTGAATAATGGAATGTATCTGAAGGGAAATGGCGAGAGAGACGAAATGCCAATTCTTGCTCATAAAATCTAAACAACAAACGAAATTTTGTTCTAAATAAATATTACTCTAATCGCCATCATTATCCCCATTTTCACTGTTTCTTGAGCATTTTTGTACTTTTTGAAGAATATTTTTGTTACTAGAGGTCATTATACTCTCATATCCTGACTAGTTAATTAGACCGAGGTCGGATTTAAAATAATATTTCGACTGGTGGAAGAGTTAATACTGTCATTGCATTAAGGACTTCACATAATGGACAGCTCATGTGAATGGTCCATAGTTCTACTTCATTGTATAAGTATGGAACGTGACTGGTTAAAATAATGAATTCACGAACAGAATACGTGGAAGAATTATGCATGGAATATCAGGAAAGACGTTATAATCCACAGCCGTGATGTTCCCTAATTCATAACGAGATGGATGTACGTAATTTATTTTTTCGAGACAGTGGATTTTTGACCCTAGGTGGAGACATAAATCTGGCAACAAAACACGGTATGACACCACGATTCATGTCAGTACACGGGCATTAATCTAACAATTTAGTCACTATGAAGAACAGTTAATGAATCACAAATCAACAATTTTTCGTGGAAAACTTGCGAGAAATTTCTGAAAAGTAATGGATCTATCAACTAAAATATTCTATACGCTAACCGTGCACGTCTGAAGACTCCCTGTTAACGTTAACCCCATTTTCCCTTCCGGACAATAGTATGTGTATATTCTTAATTGAGTTCCGAGAAGGAGAAACCTGAGGCAGCCCTTCTCTTGATACTTTCTCGGACTGTTGTATTGACTTAACGCAACCACACAGATGAACGAAAAGCCATTCTCAATGACCGGCGCCCGTTAAAATTTCTTTAACACTGACATACATTAAGAGCAACCGAAATAAATGAGTTGATAGTGAATGTATTGAAGCTCCTATTCAAAAGAACGGTATTTCTTATTTCTACGATTTTTGTTTATAAGAAGGTGCCTATTACGAAAAGTATTGAACGACAAACGGCCGATAACACAAAAATCTGACTCGACTGAGTACAAACCTCGTCCATCACCTCGGCCACCCGCCTCTGTTTTATGCCGTTCATCGGTCTCATCACATTAATAACTATTTTCAGTATGGCATTCTCTAGGAACGGTTTGGTATTCAGGCGATCACTTCTGGTTCAAACAAAACATGTATAAAAGGACAATATGCTTTTATTTCAATATTAAAATATTCTATGTAAAAATTACTTCACTAAGATTGTGCACAATTATGTGTCCTCCTAGTTATCAGTCTCAGTTGTAACATTTCAAACGCAAACAAAAACACTTATTAAACAATTATTAAAAAGCATTGTCACTCAGTAACATCGTCACAATTTGGATTTCTCAACGACTGCGGTACATTTCTCTAAGCGTAATTGCGCCCAACAAGGGAAAGGTGACAATTATGTAGAAACAATAACATAAGGCTAATTATTCTTTGCACGATACATCGAGGACCATCTCGGCCAAGCTTTTTTCAATTCTCTCCCCCGCCAGTATCCCTGGCGAGGCAGGAATTTATTCAATTGTTCGGGATACATGCACTCCAGCATTGCTGCTTTTGGAGTTAGGGGCGGTCTATATCTTAAAAATACTAACTTAACTTAAATCTTAACTAAAAACTAAGCATCGAGCCACTTTGGGCGATTTTTTTTAATAACAAATTCTTTTGAATTAATAGAGTTCTTATTAAGGTTTTTGGTTTCTTTGTTTTCTTCATTTTCTTCATACATTCACACTCTCATTCATACTTAAACTATATTTACAATCACATTCATTCACACATTTACCACACTACACTATTTATTTTATTTATTTAATAGGTAATTATTACAGACAAATTGGATAGTTTCTCCCTTTCAAAATTCAAAATTTAAGTAGTATATGACTTAGTGTAGGGATCACAGAATTTTGAAAATGTGCACACAATTCACTTTTCCCCATAGTACGTCATACGCAGTTTTTAACTGTTTTTTTGACGTAAAATAAATAAATAAATAAAGATAACTTGGTGCTATGGGGCTAGGCCGAAGGCCTTTAAGCCATTACTATACCTACATCCCACCGCGTTCTAACCTTTCGAATTCTGGTATTCACCCCAAATGCTCTCTTCATCGTATCAAAGCCGCGGGAAAGAGACCATAAGATACGACTGAGGAAAAAATCCCTGAAGAGGAAAAACCTACCGTCAGAAGCCGAGTACGTGCTAATCTATACGACAGTTTTTTAAAAAATTATTTATTTATATTTTGGCGCTGACGTCACGCATTGTCATTCCAGTGTTTGGCCTCCTCAGCACCTGAAATCAACCAGCGCCACAGAAGATCGTCCGCCTCAACGCCTCAGCCCTTACATTTCCGATTCCTACTTCCCTTTGCCCCCTAATGTGCTTATTACTTCGACAGTTTCATTTTATTTTGTTTATTTATGTACTTAAATTTATACTTTGACTTATTTTCTAACTGTTTACTAATTTACTTAAATTACTGATTAACTTAACTATTGTTTGCTTATTGACTTATTTATTTCTCTCCAGTCTACTACTACTACTACCGTCTACTAACCAGTGCTGTTTTCCCACTCCCTAATTTCAATTTCCCTAATGGTCCGAACCTTTCCTAGAAATGTTCCTAATTCTTTCATGAATTTAGACCTTTTATCACCTAAAATGTTTTGGGTGAGCGTTACATTCCTATTTTGGAAGTAGTAATTTCCCATTCCCGTCCATTTTCCTCTTCATGCTTGGGTCGCGCAGCAAATGAATAGGGTGTGGATCGAATCTTCCGTATCTTTTTTTCATTTTCCCCTCGCCAGTAGCCCTGGCGAGGCGGGAATTTATTCAAATTCTGGGATACATTACGCTCCAACCTTTCGGTTTTTGGAGCTGGATAGGGCGGATAGGACAACTAACTAAAACTAATCTTAATCTACTTAAAACTAAACAGTGCCTCTTCGGGCTCTTCGTTTTATTTACAGAAATTTGTTCGGATAATATTAATGAGTTTTTAAATTGTTTTTAATGTTCTTGTATTTTTATTTTATGATCATTCACTCACTCATTCATGCTTAATCTATATATACAAACTCATTCACTCGCACATTCATTCCGCACTTCACAACACTAGCACTACACGCACTTATTTTTCGCCACGGCGCCGACTTCACTCAGGCGTCCGTGGCGCCGTGACGTTTTCATCTTCCGTATCACCGCAAAGCACGCAGATTTTCATTTTCCCCTCACCAGTAACCCTGGTGAGGCGGGAATTTATTCAAAGTCAGTCTACTACTACTATCGTCTACTAACCAGTGCTGTTTTCCCTCTCCCTAATTTCAATTTCCCAAATGGTCCGAACCTTTCCTAGAAATGTTCCTAATTCTTTCATGAATTTAGATCTTTTATCACCTAAAATATTTTGGGTGAGCGTTACATCCTATTTTGGAAGTAGTAATTTCCCATTCCCGCCATTTTCCTCTTCATGCTTGGGTCCCAGCAAACCCCCCCCCAGTAGCCCTGATAGGCGGGGTTTATTCATGTACTGGGTTTACAATTTTTGCTCCAGCATTACTACTTTTGGAGCTTGGGGAGGGAGTTATCTTAAAAACACTACTTAATATTAAAACTAAAAACTAAAACAAATGCCATTCCCGCTGGCGACGCTCGGCCGGGCTGTGTCCGCGTAGAACGGCCCTTTCGGCCAGTGTGCTTATTGACATTGCTTAGTGTACACTTCATTGCTTATTGACATTGCTTAGTGTACACTTCACTGTACACTATATACACTATTTATTTACGCCACGGCCCCGACTTTACTCAGGCGTCCGTGGCGCCGCGACGTCTTCAGTTCCTGGCGGTTTAGACCCGGCTGGGCGCGATTCCGGCTGGGCGCGGCCGGGCTGTGTCCGCGTAGAAGCGCCCTTTCGGCCAGTGTGCGTGCGGCCGGAGAAAGGGCCGGGCGGCGCGGCGCGGGCTATCGCCGCGTCCATCGCGGGGCTGCCCGGGGGGAAGGCGGGCGCCATTGGCCGAGGCCGACCGGCCCGACAAGAAGCCGCCGCCGCCGCGCCACAGCCGCCCCTCGCCACGCCGTGATTAGCTGCGGAATGCCATGCACACGGACGTACCTCGCGCCGACCCCCAAGGAGGAAATTAGCGACGCCAGGCTACGGCGGAGGCTGCGTTGGCGATGGGCTGCTGGTGGTGGTGGTGGAAATGGCTATGGCGAGGGGGAGACCGGGAGCGGTAGCTCAGTGCATCAAATGATGTCACTGCAGCGCCTCTGACCGGGAGGTCCTAGGTTCCTGACGGCGACGGGATTTTCGACGCTAGCTTTTCAGCTAGGTCGAATTCAGTCGCTATCTGGAGGAAAATTCTGGCGGACGGCTGCTCTGATCGGTAGTTTTCCGTGGTTTCTCCGATCATCACCAGGCGAATGCCGGAGCAGTACCCTACCAAACGGGCCACGCGATCTGTCCTTCCTCTTCCTTGTCCTATCCTCTCCCCTTACACACACACTTACACTAACATGCACTACACTACCACATATTCCGGGAGACAGGTCGGGAGCTTAGAGCTTGTCCCGGCTGGGACGATGCCCCGCTGGTGGGACAGTCCTAGTTAGGGGGAAACCCCGGCGGTAGGTCGGCGCTGGATCACCGCCATCTTCCGAAGAAAAACATGCACTAAACTTATGGCACTAATTACCTAAGCTGTTGACGCGCCCGGCACCACCCACAACCAGCCAATCAACGAGGGGGAGGGGTGTAACGAAGGAGATAGCCTTACTAACCGAATCGTGGAACTCGTACGTAATGTGGGATCGTGAGTACACGTATAGAAATTCATTTAGTCGGTACAAAAATTCCGAAAATGTGCTCATCATGGAAAAAAATCTATCAACACAGTAACACCAATGTAATTAGGGAATGCTCAGGTGGGCTCAAACAAGCAACGACTAGAATTTCAACGTTTCTAATTTTCACTCTAAACGTGCTAGTTTAATTCATTCATTTATTTAAATATTTGAAATTTAATTATTCACAATATTTGATTACATGTTTAATAATTCACTAATTGGTATTCATTTTAAAACTTAATTGAAGTAGGCAATACCAATAAAAATTGTGAATGAACACAAATTAAGAAATACACTCACTTTATCTAATAAAATAATGTATTTCTTTAAAGATTAAGTAAGATGAGAATTCAGTTTCGACTCCGTTGATCTAGAAAGCTCTTGAAATCAAGAAAAAAAATTATAAAAACGATCATGACCGAATATTGACTGATTGATTATAATTCCGGTGCGTCAACTGCTAAGGACATTAGTCCCGTAAGTGTAATGCATGTTTTTTTATAGCAGGAGGTGGTGGTAATCTCCCCCGCTGGATGGCGAGATCCGGCGCCGACCTACCGTTGGCTAGTGGGTTTCCCCCTAACAAGGACTCTCCCACCAGCAGGGCACCGCCCCAGCTGGGACAAGCTCTAAGCTCAAGACTGGGCTCCCAACAAGTGTGGTAGTGTAGTTCACGTGAATGAAAGTAAGTAAGGGGTAAGGATAGTACAAGGAAAGAGAAGGAAAGATCCCGCGCGGTCCGTGGTCCGTTTGTTACGGTGCTTCTCAAGCATTCTCCTGGTTTGAACGGGGAGACCATACCGATTAGAGGAGCCAACTGCTAGAATTCTCCTCCAGACAGCGAGTAATGTGACAAGTTGGCTAGTCAAAGTCGAAAACTCTACCACTGGAACTCGAACCCTCGGACCTCCCAATCAGAGGCACTTCAATGACAATCAGTGACACCAGTGGATAATCTTATACATCTTTGCCGGTATGACTGAATATAATTCATCGTTTTGAAGTATTAATATTGAAATTGTATTCACTGTATTCGTAATATCCTTGAAAATTAAAATTAAATTACTCTTATAAAATTGTTGTGTTTTGTGTGGTACGGTGTAGCAGTAAAATTTTACATTCTAATCTTGTTCTGTAACATTTAATCAGGGAAAGGAAGTTTTATTTCATTCTAAATTTTCATTCCAGTTACATTAACAGAGGATCTGGTCAAAATAAGCAATGAAAAGCAGAATGTTTATTTTATTGAACATGTCGTAAAAAACCATAACCATTTCCACTTCTTGAGTCTATATTATATTTACGAAAATTGCTTTTAATGGCCATACAGTATCTGCCATTGGAGATAATTTTGTTAGCAGCCACATCTGCTGTGTTGGTTTTATATAACAGAAGTTGAATCAATTAATAAAAGCAAGTAAAAGAATAATACTAACACGAACACAACAAGTCTCAATTATTGTTTCACATAACAAATTTCACAAACATTCACAAACATTTTCGTTGGGTTTCAATATTGATAAAAATAATAATATTCTGTTTTCCGAACTTCAGAAAAAAACATTACGATTATAAGGAATGCAGCATTTCCATATGAATTCGCATTAACTCATGCCTGAAACCTAATCAATAGTCCGTTATTCAAGAAATTTTTCTACCTTCGAAAAACTAACTGCCAAGAATAAAAAGATACAATTAAAGAAGTTTCCATTCCGTAAAGAAACCGCCAATGGCAAACGAAGGGGCAAATGCAGCCGGTATCTCCCAATGCTCCCGGCAGCAGTATTGACTGGATTTTCGGCCTATTCAAGTTAGGTAGCTCATGATCTAAACTGATCGTAACTAGACTGGGTTCCTAGTCTTGTACCATAAGAAATTTGGAACAAATGTAAAAGTCAATTTTGAGTGCCTCACTGTTATTCAATTTTAATCAACCGTATTTGTAACATATGAAACAATTTGCTATTCACAGTACCAAACTACTATTTTTATACGTATTGTAGCTTCCAGGCTTAAACATTTCTTGTAATTAATGAGGTCGATTCAGCATTTGTAGCTCGTAACAATACAAATATCTTCCAATAATGATTTGGACACAAATAACAAAAAGTCAGAGGGAAGTTTTCAATTTTGCAGACAATCGCTAAGAAGAAAAATATTTTTATGATTATTTCATCCCACTTAAGTGTTATTAGAAGGAAAAGCTAAACAGTTGAAAAGTGATTAGTACGTTGTTTTGGAAGACGGGAATAAAGGGGGCAATAAAATATTTTTTCCTCAGTCACTAAAAAGTTTCACAAGGGTGAATTAAAAAAAGAACAAAGGAAACTCATTGATGCGAAGTCAGTGTTGACATTGCTAAACGATTGACTACTTTTTCTCAAAATAAAATCGTAATTGCAGTTGTGAGTTGGCTTCTACTTCATTCCTTTTACTTCGTACAGCGGAGTGTCACAAGGGGACGACGCGACGCTTAAGAAGGCGTGTCTGTCTGTCTGTCTGTCTGTCTGTCTGTGCGCTGCAGTGATACCAGGCGAATGCCGGAGCAGTACCTAACAAATGGGCCACGGACCGCGGGCGCGCGATCTGTCCTTCCTCTTCCTTGTCCTATCCTCTCTCCTTACACACACACACTTACACTAACATGCACAACACTACCACATATTCCGGGAGATAGGTCAGGAGCTTAGAGCTTGTCCCGGTTGGCGGGAGACTCATGGTTATGGGGGGAACCCCGCTAGCCGACGGTAGGTCGGCGCCGGATCTCGCCATCCAGCGGGCGAAGATCACCGCCATTTCCGAGAAAAACATGCACTACAATAATGGGACTAATGACCAAAGCAGTTGACGCGCCCGGAAACACTAAAAATCAATCAATCAATATGTCAGCGGTTGCGAGCTCAGCCGCAACTTGTATTACACTCAGAAGCTGCAACAGGCTTGGCACCCGCGATCCTTGGATACTCCTGGTCTGAAGGGCAGACGCTCCGTCTACGCGCGCGTTCAGCGTGTTGCTTTAGTAGGTGTTAAAATGTTATATCTTTCCCAAGAATACTTCATACATCACAAGCCTCTATGTCAAAGAAATTCAGTACTTATCCTTCTTCCTGTAATTAAATTTTATGATATATCAGATACATAATTAATTTTGGGGAAAGATTAGCTCAACGTGAAGGGTCGAAGAATTTTATCTTCTGAAAGGATCGGAGGGCGAAGCAATTTGAGAATACTCTTCTAAGAATCTATGAAATATTAAATGTGACAACGTTACTTGTATTTATTATGTATTTTATAAAGAAATGTTTTGTGAAGATATTACAGTCGCGGACAAAGAAGTCAAGTACGCTAAACGTCTAGATTATCACGTATACAGGCTCGTGTAATAATTTAATAATACAATAAATTTCCGAGATGTTAACATTTGAAGCCATAAAACGAAGGGAAGCGTGCAATGAACTGGCAAAACAAATCTGATATGAGATACGGGTTATTATCTTATGCCAGCGATATTTTGGTGATGAGCACGAAAAAAGCATAATTGGGGGATCTTCAGACCTGTAAATCTCTACCAACGCGTACTACGAGTGTGAAAATATTTCATCTCCTCAATAATAATTTTCTTGAAGAGAATCAAACACAATGTGACAACTCTATTGATATTACATAGCATTGTATGATTCCACGGCCGGTGTCAGTATAAGATAAATTTTCCGGGCTGGTAGGCCGTGGTCCAGTTGTCATTGAAGAGCCAAACGTTTCGTCCACGTCTGCGGTGGACATCTTCAGTGGTGGCGGCGTCGTGAGTGTAGTATCCGGGTCGGCGGCTGGCTAGCGACTGGCTCAGCCGCTATTTACTGCCCACGAAATACTCTTACTTTTAAGAAAAAAGATAAAATTTTGGATCTATTGTGTGAGATCCAACGCATTTTATTGCTTCCCAACAATAAAACGTTTTCGAGAAGCAGAAGAAGAAGAAGAAGAAATAGAAAGAACATATATCCAAGAAATTATTCACGACCTGAAAGGTTCAATGAAGCTTTTAATTAGTATTTTCTAAATGAGTGACGTATTACATACCTAAATTCATTTTGTTTGTTTTTTATTATTGGCAATGCCAAACCTATAACTATCCCAGTAGAAGAATATGAAAAGTTTATTTAAATGACATCCTATTCAACGTTGTAATAGAATAAATTACGACGTTAGTACAATTTGCTGCAGATTGAAACATGAATATTCCTATTTGTCACAAAAGACAATGTTGGCACTTTTCCCATTTACACATTCGCACATAAATGTTACGGGGTTATCAGCTTATGTGCCAACAAAAAATCAATACCCAACATAATGTCTACGAATTTGACATGAAAATTCAACTTTCATCCACAAAACTTAATTCAGTATTAAGTTCATAAGCGATAATAAAAAGTGTTTCGATCAATTTTTAAATTATTATTTGGAGTAATTTAATATAAAAAATTTTATTTCTAATAAAATACCGTATACAGAATGTTGTATTAAAACCATACTATTGAAAAATAAAACAGGGAATCCAGCAAAAAAAGGGGAATTAAAAATGATTCCACATTTCAATTCAATATTTAAAACACTTTTCTAGGAAAAGAAATATCTGTAAAATTACTTTGGAGATCGAGAGCAGTGTCATCTAAGAACCTTTTTGTTCGTTGAGCAAAACGTTTCTCGTTTTAAGTCTGTGTTGAGGTGCAGCAGAAGTCCATCACATTATATTTTTTTGGGGTTACACATGGTTGTTCTTTTCAATAGTGCATCTTAAAGTTAATTTTTGGTTTAAATGTTAATTTTGAAACTGAAATATTGTTCTTAAATTTTAATTGCGTTTTTACGCAGATCTTTGCTTAAGGCAAGATGTAAAAAGAATTGAATAAAATAAGTTTGCAATGTAGCTGTTATTTATAACAATAATTATTCAGGCTGATACTAATATAAAAATTAAACTGACCTAAATCGACTTCTCAAAAAGGCTAAAATGCTGTTAATAAAATTCTAAAAATCCGGTCCTTTGGCATCAATATGCCCCTCACTGTAAGAAGAAATTATTAATTAAAAGTCTTAATTAATTGTTTATTTGTGTAGGTATTTCTCGGTTTGAATGAGTTTTTTCTTTATGTTTAGATTTTTAAAATATGCCATGAACACTTTTTCAACATATGTGTAGTTTTTGCGTAATTAACGTGAAATGAAAACAATCTATCAACAATATTTCTCATACATTGCTCCAATTTTTTTCTTAAACTCTTGAATGGTTGAGCTAACGAACTAATTAAAGTAACAAAAACGTTATTTTGATGTAATATTTTAATTTATCGAAAAATTTAAGATTGTTTAGTATTCAAATAATATGAGACATAGATATAAGTAGAGACATATAATAATATAAATATAACAATAAATATAAATATAGACATTACAAATAATATGAAAAGTACACAACAAGGCTTCTAGAAGTATTGTTTAGTATTACAAATAATATGAGACATAGATATAAGTAGAGACATTCGGGAGAACGAGGTGAAGCGAGGCGGAGCAGAGCGCAGAGAATTACCTGATCAGCTTCTCTTCTTATACTTATTTTAACACAATCGCTCCCTTTTACTTTACAATTTAAAAAAATCGTAAATAGCAATCATATGAAGTACTTTTTAAAAATGACAATTTCAGAATTCAGTTTTCAGAAAAGTATTTACAACTTCTCAAGCTTAATGTTTCAACAATTTTTGAGTTCATCTGGTAATACTCAATTGCGCACATATTTAGAATATTAATTCAAATGCAATTATTGATAAATTTATTGTTTGAATTCTTCTAAAAAAAATATATAGGAATATCATCATACTAGGAGACATAGCGTTAGAGACTGATTTGGCAGCACTTTTTCGAATCTCTTGACGGGTTCGAAAAAGGGAAGGGCGTAATGTGGTAGAATGAACAACATTTTGTATTACACGAAGTATGTCCTGCGTGGTAGGTCGAGATAAACGTTTGCTACATTAAATGCGTCATTTGAAGTTTATCTTCAAATTATCTAAAAAAAATATCTACCTATTTTAAAAATATGGAGGCTTTTATTACTAAAAATGTAAAATACATTTAAGGAAAGAAAATTATTTATTTAAAAATACAATATTGAATGCCATCAATAACAAATTCTGTCGAATAATATTTGGTAAAAATTTTTCCGTTTCAAATGTTATCAGCTGCCCGGGATAAATACATGAGTATAGATATTTCTTGTCTAAATATCCACTATAGCCGTTCGGCCAAGCCATTCTACAACATATTTGTAAAATATGGATTACTCAGGACGATTTTTTTACTTTTAAAAAGAAGGTTATGCACGTTGCCAGTTTTATCAAACCAAACAATATTCACAGTCATAGAGATTTAAGGACTGCACAGTTATTCGGTATTCTGGCCTGTTTTATTAATTAAAAGTAACCGGTCATTTGAATTGAACCACCGAGATGCAACTTTTGGTTGAAATAATTACATTGATTCAGAAATGCTACGGAATTAGCGGGAAGTGTGCGTCGAGAAGCGTGGAATCGTAGCTCATTAACTCAGCTTCGCTCTCCAGCGAGACCCTGAGCCGGAGTGTCGCGCTGGTGAATCTTTTTTCAGCGGAGCGCCAGTGCACCGCCACGGCGGGCGGGCGGGCGGAGTAGGAGGGTGGAGCGGGGGGCGTGGCGGGGAGGCGGGGGCGGGCGAGCGGGGCGAGGCGGGTGGGTGAGGCGGGAGGCGGGTCGAGTGGACGGGCCGGACGGACAGGGCGGACTGGCGGACGGGGCGGGCGGGCCGGGCGGGCGGGCGGAGTAGGAGGGTGGGGCGAGGGACGTGGCAGGGGGCGAGGCGGGGGAGGGCGGGTGGGGCGAGGCGGGTGGGCGAGGCGAGGCGGGGAGGCGGGCGAGGTAGGGCGGGTGGACGGGCGGACTGGTGGACGGGGCGGGCGGGCCGGGAGGGCGGGGCGAGCGGGCGGGCGGAGTAGGAGGGTGGGGCGGGGACGAGGCGGGTGGGCGAGGTGGGTGGGCGAGGCGGGAGGCGGGTCGAGTGGACGGGCCGGACGGACAGGGCGGGCTGGCGGACGAGGCGGGCGGGCCGGGAGGGCAGGGCGAGCGGGCGGGCGGAGTAGGAGGGTGGGGCGGGGACGAGGCGGGTGGGCGAGGTGGGTGGGCGAGGCGGGAGGCGGGTCGAGTGGACGGGCCGGACGGACAGGGCGGGCTGGCAGACGAGGCGGGCGGGCCGGGAGGGCGGGGCGAGCGGGCGGGCGGAGTAGGAGGGTAGGCGGGGGGCGAGGCGGGTGAGCGGGCGGGCGAGGCGGGTGAGCGGGCGGAGTAGGAGGGCGTGGCAGGGGCGTGGCGGGTGCGTGGCGGGGGCGGGTGGGGGAGGCGGGTGGGCGAGGCAGGGCGGGTGGACGGGGCGGGCGGATGGGGCGGGTTGGCGGACGGGGCGGGCGGGAGGACAGTGGCGGTGAGGACCACAGGCGCGCGGCGCCCCCACCCGACAGCTGCGCGGAGTCTGGGCGTCCTTCAAGATAGGCGGCGTTGCTGGGTCCGGCGGCGGCGGTTCGCCACCCGGAAGGCTCTGGCGGCTGCGTATGCTGGTCCGCATTCAGCGAAACGGCACACCATCTCGCAGCTTCTGATATCGTCACATGAACGTTCTACAATAATTCATTTATTATAAGCCATACATCACCGATATTTCCACCATCCCTTGCGAGTCTTTCTTCCTCAAACCACTTAAAACGTATCAGGTAGCCAAATTCCTCACATGTTGTAAACTGCTTCTCTAAGAAAGTTTTGCTACATTGATAATGTAATAAACAGTTTGGGGACGTAGCTCTTCTACAATATGATTAACAGAAGTGCAAGGGTATTCATTTCAAATAATTTAAGCGATGTCAAGGACAACTAAAAATTCTAAAAGCGAAAAAGAAACCTCTTAAAAAATGACACTACGACACACTAATGTCTGGTAGTGACAGTGTGTTGAATTCAATGTGTTAATGAGATTTATTTTTACAAATGACAATCGGATATCGCTCCTTCCATAAAAATGAATGTTAGAAATAGAAAAGTTGAAAGAAATTCATGAAAAACGGAACCCTCCTTTTTAATATCGTGTATACTGCATTAATCGTTATATGTATATATATACATACATATATATACACACATATATATATATATATATATATATATATTATATTATATATATCATGTATATCTTACACGCACGTGTAACATAGTTTTGGACAGACGTTTCGAATGGAAATACGATAAAACATCCCCACACATTTTTGCACCGAGCACTGCGCGGCCGCAGGGGCTGCAGCGGTGGGGGGGGGGGCGGCGGCGACCCTTGGCGCAAGCTGCGCCGCCGATCACGACTCCGCGCCTCAAAGCGCTTTTTAATTGCGCGGGAGGGACGTCCAGTCACGTGGGCCGGCGCCGCCTCAACGCGTGCGTTCGCGAACCTCCCCGTCGCCCACCGCCTCGATCAGCGTGAAGCCCTGTACAATGTTCGTCCCGACCAGGAAACGCCACCGGCCGCACGCGGCGGCGCCACGCCTTCCAAAAAGGGATCCCGCTTCTAAAATCCGCACTGACGCGCGCGCGGATCGTGAAAGGTTCTTTCTTGAAGCGAACAGACCGCGCTTTGGAGATGCGCAGCCCTAATAAACGACTGCGTCCCCAAAGGGGTGACGGTGAGGGCGATTGCGGTGGGAGCGAGGCTGTGCCTGTAGCGGAAACGGTGACGAAAGAGGATGGGAGGTGGAGGCGAAGGCGGGGTGGGGACGGAGGCTAAGGAGCGGGTGAGGGTGGCCCGGGTTCGAATCCCGGGAAGGACCACTGCTCGCGTACGAGGGGAACTCCCTATCGGCATTCGCCTGGAATCTACTCAAGTGGCAACTTTCGCACTGTCGGTCCGTTGCACTAGGGTTGACCTCTCGCAAGTTCGCTCCTCCCAACTAAACTCTACGCCGAGAAAAATCCAAGGGGGGCCGGGGGGTCTATGGAAGCGGGGAGTGAAGTGGAGGTGGTGGAGGCGGGGTGGGGCAGAGGAAGAAGTGCGGGAGCGGCTATGGTTGTTGGCAATAGGATGGGAGGAATCGACTGGTGTGATTGTGGAGGAAACGCGAATTGTAGAAAAAGAGATTGTAAGGTCGATGGATGTCCGCCTGAATTTATGAAAATGTGGGGACGAAATTGTAGAGGAAGACAAGGAGTGTACGGTGATGTCTGTAGTTAGTTTTAATTATTCATGTATCCGGAGTAGATAGCAAATATGATACAGGAGTGTTGCACATCACTCCCAAAATTTCAGCGTTACTTGTTAGACTAAAGGAAATGAGGGGTAGAGTAGAAATGCAACCAATGAAGTGAGGGTGAAGAGGTCTAGCAAGGGCTGGACGAAGGAAAATCTTGCGAGAGGGAATCCTGGGGATGATAAAGAGAGCTACGTCAGAACGTGAAGAAACAGGGGGGGAAAGGGAAACGGTGACGGCAGGATGTGGACAACAGAGTGCAATGATGGGCGAGAGGGATGAGATCGAGATGAAACGGGCGAGGAACAGTGGTTGCAGAAGACTGGGAAACGGTGGTTTTGAAGATGAAGATACAGCATTCGTCATGTCTACCGAGAATGAATAGGGGATGTTGAAAGCGGGTGGGACGGTGGGCGGGCGGGACGGCGGGACGGCGGGACGGCGGGATGGCGAGCGGGACGGTGGGCGGGCGTGACGGCGGGCGGGTGGGACGGCGGGTCGGCGGGATGGCGGGACGGCGGGACGGCGGGACGGCGGGACGGTGGACGGCGGGACGGCGGGCGGCGGGCGGCGGGACGGCGGGCGGGCGGGCGGACGACGGGCGGTGGGACGGTGGCGGCGGGCGGCGGGCGGCGGGCGGCGGGCGGCGGGCGGCGGGCGGCGGGCGGCGGGCGGCGGGCGGCGGGCGGCGGGCGGCGGGCGGCGGGCGGGCGGGCGGGCGGGCGGGCGGGCGGGCGGGCGGGCGGGCGGGCGGGCGGCGGGCGGCGGGCGGCGGGCGGCGGGCGGCGGGGGCGAAAAGCATGCGGTGGACGTGGCCATCGAGCCGCACGCCCGGCCGGCCGCACGCGACATAAAGCGGCGCTTGTGCGCGCGAGGGCGCCCGGACGGGGCAGCCTTCGCGGCGCGGCATTATCTGCTCATTACGGAACCGATATTTTAATCACATTCCGCCCGGCGCAGCCAACGAGACGGCGCCCTCGGCGGGGCTGCAGCCGGCGAGGCAGGCGGTGCAGGGCGACGCTTCACCCATGCTTGAAGGAATGGCAATGGATATCGATGCAAAGTTAATGTTAGTTGAGACAATAGCAGATCAGGACACGAAGTTTGCCTGCAAAACTTTTAGTTATGCAAATACTGCTCCTAGAGAAGAGATTGTTGTGCATTACACGAGGTCATGATGACAGTTCTGTATTTTAATGATGATCTTTGAGAGTTATGATTGTTATTGTAATTATTATTATTGTTATTATTTTAATGAAATTCCTTTGTCTGAATCAGGATATCCTCTGCACATGTAAATTATGTTAATCTGACCGTTCAGTTGTCCTATAATCCATGTATGACTCCGAGTCTCTAGAAGACGCGAGATCCGTTAACGTCACAACTCACCATAAGGAAAAGAAGCAAACACTCTCATCGACAGAAGATTACGAACGCCAGCCCTTGCCAGCATGGTGCTAGCTCGGTCCACGTTTTTCCGCCTCGGTCACCTCCGTCGACACTTCCAACAAGGTTCGAACAGAAACACCGAGATTTCCTCCTCCGCCGAGGAATTAAATAACGCTTGCGAACGCAGGCGAAACGCTCAAGCGAGCAACGTCTCACTCGCGTCGACCCTGGGCGGCGGCAACGATGACGGCACCTGGGCCGTAATGGCAAAGGCAAAGAGGCGGGGCGGGGGGGGGGGCCGAAGTGCGCGTCCGCTGGCGGCGCTGGGCTGCGTCCAAGCGGCTCGGGGCCAAGGTGAAGAGGTGCTGATAAGGCGGCGGGGGCGGCTGCGGTGGAGCGACGCCCGGGGGGAGGGGAGGATGGGGTAGGGAGGACAGGGATGAATGGGGAAGGAGGGATGCGCAGGGAGGGGAGAGGAGGATGTGGAGACTGGGAGAGGAAAGGATGGTAAGGGAAAGAGGAAGGAAGATGGGGAAGGGGAGGATGTGGAGGTAAGAATGGGTGTAGGGAGAATGGGGGAGGGTTTGGAAGAGGAGAAATGCGAAAGGGGGAAGGGGGGGGGAGGAGGGGGAGAGGAGGGGAAGAGGGAAGGGAGGGGAGGAAAGGATGGTGTGGGGAGAATGGGGGAAGAAAGGAGGGTGGGAGGGGTTAAGGGGAGAGGAAGGATGGGAGGGGAGAGTGGATGCCGAAGAGGGGCGGGGCAGGAGGCGGGGAGTGCCGAGGGGCGCTGGCGGCGGAGTGGCGGGCGCTGGGCGTGGGCGAGCTGCATGGGCCGAGGCCGCAGGTGGAGCGGAAAACGCGGGGGCGGCGACAGCGCCTGTGCGTGGGCCCTTGTCTCCGTCGCGGATTTCGGCGCTCGCGGTTTATTGCCGAGAGGGACCCTTGATTACAATCATCGGTGTTCTTGGTTGGAAATAATTGGGAGGAAGCAAATCAAGCTGGAGAAGGCGGTAGGGCTACTCGAGACTTAGAATCTAAAGTTTTAAACAACGAACATTCTTAAATATAAAGGCACATGCTTCATAATCGAAGCCATTTTATCTTTCTCAAGTGAAATGACATCATCCGATCGGTCGGTGTATAGATCTTGACTTTCCCAAGGGAATTTGAAATCTCTATAGCCAACTTATTCAACTTCAATCTGAAAGTCTGAAATATAAACTTCTCTTAAGACCACTAAGATACTTTTTTAATTTGAAGTTTTTTGAATTCTTGAAATTTAAGAGAAAATTAATTTGACTAATATTGGCATTGAAATGAATTTTAGAGCGTATGTAGTATTGAAATGGTACTTCTTTATCTATAAAGTCCTTATGGAGACAACGAGGGTTACGGCCGAGTTGTCTGAGAAAGGCAAGACAAGTTACAAAAGTAAAGTCATTAGTAGAATATCATGACCTCTCAATTTTGAACTCAAAATGAAGGATCAGAGTTTAATTATGTAACAGTGTTGAACTTTCATTTGGTCAAATGTATGAACTATATTAACCTTAGTAAGTTTTTTAGAACTATATTAACCTTAGAAATAGTTTTTTGAGATGAATTCTAAACTACGTTTTAAGTGAACATTTTCTTTTTTCTTTGATGCTTTCTTTCCCAATTTTATCTCATTCTTTATACAGGAAGTTCAGATCTAAATAAGATGGTAGACACTTGTAATTCAATGAGGATCCATTGGCATGTAAGTAGGCTAGTCCATGACACTGATTACAGGAATAAATTTCTTCCCCGACGACCAGACATTAGAGAGAGATCCTAGCAAACGAGATGCAATCTCCATGAGTGTGGGCATAATTTCCAGATCCGTTATTTGGAGTCTGCAAATGTACGATGGGAGGAACCCGAGCCGTTGCTCTCTAATCCGATGACACGTTCCCAGATATGCTGAAGTGCCCTCACTCAGGATGCAATGCAGTCTGGAAGGCAAAAAGTAGATTTACATTTTTCTGATTAACATGACGATTATACTCCCCGGGTGGTTCTCAATAGAGGTCGAAGGAATATTTTCAGCAATAAATGTTTAGTAAATGAGTGTTTGGTTTCTTTTAGAGTAGTATTTTATCCCATCTGTAACTTCCCAATTTGCATCTTATAATCCGATGTTTGGGTCCTTAAAAATACGTACATTTTATTCTGTAATAAATGAACTGAAAAAAATACAGTTCGTCATGCTTTAGACAGCGTTTCGTGTTTTCAAAAATCAAACGCAAAAAAAAAAATAATTTCATTGCGTGTTTGCTCCACGTTTTATGTATTCAGTTTACACAATAAAAAATGTCGACGAATAGCGAATTTTGTCTATTTTGAAATAATACATTGAAAATATATTTAATTAATGAGATGAAAACATTTATTAAAATAAAAATCATTTTATTATTTAGTTTAAAAATTAAATTTTGCTCAGTTCTTCGCCACGTAGCAGCTCGCTTCATCACACAAGTGATTATTTAGTTGTCTTCGTTAAGGTCCAAGGAAACATGTCCGTCCTTGAAACGGGAGATCCAGAAGGTCACGAAGTAATCTATCACTCTCCCTTCACTTGCAGGCGCGTTAGCGTCTCAGAGGAAGGTTCTCCATTATGCAACATTCTAAAGGAACGGAAAATATTAAAAAATGGTGTCATAATTGTGAATAATAATTTTGGTAATAGCGTGAATTCACAAGAAAAGTGACACGTCTCGAATTGTCATTTTCCACTAGACGTCATTTTCCGAACTAAGCTGTTCATTTCGCGAGAAAAGACCATGTTTAACTCCATGTGATTGTATAAAAAAATACACCACTTTAACCTATTTCTTCTATTAACTAAAAGATAATTTTTTAGATATGTCACTTTCTTTGTGCAACGACAATATCAAAACATGAAACTCAGGATGAAATAATCAAGTCCACAATACATCATTTTCTTTCTTGATCTTCAAGATTGATTCTGATGATGATCGTTAGGATACGCAGGAATGAGCTATCGGATAAATCTAGATTCTAGAGATAGGAACAAACCGTTTGCACCTTATGAAGCATCACATCACGGTATCTAATCGTGTGGTTCTGAACATTGAGAATTAAAATAAAGTAGGAAATGAGCAGCATTTCAGTGACAGTTATTTTCTATTAATTTCACGAGTAGCCGCCATCCATTTACCTTCCAACAATGAAAGTACATATTTGTTCGACAATGATTTTGAAGAAGGATGCAAATCACTAACCATGACTCAGGTTTTTGTAAAGAAATGCAAATGAGTATGAAAATGTCAAAAGGCACATTTCTAATATAAAAATCGACACCTAACCTTTTTCAAAGGAAAGAGAGATGTGAAAATTTTAATAATTTGCTCAAATTTTAGCAATTAATCTTCATATAAACTTGTTTAGAGAATTTACAGCACTTATGAAGGTGTGATACAACTTTCATCTGCCACACACTTATCCTAAAACAGAAGTTTCTTCACGAAAAGCAGCTGAAACAGATGAATTGGAGAAAACATTCCTGTTTCAACGTTCATCATGCACGTAGGTCAAAATGAACACACAAGCTTCAATATTTTAGTTATAGGAAGATATTGAACTTTGCAATTTTCGAAAAATCAGTGTTTCAATAAAAATGAGACCTACACTGTTCTCTTAAACATCTTTCAGACTATCCAACAACAAAATGTATATATATGTAATTATATAAGATTTATATAATTTATATATCAAAATATAAACAAGTATCCGGCCGGCTCTGAGAGCAGCGCCTGAGGCTGCAGTACTGTAAACAGCGAACACGGCGCTTCTAAAACAAAAGCTTTCGCCCAGGAACTCCTCTGTTAAAACAATTGTACATAACACTTTAAAAAGGAAAATAAAACATAAATTATTCGTCGCTGATGGAGATTCGAATTTGTTGTCGTTTACATTAAGACTAAACAATAATAGTAATTCTGTTATTAAAGCAACCTCACTAACTTTCTGTAGCGTGAATGTCAGAAGAAACAGATAATTCAATCGATACCAGTTTTAACACACTTAACAAGACACAGACTTCTCTTATGTTGTTATAATTACAACTAGTGGTGCTAAAACAGTATGTACTTTCTCGCTTGTACTTTCATGCAAAATTCCGCGAAAAGAACTAAGATTTTCGAAAAATTGTACATGACCTCTTTTCAAAATCTATTTTTAAGAAACAATTTCATTAAGGGAAAAATCTCTCATTATTGTAGCTGTAGGAAGAGGCCGAAAAAATTTTGAAATTTTGAATTTTCGATAAATCAGTGTTTTTAACGAAAATGAGATAGGCACCATTCTCTGTACCAAACGTCCTTTACACTATCCAACAACTAAATTTAATCACAAACGATGGAGCCATTTTTTTAAGATTTTGAAAATATCGCAGGGGCTTAATGTAAAGTTCCCTCCGAGATTAAAATATCGGTTTCATGTTCAAGGAACCGCGACATCAGCCAGATCGATTGGGGACTATCAATTTTGGAGAAAATCGGTTGACCGGTTTAGGCGCTTGCGTTATTCACATACGGACAGACAGACAGACAGACGGACAGATTGATCAATTGATCAATTGATTTTTCGTATCAAGGACCCACAAAACATGGGTTCTGACTACCCTGGTTTTTTGTTAGCAGGACTCTGAAATGAGAGTTTTTTTTGCCGAAAATTGGCCGTTTTTGTCGCGCAGCATTACAGTACTTTCTCTCTACTGCGTAAGCGGTAGCATGAAAGTAAAAATTGCTCTGTTTAAGCAAGTGTTGCAATGCATCACTAACAATGAGATTGGAGGCCAAAGAGGGTAAGTAACGAGACATTGCTGCAGCTCAAAATCGATTTATTTAATGAATAAATGTGTGTCCAAATTATTTTTAAAATGCTTGTATTATTTTTAAAAAAATTTAGGAGTTTTAAAAAAACATACACGTTGTATGTATTTGTACTATGTAAATGTTTTTATAATTATGGTATTTTAATATTACATATTAATCCGATTTTGCATATTTATTACATATTCTTACCGTTTTGATTACATGTTTAAGTACATATTGTAACGTTTCATACTAAATATTATTACTGTCTAGTCATCACGGCCGCCGTCGCCAAACTCTCCAGCTCCGCCTTTGAGCAGCCCGACGCCGTCACCTCTGTCGCCAAATTCTTCACCACAATCTTCACCACCGACCACCTGTGCCTCCGCGGCCACCGCCTCATTCGCCGCCGTCACCTTCATTACAGTAACCGATACAGGGGGTGGACATGGGGGCCATGCCCCCCTCCCCAAAAGCCTAGAGTTTTCGTTTGTAACCTTTTTTTATTTGGCAAAATTAATTTAAATACTCATTTATGTAAGAATTATGTAATTATTTAAAAATAATATTGTATAGTTCTAGTATTATATACTCATTTATTAACATTTTACTTAATAAATTCAGCTATTTTAGTATTGCACACATATTTCTTCCTTTAGCATGTTTTTACATCTTGATTTTCAGTTCATAGTTTGTTGTTCTCTCGTGCTCTCTTTGTATGTGCGCATATTTGTATATTCACATCTTGTTTTTTGTACACTCACATATTAGTCGTGAGTTAGAATATGAACATAACGAGGACACTACAGCCTTGAATAAGACATTTAAACTGTCATACACAGGGCATTAGATATTTAGATACGACTGCTATACACTGCAACGAGAACCTAACGAAACACTAAAGCATTGAATGTGACATTTAAATATTGATATATACAAGACATTAACATGTAGATATGAATCTTATCACTAACAACGATATCGGAGCAAAAAAATACTTATAAATATTGAAACATTAAATACACCACAAAAATAATATACAATAAAATAATAAATATTTATTATTTAACAAAAATATACGCCCCTCCAAAACGATCGGCTCGTTCCCCCATGCGAACATACCACTCATCATCACCACAGTCACAACCACCAAGGTTGTGACGATAGTGAGCCACCACTAACGCCACAACTGTCACCACCATTCTCTCCTACCGCGGCCGCCGCCGCCGTCACCATCAACACTCATCACCGCCGCCACCGTCACCGCTGGCCGCACAGCGCGGGCCTTCGCCCATGGGCGAAATGGACAGTCGCCAACCGTGCGCCTACCCACCGCCACAGCGTCAAAGCTCCGCTCGGCTCTGCCCCCCCCCCCCCCCCCCCGCATCCGAGTCGTTGCTTTCCAAACATTTGCTGCATCCGTGGCTCGGAGACGAAAGCAAATACTGCATTATGCAGTACTCGCTTTTGCGTAGTGACTTTCGCGCGCGCCAGCCAACGCACGCGTTCTGGTGACGCGTTCATTTTTAAACAGCGCCAATTATTTATGTTACTTTTTGCCCCGCGCCCGCCCCGCCCACGCCGCGCGGGGTGACGAGCAGGCGACGGGAGTCGCGCGCAACAATGAGCGAAATACGCGACGTTTTTCCTACGTCTTATCTAAAATGCAAAAGGGCACGCGGAGGACGCGCGGGCGAACAAAACGCTCCTTGAAATTTGCACGCCCCGGGCGGAACCGGCGCTGCTCAGTGCCAACAAGTTGCGGATCAGGGGAGAGGGCGCGGCGGGCAACGCGCGAATTAATTTGTATGAACGCTGTTTCACTACTGCAGTAGGCACGCGTTGCTTCTTTGCTATTTTTTATAATGCAGTGGCCGATTCCGACCAACTTCAGTCACTTTGTGGAAATGCATGTTTTCGTCAGAATTACTTTAGTTTTACTGTTTAACTGCCTACTACTACAGGAACATCTCTCTGATTGCAAAATTCATCAACTTAGAGTCTACGTTTTCCAAAAAATTGGCCAGTAATATTTAATCTTATTCGATCGTTTGGTGTATGTTATTTGTGAGAAGTTATAAGTCCCTTTGTAAACCTACTACTGACAAAGGGGTCAACAATGTACTAGTAATTTCTAGGGTTGATACATTCGTATGGCAGGTTTTTTTATTTGAATCTGGAGTAGAAGGATGAATGCTTAGTGAACGTCAAAATATCCTAAAAAATTATTTACTCACGAAACCATTCGCTTTGTTTTCATTTTCAGGAATGATATAAACTATTCTCTCTTAAAAATGTGTAAAGTGTAATGCCAAAGAGGATATTGTTTCCTATTTTTATTCTTTTAACAAGCCTCTGTACGCTTTAGTGAATGATAATCATACAATTTTCTCATTTCAATACATTAATATCATCCTGAATTTCACATTAGGAAATTATGAAATGCCTCGAAACTAACAGATAGCGATATTCACACCACAAGAAAACTATCATAAGAAACGAATTCACCTATTTTAATTCGCTCGTGCGCTAGGCGCAATATTCTCGCTCGATCTGGATGCAAAGGACTTTCACGTTTGTGTGCAAAGGACTTTCACGTTTGTGTAATGATCCCGCGGGTCGCCAGTTGGGCAGCCCTGCTCTAGGGGATGACTTGCAATTTCATTACTCAATTGAATTTCAGTTTGTGACTGGATTGTTAAATAACAATATATGCGTACACTTAACGACCAGAGAAAATATTTTGGAATATTACCCTTGATTCAATTCACTTGATACAAAGTGCAAAATACATTACATATTTCGTTAAATATATTAAATCTAATGGATTTAATTTATGAGCAAACCGAGAATATTTCTCAGAAAAAAGTGGCGATTTAGTATACATTTTATTTTTGGTCCCTTCTCTTTTATATTCGAATATACTAGATTACACTCATTATGTTGTACTTTGTTTTTTCTTTCGTAAAGTTTCTTTTTTTCTTTTATATTAGCGTGCACGACGCGCATTTATTATTGTATGCTAAACACGTAGCAAAAGTGTTCTGTGACAACTTAGTTTTGAACGCGTTTCATTGGTATTCGTCTACTCAATATCGCCGTTATGAGTGCGATATTCCGCTTCTGTTAGAATCATTGTTAACTGGAACAATTTACCTGCGGAGATGCTAGTCATTCTTCTCAGGACCACGCAAGTTATGTTTTCGAGGGTTCTCAGGAGTGTATAAGTGTAGAGAGCAGTGAAGTGCAGTGGCGTTCTTCAGGTCTAACATGAGTGTGGGCAAAGTGCGTTTCATATTCTTTCCGTTAATGTGTAAATTATTCGGCAGCGAAGGGACATGCCGGGAGGTCAAGTGAAGTGATGAGAATGGGGTAGAGAAGGTGCACATTTTATCTATCGTTATATTTGTCTTTTTGTAGTTTACTTTTATTTTTTGTACTTATATTTTGTTTGTACTTATTTTCTGGTGACAAACAGTCCAAATCAAAAGTGTGCAAGCTAGTTCACTTGAACGAATGGAAGAAGCTGCGTTTACATCAGTAACATATCCAACAGCTTGAGTTGTTCATCCAAACAGGTTTTCATCACAGTGTTACGTCATTTTTCTTCGTTTTTAGGACTTTTCAAAAACATTTTAACAGCATTATATTGATCATTTTTGGCGATGTTTTAGGTCATCAAAATTCGCCCTCTAGTGATAACACTCTGCGCAGGATAGGAAATCGTAAGACAAGTTTTAGTGATATAAATTATTTTGTTTATTCAAAATGAGGCATCGGAAATCCCTAGTACTTGTATTTACCTCCGGGAACGAGGACCACTGCGGTGGCTGACGTCGCGATGGGAATTGCTCTCCAGGACACGACCGAAGACCGCGCAATTGAAAGGTGAGAGGATAGGACAATGGAAATACAAAGGGCGAGGTAGAAGTTGACAGATCATTTTTTTTAAGTTGGTTATTTAAGGTCGCATCAACATCTTAGGTCATTAGCGACCACTATTGCTGTTAACGATATGGTAATATGAGGATGAAACGATATGACGATGATAAAGGGTGAAAGGACGAAGACAAATACAACCGAGGCGGGACTCGAACCCGCGACCCTTCGGTTCGAGATCACTACGACACTACTGCCTTAGCGATCTCGGTCACCGCGCCGGCGACAGATCATTTTTAAGCTATCATATACTAAAAAAATGCAAAATGGGGCAATGGAAGTTCCCGGACTGCGTGTTTGCCCAGGGGGAGGGGCAGGCGCGCGCGGAGGCGGGCGTCTCGCGGCGTCGCCGAGCGTCGCGAGGCGTCGCGAGGCGTCGTGGGGCGTCGCGGGGCGTCTGGGCTGAGCCGCCGCCGGCGCCCTCGGGCACGTTCGCGCCCGCCGCCCAATCCCGCCCGCGCGCTCCGCAAATATTGTCCTTCACACAGCGCGAGACAAGGGACAAAGCCCCGCCTCACAATCGTCTGCTCTTGTCGAACACACCTTCGGCAAACGCGCAGCGGCGCGCCACGCCGTCGCCTCCCCGCTCCGCCCCGCCCCCGAGCTGCACGCCGGCCGCCGCCGCCGCTGCGGAACTCGCAGGCGCATTCTCGCGCGCTTCTTTTGTTCTTCCTCGCGAGTTCGCGCCACGACGCTAATTCTCTCGCGCGCAAACACAATATTTCCCATAAGAGGAGGCGGCCACTCAGAAAATTCAACACCTCCCGGTTAGTAACTCGCGAGCCCAGCCGCTAATCTGCCTTAAGCCATCGGAACACCCTCTCCTTCTTCCTTTTGCCCCCCGTTCCGGCTTGGATGAATTGTTGCGGGATAAATTCTCTCTGGAGATACCCGTCTGGTCGAGGATCTCCCGCTTCCAACGTGCAAAGCGCCGGCAGCAGCGGCTGCGAGAGTGCGGAAGGGGCGGAGGTGGTAGTGGTGATGTTGAGGAAACCGGTTGTGGAGAAAGAGAAGGTCACGACGGAAAGGGTGGAGATAGTGACGATGTTTTGAAGGTAGGGAAGAGTGATAAAGAAGGTGTTATGGACGAAGATAGTGAGCGGTGGTGGTGATAAATGCGGTGGCAGCAACGGTGAAGTGATGTTCGCAACGATAGGAGTTCCGATGTGGCTGTGATGGCGGGTTTTTTTAAAAGCCGGAAAAAATTGCGTTTGAGGTGGTTTTTTTAAAGTGAATTGTGTGCACATTTTCAAAATTCTGTGATCCCTACACTAAGTCATATACTACTTAAATTTTGAATTTTGAAAGGAGAAAAAAACAAAACTCCCATGTAGTAAAATCTATTTTCAAAATAAATAAGCAATAAATTTTGAATTTTGAAAGGAGAAAAAACAAAACTCCCATGTAATAAAATCTATTTTCAAGGATAAATAAGCAATAAATTTTGAATTTTGAAAGGAGAAAAAAACAACAAAAAACTCCCATGTAGTAAAATCTATTTTCAAGGATAAATAAGCAATAAATTTTGAATTTTGAAAGAGAGAAAAAAACAACAAAAAACTCCCATGTAGTAAAATCTATTTTCAAAGATAAATAAGCAATAAATTTTGGCTTTATTACTTCCTGCCGCGACAACATGGAAACGATAATTTGAATAATTGTATTTCCCACTGAATTCTAGAAAAAAAAAATTTTTAAATAAGGCTGTGGCGGCGGGGCTGTGACAGCGGGGATGTAGCGGCGAAGCGGTGGTGACGGATATGACGGCGAATGTGTGGTGGGGATGTGCGATGGCGGAGATGTAACAGCAGGGGGCAGGTAAAATGAGCAATCTAATATGGTAGAGAGGTGGTGACGGCGTGGCGACGGGGTTGAAGCGGCTGCCCTATATTAGAGGGGATGTGACAATGGAGATGGGGCAGCGACGAGGCTGGATAAGCGGGGCTGTAGTGGTGGGGGAAAGGTTTGTCCTGGTAAGGTTTGCTAGTTGTCAAGGCAGGGTTGCGCAGGGGGCTGTGGCCGCGGGTCTGTGACGGCAGGGCTGTGGTGACGGGATGAACCGGGGATTCTGCGGTGGGGCGGTGACGGCGTGGTAGTGGGAGCGGGACTGTGGCAGTCGCGGGCCAAGGTTAATACCCTGATCGCGCGGATTTCAAAAAACCAGTGAAGGCGTTGCTGCTTCGTACGGCAGCGATAGCATCGATACTTCCACTTACGAGGGGGCGTGGCGCTCTCGCGTAGCAGGGCGCCGCCGGCTCCCGGGCGCCGCCACACAAAGGCCCAAAAGCCATGGCATATAGTCATTTATGTAACTTGTAAAGTAAGTGGGACTTTGCGTGCGGGCGCCGCCGGCTCCCGGGCGCCGCCACACAAAGGCCCAAAAGCCATGGCATATAGTCATTATGTAACTTGTAAAGTAAGTGGGACTTTGGCGTACGAATTCAATGTTAACGGACGAGGAGCGATGGAAATGGTCATTTTGAATTGAGTACGCCAAAGGCACTATCGTACTAGTTGCGGAAATTATTTTTTTTTGTACGAATTCATGAAAACTCACGCATATATACTCTTGGGATACCTCTCAATATTCGACGACGGCATAGTCGACTTTGGCGTACGCCTTTGGCGTACACGTACCAAAAGTGACACTTTCCATTCAAAACACTATAAAGACGGGTACTAATTGCTATGTGTGAGTGCTGATGAGGTTCTATGTACCCCTCGCCGGCTCCCGGGCGCCGCCACACAAAGGCCCAAAAGCCATGGCATATAGTCATTTATGTAACTTGTAAAGTAAGTGGGCTTGGCGTACGAATTCAATGTTACGACGAGGAGGCGATGGAAGAGGAGTCATTTTGAATTGAGTACGCCAAAGGCACTATCGTACTAGTTGCGGAATTTTTTTAGTACGAATTCATGGAAACTCACGCATATATACTCTTGGGATCCCTCTCAATATTCGACGACGGCATAGTCGACTTTGCGTACGCCTTTGGCGTACACGTACCAAAAGTAACACTTTCCATTCAAAACACCATAAAGACGGGTACTAATTGCTATGTGTGAGTGCTGATGAGGTTCTATGTAGGATAACGCCACCACAATCATTAGAATGGATTATTTTCGAAAAATTATGTTACATACTTTTTTGAGGGTGTAAGGCGAAAAAATAATGCTGTATTGATTAAATGTCAATGAAAACGAATAATACGCCATTTTATTATTTCTTTGATAAGTCAAACCTAAAGATGATTGAACGTCGGGAAGATTTTGATGAATTATGTAATCCCTGGCTCAATACTTGTTATATAATTCATTATCCTTCTTTAATAAATTAGTACAACCTAGTTGCTAATCAAGTGCACTTCGGATATAAATTGCAATGATAATGTCTAATATTTGACGAATTTTTATAAAAATTATTTAAAAAAAAAAATATATTAAATAAATTTATTTAAAATTTTATATAATATTTTAAATAATATCATTGAACTTGTAAGTGATCGAGATTTCTCAAAGTATTCCCGTTCAAAATAATACTATTAAGTCTAGTTTTTATACATATTAAGACAGACATTTCATTTTCCATTATCTGCATCTCTTCATAATTCAGTCATTAAAATCTTTTGTATGTAGAGAACAAGTACATGTCAAAAAGGTTCATTAGAGAACAACAGACTCAGTCTCACCTAGCTGACCTCTTCGTTCGGCCAATCGAACTGTCATGCAAAGTGAACTCTTGGCTTCTCCATCTGATTCCTTACATCTGCCCTCCTTTCACCTGGTATTGTGACGAGAATGCGATAGCTCTCTTATTGTTCCTCTTGAAGTGTAAGAAGAGTAGAAGAATACCTATTAGAGAAACTATTTTCAGAAAGCCAAGGAAGGGTGACGAATCTAAGTGAAAGGTGTCACTATAACGTGCCTTTTTTTATAAAGAAAATATCACCTTTTTTCCGTGTGTCATGTGGCTAACCGTTTCTTCTGCGTGTTTATAATATTGAGCTAGGTTTTAAACATCATAACCAATGGACTTGCTTGGAAGAAATGGAATGCTTAGAATGAAATCATGGCAACCTATTTTTTTGTTGGCCCATTTCCATGAGCGGTAAACTCAGGAGACAAAAACCCCGGGGCCCGTATGTGTTTCAGGTACAAAATAATCAATATTGACAAGAACACTGATGGGAAAACATTCACAGCTACTACAACGCCATGTCCAGTGTATTGCATTCCACTGCGATTAAATACCCCCACAACGATCATACTTACCAATGCATTGACTCTTACCGCAATACATGGCCAGAGTGTGGTCGTCTGTACCTTACTCATCCCTCGGATCATCATTGTGCTAGCTCACTTGCCAGCATCAATTCAACGTCTTGAATGGAAGCATCGTCGGAACGAACTGACATCGGAAAGCATGTCGCCGTCTATCCACTTCACTCTCTTACGATAACCTTAGCCTCACTCCAAAATACCCTGAAATCACCTTTGTATCACCGTTTCATCATCATCATCATCATCATCATCATTCATTATTATTATTATTATTATTATTATTATTATTATTATTATTATTATCAGATCAAACTCCATATCTTATTAATACCAATTCAGTTGTTACCCAAACCTTGCTTGCTCAACTTATTTTTGTCTCCCATTCCCCCATTATCACTGCTTCGACAGCTACCATCACCTTTTCCCCAGTGTCGGTATTACTTCCACCGCTTCACCACCATCATCGTTACTATTACCATTTATCAGCTCAGACACCATGCCCTATCCCCTGCCATTTACGCCGATTACTGAAAACTTCGTTGGTTTCATTCCTTTTTGACGCCCACGCATCACGATCGCTGCTTCCTCCATCTGCTCTACCGCCACCTATTACCCCTTCCCAACACTCCCATCGCCGCCTGCGCTTTCGTTCGGACCGCCTCTCGCTCCACTGCCGTCGCCGTTTCCACCGCCACCGCCTCCACCGCCACCTCCGGTGTACAACAAGCCAACACGACGGCGCAAGATGTAGTGCCGCTGCTCCCCGCACAGGAACAATAGTGGCGGCGCCGCAAAAATGACTCGAACCTGTTCGAGGCGGCTGCCGCCTGTCGCCCGGGGATTTGGCTGGGTCAGGGATATGATAAATCGTCGCCGAGGTCGTGAATTGCGGCGGCGGCCGGGGCCGCCGCGGCGCGGGTAATTACTCGCGCAGAGACAGTGGCGGCGCAGGTCGTTGCCGACGACAACAGCCGCCCTGCACAAGACGGTGTCAACCAGGACGAGGAAATGGCCTTGGCCCGAGAGCGATGAAAACGAGCTGGACGAGTAATCATTTATCGCTGGATGAACTAGAAACAAAATTCTGCAATAACGTGTTGCGCTAATGAAGTGGGTGTGTGAATAAAATGTTATATACGAGCGTTTTCGAGTTGTAGGGTACGTTGTAGGAAAGTTTTTTCTCCTTTCAAAATTCAAAATTTATTGCTTATTTATCCTTGAAAATAGATTTTATTACATGGGAGTTTTTTCTCCTTTCAAAATTCAAAATTTATTGCTTATTTATTTTTAAAAATAGATTTTACTACATGGGAGTTTTTGTTTTTTCTCCTTTCAAAATTCAAAATTTAAGTAGCATATAACTTGGTGTTGGGATCACAGAATTTTGAAAATGTGCACACAATTCACGTTTCCCCATAGGACGTCATACGCAGTTTTTAACTGTTTTTGACGTAAAATAAATAAATAAATAAATAAATAAAGTAACCACATTCGGAAAATGAATTAAACTATTACTGATCTACAAACGCAACCAAGAAAACAGCGTAAGAGTCCAAAATAGGCCTTTTAATTTTCAAATATATGACACGTATTTACTAATCCAAGATTTTGTAGCTATGGTATAGAATGACGTGAGAGGAAAACATAAGTGTAAGGTGTTACATGTTCCTTGCAGAAAACATGTCACACTAACACAATGTTATTCCATTCTAACGCTCTAGACGGGCTGACGTTTTGTCGTCAATCGATTGTTCACTATCAAGGACCCACAAAACATGGGTTCTGACTACACAACAAGTTAGAGAAAGTAATTTACAATATACAGAGGGATAAGATTTATTCACTTTTTTGTTACCAGGACCCGGCAATAAGAGTTTTTCGGCAATTACAATACTTTCTCTATTCTGTGTAAGCTGTAGCGAGAAAGTAAACATTGCAACATTTCAATTTGTACTTTTTTATTCTTTTATTTGCAAACCTCGTTTTTGGTTCGGTAGTATGCACTTGAAAAATGCCAAATTTTGATAGTAGTCAGATACGCAACTCGAAATGGCAACACAACATTCTGTCTCCAGAAGGTGTTGGAGACAATGGAAGTTGAAAAAATGTATCAGTAAATCCATTACTATAATGTCAATACTAATAGTATTGTGACATATCATTATGTAGGACCTTGTATTGCGTCACATTTATTGTAAACAGGGTGAATTGTAAGATTAGACATTTGTAAATATGGCGGCATAGCAACGGTAGACGAGTTGTTGTCAAGATCAACAAATTTCATTTCTTTGAACCACGGGCGCGGCTAGTTGATAAAGTAAAGTGTTTGGGATTGGCCGAGAAAGTAATGACAGTCTGGGGCGCGGCTAGTTGAATTTGTAAGAAATTAAGGGATTGTCTAGGCATGGAAGTTTTTCAGATAAGAAACAGTAGATAGATGAACCGAGTTTCGAAGGGCTGAAAGAAGGAAAATGAATGCATTCTGATTTATGCCGTGGTGCTGTGCGGATCGTGTGTAGACAATTGATGTTGGGAATTTGGGAATTGTGAACATTTACTTTCGAGCGAATGATTGTCGGACTTAGAATATTGATGGAAGGTGCGGAAATTGGAACTTGGAAATATTTCGAGTGCAGCAGCTAGAATTGTGAACTTAGGTGAATTTGTCGGCAATAGGACAGGGAGTATTTGATGCAGATAATAGCTTGCTGAATTTAATATCTTAAGTATACGCGTAGAAGGAACTGGGAACTTTTAAAAGGAAAATTAATTAAGTCTTATCAACCTATGAGGCGGTGAGGATCAGTGACTTGAATACACTTATGCCAGAACGGAAGAAAAGAAGATGGTATTTGGACCTGGAGCCATCGACACCGGGAAGATTGAAAATGGTTCTACGCCGCGACATCGGTCAACAGAGCATGCGAAGACGGATACTGCAATATAAGGTTTGAGACTGGTTATGACCGAAAGTTTCGTATTGTTACCAATGAAAATTGAATAAACTCACACGTTTCTGTGAATAGAAAAGATTATTTTCATTTAGCCAATTCTAGCAAATGAGTATCTTGAAATGTATATTTGCTTTTCAGATTCCTCGGCCATTCTGTACAGATGGCAGATCGAATAATCGGGTATTAGCAGTCAATAGCGATTATTTCTTATAAGACCCATCGACCCAGGTAGCCGGATATTAATTTAATGGAAATAGCAATTGAATAGTAATTTTAATAGTTTAATTAACGTATTCTTTTCCTGGCGCCCATATTCTTTTATAAATTTGGAACGGGTTACGTTGAATTAATATTAGAAGGGCAGAGGAGATGTTTAAATTAAAAATGAAATCGGATAGTTTGTTTTAGTATGTTTTCAACTAATTTTGTATTTCTAAAAGAAAAAAAAGAAACAAATTATCTTCGTTTCACTCCCACGCCTTGTCACTAGAAAACGTAGACTTCACGTTCTGCAATTTTGAAGCAATTGAGAAGTCTTTCATTCTTACTTTTCAAATTTTTGCGCTTGAAATGTCTACTTTTGACTCATTGCCCACTTTATCCTTGTCATGTTTTTCTGCAATCTTACATTTCACTATTTCGTATTGTTTGTTTCATCTTATTGTGTTGACGATGTATTCTTAATTATAATATTCATTACTAGTGTTCCTGTGCAGAACTCTCGCATGTTAACCTCCACCCTTCTGTTTCCTAAAGGTATCGTGAAACTGAAACATGGGAACATGTGGTCCTTTTCCATCCTAGTTCCCTCGATAATTATGTACACAACACTTGTAGCAAAACGTTAAATGAATGGTTACACTTTACGCATAAGAAACAAGCTTCATCAGTATCAAGCAACTATTAATGGCATTTCTTGTTGTTGCCGCGAAAGCAAATCTTGAATGATCCAAATAAATCTCGTCACACTGCGCAAATCACGGTGTGCATAGAAAGCGTAAATATAAGATGCAGGAATCAAAGCCTTCTACGCGTGACGTCACAAAAATGGCCACCAACACCAAGGGCTGAAATATAGGTCACGGAGGAATATATTCTGTGTTCCTCCATGTATAGGTGGTATTGGTAGTATCGATAAGCCCCGAATCGGCAAAATGTTAATAGATGTTCAAGAATATTTCATTCTGTATTTACGATGTGAGGAATGTTTCTTTAAGCCCTGTGGCCTAAATTTTAGTTTTTAAGACCCTAAAACGCTTTGTTTACGAGTTATTTAACAATATATCTGACCGAGAGTTGCGGGTGGCATTTGTCATGAAATTTAGATGTGCCTTTTAATAAATCCTTCATATTTTTAAAGTCAATGTGCAATTCGCCACGTCTCTTTTTCAAATATAATTTTATTTCTTTAGAGACCTCATTTATGAAGATTGGTTGCGTGTGAGAGCTGCAAAATGTATGTACACTACTGAAATAATATAGGAGACGATTCTGGAAACATCCCCACTGGACTGTGCCGGACTGGACGACTGTGCCGTCGTCCGACTTTTGCCGACAGCAGCGAGACTGACGATGACGGCAAAGCCGTCGAAAGCCGGCTATCCTAATAAAGCTAATATGTTGACGAAGATGACCTCTTTTATTTCTTCTTCATTAATAAATAAGATTATTGTAGATGGGTAAAGTAGAAATAATCTCACACACCGAAATCACGAAATTTCATTGTGAAATACTATTCTATTTTACGTAACCATATGGATTTCACAGTTTCTAGTAATAAATTAATTCATTTGAAATTAATTTATTTTCCCATCAGTATTTATTTCACAATATTTCTGCGGTACGGTAACCACCAAATTAATGTAGGTCGATATTGAGTAAATCTATTAGACTTTATCTAGGCTAGCAAGTGAATTTCCGCGAGACCTGCTTTGTGGCTTGTTCAAAGTGTTACGGGTGAACATCATAATTAAAAATCATGATCAGCTTTGCGTACTACATCTCCACTTACGGGAGATAAAATCGACCACATACTTTTTACAAGCAAATACATCTCTGGAGACGCAAACCTGTTTTTATTGTCGGTATTTTAGTTAATGAGAAAATTTATAAAGTTTGTTTTGAACCAAGTAAATACTCGTATTCAAAAAATATTTGTTAAAATATTGGAATATAATATTTCTTCAAACATCAGTTTTATTAGAAGAAATGTAAGAAGAAACTTCAGGAGAAAGTGGTTTTATATATTAAAGCTATGATCGTTCTTTGGTTTATAATGTTATTAATTATTAGTCCTCCTTTTCTTGCAAGCAAGATTCTAAGAATGAAAACGCACAACGATCTGCAACAAATTTGACTGACTCATGTGAATTTCAATCATTTAGTCGTGTTTCATCGGCAACCATAAATTTGTGGTTGCAAATTTTATTAGCAACATTTAGGTTGTAGTAAGAAGCTCATTGATCCATTGGGGTTTATACCGTGACCGGTGCACGGAGTCTCCATTAAAACGTCATTCATTTTATCTTTGAACAGAATGGTCTGAAATATGAACTAGCAATAAGGCCCTGACCTTGTGACCAAGAGCACGTCCGCTCCCTCGAGTTACTGTAACTACATGCATGTACACATTCCCTTGTACGTTAACGGGAGGGCATTCGCTTGCATAGGAACATAGGCTCCGGTTGCAGCAGCTTCCATGCACAGGGCATGAACCTATTGTTTGGCCGTCATAATGAAGAGACATTTGCTATTGCATTATGACACGACCGCCGATGAAAAAAGACGCGAAACTACGCCCGTAAACACCTATTGTGCGCGCTCCACTATACCATTGTGCCAGCAAGGAAAAGCTGGGTTATGAGAGCGGTGAGTGAATGTGTTCATGCGAATAAAAGCGTGTACTTCCGCTCTTCAAGTGAGAGGTACTTATACGTGTATTAGCTAGTGCGTACGCATGCTATAAACGCAACTACCCATTCAGGCTATAAGAGTTTATATGCAGCTCTACTGGCTTGCTGAAGGTTCGAGCAGGTGGGCTCCATACTAAGAAAACCCTCATTCACGAATGTGCTCCGGATTGACTTCAATCTGGAAGTCTGTTAATCAAACCAACCAGAATTTCACTATTTCAATTTCGTGCCTAACTGTGAATTTTTAAGTTTCCATGGCAGATCAGAAAATTTGGAAATTAATACTATTTATTTCACAAGTATTAAAACTCTGTATAATCCCGTGCCGTTTACAATTCATTATTTTTTAAACTCAATTTCATAAATTTTGTAATTTAATTCAAAAAGAAAGATACTTCGCTTCGATAGTCGATAATTTGGCTTCCTGATAGATCGCTATGTATCACGACTGCAAGAGACGAATTTTACTGCTTACTTACTGTGAACTTGTTATATACCTTCAACTATTATTAACATTAGTGTCAGGCGTTATAAATATTAAGGTCATAATGTGAAGTCAAGAGTTTATTGGATAATTTTGAAAAACATTAGTTTATTTTACCTCGCCAGAAAATTTGTATTTTCAAAAACTTTAAAAAATTAACATCGTAAAAGCACGATATAGATAATTGAGTTTTTCCCCGATACTTTCTGTTCTTTTTTTCTTCCATTCTATTCTACAAATTATATATTTGCATTTTTTAAGAAAAGAATATTTCACGTATTTTTTTCTTGAAATAAACGCAATTTATAAAAATATTGTCAGAAATATTCCAGTTTTTTTCCTAGGGCAGAGAAAAGGACGCTTAAAATACGGTAGATCTCATTTTTATTGAATTTTCAAAACTGTAAAAGTTATAGATAATGGAAGAAAATATGTGGTGTTGTAGCACCACATATTGCATTTCTCCTAAATAATGACAGGGTTTCTTTGAAAAAGGGAAACAATTATATTTATCATTTGACGATGTTTTATGTCGTAAATAGAAAAAAATCACTTTTAATATTTTATTTTCATAGAATGTTTCCAACACATTTATTAAAACTTCAACTGTGATTCTTACAGATGATTCTTGTGGATATAATTCAGCTAATGTTAAATATTAATGTTTAAAGTACTGTTGAACCTCCAAATATCGAATTACGTTTCCCTGGGTATATTCTATGTATAGAAACATCAGATGTAGACATAATTATTGAACTTTCGTAAATGCTTTTAAACATCTTAGAAAAATTGGGTAAAATGGAAAATTCAACAATAAATAATTAACAAATGTTTTAATCATTCGTACCATATATTTATGAAGAACAACACTAAATTAGAATTACATACGTACCTGACCAAGTCATTGAATTGAAATTAAAAAACAAAACAACTAATATCATTTGCTCGTATAATGCACTCAGTTCAAAATATGGTTCACACATGTTACCCACTGAAACACTTGATCTGGAACATTTTCTCTCAATCGAAAATTATGCTAACAGTTGAGTTTTGGAAGGTTTCTTCTTCTTCTTTTTGGAAGGTTTCTTCTTCTTCTTCTTCTTCTTCTTTTTCATCTTCTTCTTCTTCACCATCATCGTCATCATCTTCCTTTTCACTACCATTCTCTATCCAAATAACAATGTTATCTCTTCGACATTTTGCCACAATAACATCCTCGTCCACTAGTACAAGCAGAGTTTATAGTGTGTTCTGTACATATTTATTTCTACACAATAAAAATAATCAAGTCACTCAATGAGTTTGGTACCTATAAAATGTTTTCAAATAAATTTTCAAGGCAGAGAAAAATCGATTTAGATAATAGAGAATTTTGATAAATAAGAGTTTGGTGTATGGGGGGGGGCGATACTCGTATGAGGGTCCAATGTATTTTTACTGTTGTTAATGTGTAATCTCCTCAAATCTTCTTTGATTGTTGTGGGTCCCCATGGGCAGCATACCCATGATGCAGCATAGATTCCCATGGTGTGTTCCCAGGTTCGATTTCTGGCCGGGACAATTATAGAGTTGTAATTTTGCTTTAAAAGCGTCTCAGGTTCTGTAACTGTGAGTCGAAGAAAAGCTCAGGTAGGGAGAGAGTGTTAGTTACGGTGAAGGGAAAACGACATGTTCGCCACATTTCTCTCATATCCCTCTTCCCCCCCCCCAAGCGTAGGAATGAAACTAGCCCTAGGCATGGGGGGACACCTTTAGCTATACTTCATTGCTTTTTTAACTTGGCATCTCAAGGTCACGGGCAAAAGAGGGAGAGGGAACACAGACTCCAATAGGGAGTCGCAACGTCACTACAGCTCAGACTTTTACGGCTCCCTATTGGAGTTTGTCTTCTCTCTCCCACTTTCACGCATGACCTTGAGATGACACGTTAAAAAATGCAAGTATAGGCGAAGTCGGGCAATCGACCAAAAATGCCAATTACGTAATACATACTCTGTAAATTAATAGTTCCTAGTAATCCTTGTTTCGATGGTTTCGTGTCCAATTAATTGTTAATAAAAAATTCATAAACACATTGAAAGCAAAATTAAAGAAATATTTATGTAAAATAACTAATACATAGGTGTTCTATGTTTTAAAAACTTTTGTTTTAATATGGGAATTAAACACACTTTCTCCAGATGCCCGGAAACACTCTGGAGATTGCCGTGTTTTACCACACCCAACCCAGCGCTCTTGTAGCGGGATCCCGCTGCGGGAATCAACTCCCCGCAGGTATGGTACAATCCGCCGGCGGAGCAACCCTCCGATGGCAGTCTTTCCCTCTGGTCTCTCAACCTCCAGCTGTAAATTGGCGATTGTCGTCACAGGACTGAGACTGACTTTGATATACTGCTAGCGAAGCTCTGCTGACGTATTGTATTGAAATGCATAAGAGATCCAATCCAGATATTGATGCTGTTGGTACATTTGTATGTACGCTGAGAATATTAAAATCACACATCTGGAAGAAAACATTTTTATCTAAATGGTTGAACTTTGGCAACTTTGATTCAATTATTCGTTAACTTCGATAGGATTAAAGCTGTATTGAAATGCGTCCAGAAAGAAGAGTGAGTACCTAGAACTGCCGGTAGAATTTATCACTGCTGTGAACATGAACGATAAAGCAGTTCATTAACAGCTACTTATGTGTCACAACGAAGTTTATTGGCAATTGCTTAATACTGATTAAGGGCTTTGCCATGTAAAGCGCTCTTCACGTTGTGTAAATGGCAGGAGATTACAATTAGTATGTTCCTATTCTCGTTGCAATGACATGAGGATAACGCGTTTCTGATACGTGTAAGTTGTGATCATGCTATTGAGATAAAGCATTTCATATTCCATTGTCCATTGCATTTTATCAATACTGAAATTACAATAATAACTCTGACAATAATAAGACTGTATTTATTACTTCTGTTTTGTGTCTGAAAGTGCAAGAATTCAGTGAACAGCCTCTTTCGCAACTCCTTCGTATTAAATATGAAAAGGAGACGATTGCTACGACTGAGTGCAGAAAAGACGAGAGGTTGCTCGATGAGAGTTGGAGCAGTCGAGACTCGAAAATGATCCTGAGCCGTCTAATTGTATTGTCCCAAGTATAGTGACCAGTAATTTATATTCATTTTTGACATATTTGCGCAGTATCAATGAAATATTTAATTGGGGAGAAGACTTCAATGTGATTCTTCATCTTTTTACAAATGGTTTAATATAATGAAATTATAAATAGTTGAAAAATACCCATACAAATTTTATTTGCGAGTAATTACTTTCTTAACGGTGCATTCTTGAACAAAACCTCTTTCTCCAATATGTACATGAATCAATGAATGACTTTATTTTCAGTGGGAATGTGAGTAAAACCACTATTATAACATTATTAACTATCTGAATATTCATGTAAATTATAACACTAACAGAATATCTCGATCACTTTTCCTTTAGTAATAAATGGTAGTAAAGAAATCTACTTCATTCATACACTGGCACCTATATCATTCATATTCATATCCTTCAATCTTTTTGCTATAAACATAAACTTTATGATGTTGTTCTTCTACTGTTCTTGACACAGTCTAGTTATAGACACGCTCGCGCAGTCGCGCATAGCACTCCTCTAGTAGCTCTGGTTTTCTCACTGTGACCTAACAGATAGTAATAGGTAAGGAATAAGTAATAAATACAAGTTTTTCGCATCGTTTAAACAGTAAATAGTGAAAGGGCTACCTTCTAGCCACGCATACACACAGTACAACTAACCACAATTGAACATTTTTTCGTCGTAGTATACTACTATACTACCTCGTAAACCCAATGTTTATGGCCAAATACTTGAAGGATATGAATGTAGAATAGATTCCAAGAAAATGAATGAAGCAGAATCAATTACTAATGGGAAAGCGATTGAGGTATGCATATTCATATTCATTAAAAGTTAGATATGAACCATTTATTTCCCACACCAAGAACACAACGTGATCTTCAAAATCAACAAAAATCCTCTTCGTAATACAAATACTATCCTGCCCAATTATATTGATTTAAGTCAACCAAAAATAGGAACGAAAAGCCACTATAAAGCCACCTTGAACAATCGAAACAAATGAGTAGAATCATAAGATGGCAGATGAATATTCCTACTAAAATAAAAGATTATTCTCATTTATATAATTTATTCTTATAAGAAGGTGGTATTACGAAAAATTATTGAATGTATTGAAAATTGACCAAACTCAACTTTCTTTCATGAAGTTTTAACTCTTGACTTGGGTTTTCATCAGATGATCTTTGATTGATGTGCAATTCATTTTATAAAGAATATATTGGGAAATGGACTGATTGATTGGTGATTTCGGACGCATCAACTGCTTAGGTCATTAATCCCGTAAGTCTATGGCATGTTTTTTTCGCGGATGATCATCAACTGGCTGACGAGGTCCAGCGCCGACCTACGTCGGCTTGCGAGCTTTTGCCTAATCAGATATCTCCCACCAGTGGGGCACCGCCCCAGCCAGGAGAAGCTTTATGCTCCCGTCTAGTGTCCCGCCATATTATAATGCATGTCACTACAAGGGTATGTAAGTAAGAGGTTCATTTATTTGTTTTACGTCAAAAACAGTTAAAACTGCGTATGACGTGCTATGGGAAAAAGTGAATTTTGTGCACATTTTCAACATTCTGTGATTCCTACACTAAGTCATATACTAATTAAATTTTGAGGAAAAAAGCTCCATGTAATAAAATCTATTTTCAAGGATAAATAAGCAATAAATTTTGCTCTTATCCATGTTGTCCTTCGGAATAATACTTCTTGCCGCAACAACATGGAAACGATAATTTGAATAATTGTATTTTCCACTGAATTCTAGAAGACTTGCCAGAAAATGAAGTTACATTTATGTCCAGAAGAAAAACAAGGGGCCATCTCAGCATTTGCTCAATGGATCAGGAAACTGGACGAAAACCTGATCGAGATGGAGGTCATTGACCCGAGGCTGTAGTACAGTACTTGTTACAGGTTGTTTATACACATCTATACAGTCCAAATGCTAAATAATGCATTATATATCATTGTTAAAATTAATGTTACTTTTCTTGTGATGCTCAGTATAGTCTCTAATTGTATAGAAACAGTTATGCAGCAGAAACGATTTCACTTGGAATTTAAACTTATCTATTGCATTTAAACGTTTTATGTCATCTGGCAAAGTGTTGTATAATAATGTACATGTATTGTATGTGATTTTTTGTAATGAGCTGTTGATACTGTCACCTGATGAATATGATTTCTACGTCGAGTGTTATAGTAATAGACTTCGGCATTGTCTGAAAATATATTCCCGCCCGTAATCAAGTCATTTTTGACAAAAACCACTGATTCGTAAATCAACAGACAAGGTAATGGTAAAATTCCTAGAGTAATGAAGAGAGGCTTACATGAATCACGTGGGTGGGATTTGGAAATTCGTACAGTTCGTTTTTGTAATCTAAAAGTCTGGGAGCTATAAGGTGTATTTCCACATAATATTATACTGTGATTATAATGTTTACTGAGAAAGGTACGTAAAAACGTCTCTCTAATATTTTTGAAAAAACTGATAGAAGAGAAATGGGCTGATGATTGTGAATTTAATTTTTGTTGCCTTTTTTGAAGACCGGCTTAATTTAAGCTGTTTTGAAAATATCTGGAAACGTTCCAGATATTTAACGATGAATTAAATATGTGAGTTAACGGGTGTATAATGGCATACGCACAGGTCTTTAACAAAGAATCCGGGAATTCATCTAAACCGGACGAATATTTATTTTTTAGTTTACCGATTATTTTGAGAATTTCATAGGAAGAAGTTTCGGAAACGAACATCGTGTCTAAAATTTTGGGTGAACTGTCTGTTTTTGAATTTTGTTGCTGAAGACCCTTCGTGTGATCGGCAGCAATTCTCGAAAAGTATTGGTTAAAGAGACTAGCCACTGTTGCCGGATCGTTCACATGAGGTGAAGGTAGGATAAGGAAGAGGACGGCAAGATTGCGCGCGGTCCGCGACCCTTATGTTAGTTCTCCGACCCGTTTGTACTGCTTCGACATGCGCCTAAGTTGAAACCTCAGAAAATACCATCAGAGCGCCGGCCGTTAGAATTCTCCTCCAGACAGTGCCTAATTTTGACCCAGCTCTCTAGTTAGTGTCGAAAATTCTGCCACCGTCGGGACTCGAACCCTAGGACGTCTCGGCCAGAGACACTCCAGTGACATCAGTTAATACTTTGACCCACCTTTGCCGGTTTGATAAATCGACAAATGCTGATTATCAGAAGATAAAAGGTCATGAAAATTAAAGGGATTATTCTTGAAATTGGTCAGTTTTCAGTTTAATCAATACTTATAGTAATACCACGTTGATATAAAGAAATGCATACAAAAGAGAACGTCAAAAGAGTATTCATCCGCCATCTTGAGGTTTCAGTCAATTGTTTCAATTGTTCAAGGTCGACTGTAAATTCGGTAACGGACACCCGTCTTTAAGAGTTGCTTTTCTTTCTTCTGTTGGATTGACTTAAATCGACATAACAGGACCGTATTAAAAAAAAACATTTTACGCACACATACATCATACCAAAAGTATTGAACGACACACGGCACTTATCACTAATAACGGACTCGGTTGGTAATAGACCTCGGTTCACAAACGTCCACCGCGATCTCAGATACCCGCGCCTGTATCAGCCTAATGACGTGAATAAGTATCAGAAACCGCGAGGAGACGGAACATGGTTGTGAATGCCCCGGCCTTAGAAAGCGATGCCTCGCCTCGTTCAGTCCGCGGTTCGCGTCGAGCGCGCGGCCTGGCGCCGGGCAAGGGGGGGGGAGGGGACGGCGGCGTCTAATTCGACCGTCGTCGTCGTCGTCTGCGAGACGCGGCGTCCGCGGCGCCAGCGGGAGTGCTAGAGCGCGTCGGCCGATGGAAAGCCGCCGCCGCCGCCAGCCACCGCTAATTGGACGGACGGGGACGGAGACCGGGACGAGGACGGGGACGGGTCGGAGGGAAAGACGGGAGCGTCGCGCGCGGCCCCATTACCCGAGATTTCTTCTGTAATTGCGCGGGCTTCGGAATAAATGGACCTTGTAGCAAGGCGCAATGACACTACTTATTTCATTGGCGTCGATACGACGCTTCTTTCTTTTGTGGGAGTGGGGGATGGGGGATTTTCACCTCGCTCGTGTTTGAGGCGAGTGATGGCGCACGTAATTAATGATGTGGGTCGGAAGCAAAATTTCAATTATTGCTCAGAGCAGTCGCTAATCGATATTTCGCTCTGGATGATACAGGTTTTACCCGCGCACGGTTTCTTGAGACCTCGTTTCGCTAGTTGCGAGAGGAGTGGAAAATTTGATTATTTTAACAAAAGAATTTTACATCCAATTTGTAGTTCGTTTTTCGGTGCAAAATAGTTTCTATTGCACGGGAGCGAACATATCTGGTTATCAAATTTTGTCTACAACGCTCGCTGCTATCATTTATTTGTAATTCAAATAAAGTTGGCTAAGGAGTGGGGTTATGGTTTCCGGAGCTCAAGAAAACGTGAGCGCATCATACATACACCGGGAAAATCTTAGAAGACGCATCATTTGCACAATCGACTTTATATATTCATAATTTCCATTTGTTAAACTTTATTATGATATTACGCAGATATAGACAAAATAAAGGATGTGATTGAAGTTTTTAAACGGAGGTGATAGAACTCAGAAAAATGAGAAATTCCTTTCCTTTGTGAAGGAGAGGAATACAGCTATCGATAGGCACAATTCATTAGTTTCTTTTGTTCTTAACATATGGCCGACTTTAAAATGCTTAACGGACGTCAGCCGTTAAGAGTAGCTTTTCGTCCCCTTTGTTAGTCGTGTTAGGTCGATAACAGACTACAGTTTTACCAATCGAAAAATGCATGAGTTGCTATTCTGAGCAGGGCAAGAGGCTGCCTTCGTACAAGGTTTGAGTCTTCCCTAAAGCATAACTGTTTCGACATTTTGCTCGTTGCATGATAGGTAAATGCAAACCACCATGTTTTCGATATAATAATCTAAATCATCGTTAATTTCATAATTACCCAGAGCGGTCCAAATCAATATTTGGTAGTCAACGTCATGTCAGGGCTATGGCCCAGGAAGAAGAAGTGTATATTCAAATGACGTACAACACATTATGATGTACACATATTCGTTGCCACAGATATCATACGAAAGCTTCTGCTTTGAGTATTGAGTTTTGAGGCCTCTGTTCCACGTTCCAAGGTTGGAGAACATGAGGTTTGTTCCTTTCCTACTTTCATGCTATCAATCATTTGCAGGTACAGTGGAAGTTTTTCCTATAATCTCTCATACTACTTACGAGAGAGAAAATAAACACTAAATTCATTTATAATGTCATTAGTGATCAAATGAATGTTTCCAGCTGTACATCACAATATAAAGTTTTGGAATGCTTGCAAGTCGTTACTGCTATAGGCTAGGTCTATATTGAAATACATAATCAATTGATGGATAAAAGCATGACCTACAGATGGTGGTAATGTGAATACACTTGCACAAAAAATGTGTGATCAAATAAAAACGGACAAGTGGTAGACTTCGGAATTTAAAACATATAATTCAGAGAAAAATTTCGCGAGGTAATTACACGCGTTTTTATAAGTTTCAGGTTCTAAGATACTTTGTCTCCAAGAAGATTATAATTAACGCGCATGAAGAGATAAAATCTATATTCACTTCTGCGAACAGCCATGACTCCGAGAGGCGACATTCAAGGCCATAATTACCTTTCCTTCCAACCCAAGTTACAAGAAGGTAGGCAACAAAGCATTCCATGTGGGTTTTTGCATGACCCTTAACTAGTATGTCTGATGATAAATTGACTTTCTAATAGAAACATGATTCAAGCTACTCTACCCAATGTTTTCAGAGACACCGTCCGTGTTCAATCAGGACTGCGACATAGTCCACCAGTAACTATTCATTAATAACTAGACGTCTTGGAAATGTGTTTCTGTCTGGTGTCTGCTACTTGTCAATACTGCTATTCTGGGAATTTCAAGTCAACAGCCGCTCGCTCGCACAAAGGCGCACATCATTTTCAATGGCCGAGGTTTCGTCTGTCCTTGAATCCGAACGCTCGTACGTTAGGAGGAGCTATGGTCCATCACTCGCGCAGAAAGGGCCGTAAAACTTCTGCCGTCCCAGACAAAGATGGCGGCTCGCGGGTTCTTGTCTCGGCGGGCCGCCGTTCGAGGCGATGGTCGGTGGTCCCAACGACAGTGCCGTTGGCGGCGGGCGGAGCGGGGGGCCCGCCCGCCGGCGGGCGCCGCGGGCCGGGCCTGCATGCAGCGGTGGCGGCGGTGGCGCGGTGGCGGCGTGGTGGCGGTGGCGGCGGTGGCGGCGGTGGCGGTGGCGGTGGCGGTGGCGGGGCGGTGGCGGTAGCGGCGGTGGCGGTAACAACGGTGGCAGCGGTTGTTGTGGCGGCGGTGGCGGTTGTGGCGGCGGTGGCGGTTGTGGCGGCGGCGGTGGCGGCGGTGGCGGCGGCGGCGGTGGCGTGGCGGTGGCGGCGGTGGCGGCGGCGGCGTGGCGGCGGTGGCGGTGGCGGCGGCGGCGGTGGCGGCGGCGGTGGCGGCGGTGGCGGCGGTGGCGGCAGTGGCGGCGTCTCGCCACGCCGCACCACGCCGCCGCCTCTCTCTGCGCGTCGGCGTCCGCTGCCGCCGCACCAGCCGCCCTCCGCGACCCCCGCGCTCTCCGCCGCCGTCGCCACCGCAGTCTGCAGCACCGAGACAGCGGCGGCAACGGCGGCGGCGGTGACGCCTCGCCCCGGCCGCGACGCCCTCTTCCGGACCCGAAAAAACGTAAACAGCTAGAAAAACACTTTAACGATTCAGTCGTAACTCGTTGCTGTTATTTTAAGAAGCTCCCGGTATTATCCCTTACACAGACGTATAAAAAGGCTGTGACGTAATTTCGCTACTCTCTCTCTCTCTCGCTCCTCATCTTGCGCGGCCGTGATTCATCGTCACACAATACTGAGCGCAATCCGCGGTGCGCTGCGAGGTCCCCCTGGTATTTTTTCTGCTCGGGGGCGCCGGGCGGCGGTGCTGGGCCGGGCGGCTCGTGTTTCGGCGGCGGGGGCGGGGCGGGGGCGGGGCGGGGAGCTGCGCAGGTGCGCGGGACGCCGTCAGCCGCCCCCGCCCCCCCCCCGCCCCTCCCTGCTGAGCGGCCCCCAAACGCGCCTGCAAATTAATGAGGGCCGTCTCCGCGCAGACGACGAACGGCCGGCGAGCGGTGAAACTTAAATTTGAACTCGGACCAAGAAACGGCCGACCGATATAGATGAAATGTTTTGCGATATTCTCGAAGCGATGGTTGCAGGTGGGAGGTTTTCAAAGGCTTTGAGGAGTCTGCGTTGAGTATTCCCTCTTCTAGATGTTTCGTTTGGCACCGAATTTTTTCTGCGTTGTCAAATGTGTTTTTGCAGTGGCACTATTCTGAGAGAGTACATTGAATTTCACTATGATACACGTGTATGTTGCTATGGCTATCACTGTGTAGAGTGTGTACTATTCTCATTTAAATGAATATCAGTAAATTTGGATTTTAGAAAGTGTTTTTAAACTTTAATGTTGATTAATATAAACATAAGTAAATAACGTTATACGTATTTCCTTATGTTGCAATACAAATACACGATATGTCAAGAAGTAAATTTATAGTAATGTAGTGTTAATTAAGCTAATCAGTATAGATGCTACTGCAAAGTTTTATTGGAATACTACTTTGCAAATATGAGTCATTGACCGTACTCAGATGGCGTATGGCTTAGAAATGAAAATGTCATACTCACTTCCGGAATGTGTGAAACATTCGTAAAAATTTGTGGAAGCGTTTCCTTATAAAATTAGAGCTCAAAGAAAAACAAATAAATTGCGATACGTACTGACGGTTGTGATTAAATTATTCTTTGATAACTGAAATTTATTATAAACGCATTCAGTGAATCTTGTCCAGTCTATTAATTCTAAATGTATGTTTGCATTAATTTGAAATTAAATTTTGAGAGAAAATTACGGATTTAGATTAATAAAGTATATTATAAAAATCTTGTGAAACTTGTGTGCAAATATATAATTTTTACATAAGGATTAAATGTATTATTCCTTATGTAACATCACAAAATCACAAAACATCACAATATTATTAGAATTGATCCTTGTGTCATCTATTATTGTGTTATCCATTGGCAAAGGTTGATTAAATCATTCGTAAATAAATTATTTTTAAGTTTACTTCAGTACAGTTGTAATTCTTGCAAAACATTTGATCTTCACGATAGTTAACGCCCATCACACAATGAATTTTGTTTTAGGAATATAGGTTCACATTGGTTTTCCAAAATAGTTTCATGTGTTTTACTGTATTAATTACATGTATCTTATGAACATGCGGCAAATGAAGACAATAAAAAACAGGTGTTCTGTCGGCTTGAATCTTTGCATTGCATTACTTGTAATTGTAAATGACATGTCACTTTAACTGAAATAAAGTATTTTATACATCTTCTACTTGAAACCATATTAACGTGAAAGCATAAATGAAAATAATGTTTTACATTTCCACCTTTTTTATTTCATGTGTAAATAGAGAAAAGTAAATAGTGTATTCTCTGTATTTCTTAAAATTTACATTTTCTGAAATTACAGATTCTGGAGACCTCAAACCTCCCAAAAGAATTTCATCCAGAAATACTTGTCTATTTGGCGCCTGCGTCATGTTAGTGCGAATATATCCCAAACACTTTACTAGATTTTTGTCAGCATCAGACTGAATGAACCTCAACCAATCTTGAGCATAAGAGTTTGTAAATTTGAGAGAGGTCTTAGAAATTGACTGCAAGTACTACAGAAGATATGCTCAGATATTTCTTTTTTCTCGAACTGAAGTACTGAAAGTGGTCTCAAATATTTATTCTTTAAATGTTATCAACACTAAATAAACATTCAGTTCAATTACATTTTGTAAGTTTCAATTCAATTAAAAAATGGGTTCCCTAATTGAAAAACGAGGAATACATTTAGATCACTTATCTTGAACATCTATGTTTTGATATCTAAAATTGAATAAGTTAGTTCATTGAATTTAACACTTTATATATTACTTTCCTTTGATATTTTCTCTAGATTTAGAGTTTTTCTAATAATTAAACGATTTTTTATATATTTTAAAAAAAACGTAACTTGATTTGATAAAAATTATACTTTAAGGAATTTCTTCAAACCAACTACTTATTGATAACAATATGTTTTATACATTATTTTCGTAACCTTACTGAAATTCTTGTTTTGACATAATTTTTCTCAGGATCTTACATCAAAACGAGAACAATGAAACTTTACCATGCCTCTTCAAATGTACTTTCAAATATTTTATTGATATGTGTTGGGTTTTAAAACAGGAAATTAAAATATTTGTGTGAAATTTTTTTTTCTTAAAATAGATCTGCGTTAATTTTGCATGACTCTTCTTATGTGGCCGGAAAACGTCTTTCAAACATTAGGCAGTCGAGATTTTTGAAGCTCACTTGCTTTCTTCTGCAAGAGGTTACAGTCTTGAGTTCTGATATTTCGCAGAAGCTCCAGAAGATAGTGCATTTTATGAGTCTGTGAGTTCTGTTTCAAGTCCAGAAATGTTCAGGACCAAAACATATCTTTCGTAAACTTGGAAAAATCTGTCAGTTCTGACAGGTAATCAAAATACGTGTATTAATATGTCATTCTTTGACAAAAAATTCAAAACCAAATTTCTAGAACACTTATTTTCTTGTCACTTAGTTGTCAACTGGCAACCCGTCTACGTCACCAATAATTATTTTGATTTTACGTGTGAGTAAAAAAAAGGACTGTTTCCAGACGCGACAAGTACTAGGTCATTATTTCTATAAGTATAATGCATGTTACATCCCTAGAGGTACCGACCGGGAGCGGATCAGTAGTTTTACGTGGTTTCTCCGATCAACACCAGGCGAATACCGGAGCATTACCCTAACAAACGGGCCACGGACATCCCGCGATCTTTCTTTCCTCTTCCTTGTCCTATCCTCACCCCCTACATCCACACTTACACTAACATGCACTGTCAAAGTCCTGGGTCCTCGAGGTCAACGTTACTGCGGCGGCAACAATGTATCTGTTAAGCTATCGCAGCCGGTTTTGATTTAGGTGAAAGGTATGTGAAAAGTTGAATCGTGGAACCGTGGAATCGCCTTTACGATGAGCGAGGCAGGAAAATATTTAGCAATGTTCAGTAATCTTCGAATATGTGGAGGTCGTGCGTGGGGACATGAGATGAAGACTTTGAACACGACTGCCGCGAGTATCCACTGCCGCGAGTATCCACAATAGCGACCGGGGACTCAGTGAAATCGCCGAATATCTCATTCCTTGACAGTTTGGCAATTCCACTGCTGATGACAAAATGGTAGCTTTCTATCGGCTTATGAAATATTTAAGACTCATCTTGTTTGACCTATGAATATAATCTCATATTTTCGTGTATTCACGTTTTGAAATCCACAATTGGAGAGGGGCGGCGGCGGAGGCGCGTCAACTATAAAGGTCATTGGTCCCGTAAGTGTAGTGCATGTGTTTGTCTCACGAGGTACCGGCGATCTTCCCCCGCTGGCTGGTGAGATCCGGCGTCGACCTACCCATCGGCTACCGGGATTACCTCCAACCAGATACCTCCCATCAGCGAGAAACTGCCTCAGCCGGGGCAAACCGACCGGCCTCCCGGCATGTGTGATAGTGTAGTGCATGTATTTATTTATTTTACGTAAAAAAAACAGTTAAAAACTGCGTATGACGTGCTATGGGGAAAAGTGAATTGTGTGCACATTTTCAAAATTCTGTGATCCCTACCTAATCAATACTACTTAAATTTTGAATTTTTGAAAGGGAGTGTAATAAAATCTATTTTCAAGGATAAACAAGCAATAATTTTTGAATTTTGAAAGGGAGAAAAAAAAACTTCCATGTAATAAAATCTATTTTCATAAATAAGCAATAAATTTTGGCTCTTATTACTTCCTGCCGCGACAGCATGGATACGATAATTTGAATAATTGTATTTCCCACTGAATTCTAGAAGACGTGCACAGAAAATGAAGTTAAATTTATGTCCAGAAGCAAAACAAGGGGCCATCTCAGCATTTGCTCAATGGATCAGGGAAACTGGACGAAAAACCTGATCGAGATGGGGGTCATTGACCCGGAAGCTAGTACAATAGTTGTTACAGGTTGTTTATACTCATTTATACAGTGTAAATGTAAATGCGTGAGTAAGGGGTGAGGATAGAACAAGAAAAGAGAAGGAAATTTCGCGCGCAGTCCGTGGCCCGTTTGTTAGGGTTCTGCTCTGATATTCGCCTGGTATTGATCGGAGAAACAACGGAAAACTACCAATCAGAGCAGCCGCGCCCTAGAATTCCCCTTCAGTCAGCGACTGAATTTGACCTATACTGCCATTTATTCAGAGTTGCCTTCCACAGGTCATCCGCTGTTACGGTGCCATGCAATTGAGAGCTTACACGTCACTACAGTGACGTTATTATGGTGGCGTTCAACCTCCCGATTGGATGACACTATAACATCTGATTTCAGTCAGAGGCAGCTCTGAATGAAAAGTATACCTATCCTGCCACCGTGTGATTCGAAAGAGAAATATGGGAAGGGGCGGGTGCGGAAAGGGGAGCAGGAGTCATACTCAATACGTGACATTTTTCTCGCGGTCAACATGTTTTATTTCAAAAGAATGTCTGAAAATGTTGATTCATCCTTCAGTATGAGTAATACTCAATCATACTTCTTTTTTAATTTATAATGAGGTTATGAAAACTAACATGAAGATATTGTGACAATACTGAGTTTTGTTATTAACCTTTTTACGTGAATTCGTATGTCTTTACGTTGAACGTGGTAGTGTGCCTTTCTGCAATTTAAGAATTTGCACACAACTATAATCATCAGTAATGTATTTCAGATTACCGTGACGCAGAGACTGACAACTTTTATTTAATGGAGACTTCGAATATCCTCGTAACCTTGGGTTAAATTAATTGTTATACACTTCCCGAAGCTGCTGAAGCTTATATAGCCTGACAAGTGAGCTCATTTCACATAGAAAAAATTCGTGTTTGATTGTATTTTATAACGGTTTGCTTATAATTGTATCAATCATTAGAAATTCGCTAATCTTTCTATCAGAAACAAGATAATACCTTTCTCTAAAAAGGGATCGTTTCAGGAAAATTATTTCATGGATGTTGCATTAACCTGTAGTCTTCGATCCGATTTGTGTCTTATTACAGCCTTTGGGATAAATTACTTTTTCATGCTTGTTGTGAACACTCTGTGCAAAACTGGTTGTCATTACAAAACAGGTTTCAGAGAAGGGACACTGAAGCTGTAGGTAATATTTAAGAGCTGTAATAACAACTGCTAGACAGGAGGACTCATTGGACAATAAAGGGACAGTAAAAAACTGAAACACCTTAGTATTATTTGTCATTATAATCTAGTACTAATTTTAAAAATTGCTCTTCTGATTTTTATCTGCATTATACGATGCGTTGACGGAATGTTTGGCAAGAATATTTCATGTACTTCCTAGGGTCAAACCTCTTTCGAAAATTTATTTTCGAAGGTAAGGTGTCCTTTACAGTAGGGATTTATTTCGGTGATGAGTTTTACCTTTCAATTATGAAGATTTGATTGTCGATTCCTATACTACTGAGCACGGATTTATTTGTACGTTAAGAAAACATTAATTATAAATGAAATATATGGAAACATGTTTTATCAGACAGTGAAGGTGATACTTCATACTGTATTTAGTTGAAAACTAGAGTGTGGTTTGTCATTACCGTTTGTTACAGAAAGATATTTTATAGGGACGGGAGGGTCTTCTGTTTGCATCTCAATTGAAGTCTTCGTTTCCTTTGTTGAGGTGCCAGTGCTTAGAGATAAAATATCGGTGAGATGGCAGCAGGAGGAAGGGAGAAGTCCCGGTAATAAAGTCAATCACGTTATGAATGTCATATATTTACGTTACTTTCCATTAAATACGGACAGCAACATTTTTGAGATCCCAGTTCTTGAGTGTTTAAAAAAGTATCGTTTTGAATCTTCAATTTGTGGTATCCTTGGGGTTCTTAGACTATCAGATCATGAAACATCAGAAAGCATTTATTTATAAAGTACAGAAGTTACATCACTATATTCTTAATACTAGTGCGCGGTCCTCGACAGATACATTTAAAGACTTTAAAACAAGAAAAATATCAGTTATAAGTTCCATCGAAATCATTAAAATATACCACAAATAAAATAAATCCATAAAAAATGATGATATTGCGGAATTAACGACGTAAATTCGACAATCATATCGGTTGCTGAAGAACCAGCGAATTTGAATTTTAGTATTGTTTCCTGTTACTTCTTCAAAGCATCTAAGTAAATGTAATAGAAAAGCCAGTGAATATTAACTACTTTTATACGATCGTTTAATAAATAGCTCGTCCCTTCTTTTTTATTACACTGTTTACAATGACGAAATCTTTTTCTTTACAACTTGAAAAAATATATTATTGATCGACAGTAATACCTATTGCTTCAGCTCAGCACTTGGCGACGGATTCATCGAACACGACCGAATCTCCACATCCTTGGAAGACTCTTCAATATAATGTACTAATATTCCACTCTCAGATTATAGACCTATGGCCTTTCAGAATTCGTCGGTCATCGTTGAATCAGGATACTTATTTACCACGAAGAATGGGAGTATCACTTTTGCATTCATCTCCTCCTTTCTGAATAGTTTCTGGACTCTAGTTATAGTGAATTCTTTCTTCTGTTTTCCTTGTAATATTTTGTGCGCTGTGTTTGAATTCATTGTGTTTCGAATACAAACAAAATGTGTGATTTTAGAATATTCATATTTATAAGTTTTTTGACATTAAATGACGAGCTCAGGTCTAAATAATGGTATCTGACATTTTGGACAGAGTAGGGGTTATGGTCGTTCAAAGAGGGAGTAGCTCTCTCTATATCTTTAAGTGAATAGGCAAGAAATGGCAGTGCTAATACGCTAGCACGTTACAGTTTCTGCCTCTCGTGACGTGTAATACTGCGCTTTCGCATTTCAGGAACGTGATATATCAGATACCATTATATACCCAAAGGCCTTCAAAAGGGAATACTGTATTGTTTTGATTAGGCAAAGTGCTGAAATTTTCCATTGTAACCCCTTCTTGTCCAACATACTTGAAAGATGTCTCGCTTTCGAAACCCTCTCCACCAAACTGCGGGAGCCTCAGCCCCAAAGTGCACAATAAAGATAGATAGATAGATTTATTAAAGTTCGCTTTGAGCTAATGCTCGGTGGCAAACATTATTACAATTAGATATACAATTACAAAACTATTACGAATATTTACAAATATAATAACAATTAGAATTAGAGATTTCTATCCTAGTTATAATTAATTTTGAGTTATCTGTATGTTATAGCTTTTACTTATAGAGCTATTACTTTTAGACCTATAGCTTTTTAACACTTCAGTCCACTTCACTTCACTTCACTTCACTTCATTTCACTGCGCTGCACTACACTACACTCCCCTCCCCTTCCGTGCCTCACCACACTACACTTCACTTCACTGTATAAGAGACATGACCATATTATTAATAATACTAACGATTATAATAATGAAACTAATAATAATAATAATAATAATAATAATAATAATATGATGATGATAAAAGTCCCAGTATTATTAATGATGACCTACATAGAATTAAGTATATTTTTAAATTTCACTGCATTAGAAGGAAGAGTCTCTAGTGCTTTTGCAGGGAGTTTGTTCCAATCTACTATAGTACGATTCACAAAGGAAGACTCGCAAAGCGAATACTCGTCCGCGCAGGTACGCGGGCGAGGCAATTCCCGTGCTCCACAGTAGGAAGCCGGCGCCCGGCAGCGTGCGGTTACGCAGGATAATCGCGGAGGTTGGCGCCTTCGGTTGAATTGAATTGAATTGAATGTGTCTTATTTTACGTGGCGAGACTCAGGCCATGAGGACCGTCTGACCACGCAAATTCCGTTACACTCCTTTCACCAATCATGGGAGAAAGAAGGTATTACTTGGGCGACGAAACAGGCGATTTGAATTTAGCTCAGAGGCATCATTTAGGCTTGAGGATCTTTTACATCTGAATCTACTACATGGGACAGCCGGCTTTACTTCCGCTCCGAAGGAAGGCGTACGAAGGATTTTTTCGCCCTTAAAAATCCACGGCTTCGATCGGGTTTGAACCCGCAAACTTGGGTATAGCAGTCCGATACGCTAACCGCTACACCATCGCCGCCGCCGAAGGTTCGGTTCCGAGCACAATGGCGGCCGCTCCGGGCGAGGGGCCATTGTCGGCGTCGCCGCCATCCCCATAAACAGCGCACTCGATCGCGCGATTCGCTCGCCGGCCGCCATTGTGCACGGCCGCCCGATACGTCATAAACGGACGCGGGGAAGTGTTTTAGAAGAAATGGCGTGCACAAAGGGGCTGATTAGCTTCACTTCGGCTGTCCTCTGGGAATGAAAGTGGCTGAAATAGTTGCAGGTTGGAAAGCTGGGAGCGCGAAGATGTAGAGTTTGTTATTAGTAAGTGGTGTTTTTTGAATCGGCTGCGTGGAATGTGAAGAAGTATAATGCAAGTAGTTTCTTTAAAGTATACGAAAAAAAAGAAACTCTATTAGACCTTTCATGTTATTTTCTCTCATCCAGATATACACTCAAGATTTTGATTTTTCATAACCTAAAGTGAAATTAATTTAAAGTGAAGGCTTCCTCATTATTCACAGCTAGCAAATACCTCATATATGGACGTGAAGAAGTGTTTTAGAAGCAATTGCGTAGCTACAAGTGCTGCTGAGATTCACTTTAGTTACCTGGTGGAAATGAAGGCGGTTTAGGTATTTAAGTTAAAATTTGAGAGCGCAATCATGTAAAGTCCTTCATTTCTATGGTTTTTGAGCAACAGGTAGTTCATTTTCAATGATAATGGAGTCCAACACTCTGGAAACTGAATATTCTGCAAATGATCTAAATTCCAAACACTCTTCAAGTAATGTGACCACTGAAGTAGCCTTTGTGCATTGGTCCTTTCATCTCACTCAAAACGATGATTCACAAGAAAACAAGATTTTGAAAATATGTGAATAAAATATATAATATTTATATAACTTTCAATATGAGATGATCTTAACACAAAATGTATTTTTACAACTCATAGGACAATTTAATAATTACAAAATCTTTTGCTTCCTCTTCTTTGTCCTATCCTCACCCCTTACTTTCATACACTTAACTTGCATGCACTATACTACCACATACGCCGGGAGACCTGAAGGGAGCTTAGAGCTGCCCGACTGGGGGGTGGCCCGCTGGTGGGAGATACCTGTTTGAGGGAAACGCCGCTAGCCGACATGTACTACATCGGCACCGGATCTCGCCATCCAGCTGAGGAAGATCACCGCCACCTCACGCGGCGATAATATGCACTGTATTTACGGGAATAATGACCTTATCAGTTGAAGTACCCGTAAAAACAAATCAATCAATCAATCAATCCTCAATAAAAATTCCAAATTAATGAATTAGATAATTTATTTATACGCTTCAAATGAATACCATGTAATAAACAAAACGTAGCCTTGGCATTCTATCTCATTAGTAATATGTTCGCTGCGTAGGAGTAGATTTCAGGCGTATAGATTTGGTATTAACTCAAATATTAATTTATTTATTGCATTATATTTAAAAAATTGAAAAAATCTATTTCCATAAATACACTATTTTTATAAAAACGTGAATATCTACTGCGGACGACATATAAGGGAAAGCTGTCAAGTATATTTTATTAAAAAGGTTCATACAATATTAGGTAAAAAATAGAAGATAAAATATTAAATCTTCCTTCGTGGAAGGTTATCACTTATTGTCACATTAAAACGCAATTTATTCAGCAAACCAGTGAATTGTGATCTGCTAGAAATTACCACTTAAACGAACAATTTAGATAACTGCTAGACTGATTTACTACGACTTCCAGTCGTTAGTATTCTAAAAAAGAATAATGGATTATGTATAACAACAGCAAACGTCTGTCGAACACCGTTAACATCAAAACTATTGATCCAAAAGGATGTCGTAAAACATGTTCCAAATACAACACCAAACCAATTTCTCTCGAATTATTTCGTACTAATGAAATACTGTCGTTAATTTTTTATTGACAGGCTGATATTACATCAAAATGATTACGTATGCACTCACTAGTCGTACCTCAGACATTAAAATTCAAAGCGCTCAATAATGTGGGTTTCTCTCCTTGCTCGCGTCAGCGAGCCCACGCAACACGATACCGTCCCCGAACTAATAACTAATGAAAAGTGTTGGGAGTCGTAATCGGATGCGACAAAAAACGCGAGAGGATCACCGCATGCCCCGCGTTCACACGAATATGCTGAGCGGCATTAATGTTTAATTCAATGCGCAAAATCATTAGATCGCGCTTTAAATGATGAATGAGCGTATAAATGACTTGAATTAATAAAAACGCCGGCCCAGCGGCGACGAGAGTCGGGACGGCTCTGGGCGACTCGGCATAGCTCAGCACGGGCACGGTCGGCGACGGGTGCCCCACACTGGGTCGAAAAGACCGCGCTAAAGGCGCGTATAGAGCCTGTTTTACACGGTCATTTTTTCATCATTTCCCGTCGATACTGAGCAGACTGGATGTAATTTGTACGAAAAAATGAAGCATGCTTCATTTTTCCGTACAGATTTCATCCAGTTTGACTACAGCGTCCCTGGTGTCTCTTTATGGAACTTTCTTCGATTGCGTGAGTTCTCCGGCAGGAGTATATTTATCTGGTGCGTAGCGTGGGCACGTGTTGTTTGTGATATTGAGTCTTTGCGTTCAGTGATCCCTCTCGCAAATAAAACCACAATACCTCACACATCTTTCTACTCCTTACTCTGCGAATTCGTAACTATCTGATCATTCTTCCCGCTAATTTAATTTGTTTCTGTAAATCCGATGTTCAACTGTTAAACTTCCAGCGCTTTTTGCGGCGTTTGGAGGAAGTATTTTCATCACGATTACGTACAGACCAGAAATGACCGTGTAAAACGTTGGGATCACGTTCATCCAGTTTCGGTACGCATAGAACCGAACGTCCTTTTTCCATCCAGTTTCTGTACAGAAAAATGATGAAAAAATGACCGTGTAAAACAGGCTTAGGAAACGTTTACTTGCTGTCGCTAGGGGGCGGATTTCGATCACCTAAAACATCGCCGAAATTATCAATAAATACTCTTAAAATGTTCTTTAAAATGCCCTAAATGCAAAGAAAAATGACGATTTAAAAAAATTGATCAAAACCAGTTCAGGTACAAAACTGAAGCTGTTGGATTATATTACTGATGTAATCAAGGCTTCTTCCTTTTATTCAAGTGAACTCATCTTCCAAACGTTTGGATTGGATTGTTCTTTACCAGGATATCTCTATCTTTAGTTAGCCCAAAATTGGCAAACCGACGATGGCGCTTAAGTCGTCACGAACTTAGATTGCATATCACAACGGCTGACATTACAAATTCTGGACAAAGAAATCCAACAGGACACTCAGGAATTCTATGTAAAACATTTGTTGCAACTCGTAAATACTATTTTGAAGGAAATACCATCAAAATGATAATAAAATAGATTAAATCAGAAAAAATGCTTTAAAAATGGCGGGAAAATGTAAAAACTGACTTGTTAGTCGAAATCGACGGTAATTGCAAAACAAGGCATATAAAAATGGTTCATTTCATTTTCTTACAACATAAAATTATTTCACATAGGACAAATAATTGTTCCAAAGTGAAAAGAAAAAGAAGACAGTTCATTAAAATCCGTCCGCTAGTTATAACGTGTGCACTTATAAGTTAGCCGAAGCATGTGGCAGTGCTGCTGACGTATTTCATGGAGGTCTCCGAAGCATGTGGCAGTGCTGCTGACGTATTTCATGGAGGTCTCCGGGTTCTATAACTTTTCAACATCAAACTGTGACCAAGCACATTAAAACTAAAACCAAATTCATTCATACTGAGATCATGCATCTTCAAATTTAGGATAAACAAGGATAAATAGGAAAACATGTAAAAGAAAAACATTTGAATACTTACTATTCTATTGAACCTTTTGGAAGAAAAAATCAAACTTATTCTTCTATTCTTTCTAATTCTTCTTAATCTTTTTCTTGTCTCCTTCTTCCACTTTTCTCTTATTCTTATCATTTTAAAGTTGTTATTTAACAATACAAGTTACAAATCCAGAAAAATGTGATGAATTATTTTAACATAATATAATACAGAATTTATGTAGCCAAGATCACGTTCCATAACCTAAGACGTATTTCAGTTTTAGTTTCATTGTGTAACTTAAACGAACATGGTACTAAACCAATTACCCTTCTTTAGTTTCACAGACGGGCCTACAAAAAGAATACAAATACAATTAAAAAATGACGACACTGAACGAAGCTCTGCAGCGAGATCAATCTCATCGCAGCCATCATCTAATCTCCTCTGAATGTGAAGTGAAATTTGTAGTTGGTGATGTTGACTCTATAGAGATAGTATGTAAGTAAAGATAAAATATAGGAGCAAAATATTTGGTTATTTAAATACTTAGTTGCGTTTTTGTCTCAGATTTCCATATCATTTATAACAGGGGTGATCAACTTGCAAGGGCTCAAGGGTCAAAGCTAAAACCTTCAATACGATGTCGGACCTTTTTTACGTACATTATTCGGGCAATCCGCTCGTGATCCCGTATTGTTAATCACGGCAGTTTGCCCGGCTGCTCTACAACGGGGGGGATACATGATATCAGGCTCTATCATGCATAACGCAGTGAAACACATGGGGATGGTTTTGAATTTCTAAATTTACTATAAAAATCCTTGAATCTAAACTTCACCTCTTTTTACCTTGAGGGGATGTTGACCCCAACAGAGCGCGTGCGTTAGGCCCAATGTTCTTGCCCGACATGGATGCAAGAGACTTCAACTTTCGACTAATAACCTTTCGCGGGCCACAATAAATGGCACCGCGGGCCGCCAGACGGTCAGCCCTGATTTATAAATATCATATATGAAATATTAAAGAGAAAGATGATGATGATGATGATGATGTAAAAATTATGGTATGATGGCGGGTGAAACGAGAGAATTCTGAGGAAATGTGCCGCTAACCTGCTATGTCCTACTTAAACTCCACGTGAATTGATCGGGATTTGAACCCTTGTACTCAGAGATAAAAATGTAGACATTATTACAGATCACGATCACCTCAGATAAATGTGTTATGGACATATTTTAAAAAGAGAAAAGTAGACTAGACATATATGGACATGAATCATATACACCGCAATAAAAAGTTCGGAAATGCTACTGCTAAGTTGGAACATTAAACGAATTGGGCTAGCGATGTAATAAATGGTCAATGGGACTGAACATCTACGTTAAAAACAAAAAAAATTGGTAGCTTATTATTCGCCATATTTTAAAGGCCATAGATAATAGTTTTTTTGCGAAATTGGTTTTTAATCTTGTTAATAAGAATGATAAAACTGAGCAATAACTGCCAAATTTTCATATTCAAAATTCAGGGCTCTTGGTGTTAAAGATAACGTTAAATTCGTAAAAAATTGTATTTTTCTGTCGTAAAATTGTATTTTACACTAAAGACCCACTTTCAAAAGAGAAAAATATTTTGGTGTTTACTTTATCCTGAGTGTAAAAAGAAAGCAAAATCTCCCATATTAAAATAAAAATTAAAGAAAGAAACATTGAAGAATGTTGATGAAAATTGGAATACTCTTTTGGTATTATTTTGTTAAATTACGCTAAATATTTTGAAGATGTTCGTTGTCTTAAAGGTTAGAATGAAACATATAGAATAATAAGTTGAATATGTCATTCCAGGCTGGATTAAGTGGCCAGAGTTGAATTGCTAAAAATGGTAGCCCAACGTCTGGGGGTTAGCAAACTTGGAGGTATGCGCCTTATAGTACCTGAATTGAATTCTAGTCTAGAAAAATTTCCAATTCCCAAGAACACGTCTGTTTAATGGTTACAACGCACCTACAAGAACTTTGTTGAAATGCTATGATTTACTATCCTGAGTTCAAGCATTTACATGAAACATAGCGACTTCATTCTTAAAATTTACAATAATTCAACTTACTTTTGTAATGAATTATTGAAAAAAGTGTTGGGGAGTTAAATAGCGAAAACTTTGGGGAATTCGAAAGACACTTACGGGGATGTCGTTTTGGATTGCTCTCGACAAGAAAAATATACTTTATTTTAGCTGTTCAAACTCTGTGGATTACTTCTCTGCCATTCTGGCTCACCGAGAATCCTGAAGGAATGATTCATTTTGTTGACGATAACTAGTTAAACCTAGGAATATAATGAATCACGAATTTTTAAAAAAGTACTTCAATACTTTTGCACGAAACACTCTTTTTCTGTGGATCGACGAACCAAACTACATTATTAGCTGCAACATTTCTTTTTAATATGAACGTGCTTAGCTCACGTACAAATTGTCTACACGAAATTACCCCTCACCAGCTAATATCACATTATCAGTACAACTTCTAAACGGTTAATTGGCTTGCGCATCAATAATTTAAATTAAGAAAACATGGATTGGTACAAAAATACGTAAATGTATTTTTCACAATTAAATATTAACCTACATTGTTGGAATTTGTTCATTGGAATCACCTGACAAATATGAACTCGAATATCGGTTGTAAAGTTTGTATTTCACAATCTTTTCAGCTGTAACTTATCACACACGTCAAAATTTCAATTCCAAAGATTTTAAGATTGGTGTAGATGGAGAGGATTGATTGATTTTCTCGTGTTTCCGGGCACGTCAGCTACTTTGTTCATTAGTCCCGTTAGTGTAGTGCATGTTTTTTCTCAGCAGAAGGCGGTGATCTTCCCCCGCTGGATGGCGAGATCCGGCGCCGACCTACCGTCGGCTAGTGGGTTTCCCCCTAACCAGGACTCTCCCACCAGCGGGGCACCGCCCCAGCCGGCTTGTCTAAGCTCCCGACCGGTCTCCCGGAATATGTGGTAGTGTAGTGCATGTTAGTGTACGTGTGTGTAAGGGGAGAGGATAGGAGAAGGAAGAGGAAGGACAGATCGCGTGCGGTCCGTGGCCCGTTTGGTAGGGTACTGCTCCAGCATTCGCCTGGTGTTGATCGGAGAAACCACGGAAAACTACCGATCAGAGCAGCCGGCCGCAGAATTCTTTTCCAGACAGCGACTGAATTCGACCTAGCTGAAAAGCTAGTGTCGAAAATCCTGCCGCCGTCAGGACTCGAACCTAGGACCTCCCGGTCAGAGGGGCTGCAGTGACATCAGTTGATGAACTAAGCTACCGCTCCCGGTAGATGGAAAGAGGAGATACACACTATTTTATGGCCAAAAATCAGTATCTCCTCTAGTGTGTGTAAAAATTCGTGTGTACGCATGAATGTCTGGATGGATGGATGAACGGAAGAGTAGAAAAATGTGTCATGCATAACTGTCAGATTAGAATCTTTTGAAACAAAACTTTGTAAATACATTAGACATTAGATCTAGTTGTGTCACTCTGGAGTAGTTGAGATATTTTAATTTTGTGGGTACTTTACATCAAGCCACTGAAACATTTTCATTTTATTGGAAAATGACTGCAATTTAAAAAAATGCATCAATAGAAAAATATAATTTACAAATATGCTACAATTTAAAACCTTCATTAGTTAACAATTTTTTAAACTTCTGCAATTTTGAAAACTTTTTTTTAACCTTCCAATATTAAAGCCATTAATGTAATTCAATTAAATTTTGGATACTTAAAGGTTCACTTTTTTAAATAAGTTTAACATATTTTAAACATAACAATCGAGCAATAGCACCAAGGAAAGTTTCGGTACCCGCGCATTCTTACAAGCTCAGTAATGCCAGAAATTAGTCTGTTAACCCATGTCAACGAATTCCAAGGATGAAATAATCGGGGTTCTTGTTATAAAAATTCGTGTTATCAATATGTGTTATATATATATATATATATATATATATATATATATATATATATATATACACAAAACACATTTCATTGGCGGGACCGAAAAATTTGTTCGTTTTACGGCGTATTTCGTGTTAAGCGAGTTCGTGCTATCGTGGGTTTATGTGTCAACAGAGTTTCCACCAATGTAAAATCTATATGAAAATAGATGTTTCTTTGGCAATGACTAATAAAATGCAATGTCTAATATGTAAATGATTGGATCGTGGAAGGAACGAGAAAAAACTTGTATAACCTCTCAGCTCTCTAAATAATTCATCTAGATAGTATGACCTCGATCGGTACGTTGACACCGATATCTGACCACATTTGGTCGGTTATAGTTTTGCTGACATTGAAATGAAACTAAGTTAGTACATCAAGAAAGAGGTTACTGTACAGTGAATGCTGACATTTCTTACAGATTGCTTATATTTTCCTCCCAAGGAAAATAAATTTAAACCACTTCAACCACACGATCTCGAATTTTCGTTCGTAAAATGCGTGTGTAAGGTTCTTTTGAGCTGTAACTACGCACGTATGTTATGATTAAGATATGTTAGTGCTTTTTCAAAGATGCATAAAATTGGGGCAAGTGGAGAGGTACACGTAGTTTTGTAACAAAAAATCAGGATGTAATATGGATGTACGATTAGATAGATGGATATGTCATTCATAACTCTGTAGGAGTAGAAGCTTTTGAGCTGAAGGCTGGTAAATATGTCCGGAGTAGGTGTATTTGTGCCATTTCGGAGATCATTAAGTCATTTTAACTTTTGGGTGTACTTAACATAAATCGTATGTGACATTTTAAAACTTTTCTGAAAATGGAGCGAAAAATAAAAATAACGCGTAGAAGACACGATTGATTAAGTGAATAAAGTACACGCATGTAACGCATAACCGTCATGCGGGTTGCCTAATATAACTAGTGATTAACGGCCGTTATTCGCAGTGCTAGACGTTTTTGAGCCTGGACGATGGTTCAGGTGAAAATGGGATATTATGCCAACACCTGGTGCTAAGAATGAGAGTGAGACCAGAGTGGAGAAGAAAGGAGCATGCAGTCCGTGACCTGCTGTTGAAGATATTACTCCGGCACCCTCATTGAATTCATCGTAGGAAACCATGAAAACGATCCAAAAGAGTACCCGGCCACTAGAATTCTTATCCATAACCGGTTTCCACACAGCTATTTAGTTTCAGTTGATAATTAGAGTGCCCTCGTGATACTTGATTGATTGACTTTTTTTGTCAACTGCCCTGATCATTAGTCCCGTAAGAGTAGGGCATGTTTTATCACTGTATGTTATCAAGTTTTATCACGGCGTTTCCCCCTGCTAGATGGCGAGATCGCCCTCACCGACCTAACCGTCAATTTGCGTGATTCTCCTGGCACACCGGACAAGCTCTAAACTTCCAACTGGCATTCCCACATGTGTGGTAGTGTAGTGTATATAAGTGTAAGTACAAGGGGGCGAGGATAGGACATGACCGATTGAGGTTACTCAGGGCATGAACTGATGTCACTGCAGTGCCTCTGGCCGTCAGATCCTAGGGATTTTGGACACTAGCTACATAGCTACGTCGAAGGCAGCCATTAGAGGAGAATCTAGCCAACGCCTGCACTGATCAGCAGTTTTTCGTGATTTCTTCGATTAACACCAGGCAGAATGTCTGTAGAAGTAGAACTGGAAACGAGAAACGTGTGATGAATCTATCACCTGCTATCTATGCATGTCTGAACTGGAAGACGTTTCTGCATCACGTGTTTCTACTCTCCAGCTAATTGGAATTTCTATCTATCGAACGGTGCATTGGCCTGCACTCGTTCACCCACTTCCAGTCGCAAATATGCGGAGGAGAGCTGATGGGCGCCCCGTGTCTGACCTCTGCGGTTGCTCCGGGAGCGAATGGGAGCAGGGTAGAGCACGCGGCGTCCAGCGGCCGTCTTCGGCGGCGCCATTACGAGCGATTTGGGCGCCCCGGGCGGCCCCGAGCACGCACTGCGCCACATCTGCACATGCGGACCACCAGTGCACCAGCGGCGACTGGCCTGGCAGATGGCGCGCTCGCCTCCAATCAGGGCGTGCCGCTTAAGCAATTTCGCGGACGGGATTTTGAAAAGGTGTTGCTAAAATATTTATTGAAAAGTATTCTTCATCGTTTTCGTCCTCTTGCTGGTTTTTCTTCTTCTTTTTTCTTCATCTTCTTCTTCTTCTTCTTCTTCTACTACATCTTCTTCTTCTACATCTTCTTGTTCTTCTTCACTGGAAACAATTTTTGTTTGGATTCATGTGTATTATGGTTGTAGGGTTCTACTCAAATATACTCAGTGCGTTTTCGTTTTCCTACATTTCTTTGACCTTTTGACTTATATTAAAAATATACCGGATATATAATTCTGTTCTCAATGTGTAAATATGTTTACATTATCATTGTTTTATACATTCATCCACCTGGTTTTTCGTGTCAAATACGTCGAGTTTTAGGTTGTTAGTTGAATCTCGGTTCTTGTCTGAGTGTAACCTGTTTCTTCTGCGGATTTCAGAACGCATTTCTACCTTTAGGATGTGTCTCTTGCTTGCTTAGACATAATATCACATCGTAAAACTTATAAATGAATGTAATTATTGCGAAACAATTTTATTATAGTACTTCCATTTAAACGAAAGTTAATAAAACGGCAAAAGTTAAAACAGAAATAAAAATCAGTATACATACAACACTTGGAAGCTACTGGATTATTGGATAAGGTTAAGTTGATTTACTCTGACTGTAATAAATTGTTAATTTTGGATATTCACGATTTTAATGAAAATAACATAAACTACGTATTTAGTAAAAAAGAGAAAACTTGTGAAAAATTAGGCGAACGAATTACAGAAAAACAAGCATATGAGGAGGTAACGTCAGTTTTTGCATCAAAGCTCTTGATACCGGTAGAACCGGTAGCTCTTACGATCCTCTTTCATCATTTTATCATTCCGTTAATTTTTTCTAAATTGAGGTAATAAAGATAAGAGAAGTAATTTGAACACTTTGCGTTTCTTTTCTACCTCATTTGTTCCAGAAACGTAATCTTTATTGGAAAACGCTTGAAACCTTTGCGATTTGATTTTTTTTGTTTCATGAATATCTTTGACAGTCGCCGTGGTCGCTTGTCGCTTGTTATTTTCAAATATTATTTTTTCCACAGTTTCTTTACGTTGAAGTTCGAAATACTAACAGTAAAAAGAGGTAATCAAAATTAGCGACACACGGATCGTTGATGTTTCACATTTATTTCAAATGTATTAATAAAACAGTAATGAAAATGGATGGTGTCTAAAGAACTTATATTTACAATTCAATATTTGTCTCAGTCATAACAAAAATAAAACAACTTATTAAACTTGTATACTTTAATGACTCTACAAAAATTTATTTGTAGAATGGTTTGAAGAACTAACACAACGCATGGAATATCTAGTGTACCTTAATAGTACATTATGAAATGATATAATGATGGGTATTAATACACGAGTGTGATATTACGATACGAGCGAGATTGTAAACTCACACGAGTGTATTAATACCCATTAATCGGTTTCATACTGTACTTTTTCTACGAGTTTTATAAGTTAAACTTTTACATTGAATCGTTTCGTGGCAGTTGGCATGTAGGGTTCAACCAAGGCCACCTAACCCTACCCTCGCATGCTGCCGCGGGTGACTGTGGTTGCCAGTCCGGCTGCGAGGGACTACAGGGTTAGTCAAATAGGATCAAAGTAAAATTACGATCCAATTAATTTTAAATAATATTCCACGAAAAAATACTAATAATATAATAAATTTAAACTGAGAAGCATAATTTAATATCAAATGCAATTTGAATATACACAATCGAACGAAACCTTTACTACAACAATTCTCAATTATTAACTGTCAAAACTTGGTTTGTTAACTTCTCTGTGACTGGTCAAGAACCTGTATCATAATGAAATATGTATCGTAATTAGTATCATTATGTAACTGGTTGCAGCCAACAAACGACAGCATTATACGATGGGAATAGAAAAATATGATTTCAGTATTGCTTGCGGGGCAGGCCCTGCAGCGGTCAGACTGTTTCCCTTCCATCCCAGAATTCAGGGTTCTTATTCCAGTCGCTCCATATGGAATTTTTGGTGGGCAAAGCAGGTTTGCGGCAGGTTTCTAGGTTTTCCTGACGTTTCCCATGCGTCTCATTCCACCTTTGCTGCATTATATATATATATATATATATATATATATATATATATATATATATATATATATACGTAATTAAAATGATATTATATATGTAATATCATTTTAATTACGTATTTATAAATATTATTCACTCATTTTCAGGTGTCACGGTAAGAATTGTCACAGGCATCATAATAAAGAATAATACTTATGTGACCTTGCTTGAGATTGTAAATGTATTTAAGGAAAGGCGTTACTGACATAATTTGAATGGCAGTGGAGCAAATATGGAAATGGAATCAGGAAAAACATTAGAATCCGAGAAGTCGTACTGTAAAGCCGTTGTCTTCAAGTTGTTCTGAAGCGATCGGAATTTGAACACTGAAGCGAGAAGGCCGAAATCTTCCGCGCTGGCCACTATGCGTCGGGTCGCGCCCACTACCTTGCGACTAGAGGCATCTCGGGTCGCGCCCACTAGCTTGCGACTAGGGGCATCTCGGGTCGCGCCCACTAGCTTGAGACTAGGGCATCTCGGTCGCGCCCACTGGCTTGCGACTAGGGGCATCTCGGTCGCGCCCACTAGCTTGCGACTAGGGCATCTCGGGTCGCGCCCATTAGCTTGCGACTAGGGGCATCTCGGGTCGCGCCCACTACCTTGCGACTAGGGCATCTCGGGTCGCGCCCACTAGCTTGCGACTAGGGGCATCTCGGGTCGCGCCCACTAGCTTGCGACTAGGGGCATCTCGGGTCGCGCCCACTAGCTTGCGACTAGGGGCATCTCGGGTCGCGCCCACTAGCTTGCGACTAGGGGCATCTCGGGTCGCGCCCACTAGCTTGCGACTAGGGGCATCTCGGGTCGCGCCCACTAGCTTGCGACTAGGGGCATCTCGGGTCGGCGCCCACTAGCTTGCGACTAGGGCACCTCGGGTCGCGTCCACTTGCTTGCGACTAGGGGCATCTCGGGTCGCGCCCACTTGCTTGCGACTAGGGCATCTCGGGTCGCGCCCACTGCTTGCGACTAGGGGCATCTCGGGTCGCGCCCACTAGCTTGCGACTAGGGGCATCTCGGGTCGCGCCCACTAGCTTGCGACTAGGGGCATCTCGGGTCGCGCCCACTAGCTTGCGAGGGGCATCTCGGGTCGCGCCCACTAGCTTGCGACTAGGGGCATCTCGGGTCGCGCCCACTAGCTTGCGACTAGGGGCATCTCGGGTCGCTCGCTTGCGACTAGGGCATCTCGGGTCGCGCCCACTCCTTGCGACTAGAGGCATCTCGGGTCGCGCCCACTAGCTTGCGACTAGAGGCATCTCGGGTCGCGCCCACTGCCTTGCGACTCGGGGCATCTCGGGTCGCGCCCACTACCTTGCGACTAGGGGCATCTCGGGTCGCGCCCACTAGCTTGCGACTAGGGGCATGTCGGGTCGCGCCCACTGAGCTTGCGACTAGGGGCATCTCGGGTCGCGCCCTCGCTTGCGACTAGGGGCATCTCGGGTCGCGCCCACTAGCTTGCGACTAGGGGCATCTCGGGTCGCGCCCACTAGCTTGCGACTAGGGCATCTCGGGTCGCGCCCACTACCTTGCGACTAGGGGCATCTCGGGTCGCGCCCACTACCTTGCCGGGGCGCGGGAGCCGCGCTCGCCCGCAGGTGTGCGGCAAAAACGAAGGCGGCAACAAAATGGCGTCGTTATCGCGGGGCGTTGCTCACTTGCGTGCTGCCGGAGTCGTGTTCGGAGCGCCGGTGCCGCCGCCGCCGCCAAACCTCGCACGCGAACGCGCCCGCTCGCCCGACCGCCCAGCCAGCCAGCCCCGGCCCCGCCCCCCGCGCCGGGCCCAGAACCGGATTCGAACCCGGGGCCGAGCCGCCGCCTTTGTCCTCGGAGGAGGCTGACGAGCGCTTGTGGCGGCGATGACGATGGCGGTGTCCGGGGCGGCGCGGGGGCGGCAGACGGCGGCGACTGCGCTGACCACGCTGGGGGGGGGGGGGAAAGATGCGATGGCGAGGGCGACTTGGCGGCGGAAGCGTTATCGAAGGCCGGGGGGGGGCCGGGCCATTTTGAAGGGGGGGGCCGGGGGGGGGCGCGCGCAGGAATGGGAAGAGCGTTGGATTCGTCTGGTTTTAGACCGGCAGCCGCAAGGGCGCCGGGAATTGCATCGTCTGCGGCTGTTCCCTGCAGTAAGGAATGTTCTCACAGAACCCCTCTTAAATTTTCGTCCGCACGAGAAAAAAACGGGCTGCATTGGAATGCCTAAGCCAAAGTCGATCTCGAACCTTCGACTTCGCTTGTAATTTATGCATTTCGAGTACAAACCGTTATTGGTGAATGTGAGGTGAATAAAGTTCTTATTACTTACTATAAAGTTTGCGCAATATGTTGGAAATTGATTACTTTGTAACCATAAAAAGGTATTACTTTTAGAATATTTTTTCCAAAAGACGTCATTTTACCGCTAAAGAAACCTACTCTTATCGAGTCGAAAATACATTTTTTTCAACAAAAGTCAAACAATCGTAAATATTTCAATGTCAACCTATTATATTGAAAATAAGCCTATATTAAATCCTTTCGGACATAGACCACCTATTTGAAATATTCCTATAATAATAATAATAATAATAATAATAATAATAATAATAATAATAATAATAATAATCATACATCAATCCCTTTTCGGGCAAAACTCTATTCGAGAAATACGGAGCTTTAGGTACGCATCAGACGAACTAATTCTGATGATTAGTATTCTCTATTATCTGCCTGATTTTGCTGCTTGTACAGCCATTATAACAAGAATACTTTTCACATATACTTTTTACCATTTATCACTTATACTTCTCGCAATGTCAACCTATGAATAAGTATTAATACTAGCAAACACGACTGTTTATGAGAACAAGAGTAGAACAGGTGTTGAAAGAGGGGGAAAATAGTTATTTTGCGCCAAGTAGAATTCACGACGGGCGTTTTAAGTGTTCTAATGACCGAGATCATTAAAACTAGTTAACGCCCGTGGTACATAATTTCATCTTTTCCAAATTTTATTAATTCAGATTACGTTATTTATTAATTAACTCGGTTTCTCTTTTCATATTTTCCTCCCGTAATTCCATTCCGTACTCTCTCATAATTCCCTCCGCATGTAGCATCATTCAACTGTTTTCATATTTCCCCCGTCACCAGGGTCCTCTCGGTCCAGGTAAGTTAAGCAGCGTACATCGAACTCAGTATCGAAGGCAATAACAAGCTACAACACATCAGTAAAAATCCTCTCGGTCCAGGTAAGTTAAGCAGCGTACATCGAACTCAGTATCGAAGGCAATAACAACTACAACACATCAGTAAAAAATAACCTCTTTTTTGAGGCATCTCCAGGAAGGCGAGGTGTGGACGGCGGCGCGTATTTTCGGGCCGTGCGCGGCGCTCGTCCGTCTCGACCGGTGGCGGAGGCGCGCCCTCACGCAACCTGCTCTGCGCCGTGCGTGCGCTGCCGTGTCGTGCCGTGCCGTGTTGAGAGTTTCGGCGGCGGCCTCCGTGCGAGCAAACAAGTGACGAAAGCTCCCGCGGCGACCGCCGACTCCCAATGACATTCCTCGCGCTGCTCTTTTGTCTCAATTATGTTTACAGAGCCTTCAGAAAGTGCGCGTGATCCGTCTCCGGAATAGCCCGCGTTCCGGCTCGCATCTTCTCTTTGTTCTGTTTCGGTATGGGTGCGCGTGGATGTGCGTTGGGAGATGAATTGGGGCTTGTCATAATTCCGGTAGTACCGTATCAAGAATTAAACCATTCACTTCTTGTGTTGTTTTCTTTTCCTCTTGTTTTGTCGCCTAGTATAGCGTCGTAACGTTTAAAGGTCACTTGTGTACATGACTCCATTTAGCAAACTGTCGTTTACAGGATTATTTAATGTAAGATAAGGATTCATTACCATGAATTAAACGTCGGACTATTGCATGTTCTATTTTCCATTTTCTGTTTTAAATCAATTCAATTCTAGTATGAAGAAAAAGTACCAACTTTGCATAAGATAGGAACTTTAATCTGTGTATGGAATGACAAGTAATATATTTCCTTGTTTTATACCTTAAATGATTATTCCGCAAACATCAAATTCATCTTTTGTATAAATAATTTCGTACAGATGTAAACTAATATATTGGACACCTCTTAAGCTACATTTAAAGTACTTCGCATTTATCAATTACAAACAAAAGTCATAAATTGTTAAAATTGAATGAAAATAATTTGTCCTTAATGTCTTTTCTAAAATATAATTTAACAATTTTCAAATTAAAAATTACCAAAATGTTTAGAACAGTTCCGTGACAAGTAATTAAGTAATCAAAGTGATTTAATAAGCCAATAATGAAAAATCAAATATGAGAGACAATAAATCTGATATTTCTTGAGGAGTTTCATTGGCGCTCTTCGCATATACACATGCCGCATGCCACGTGCCGTCAGCTGCCTACAAATCATTTCCGACCTGGCAAATTAGCACCAAATCCACCAAATTAGGAACACAATGGCGCGTGGTGCTTCGTTGCAGCGTGTGAATGCGCGGGGCGCGGGCTACACAACGTTCGAGTACACGGAGCATCGGCGCCAGGATTTACTGGACTACCAGCGTGACTAATAGCCCATCGCTAGCACAACAGTTTCATGTAATCGCCGAGTTATGGTGTAATCGGAAATAATCACAATCAGCAGCTGGGAAGTGGGAGTCAAGTCGTTTTGTTGGTCGACCGACCAAGTTCAAGCCGTTCTCTCCCGCTCTCTCTCACTTCGCCCCGACCGCTCTCCCTCTCTCCGGAGATTCCAACCTCTCCCCACTTCTCGACGAATCGCGCCCGTCGGCGACGGAGCGAGGGGCGGCGATGGGTGGGGGGCGGGGCGGCGGCGGGGGCGGGACGCAGGCAACGGCAATGGCGGCGGAGGAGCAGGCAGTGGAGGCGGCAGGGACGGGGGGTGGGTCGAGGGGGGGGAGGAGAGGTGGCCTGCGCACGTCGGAAGGGGGACGACGCCGAGTGAATTATTCAAAGCTTTGTCCGGCAGCCGGGCAGCGATGACAATTGACCGTAGCGCACTTCCGGTAAGGGAGTACGAAGCGCCGATAAAATTCAGCCTCGAACGACATTTGAATACAGGAAATTCGGCGTGGAATTTGCACACCGCTAACAAATGAGTCCGCAGATGCGTCCTAAATAGAGGCGCGCGCGCGGTCGCGCCGCCGGTAACGCGCTGGTTTCCTGCGCCCCTGCCTCCCCCCTCCCCGGGTTCGCCCAATGGATCTGCCTCACCCTCAATGAGCCCGCTTTGTTTCGCGCTGCCGAGCGCTCTTCCCACATCGCCCGGAGGCCGCGTCCAGAGCCCAACGTCATTTCCTTGAGGGCTGGGCGGATATTCAGCGGCGGCTGCGATCTCTGTAGAGACACCGAGGTCTAGAGAGCGTCATCTTCATTTATGTACCAAAGATTCGTCTTTTTTCCTTTAAATAATATTCATTTTTACTAGAATATGCGTTAGAAACAAAAATCGATTCTACAAAGTAAATGTTTCAAATGCGTCCGTTTTATGCACGTATTGTTTAGTATGATAGCTTTTGTGTACCTACATCAATGGCTAATTTGAGGTTACACAACAAAATTTGCCTTCACGATATAGTGAACTGCACTGATTGTGTCATTTTCTCTTAGAATTAAATGACTAAACCATAGAAATTTGTTCTTTTCGGATCAACATTAAACAAGTGATATGTTATTTTTTACCATGCTAATTTTTTTTATCTCACTTCTGATTTACTGACTACTGAAATTAACTCGCACAATATACACTGCAATTTTCAGAATTGTTGCCGAAATAAAACATGTCCCTTTACAAGTTTATCCAGAAGACGAATCATTTTTAGCGTGAAAAAGTATAGCCATTAACCTCACGAATAAGAACCCTTGTAAGAAATAGAAAGTTGATATTTTCTGTGGTATCATAAGATATATTTTTCATACATTTTACATTTTTGATAACCATTACACATTACTATTGTTACACGAATTATGTGCTACTGTGTATATTTTACGATCAAAGATAGTACAGAATTTCATCAGAAACTGTAAGTTACTGGAATTATATTATTCCCATAGTCCCCAATTTAAGAAATGGATTTAATAATGTTATATATGTTACATAATCACTACATTTACTATAATTAATTGTAATTTATGTAGCGACATGAAATAGCTTGTGTTTTTTATGCCTAGTAAGCATTTCAATGGTTTTTCATATCGGAAAAATCATAAAATTTGGAATCAAACTAATTGTTCTATACGGTGTATATAATGCACAAGGGTCGTGAAGCAGATCTTAAGTACCTGAATAGCGTACGAGGAAGATAGTACGTAACTCTAGAAGGAAATATTCGTAAATGCTTTCTCAACAGAATAAAAGAATATTATGTATAGCTTGGTGAGTTATCGAAATCAATTTAAGAAATTTGATGTTCCTGCTAATTGATCCAAATTAATATACAAGAGGGATGACAAAGATCATGTCGATCAAGTATTGAACACTCAGCATTCAGATGGTATGGCCATACACATCATTTTTTGACATTTTGGCAAATCATATTTGACTTCTTCAAGAAACCGGTACAGAATTAGGTACAAAAGTTTGCTTCTGTGATCCTGATGTCTCCAATTATGATTAAGATGATAATATATTATATTTATAATTATTAATTATCTTAATTCCTGGTATCATCGTGATTGATCCTATTTGGTCCAATAAATTTAAAAAAACCATCTTTCTACAAAATTATTACTTACTCAGTTTGCCCATTTATTCGAAATCGATGTCCAAAATATGTAACTTTTGTAAATTAATCAGAAAAGGTTTAAGCTTTCCACAAGAAACAAATTTAATTTAAACAAATTATAGGACAAAAATATGCATTATTCCATCTAAATTCTGAGTGTCAATACTCGATACACAAGGCCCTTTACATTCCTCCTGTATAATTAAGAAAACTTTCAATTGCCCAAGCGATGTACATACAACCAGAATTATTTTCTGGTCATAATTATACCGTACTCTTCCTCAGTTTTACACTGATTCATCGCATCCCATGAATACCTCAATGCAAACATTAGCATGTAAACGTACAAACATCCGCATCCAAGATAAATTGTCCTTATGGTACAGATCATGTCACAAAGGAGCGAGAAGTGCGTGTAGTGATTTTTCTTGTGCCGTTCAAATAAGAGTGGCAAAGAAAGCAAAACCCGCAGCGCAAAAAAGCACGTATCTGTCATGTCGCTGGTGTTAATATTCAGAGTAACCGCACGTTTCGACCTCGACGTACCGATACCGGATGATTGATGTCACCGTCCGCTACTGTGTGGTTACGTCGGCTGTGGAACCTTTAATTACGGACGAACTAAAAACTCCCCTGGCGAGGTCGCCGTCCCTCGATTCACGTCGCTCTTCAGATTCCATATGAACCATTAAGGTGCATTTCTTTGGCGCGCTGTTTGTTTGGATGCGCCAGCTCTCGCCAGAGCCGTGAAAAACAGCTCCGGCCGATGTTAAGTGGCAATAAAAGCGACGAGGGAGCCTCTCACACACCTACGCTTCCGCCGCCGCCCCCCGCCGTCGGCCGCCAGCCCTGCGCCCAACGGACTGCCCGCCGCCCCGCCCGTTCCTTCTTGTGGCGGCGATTGCTGTGGAGGTGGCGATGGTGATGGGGATTGGTAGTGGTAGTCACAGTGACAGAGGTAATGGTTCGTTCTTGTGGCGGCGGTGGTGGCGGCGATTGCTGTGGAGGTGGCGATGGTGATGGGGATTGGTAGTGGTAGTCACAGTGACAGAGGTAATGGTTCGTTCTTGTGGCGGCGGTGGTGGCGGCGATTGCTGTGGAGGTGGCGATAGTGATGGGGATTGGTAGTGGTAGTCACAGTGACAGAGGTAATGGTTCGTTCTTGTGGCGGCGGTGGTGGCGGCGATTACTGTGGAGGTGGCGATGGTGATGGGGATTGGTAGTGGTAGTCACAGTGACAGAGGTAATGGTTCGTTCTTGTGGCGGCGGCAGGGGGTGGGGACAGTAGTAGCGGTGAAGAGGCGAGGGCGATCTTGGTTGGTAGTGGTAGTCACCGCGTCTCCTTCTTGTGTCGGCGGCAGGGGTGACGTCGGTGGTGGCGGTGGGGGTGGGGTGGGGCAGCGGCTGAGGTAATGGTGGTCGCGGCGGCGGCGTGGCAGGCGGGCTGACGGCGCTGGCAGCCCGCTGGTGCGCCCTCGCCGCCTGGCTGGCTGGGATGCTGGATGCAGCGGCGGCGGTGGAGGCAGCAGCCAGGCGGACCGCCGAGTTTTTGTGGTACCTCGCGTCAAGAGCGAACGAAGGAGAGACGCGATGAAGGAGAAGGCAAAGGCGCTTGGCGGCGGCGGCGCCGTCGAGGGCGGCGGAGAAGCCGGAGGCGGCGGGTGGATGGGGAAGAAAAACGTCCCTTCTCCACGCTCCGCGCCTCCCCGCCCCGCCCCCCCGCCCCCCGCGCGCTCTGAGAAGCAAGCAGCCGCTCCGCTCCGCGCCGAGCGGCCGGGGAAGAGAGGAGCCGAGAGGAGGAGGGCGCGGCGCCCGAGGAGGCAGGGGGGAGGAGGCGCGGCGGCGGCGGCTGAGATGAGGCGTCTGGGCGGGGCGGGGCGGGGAGAGCGTGGAGGGCAGGTCGGCGGCGGGCCCCGGGGCGCCGCGCGCAGCCTCCTTCACCTCCCCTCCCCCTAACCCCCCCGCGTCACGTGATCGGGCCCGCTGCAGCCGCGCGGCGTGGCTGGCGTGCCCGAACATTACTCAGCCGGGCTCGAAACGTGGACAAAGACCGTGGCACCGAGCCTCAAGGTCTTTTGTGTGCGCGCGGCGCGGCGCGGCGCGGCGCGGCGCGGCGTGGCGTGGCCGGAGTGCCGTGGAACCGCGCGGTGTGGCGTGGCGTGGCGCAGGCTCCCCTGGGGAGAGCGGTGCGGTGCCGGTGCGAGCGTGCGCGCGTGCAAACGCATCGCCGTGCATGCGAATGCTCGCCGTCCTCCGCGCCCCCCCCGCCCCGCCCCCCCCCCCGTGGCGCAGGCTCCCCTGGGGAGAGCGGTGCGGTGCCGCTGCGCGTGGCTGGCGCACTTCCGATGCGCCGGGCATTTGCATAGCCCCTTGCACCGGGTCGACTGCGCGACCTACTTGCCGCGGCGGCGGGGGGCGGGGCGCAGGGCGTCGAGGGCGCGAGGGCGGGCCGCCCGAGGGGCGTGGCTCGGGGAATGGTGGCGGAGGGCGGGGCCGACGCGGCGTGCGCAGAGGTCACGCCCTGTCGCGCGGCGCTTGAAACTTGAAACCGTCGCGTCGGTTTCCGCTCCGGCAGGTCGCTCTGATTTCGTACCCAGAACAAATCCGTCTCCGCTCATCTCGAAATCAGCTGTCTTTGTTTATGAGACGGACCTTGCTTGAGATCATTTCATTCCCGGGGGTTATGATGATACGGTTGCCGCGATAAAATATGTCCATTTCCTCGTTAAAATATAAATCTTTTTAATGATGCTCTTAACATTTTATTACAATTATTATTTTACATAAAAACGATAAAAATGTATGACTATTAGTAATATAACTTTCTTAGTAATACTACACTCTTAGATCAAAAGGGTCCATTGGCATTGGATTTCACTGACTCCAGTAGAGTTTCTATCTTTTTATGCCAATTATTTGCCCGTAGATCTTCTCAAGCTTAATCGAATTCCGCGATCTTCACAGATAATCGATACCAATTCTTCACTTGTAGCGTACTGGGCTTTTAAATATAACTCTCTAACCGTCTAGACAAATTGTTTTTCTTTTGTATCATGTGTATTAATGAGCTGAGGTTATGTAGCGTTGTTTAAGTGGTAATAATAATTAAGATACGAGATAGCAAAGCCTTGTTCCCAGATTCCGCCGTTGATATTCCGCTTACAAACCGGCATGGGGTTGCAGCGACCAGCAGTAAAGCTTTGCTCATTAACAGCGTCGTCGTCCCCGGGTTCCCTTGCCCCTACCGCCATGCGTTTATGACGAAGATGTTTGATGAGACACGCGAGAAGAAAAGGGACAAAATAAGCAACGGACAGGTAGTAAAGACATTAGTATGCAAAACAACTAGGACGTGCGGGCCATGAACTCCGGGCCGGTTTAATTTTTTGCAAGTCTATTCGAAAAAAGAGAAAAGAATCTAAGTGGGAGTGAAAGTACCAAATTCCTTGTTTGATGCATCTGATATGACAAAAAAAGTTGCATAAGAGATTATGAAGAGTTATTGCTTTCGAGTGGTATAACATCAGAAGCCCTATTATAAACACAAATAATGAGGTAGATGTAGAATAGAATAGAATATTTATTTTGCTACTTAGGACTACATAGAATATTTCCGGTGATAGCGTTTTCTAAGAAATTTCTACAAATATACAAAACAAACATCAAACAACATTAAAATATTAACATGTTAGCAAATACAATTTTTCAAAATTAACCTATTAACCATATTTACTTAGTCTAATTTTAAAATTTTTGACATTCTGAGGGAACGTCAAAGTACGTTAAAGATAAGAAATTGCAGTTAAAGACAAACGAGCAAAAGGATAATGTTTGTGGTAAAATTTGTATTGTAGCAAAGCATTATCAATTTCGACATACTCCTCTTTTCGTGGTAACTTAGGGAAACAAAAATTTCTTTAATCTTTTCAGTTCAACGTTCTTTGAAAGGAGACTTCACACTTATTCATATGTCTTTCAAATTCCAGAAATATTTATTTTATTAGAATGCACAGCAATATTAATTTAATGGACAGGTCTTCAACTTATAATAAATTAGCATGCAAGGATAATAAAAAAACCTTAGGAAATCTGTTCGTCTTATTAGTCTTATTTTCACTTGTCATAAATTTATTGGATGACCAAAGACAATTTTAATCGAGTGTATGTTATGATTTAAAAAGAGTGAAAGCACGACTCGTCGCTAGAAACTTTCTGAAGGTGGTCTCATTAAATAATTCCAATCGTGCACTACGCGTGAATCGTGACACCTGGTTCCATACGACATCCTCTTATACGTGACCACATGAACGCAATCTTCATTCGACCTGCAGTGGAGGGGTCGTGGGAGGCAGTTTGGGCATGCACGTGCAATGGTCTAGAGCCTAAGAGGGAATTAATCAAATAATGTACCAAATATCGGATTCGGTGGTATAAGCGGATTCGGTGGTATAACAGTCAGCGTACCGGACTGTTGTACCCTAGTTTGTGGGTTCAAACCCGATCGAAGCCGCGGATTTTTAAGGGTGAAAAAAATCCTTCGTACGCCTTCCTTCGGAGGGGAAGTAAAGCCGGCTGTCCCATGTAGTAGATTTACTGCATGTAAAATATCCTTAAGCCTAAAAGAAGCCTCTGAGCAAAATTGAGATCCGCCAGTTTCGTCGCCCAAGATAATACCTCCTTTCTCCGCTAGGTGGTGAAAGGAGCGGAGCGAAATTTGCGTGGTTAGACGGAAGAGCGGGCCTGATGGCCCGAGTCTCGCCACGTAAAATAAGGCCTTAACTAAACTAAATATCTGACTTCTCTCGCTCTCAACGTTTTCCTCATATGTACTATGTTTACCAGCGATTTCGTTCGCCCATGCAAGCCAAAAATCGGACATCGTATTTGCACGGGGAACAATTCGCACGAGGCGCGTGCAGCCCCGCATCTTAACGAAGCTCGAGTTATCGAGTCATTAACGCAAACACTAGAAGTTTGCTTAAGAACAGCGACTATCTTACAGTACCTATCACAGAGTTTCCCATGCGAAATTAGAGGAATTCCCATGCGAGATTTACTTCAAAATCGTCACGGTGTTTAGTTCAAAAGTCCAATAGGCTTTATATAAATAACGTGGGGATAGTAAAGATCTACTGTGCAACACAAAAACGGTATTAGAATCGAGGTTTTTGATGTAACTTGATGTGCGCGTTGAGTTGATGTTGTAGTTGTGGTTTTTTGGTTGTTGTTTTTTTTTAATTGAGAGATAATGTTCTGAAGTGGTAGCAGTGACGTCGAGTGTAACAAACATTCTTTATATTAAACACTGGAATAAGGCATGTCTTGAAATTGCCATCATGTCTTGAACGCTAACATCTGATTTTGCTTGGCCTTTACGTAATCCTTTTTCTCAAATACCTAACAACGATAAACTCATCCATAGCGAGACAAAGATTCAAAGTGAGAGTCTCACTTTAGATTCTTGACTTGAAAATGAAGTCATCAGGACATGAAAGCAAATCTAGTTTTACTGTCTTCCCTCGTTTCTCACGCTGCGTAAACGCCGTCGTGACAAAGATCTGAAATCGGAACCGAAGCGTCCGGTGTAACAATGCCTCTGATCACGTGAAAGCAAATTCATGGTTTTATTGTCTTCCCCACGTCCCCAGCCGCGATAAAGCCCTCTGTCGCGAGACAAAGCTCCGAAATCAGAGACTCGACGTCCGGTGTAAGAATGCAACCCACTTTACGTGAATGACTCGATGATGGAGTCGTCAAGTCATGAACCAAGCTCCCGATTCCGCGTGGCCTCAGCGTCATCCTCATATCTTTTACCGTGAGACAAAGATCCGAAATCGGAGTAAGTAGTCCGTTGTAAGAATGCAACTGACTTCACATGGTCAACTCGATGGTGGAGTCGTCAAGTCATGTACCGAGTACCCGATTTCGCGAGGCCTCCGCGTCTTCCCCATATATATCACCGCGAGACAAAGATCCGAAATCGGAGCCTCGGCGTCCGGTGTAAGAATGCAACTGACTTTCCGTGAATGACTCGATGATGGAGTCGTCAAGTCATAAACCAAGCTCCCGATTTCGAGTGGCCTCAACATCTTCCCCATATATTTCACCGCGAGACAAAGATCCGAAATCGGAGCCTCGACGTCCGGTGTAAGAATGCAACTGACTTTCCGTGAATGACTCGATGATGGAGTCGTCAAGTCATGAACCGAGCACCCGATTTCGCGTGGCCTCAGCATCTTCCCCATATATTTCACCGCGAGACAAAGATCCGAAATCGGAGCCGCGGCGGCGTCCGGTGTAGCAGTCGTAGCGCGAGCGCGTGCAGCAGACTCCTTTCTTGAGACGAAGGTCGCCAGCGCTCGCATCCTTGACCTCTAGCCGGCGCCCGCCGCACTCCCTTCACCGCGTCGCGATGGCGGTGAGGCGATGGTACTGGCAATGAGGCCGTGAGGCAGGCGGTGGCGGGGACGGTGACGGTAGCGGCAGCGGCAGAGGTGGATAGGCGGCGGCTAGGAAGGAGGCGATGGTGGATGCTGTGACGGAGGTGGCCGTGGAGGTACCTGTAGCTGTGGTTGTGGCGCGGCGATGGGGTGGGTGGCGGTGACGGTGGGTGACGAGGGGGCGGGATGGTGCGGTGGCGTGGCTGGCGTGACGGAGATGTGGCGGGAGGGTGTGGCTGCGGCGATGGCGGTGGATGTGGTTGCGACTGTGACTGTGGCTGCGCGATGGAAGGCGTGGCGGTGGCGTGGCGTGGCGTGGCGTGGCGCGGATGAATGCGAGGCCCCCGCGGGACTCGCCCGCCTCTCCCACGCCGACTGGCCACACGAGGGCGCCTCTGCCAAGTCGTCTGCGCCCTGCAGCGCCCGGCGTTTGCCATTCAATAGTCCGCCTCTTCCGGCCCTCGTTTGCGCCTAATATTCCTTTTTTATGCAACATGTGTTGCCCGGCGTAGACGGGCGAGTACAATTTTCTCATGTGTCCTGGCTGTGCGCAGCTGTGTATGTGTATTGATGAGTGATGAATTGGATGATTGGATGGCGCGACGGTTGCCTGTGGAGCGATTGTGATTGTTGCGATATGACTTCCTTACCTTATTTACAAGGTAAAGTTAGCCCTTCCGTTGCAGCACTGCCTCGATGCGTCGGTGAAAATGAACCGCTCTCGTAGGTGGACGATGCTCGAATAGATGGTCCAAAAGATCTATTTTGTACATTGCAATCTAAGAAACGTATCTCGACCCACTTTCGGAGTCCGAAAATCGGATTTAAGCGTCTAGGACACACAGTTGCGAGTTATGCCCGATGGCAACTTGTGATGCAGCGTCTTGTGTGCGGCGGGTTGCGTATGCGCCTGCTAATTCTGCTTGGTTTATTCTAACAAAAATAATAACTACATTTAAATATTTTTTATACAATACATGCATCTAATTCCCTATTCATGACTTGTTCATATATGGGTGTCATATATAAATCCTACAAAACTGTTAACTTTCCTTAGTGCATTAGTGAGGTTTATTAAATTCATTATCTTTCTATTTTCTGTATATATTTATCAAACAATTGAATATCCGAAACTCCTTTTAAAACACGACTATATTAAAGTTTTGTTACGATTAATCTCGAATGGTTTAAAATGTGGACCAAATGAATGGACGAAACAATTCTACTTTTCAACGTCTGTACTAATAGTATTTGTTTTTACATAGGAATAGGACCCGATGGTGCCAACTCTGAATGAGTAGTGACTCATCTCAAAAGAAATATAACATACCTACCTCATCGTAAAAGAGATTCCCAAGCTTAAGTTGGCACGCTGAAGACGGAACAGGAGTCTCTCCTAACCGTGAAGAGATGTTGATGATGATGATGACGACTTAGGAAATGAAATTACTTGTGAAATACGTGAGGAATCATAAGTGAACGTATCCTACTTAATTTTGGAAAGTATGTGGTGCAATTTTATACCATTAAAGTATTCTAGTCTTTTAATTTGTGAGAATCTTGTGGTTTGATCGTCATAAATTAGTGGAATAAATTAATTACTATTATAATTATTATCTTATGTGTTCGTAATTATTTTTTTCTGAGGAAATGACAACACCTAGTTAATACGTGTGGAATAGTAGCATTAAAGTGGCAAGATAGTTAATGATGAGCAGCTTTTCTAAATTACAAACATTAGACTTTTAGCCATTTTTGTTACGCACTTTACAACACATTATTTAGATAGCGAATGCAGAAACCGATATGGTATTAGTAGACGACTGATCCCTAATATTTACTGACAATTAATTTAGAGGATGTAGGTTTGCTACAAAAATTCAAATAAATATTTTTCTGACGAAAAAAATATTTGAAGCAAGATTTTTCAGCTTTACAATTCTACTCAACGAATTTACTTATAAAATGAAAGATGCTCGTATTTGGATGAACAACTACAAGCTAGTCGATTTAAAGTCAACCAAGCCAAAGATTGAATGAAGTCCGTATTCGTTTTACAAAGCCGGGCCGTTTTTGTACATACGCGTTCGTGTATTTGTTTCCCAACATATTCTAATGTAGTCTAATACCGTTGTCGTCGCGAGTGGATTTCGAGGGGCAGACGCAGGTGCGGGAGCAGGGGGGGGCGAGGCCACTCCTAACCCTCGCCGCGCCCACAAGGCGGTGAACGCGGAGCGCGGGGCGGCGCGGGGCGGGCCAAGGGCTGGCAACGTCCCGCCACCGACGCCGGCAGCGCCATGAATATGCAGGCGAGCAAACGCACCGCCCCCGCGCGTCCCGGGCCCCCCCCCCGCACTCCTCCCCCGCCACGCCGCTTTTTCGGGACCCCTCGCGCCGGCCGCCGGCTGTCGTCCGCCCCCCCGCCCGCGCCGCGCCGCGCTCTGCTTGCCCTGCAGGGCCCGCGGGAAAGTTCGGCGGGCAGCCGGGGTTCGACGAAGGACCGTCCGTTAGGAGGGACAACTGCCGCGACCGCGGCAGCGACGGGCTCGCGCGCCACGATTTATGCGGCGGAGGCGAGGCATAACTCACGGTATGACAAATGCCCTCATCTCCATAGTAAGTGGGCGAGCGTCCTCGCTACTTCATTAGCGTTCGGCTGTTCGTTAGTTAGACGGTCAAACGATACGCGAGGACGCGCGGCGGCGGTTTGTGGCGGAGGCGGGGGCGGCCCAGGAAGACGCCGGAGGCGGAGAGACGGAGCAGCTGCGACGGCGTCGGCGGCCCTTTTGTTCGGCGGGCCCGATGCAGCAGCCGCCGCCGCTGCCATCGAACACGCCCCTGGCCCCGCCCCCGCGGCCGTCACCGCCACAGTCACAGCTACAGTTACGGTGACAGCCACCGCCACAGCCACAGCCACCCCACGCCACGCCGCCCCCCGCCACCGCCACCGCACAACGTCACCGCCACCTACAACGCCACCGCCAACGCCCCGACAACGCCACCGACAACGCCATTGCCACCGCCCCGCCGCCATCGCCACCGCCACCGCCACCGCCACCGCCACGCCACCGCCACCGCCACCGCCACCGCCACCGCCCCCGCCACCGCCCCCGCCACCGCCACACCGCCCGCACCGCCACCGCCACCGCCACCGCCACCGCCACCGCCGCCACGCCACCGCCGCCACCGCCACCGCCACCGCCACCGCGCCACCGCCACCGCCACCGCACCGCCACCGCCAACGCCATCGCCAACGCCACCGCCATCGCTACCGCCACCGCCACCGCCAGCCACCGCCACCGCCACCGCCACCGCCACCGCCACCGCCACCGCCACCGCGCCGCCACGCCACCGCCACGCCACTGCCGACGCCACCGACAACGCCACTGCCAACGCCACCGACAACGCCACCGACCGCCATCGCCACCGCCACCGACAACGCCACATGCCACCGACAACGCCACCCACTGCAACCGACAACGCCACCGACAACGCCACCGACAACGCCACCGCCAACAACGCCACGCCACCGCCACCGCCATCTCCTCCACCGCCACTGCCGCCACTCCCATCTCCACCGCCACCGGGGGCGGTGCGGGCGGCGGGCGGAGCGCCGAGGAGAGACGTTCCGCTCGAGAGAGTTTGGGTCAGGGGGCGGAGACGCTGTCGCGGTTGGTACGGCGGCTGCGCGGCCTCTCACTTCGGCGACCCCTGTTCGAAGCCCGTGCCAGGCACGGCACGCAGCCCGCGGGGCGCATACACGAGGGGCGGCGCGCGTGGGGGGCGTCGATAGAGGCCCGGCGGTGGCCCATAGCGTGCAGCGGCCGCGCCGGCAGCGGCAGGCGCCGAGCGGGCGGCTCCCTCCCTCCGTTTCTTTTGCTGCCACGAGGTACAAATGCTGCTCTGCGGGGAAGACTTGAAAACTACTAGTGACCAATACTAGATGCACTTTTTATTTATTTTACGTAAAAAAAAACTTAAAAACATGCGTATGACGTGCTATGGGGAAAAGTGAATTGTGTGCACATTTTCAAAATTCTGTGATCCCTACACTAAGTCATATACTACTTAAATTTTGAATTTTTGAAAGGAGAAAAAACAAAAACTCCCATGTAATAAAATCTATTTTCAAGGATAAACAAGCAATAAATTTTGAATTTTGAAAGAGAAAAAAACTCCCATGTAATAAAATCTATTTTCAAAGATAAATAAGCAATAAATTTTGGCTCTTATTACTTCCTGCCGCGACATTTTTTTATTTATTTAATTATTTATTTTACGTCAAAAAACAGTTAAAAACTGCACTGAAAATGATTTACCGAAAAGTAGCACGCACACTGATCTGGAAAGTAATCTCTAATAACACTAAATTTTAATTAAAATTAACACTAAATAGATACATGGAACAACAGTTTTTACTACCACGGATATAAAAAAATGTTATTCTGCAACGTAACAGTGAATTGAAATATTTCATACGCAGTAGCAATAAAATTCAGAATTTAGTTCGTACGCGTTATATGAAAATAGAATGATAACAGAATCAAATATTTGGATTCTTATGTTAAAATTATTTATTTGTTTTTGGAGCTTTCCAGATTTGCTTGGTATCTAACGGAACCACAGACTCTTCTCACAGGCCAGAAGCTGCACAGTTTCCTTTCAAGTTCTGCTTTGTGCATTAGAAATTTAGTAATATAAATGTTTTTGGATTGTTCTGTATTTCGAACCAAATAATTGTCGTCTCTCACATGATCAGAGGCTGCGTAGTTTTCTTTCAATTTCTGCGTGCATTGGAAATTAGAAACACATATTCTTTTGCAAATGGGCGAAGAAGAATGATGCAGTGAAGGATGATTATTTTCGCAATTCTGCATTAGTTTATTGACTATGACTTTATTTTGAACAGGAACCAACAGAGGTAATTCTTTTGATCATAGTTACTCGTATCTGCGATTGTTCTTTAAACTGTGAGATGAATTCGTAATATTGAGAAGGGAAACTAGCGAAAATATGTTGATGGTATGGTCGCGGAATGGAAGGCAGTGGAAAAGAAGTACACCGAAGAAAGCTGCCGAGAAACCGTTTTGTCCTCTACAAATTCCATGTGGAGTTATCAGTAATCGTATGTAGGAATGATAGGTTCCAAATGTGAAAGGACCAAGAAAAGTGGCTCAGAGCATCAACTGATGTCACTGCAGTGCCTCTGACCGGCAGGTCCTATGTACGAGAAAACGGTGGCAGGAATTTCGACACCACTTTTCAGCAAGCTCAATTTCAGTCGCTGTCTGGAGGAGAATTCTAGAAGCCGATTTCCGTCGTTTCTCCGATAAACACTAGGCGAGCGCCGGAGAAGTAGCCTAACAAATGGGCCACGCGCGATCTTTCCTTCCTCTTCCTTGTCCTATCCTCACCCTTCACTTATAACAATTACATTAACATGCACTACACTCCCACATATGCCGGGAGACCGGTCGGAAGCTTGGAGCTTGTCCCGGGTGGGGTTGTGCCCGGCTGGTTGGAGATACCTGGTTGGGGAAAACCCCGTTAACCAACGGTAGGTCGGTGCTGGGTCTGTCCATCAAGCGGGGAAAGATCACCGCCACCTCCCGAGACAAAACATACACTACACTTACGGGAATAATGACCTTAGTAGTTAACGCGCCTGGAATCAGTAACAATCAATAAATAAATAAATCAAATGTGGAAGGTCGGTTGCATGATCATTTCCACTATTGTTCGCCCCTATTTCTGCACTTAAAGCTCTCTTAAGTGTAACGGAAAGTGATACGCGTAATGTATTGAATTGCACAATTCCAGACTAATAATCCTACTCTACACGATTCTTTCTTCTCGAGTTTCTAAAGAATAATTCGATTTATTGCCCGATGTAACATATTGTCCTACATTGTACATTACACAGGTAAACAACTTTTTCAAAATTTCATTTGCGTGAAATTTTTACTGAATCTTAATAATTTTCATCTCATGATTTCAAACGTGAGCACGTTACGTTATCCATGCTTTATTTGTCTTGCGATTTGAATCTTTAAATTTAATCGAACAGTAGGGAATTTTTGTAGTATGTAGAACAATTGAGAACGTGAGTTTTCTCTAGAGAATATTTCCTTTCATCTTCTTCCCCGGTTATCTTATTGGTAGGGATATTGTTTTCCTTTTTCTTTCAGATATCATGTCTACAAAGAGTCGTCAATGTATCCGGTCAGTTTTTCGGCAATATTTGAGAATTCTTCACCTAGTTTGTCAAACGCAAAACATAGCTTCATTTGTGAAACGCGCTTATAAAGCTTACTTTATACTTGCTCTTGGAGATCCAGGCCAGAATTGGGCCCCACACTGTGTGCGTGGCAATTGCCATGAAAAACTGCGTGAGTGGACGCAAGGGAAACCTCCTGATATTTCAAGCCAAGCAGAAATCTGAGGTCCTTCTCAACGAACAAACTAATTTCCCTCTGTCCCCTCTACTAATAATTTTACACACCCCGACCTCACTAACTGACTCCCCCGCCTCCTAAGACATTTCCAAGAGAACACTAAACAGACCTCCTCCGACCCCTCGCCGGATCTCCGGAAAGCAATAAAAACCCCGTGTCACGTTTCCTCTGGGCACAGTCGACCGACTTTTGCCGACAGCAGCCAGGTAAGCAAAGCGGCTCAACTTATTATTCAATTATTTCCCCATCTTTGTAATAACATTTGATATTAATTATTATTACTACCTATTTCTTTTATATTCATATAAAAGATTCAATTCATATATTTCTATATATTCATTTTGTTTTTCTTTCTTTTGAATATGAGAATGTATATTTCTTCACATATATTTATAATCTGAAATTTGAACTGCTAGTATCGGTATTAATCCCCCCGTCGCAATTCATTTTTGCAATTTTATCTGCTGTATGTTCCTTAACTTTTGCAATCATATAATGTGTCTTTCTTTATTGATTTTTGTTTAATTTGAACTGCTACTAATCCTCCCGTTGATTTCCTTTTTGAAATTTTATCTGTATCTGTAAAAATTTCCTTAATTTAATTTAATTTTTTTTATCTCTATCGTCCAAACGTAATTTACCTTTATATGTTGACGAAGATGACCTCTCTTATTTCTTCTTATAAGAACGTCAACAACACCAAATCAGAATTCCCATGAAAGGGAAACGTAAGAGTTTACCTTTAGGAATTCCCACGCGCTGGCGAAAAACAAGGAACCGTACTAGTGACTGCTACTTTCGTCTCGTCAATACGAAGGGTACGAGAAAGTGTAACGTATTGTACGCTCCACTCACAATGTCGCTGCGCCAAAGGATTAGACACCAGGGGCCAGGCAGGATGTGAGAACAATGCGTTATTGGGAGAATTCCGAGAGCTAGGGAAAGGGATGCCCAAAATGCGGGACAGCGCATTTGCCGCGTGCCGCGTGCAAAATTCTTAGAATCCAGGGCAATGGATGCCCAAAATGCCTTGCAACTCGACAAGCGCGGGTCGTGTGAAAAACCCAGTGACGTTTCAGGTCACGTGGGTGGGAGCTATATAAGAGCGAATGCAGAGCGCTGGGGTGGGGTTTGTCGAGCTGAGTGGAACTCTCGTGCGAACGCACAAAACTTGCGCCCAGGGCGGTGCGGAGCCGAGCGAGGCTCGTACGGCAACCCATGTGTTGGGACGCCGGGGTGGATATTTCCACGAGTGACCTAAGTCGCTGGAGCCACGTGCTGTGTGCATAAGGTTCGCTGAGGAGTGGCGCGGGCCACGAGTCAGATTACATTTTTAAGGATCGCTCCTGCGATCAGGGGAGTAAACGTCTACCAAGAGCTAAGAGTAACTTAATTAATTATTGTATATATTGTGAATAAACCTGTACATATTTATCATTGAAGCTCGTGTCTGTGATTATTGTGTATTCCCACGACGTCACAAAAGGAAAGCAGACTTAACGTTCCATAAAATAGTGTTCCTTACGCAATTCAACCCATTGTGGACTCTAAAGCGCTACCAATTATAGGTTATAAAGAGTGATCTGAAGATGAAACCGACCAGAAATCGGAGAAAAGTGATGAAACTGAAGGAAAACTTTCTGAAGTGGATGAATATTCTTCTGACACCCCCATTCTTCAACTCCTCAGCAGTTTGACTAGTTAGAGCTGAGTGATCTTGTGCTGATTGGGGTATCTCCAAGTATTCAGCCAACGTATTAGTCTTTAGATGCAAGAAAATAATCTTCTGAACCAGTCCGTAAAAGTTTCGTCCCTCTGCAAACGAGACGAGGAATTTATTTTCTGTTTTACTGAGAGAAGTTTGATTACTGTCCTATTGTTTCAGGGTTTGTCCAGGAATTAGGGAACATCAAACATCGTACAGCTGAAGTGATTAGTATTTATTCGTTGGCATTTATTAGCGCAGCCTGAACTGTGTTGTACTATATAATGGCAAAGAATGTACATGTGTTTCAGTTGGCCGTTCAGTGTATTTACGAGAATAGCATAATTACATTAAAACTCTGATAGAACTTCTGAAATACCATAAGCACAATTTGAGTGGAACCTAAAATGATTCATTTATTCCAGACAACAGAGGTGATTTACAAAATATCCATGCTGTCTTTGCATTTGAGACAGTCGTGTTTGAGATAAGCACTGGAACCATAAGAAGTGTATCATACGTAGAACTCTGGAAGCAGGTATGTCAAATACTGTTAGTAACCCAAGGATCATTTTTCCTCCGCTCCATATCGAACAGTCTTCTAAAACAGTTTGTTAAAACATCAAAGACAGACGTTGAATATAAACAACATAGCCAATGCTAGAATATAGTCAGTCAAATAGTTTCTTGAGATGATCCAAGCAGGTCTATTCGATGGGTTCCAGATTCTTGTACTTGTACTTGATAAAACAATATACCAGAAAAATGAACAAGGAAAGGGTTGCATGGTAATAATTCGTGGCGATTATGGAAAGCTTTCTAGGAAATAAAAAGGATTCTGTGATAACCAAGCTAATATGTTGTCAGCATGTCTTGATCTGGGATGCAACGTGAGTATCAAACTCCAGTTCCTATTCAGTCATCTTTATACTTTTCCTGACAACGTAGAAGTATATGACGAGCAAAGTGAGCGAATCCATCAGGATGTCAAGACTATGGATGACCGCCGTCAAGTAAGATGGATCCAAAATAAATGTTAGCAGGCTACTGCTGAAACATTCAATGAAACGAGTCTGCAAACGGGAAGGCTTAAAACGCTAGCTGCTGCCTTCAATGAATTAATTTCTTTGCTTTCTTATAGAAAAATGTGTTATAGAGCGACCAGTTCCTATAAACTTTAACAGTATTTATGACGATATGTATGTCAATTTGTACCAATTAATTTATTTAGACTATGTTGCAAATTCATTTCAAATAACCACATCACAAAAGTTTCATCAAATATTTCTCCCTACCCACAATGAGATCAAAGAAAATAAAAACAAATATTGAAATTTTTACGTATGTTGATTGCAAAAAGCTAAAGCCTTTGGAAAACTTTAGATCTGAAATCAGCACCCTCGATTAGTTAATAACAAGCTGTTAATAGCAATTAAATAAAAAATCTATTGATCTGAAGTTGTTATTAAATGAAGATCAATTTTAAATATTTAGAAATATTTCGGAATGATTAAATAAAACGTAAAACGAAAATTGTGGAAGAATCAATGTACGTTTTTAAAATAAGAACCGGGAAAACGATTTTGAGACGTCGAGAACATCGAAAATTATCGATGAAACAGTTTCAGAAAAAGAGATTAAAGTAGGCTGTAATATCAAGAAGTAAGAATTATTTTAGTTTTTGAAACGCAAATTAACGGGAATTTCAAAACGTTACTAGAGAAAGATTATACGAGGCTGACAGACGTTCAGATGCCATGAACAATGGTCCACAAAAAATAAACAGAATGTTCACGGCACTCGGCGAAGAAAAGTGAAGTGAGTAAGCAGGCTAGATGCCACTGATGAGAGAAGGAAATCTTCATCTTCTGTGCGTTTTTTTTTTCAGTGAAGAATCGATGCACCTGATTCACTTATAAATCACAGTCCCGCGCTTGTTTCTGTTAGTATCCCTAATTGAAATTACGAACACAATGGATATTGAGAACAAAAATATTTCGTTGGAAGATAGAAACATTCACATTGAAGTAAATGTTTCCTTACGGATTTACTAGCAGAATACAAACAAATTGGGACAGAAAACGCCAGACCAAATCCGAAGAACGTTGTCTGCAAACGACAGAGTAGTAGTTCAAACAAAAGTCTTTGGAAACCTCTTCGGGAATCTCCGTTTCTTTCTTTGTCCCCAAAAAATCTGTGCAGCTCAAAGACAGTTCAATCATTGTCAATAGTCCGGAAATATCCTTACACTGTCAGAGTACGAAAGAAGGACTACAACCGAAATGAATTACTGTAAGATTTGAGGAGATACTGCAAAGTGCAATAAAAAGAATTTGTCAAATGCAAAAATTTTATGGACCCGCAGGAATTTAATCAAGAAACTAGGTATTAAAATTGAATGTGGAGTTCTCAACTCCGGGCAATGGAAGGAGGGTGAGAAAAGAATCGTAAGTTCCGTGTAACTACCTAGAAAAGGGATACGAGCGGTGTCTAGTTAGAACGGAATCAAGTAGAATAAAGTAAAACTCCGCAGAACAAGGTAGAAGGAGTGAGAGAATGTTCTGGCCGCAGGGAAGCGAGAAAAACAGGTCAAGGATTAGATCTCCGCTGGGAGTCGTGCCAGCCCGAGGGTAGAATTAGGAAAGCTTAGGGTCGGATTTGGAAGAGAAGGCAACGCCAACGGAGAAAGAAAGGGCAGAACGAGAGTAAAGCGGAACGAAGGAGTAAATCGGCGGCGAGGGGCCCGGCTCAAAGCGAAGGGCTAGGGCGAAGGGCGGGGGTGCAGGGAAACGGCTCGGGCATGACGCTGTTCCTCCGAGACTGCCCGAATGTCCGACACGTACCCGTTCCGCCTCCGACACGATGGACCACACACAGCGCCGCTGTTGATCTCTCATTGCCGCGCGGGCGGGCACTGCGAAGCAGGTGTTCCCCAAGACCCGCCGGCGCTCCCCCACAACATTCCGTGTAGTCAAATATCGTAAACTTGTAGTGAGAGTGATAACCTATACTATCGTCAAAAGCGTTCTAGAAGAACGTTTCTGTATATACTATTTCAAAAAATGTATTACTTAGAAAGGAAATTACACAGTCTGTGGTCAAAGACCAAGTTAGAGCAGGTTTGAATCCAAAAATAGTACCTTATAATAGTATGTTATAATTAAATCTTATAATTATATTATTTTATAATAATTTAATATGTATAATATCTTATAATATAATATGACTCAACAATACTTCTTATAATATTATTCTTCAAGTAGCACCAGATAAATTTGAGTTTAATCAAGATGTATTGGATTTGATGAAGGATAGAATTTCTCAGAGTTCTTGTGTGTTAGCGACGTTTAAAAAAATCTTCAACGATTTAATTGCAGACAAAAGCCTGAAAGAATAGAACTTGTCTATTCCCTACCGGTAACACACGTCAAACCGGCTTCTAACGCTACTCACACAAGAAATGACGCTTTAAGACCCGTTTTATGTGCGTTTCATTGCTGACATGCGCTTTGTATTCCACTCGGCAGCGGAATTCAGAGTAAACAAGCTCCTGTCTCATCCTTTTCGACACCTAGACCTCGCACACACATTCCGAGTCGTACGCCAATGTTCTTTAGCTCGTCGAGTGAAACTGCACATTTATTGAAACGCCTGAGCTCGCCAAACCAAACACAAAATACGGCGTACATTTTTACAATCGTAGTAGCGTTCTCTTGCACCTTGTCTATGACAGGAAAACATGTATTATCAGGACGAAAAAAATAGTAAAAAAATAAAATTTCTGCGAAGAACTTTAGTAATTCGTAATATATAAAATATAAAATATTCTAAGTAAGAAATTTTTAACAATATTGTACTCATTTAACAAAAAATCGCCAAATTGACTTCTATGTATGGCAACGATTTGAAGAAAAGGATGAGGGAATGTTGAAAGAAAGGATTTGATGAATGAATTGATGATGAAGGATGTTGAAAAGAAAAAGACTTAAAAGGATAAGGAAGAGGAGAAGGAGGAGAAGAAGCAGGTGAAGGAGGAGGAGGAGGAGGAGGGGGAGAAGGAGGAGGAGGATAAGGAGTAGAAGAAGGAGGAGGAGGAGAAGGAGGAGGAGGAGGATGAGGAGGAGGAGAAGGAGGAAGAGAAGGAGGAAGGAGGAGGAAGAAGGAGGAGAAGGAGGAGGAGGAGAAGGAGGAGAAGGTGGAGAGGAAGGAGGATGAGGAGGAGGAGGAGGAGATGGAGAAGGAGGAGATGGAGAAGAAGGAGGAGAATGAGGAGTCTGACCTGGTCGTGGACGAGCTTTAAGAAGCGCAGAATCCCCTAATGCAGTGCCACAGCGCGCGACATCGCGGGCCGCTCCGCGCCCGAAGGCAGGCGGCGACGGCCAGGGCCACAGCCCGCGCCTCGCCGCGCCTCGAATGTTAAACCTCGTGATTACAAGGCCCGCGCATAAAACTCGGCCTTAGGCGCCGTTTTGTATGCGTGATCGCGGCGCTCGCGTGTGAAATGGAACGTGACTGCAATGGACCGGACGGTGCGCAAACAGCAGGGGCGGCCTTCCCGCCCCGCCCCCTTTTCAATTGCGCGGGGGCTGCGAGGTGGATGCCAACGCAGGGCGCCGGGGGGGAGGGGGAGGAAGCTGGCGCCCGCGCCGGACGTCGTGGCGCCGCGGTGCCAAGCGCGATAAGGGACGGCGGCGCCGCGGCGCTCCCCCCCCCCATCTCGGCGGAGGCGCCGTCCTCCCCTCCCCCTAAGTCTCCGACGCAAACCGACTGCGATTTTGTGGCGGCGCTCCCACCGCTACCCTCTACACCTCCCTTATCCTCCTCACCTTCCAACGAACAGCCTCCCTCCGGCGTCTTCTGCTTGCACTCGCGAATAGCAACATGCTCCCAGCTGCTTACAGGTTCCCTGCTTCATCCACTCAGTGTTGTTTCCCATTGAAATGTACATTCCATCCGCTTGTTGGCAAGAAGCCTTATGCTGTTCATTTAGTTTCACATTCATTTATACACATACCGCGTCTATTTAAAAAGTTCCTTGGTTTTCTTCCTCTCCTTAAAAAGTTCCCAAAACTCTCCGAGCTGTCCCATGTAGGCTAAGGACATGAACAGACTAACCCTCTGACAGACTGAAGCAGCACCCAATCCTGGCCTATAGCGTCTTTAGCACGGAGTCACAGACTGCATTCTATTATTCCCCCTTTCTGCCCCAAAGTGACAGCTGTCTATCACAATTTTAAAATAGAAAATCTCCATCCTTCTTTCCCAAGTCGCCGTCCTTTTCCCATTTGCATTCTAGATAACTGCGTTTCTATGCCACATAAAATCCCTCCGCTGCTACGCTCGTAATCTCAATGTTTACTAGCTCCCTAGCCTTTCTCCAGCCTGCCACTGTTCTACACCCCACCAACTCATCGCCAAATATTCGTCGTTACTTTCACAAACCCGCTTACATCTCTTACTCATGCAAGCCCAAACTCATCGTCCGCATCGAATTCACTTCGTGTCTCAACCTCCGTTGTCGCCTTTAACTTCACCCCATCCTTGTACTCTCGTCCGTCCCCGCCCTCACACACGCTCCGCCCCCGCTCCGCCCCCGCTCCGCCCCCGCTCCGCCCCCGCTCCGCCCCGCTCCGCCCTGCTCCGCCCCTGCTCCGCCCCTGCTCCGCCCCCGCTCCGCCCCTGCTCCGCCCCGCTCCGCCCCTGCTCCGCCCCGCTCCGCCCCTGCTCCCCCCGCTCCGCCCTGCTCCGCCCCCGCCCTGCTCCGCCCCTGCTCCGCCCCTGCTCCGCCCCCCTCCGCCCCTGCTCCGCCCCGCTCCCCGCCCCTGCTCCGCCCACGCACGCCCACGCTCCGCCCCTGCTCCGCCCCGCTCCGCCCCTGCTCCGCCCCCGCTCCGCCCCCGCTCCGCCCCGCTCATCTTTGACAGTACCATTATCATCCCCACAACCTTGTGGCTTCGCCCTCCTTCGTTCCCGCACAATCACAAATTCACCACCGCCCTCCGTATTCACTTACCACCCACAGCCTTCTGCCCCCCCGCCCCCACCCGCCTCCATCGCGTCGCGCCACCGCCGCCGCGGCGTCTGGGGCGTCGCTTCCTTCCGCGCCGGCCTCTGCGCACTGATAAACGAGCTCTCGCAGCCCGCCATAAATCCGCAGCGCCCGAACCCCCGAGAGGCCGCCCGCCCCGCCCCGCCCCACCCTCTGCTGCTGCTCGTCTCTTGGGTTCGATTCTCCCGCCGCCAGCGCGTCCTGTCCCGCGTCCTATTCACGAGGGTGGTATTTCGTCCGAGGCGCCTCTCCTGCGAATGCCCTGGGAGTCACGACCGCTCTTCACGCGAATGCTGGATCGCACGTGAAGATGCTGGTTGGTTCACTTGACAATCGTAGCAGTTGTTTGCTTATTTCGAAATAAATTACTGTTACTCATTTTAACAGTCGCAGATTGCGATGGTAATGTCAGTTATCAAATACCAATATCCTGGCAGTTCCAGCCCTTACACATTACGGAATTGATAAATCGAGGAGCCATTTGGTAATACCATATGTCTCAATTGGACACGTCACTAAATGACCCGCCTCTTCTGCTAAACAGGCCAATTTCCCCGAAACCCATTTTTTTTGCCGGGTCTATATTCAATCTCTTAGGTTCTCTATCTTGTTACTATCATCTGCAATTACGGCATACATCTCTTATTCGTAAAAATACACCTCATGACTTTCGAAATAATATTGAGGATAAAATCTACACATGATAATGTGTTTTGATGAACGCCTTCCCACCTGATCACTTTCAACGTTCAATCTTATCCTTATCACGTGAACGAACTTCAAGCCCGAATAATTATAGGTAGAGTGAGAGCAAGTTTATAAAATAACCACCAGTCATCTCTTGAAACATATTTAGGGATGCTCTATAAAATTTAAAGTATTTATGAATGCCATCTATAACATTTTCTACTGGCAAATGTAAGAGACGAAAGATACCAAAGCAGCGTTTTGTCTCTCTCCTCTCAGAAGTCAGTAACTACGCTTAAGACCCATGAATCTATATGTTTAAAAAAATAAGGTATTCTCCCATGACTTCGTTTAGAGCTTCTACTGAACCGATTGTAGTAATTGTTCCTTTAAATGAAAGAATGTGATCCCTAGATGTGTTATCAGATATTTTTTGTGTTGATTCACCAACATTTACGGTGTAAATTAATTTATTAAATCATTATTTAATAGTACGCTTATCAATAGTCAATTGTGTTCTCCCAAAGGGTGGCTGTTTTAAAATTGATATACATGAGTCGATAGATGTGAGTCCCCACCGCTTCATGGTGGCGCTGCTTGATGTTTTGTTTTGTTTGTTGAGATTTGTTTACAATTCGTCAAGGTTTTGTTTCAGTGTAATAATTGCATTGTGGTGATGACAGTTTGCATGTATTTCCTTTTGTAGTGAATTTTGTAGAGAACATTCGGACAGTGGGTTTCGTTCGGTTGTTCTGAAGTAGTGAAGTTGTTCACAGGTTATGTCGAATTCCGAATCGTTACCAGAGAAACTCTGTAAACGAGTTTACTCTGTGTTGCTAAAATGGGAAAATAAGTTTACCTTCGAGCAATATGCCAGAAGAAATCAAATAGTTGTTTATAGGAGATTATGACATATCAAAAAACTTTAGAAATAATATCCGTCAGTATAATAGTGCTCTTTCTTTTGTGTAATTTGGTGTCGATATTGCATTGCCACCTGGTCATAGGCCATACGTGTTCAAATTTTTGGGAACTCATCACAGAATATATACCCTGAAGATTCAAATAATGCAACATATTGTTTAATCTAGGGCACAGTATTTTACATTAATCTGGGCACAGTATTTTACATTTATCTCAGATCACACCGTCAAATTCTGCCGGGTTCTCACTAGTATGTGATTAAAATCTTAGGAAACATTGTAGTTACGATTGTGCCACACATGTAACACACACAGTAACGGAAATGAGGACATTCGTGATCCTTTCTAAGAAATAAGTAATGTATGGTAGCCGTTAGCCCCTTCACGATTCACTGGTAATTGATAATAAGTAGGCTGGAGGGGCCCCTGTCAGCAGCCGCGCCCTCTTCGCGGCTTCACGGAATCGCGGGCGCCCTCGCCCCAGGTGCCAGAAGTCTTCATCGCCGGCCCGGCCCGCGCTCCTCCACTTGGGCTTTGTTGCAGCGCCATTGTGCGGTCGGCGCCTATCCCAACATTCCCGGGGAGGGTGCGGGCGGCGGGGGCGGGGCGGCGGGGGGATGGGCCGTGTCGGGTCAGGTGCCTGGGGGCGGGGTTGGGAACCGGTTGCGTCCTCGGGGCCGTTCGGCGGCGGCGGCGGCGGCGACGCGCGACACGGCGGGACCACACGCAGGCCGGGCGTGCGGGCGGCGCCGCGTGCGCACGCTCGCGCGCGGCCCGCCATTGTCCCGCGCAGCTCATCTGTCGCGCTTATCCCGCGCGCATCGCCCGGCGACGCGACGCGGGAATCGCGCGGGAATCAGAAATATAAACAGCCAGCCAACCATTCAACATCTCTGAAAGCAAACTTTAAACTTGATTTATCACAACCCGCTTAATGGATCAATTCAAAATACAATATTAATGAAATTAAACAAATAGAAATAAAGGAATAAAATAATAAAATAAAAAAATTATTTTTGCGGTTCAAAAGATCTTGGGGGGCGTGCCCCCCAAACATCTCAGAAATATAAACAGCCAGCCAACCATTCAACATCTCTGAAAGCAAAATAAATAAAAACTAAACGAAGAATAATAAAAGTAATATATATATATATATATATATATATATTTTACTAATAAAATTAATACAACTAATACTATACCTAATTTTTCCTTTTTTTAGCAAAAAAGGAAAAATTATCGGTAATGATGATAAATATACATCAAAATCTAATACTAATAAAGATTCATAACATTTACCAACCATATTTTATATAATAAAATATAGTTTTTTTACGAGGTTGGTATATAATAATAATAATAATAATAATAATAATAATAATAATAATGTCTTTATTTCTGGCAGGCTCAGGCCGTAAGGCCTGCTCTTCCGCCTAACCAGTTAAATATTTACATTTACATAATTACAATTCAGGCATTCGGGCGGAAATAGTGATAACTGACACGTAAGTAACTAACGTTACTTACGAAATTGCAATGATCGTAGTAGCTAACGGTGATGTGCTACGCATAACTAATGAAACCAGGTGTGAATGTATTTTCATAGTCAATTTTCATATTCTAAGTAACATGGCATTAAAAATCATGATTCTATTTACAAGAGGGCGTGGTAAATCAATAATATTACCTTCCAATGCCAGAAATTCTCCTATATCCCGAATGCCTCAATTGTGAACAAATTGAAAGAAGGAGGGAAAATTTACATTTATTTCTGGGATGCAAGACTAGGGCCATCCGGCATACGCCTTAAGCGATTGAGTAAACCAGGAAAACCTCAATCAGGATGGCGGCTTAGGCCAATAATATATCTTTTATAATATATAAGCATTTATTTAATAGCTATATATATATATATATATAACTGTTATTCTGTAGATTGTTGTATATATATATATATATATATATATATATATATATATATATATATATATATATGACGTCCCGCCGCCCGCGCCCTTCCTCCCACCGCCATCGCCGACCGAAACACCTACTCCGGAGACGAAAACGAGGAGGCGAAACGAACCGAACAGATGCGAGATCATTGTATCGTTGCTGGAGGCACGGGGTTCGAGAGCCGTCGATGGCGGATTTTCTACACTAGAGAGCTGTCGAATTCACCAACTGTCCAAATGAGAATTACAGCGGCCGCCTGCTCTCATGCGTAGCTTTTGTAGTTTCTCCCATCACTAACATGTGGATGTCGGAGTACCTCCGGGTCATGGAACAAGTAGGCAACGGACCGAACGCCATCTTTCCTTCCTCATCCTCGTTCTCTCCTGTCTTTACACGCACAAGCACATATACGTAGTACATTATTACACTACCAAACATGTCGCAAGGCCAGTGGGGCGCTTAGGTAGAGCTTGTCGCGACTTGGGTGGTGGCCTTTTGGTGGAGATACCTGGATATGGGAAGACCCGCAAACCGAAATCGAATCCCACTTTCTAGTGGAGAGAAACACCGCCACCTCCCTGGAAATTACATTACACATAAGCGATTCATGACCAAAGTAGTTAACGCGGTCGGAACCAATAAATTTTCACTCACTCAGAAAAAAAAGCTTCAATGCATTGACCACCAGATATTTTTCATGTATTTTGTACTTGGAAGATCCAAACAGGAATCAGAGGTCACAAATGTAGTGCTTTCATTACTAAGTAAGAAGTCGTCTCTTCCAAAGATCTGTAGAATTTAAATTCCGCCGCTCCATATGAAGCCAGGACGAGTAAACGCAACGCAGTCACTAAATGCTGCTGTTATTTCTTCAACTTCTTTCTAGTCGCTATATTTTCATAATCTTTAATTATTCGCCGTTTCAAAAGCATAATTTCCCTCATCCTAGAGACAGTTCTGAGCTTTGCGTTAATGACAGAATCAGTTCATGAAACACAATCTCTGATCATTCGCCACACATAGCTCATATTTGCGAAACAAAGTCCCTTTGATACAGAGAAAGATATGGGAAAGTATGAACAGAACGGAACTCTGTGGATTAAGGCAGATTGCGTAGTCTTTTGCGTCGAAGGCGAAAAAAGCGGTGAAGGGCTCTTTCATTCCTCTCTTCCTTATTCGTCATGAAATGAGCTTGGCCTATAACCTCTAAAAGCTGGGTGCAGAGAAAGATTCAAGATATTAAGAGAATGTATGTACTTGAAACTTCTTAGGCAAGTGATGTCTCGGACAAACGGGAAACTTTCAAGTGGGTTTATTGCATTATAATATTCTCTGTTCCGAAAAATGAAATTAAAATGAAAAGTACTACATAATTTGAAATTATTTTAAAGAAAGAAAGAAATTACTGCTAAAACGATATTAAAGCAGAATTCTCGTTTTTTAATTTAGGGAACAATATTCAACAAATTTTGTTTATTCATATTTCTGAAAACATGAAGAAATCTGACGTAAATCTGAGTTTGCGAATGCTCTTTCTCCTATTAGTTCCATGAAATTGCTTTATGTGAACTCCGTAGCCAACATACTATCTCCACTGCCACTATTTTCTTGCCTAGATAGTTCACTAATCTAATGATAGAAACGTCTTAAGATTAATTCATATTTGCACCACATACAATAAGGCAATAGGAAGGAAATTTATTGTATATACCTACATCTACATTCTCGTTTCTTCTCACTCCCTAAATGTCAAGGACACAAATATATCATAACAATCACAAAATTATCACAATCGTAAGAAATTAAATGAGCGTAAAAAACAAAAAAAATCATTATTCAAGAAAAAGGACAATAAAAAACAAAAATAGAAAGACAAAACGACAAACTCAAAGAAGGAAAAATTCTGTAATGGAAAGCCTGCTGTAGGTATTTCGCGTCAATCTATCCTCATTTACGATAATTACTGTCTATTTTTTGCCCCTCGCCGCTCTTGAGAAAAGAATGCCGGATGTGTTCATCAGTCATTTCCGCGTCGGCGTGTGGAGATTCATTAACGCTTCGCAGTCACACGGCGGGCGATCTGCCCATCCAACAAAGGCATCGACGAAGTACTTTTGGCTTCTGTCGGCCTCTTCAGCACAATTTCAGCACTACCTGCGATAACTCGAGATCAATCGATCGTGTCAACTGACCAACAATGTATTTAGGATTTCTTATTACAGACAGTAGGACGAAATGTAGAACAATAGAAAGACAGTAGAACAGTTAGATTTTCGATTTTCTAAATATTTTGCCATTATTGTTTACGACAAATAGATAATCAATTAAAATCACAGGGAAATTACAGTTTGCTAGGTGTACTGCAAATTCATGAAAACATGTATTTTTCTAGGAAAGAGTATTTGCAAGTTTTTTCTTGCAAACTAAATATCTCAGTTTGCGTTCTGATGACAAATGCTTATAACGTTATAATAAAATATGAACGAGAATGAAATGTTAAAATGAACGAAAACTGATTACTCTTTAGAGAAATTAATTATGACTTTTGACCAATAGCAGCAAAAATGCTGCTGAACAAAATCACACACAATGATTCTCCAAAAAACATGCACCCTATTTAAGAGCACAAACAATATTATCTCGTGTAACGCTGCAATACATTAAATATTTTAAGAACAACTGTTCACACGAATATTGAATAACTTAGTACAGTAGGATATGCGCATTTAAAATTCTCTAGATACCAAGAACATTAAAAACGTTGCTGTTTTATAAAGCAACACGTGAATAGCAAATATTCAAAGGCGGGCGGCCTCTTCCTTGGAGCCTTCTCGCATTGCAACAGCTGAATCATAAGCAGTGACGCACTGAGAATTTTGGACGTTACGCGCAATATGCGAAATTGCATATTGATTATGCTGATGATGATGGCAATGTAACCCCATTCAATCCCTAAAAGGGCAAGGATCTCCTGTCAGAACACAGGGGTGGTTCTGCTTGTCTCTTAAGTTGAACCGGTTTTTAAGAAATTTAGTGTTATTTTCGTACTTACTATAACATTTACACTTTAACTGTTTACACTTGCACTTATTCACATTTAGCACTTGCTTTCACTAATCCTGCGTGTTATTTGGTTCTCTTGAGCCTTTCATGTTTCCCTGTTCCTTGCTATTCTTGACCGCTTGTTGTCATATATATTCTTAAAGACATTGGTCCATCTTTGTTTAGGACATCCTCTGCTACTTTTTCCCTACCTTGGGTCCCAGGTTGTTAACACATATCCGTTGTCATCTTTTAATCTTAGTTATCCATCCATTTTCATTTTTAAATTTCATTCTTCACTTTATCCTTCAGTCTGATGTTATATTTTCCTCTCCCTGTTTCTTTTACCTGCTCTTAGGGATTTTATATCTTGTTTTGTTAAACTCCATGTTTGTACTCCATATAATAACACCGGAAATTCACAGCTCTCTAAGAGATGAAATTTTAATTTTCTGTTTATATTTTGGTTCTCGGAAATAAATTTCAAGGACCAACATTTTTTCCAAGCTAATCCTATTCTTCGCTTTATTTCATTATTATTGTTCTTGTTTATTGTTATAGTTTGGCCAAGATAAGTATATTCTTTCACATAACCAATGATTGTGTTTTCTAATTTTATGCTCTGCGTAATTTGACATTAATTTTGTTTTTGTTGGGTTCATCGTTAGTCCTACTTCAAATCGTTTTTGGTATATTTCATTAATTATTTCTTGAAATTCTGTTCCCGTGTTTGTAAACAGTTCTATAACTCTGCGAAACGTAAATTGGCTAACCCTTTGCCATTTATTTTAAACCATAACTTTTGTACGTCCAGTTTAGTTTTTTGAAAATGTATTTCAGCTTATTGCCTAATAACTCATTGCCTAATTCAATAAACTTACACTGATCAGTCAAAATAAAAGCTTTTATTGTGTTTGGAATTTTCTCGAGTTCCTGGGAATCTAATAAAACCATAGACACCTCTCAAATGTTCGTAGGTAGCATAGTTTTCCGTCCAGTTATCCGTATCTTCGAAATGAGTAATATAGACGTTTTCTTCTTAAATTTCTTAGTATCAAATAAAATCAAAGACACTACAATTGGGGAGACTGCATAGTTTTCTTTCCATTTCTGCACTTATTCGAAAATTTATTTTTGATTTTTCGTTACAATTTTAAATAATCAGCAATCGGATTAGTATAATACATTAATCTCAGGAAATATATTTTCACCAACTTTAGGAAATAAATCCGTATTATTGAGTTTGATAGATTTGTCAATTTTTCAGCTTTCAGTAGATTCCGCAAAAACGAAAATGACAATGGCCAAACCTCAACTAAGGACGTTGGGTCTTTACGATAATCGTGGCGGTGACCTTTGGCCCGCAGTTTTTATTGCACCCTGTCCTAATGCGGCATACTGTGTCGAAGGGAACGGAAATAATTCATTTATTTTATAGCTGTTGTGTCTGCAGGACCGTAGAGCGAGCAGTGGATGGCCGCAAATTCCCTCTGTTGAGTTCGATACGCTTTTCTTTGTTTAGCTTTCCTTGCAGACGGAGCATTTCGAGGCTAGAGTGAAAAATATTGCTTCTTCGACTCGAATATTGCTATACGAGTAGATGCAGAAGATAATATGCTCGGCTGCTGAATCTTTTGAAACGTAATTTACAAGAACACTTCACGGAAAACTTCACCATGAAATCACGAAAAAGTTCTCGTTAGAATTTTGTTGTTTCATAGATTTTCGCATCATAGTTTATTTTAAAACACTATCAAATTACATATTTATTTATGTACATGAAATTGCACCTTCAATTATACAACCCCTTTTTAGATCAATAATACACAAGGTAGTAGCGATAAAGTAAGAAATGGTTAGGGTGGGATAATGGAATAACCCAAATTAGATCTTGTGAATGGTATTTGCTTCATTATCAACTGAGTAACTTAATGCAAAATTAGTAAGGTTGTAATGTAACTATTAATTCTTCACAGAACATGAAGAGTTCTCTTAGTCTCGGATTTCAGTTAATTTATAACCGGAAGCACGGATTCGATGTAATACGCAAACGAAATGCACATAATTTAATTTTTAAATAGTGATTTATATAAATGATTCATGACATTTTTCAATCATCTCCTTGCCAAAAAATAGACAAAGGGCATCTTATTTAATCTCTGCTTCGTATGCATCAGAAAAATCAAAATACATTATGAACCGTCGAATTTCGTAACCTTCCGGTTGTAAAGTGCGTTGATCTTGGGTAGGATAGACGAAAACAAAAAATAAAATTGAAATAGAATCTTGGCTAGACTTTGACCACATTGGAAGCTATCGGTAGATTCTCCCCCGCCTACGGCCAGGAGAGTTGAGAAAGTCCAGGTATATCGAAGCACCCCCCCCCAACACTACCTCCCGATTCCAAGCCCTCCCCTCAAGGAGAGAGGGGGCGGGGCACAAGGGACGTTCTCAGGTTAGCCTTGGACCGCCGCCCTCAGGAATCCGATACAAAGACACCACGACCTTCCAGGACCCTACGAGACGCGCGCTGGCTCTTCCACTTACGAGAAAGGGTTGGTAAACGGCAGGCAGCTTCCCAGGAAGGAAGCGAAACAAGTTTTGAAGAATTAGGGGAATAGTTTGGAATTAGCAGTTTATTCGTTTTAAAGAGAGATTTTAAAAAAAGAAAGTATACACTTTCTATGCACATTTTCTTCAAAGAATCTTTCTTTCTAGGGTTTTTATCCAGCCGACAGCCGGTTACCCTTTGCGTCCCAATGGGGACGCGTATTCGACGATACACTAGGCACCAACACACTTGCGGTCTCCTCTGATCTGGGGTCAGCAGAACGGGAGGCCCTCCGCGACAACACATACATACGAAGGCAAGGGACAAACAACCATGCCCAAGGCGGGACTCGAATCCGCGACCCTTCGGACCGAAGCGCTGAGTCGGTACTCGCTCTTAGCCACCTCGGCCATCCAGGTCGGCTCTTCAAAGAATGACGAGCGTAAAGATTCACAGCTGGAACTTACCACAGTATTATGTGAAGCACCTTTTTTCTTAGAAATGTTGGAATAAATGAATGAATACCTTTGCCTATTGAAGTCTCATTTAATTGATTAAATCTGACTTAAATATTAAGTGGATTACAAAAATATTTCTTTAATTAAATTACTTAACTGTCAGGAAAGGGCAAAATCTGCAAAGAAAGTTTAAGACTACAATAATTACAATCGAGGATGTCCTAAAGGATAAAGTCTTTCTGTGTTACGATTACTTTAAGATTATTTCACCCAAACAAACAAAAGTAGTAATTTTATCTATTTTTAAATTTCACAGAACTTCCTTTGTAAAAGCTTTGTAGGCACTTATTTTGTGAAAATAACGTTAACTATAATATTAACGTTAATATAATTCGTTGAAATGTTGAAACGCGAAATGCTTTTAAACATAAAATGATAACGAATGTGTTATTAAATATTTTACTATTTTCTCTAAAGGGTTAATCCTTTTTCTCCTAATGGGCCATAGTTTTATTACAATCTATGCATTCGTAGAATAAACTGAAATCCAAAAAGAAAAAAACATTCAACGAGAGGACATAGCAATTCTAGAAAAATATGATCTGTAGATAATGTAATTAAAGCAAACAACTTTAAATCCTAAATCACATTTGTTTAACGTTACACGTTTTATCAATACATTTAATCACATCAGAAATGTTTTTCTGCAACTGCATAAAAAAGGCGAATTCTGGTCATCGGTTAGTTAATATGCATTAAAAAAGACGGTTGAATCTATTAAAAGAGATAATTGTCTTGTTACCGAGGAAAAAAATTATTTTACGTATGGCTCTGTACGGAATACCCTGCTGTTCCTCGCGATGGAATAAATATAACAAACCTTTTTCAAACATCATTTTATACAGATGTAGAACATTGTTGTTCATATTTCGGATCGAAGTGTTTTTTCTCACGGTCGAGATTAAATTTTGTGCCGAGACCGTAGGTCGATGCCAAAAAATCGAAAGAGATCAATAAAATATCAGTCAATTGAGAAACATCCTCTTCGAGCAGTTAATATGAAAATAACTCTCAATGACCAGAAAGGAATTTAAAAAAAATTAAAATACTTACAATATGATTAACAAGGTAATATTATCTTGAATCATATATTTATGAAAAACCATATCAAATTGTAATTCCAAACATCATATTGATAAATATGTTACAAAATATTGACAAATACCTGCAAAATATTTTTTTAAATATGAAACGTTTCCAACAATTTTAGAAAATACACGGAATAAAATCCATCGTTAGAAGTGTATGTTCTGGATTAATTGTACTGTTACAAAACAAATCCTTTGGCGGGCAATTGCAGTTTATTTTAAGGAGAAAATTGTGAAGTAAAGGGCATGGAATTTCACTCGATTTTTATTCGACAGTTGTCTGCAAATACAAGTGCCTCAACGAACTCGCACTATTGGCCACACTGGTGTATACCGCGAGCGTAGATATGTCAGTTGGTCCCCCGATTAAGTCAGTGTCGTTTTATTTTAAATCCTGAGTTTGGCTCACCGCCCACATAAAAATAGGGCCACGAAATTTCGTAATGAAATGTTTCGGTTTGTATCACGCATTCCCCAAATACTCGTCCTCAAAATGTTACACAAATATTCAATATAAATAGACGCCAGAAAATAATGACAGTACTCGCGCCACACAAACTTCAACCACATGTGATAGTTGGTGGTCGAGAAGGAATTGGCATGTGTTTGTTAATGACCAGCGTTCCAAGATGTTATGTTATTCATTTTGAACTGTCTCTCAATACGTACAGCGTTCCTTTACAAATATGTTCTTACTATGGAAACCTCTTTCCTAAAATAATGCAGATTCTTAAAAAGGAAAGTAGTTTCTATTAACTTGCCGCTTTAAAAATGACTAGGTGATCAAGCTAAGATGTTATGATTTTTACAGTAGTAGGTAAATGTTCTTATTCACAATAATGAAATATTTAGCAAGTCACGATATCATCCAAACCTAATATTATTTAGTCGTATTACAATCAGTCATAATATTTCGTATATAAACGAGTGGAATGGATATGAAAAAAATTAAATTGTTAATAACCATTGCAAATGAAATCTAGTTTTGACATTTGACAAGTGAATAATAATTCTTTTTTATGATATCTCATTGAAAAAGGTTCGGAATTTTGAATTATTAGAACGTGATTGAAATATTGCTATAGAGCAAATCCTGAATGATGCTATTTAATTACATGCGATAGGCACATTAATTTACCTATGATTAAACAGGGGTAGATTTATACGCTTAAAGATACAAAATTACCTGAAATACGTAAATAACGTAACTCCTTTATATTCGCAAGCTACTATTGTTGCTCCAAAATAAAGTTTTTCTAAAAAATATCACGATGTAGTTCATTTACGAATATACATAATGAATTTCTATTAAAACGTACCTGAATTGAAAGCAAAAGTATATTAGTTTAGCAATAATTTTTCAAACAACTTCCTCTTCCTTGTCCTATCCTCTCCCCTTACACACACATACTTACACTAACATGCTCTACACTACCACATGTTCCGGGAGACCGGTCGGGAGCTTAGAGCTTGTCCCGGCTGGGGCGGTGCCCCGCTGGTGGGAGAGTCCTGGTTAGGAGAAACCCACTAGCCAACGGTAGGTCGGCGCCGGATCTCGCCATCCAGCGGGGGAAGATCACCGCCATCTCCCGAGAAAAAACATGCACTACACTAACGGGACTAATGACCCAAACAGTTGACGTGTCCGGAAAGACGAAAAAATCAATCAATCGGAGGGATTTAATGTTGCCGGGCATCTTATGGGGTGCTTTTACATGCTACAATCATGACACGGCAACTTTGAGACGTTCCACCCTTCGAAACAGTGAGCTTAAACCACTCACACTCCCAGGTGCATGTAAGCAGAGAAGCACTGAACATAAAAAGTCAGTTAGTAGGCACAGAGTGAGATTACACAGAACAAGAGAATAAAATATTTGCATTCTCCATCAAAAACGAACCTGATGCAATATTATATTTTTCCCGAGTTCCCAGGTATCCAACAAAACCATAGACACCTCCTACGTGGCCGGACTCTGCATAGTTTTCATTTCTGTGAGCATTGGAAATAGTAATATAGGTTTTGTTCTAGGATAAACACTAGACTAATGACCCAGTATGAAAATAAATAATCAAACATGATAGTAAATGTAATTTAAAATCAATTGAAAATTAAGTATTCAGATGTCTGATATATTTCCAAGTCGGTGTTTTACATAAACAAATATTATAAAAAGCTGTGAACGTCATGTGGAACAAAGTTTGAAATAAATATAGTATATAAAATTGTACTTGGAAAACGATAGCATGAAGCCAAACATAGTACCTCAGTGATAACCATGGGTCAGCGGGCAAAGCACACAGTATATCTTATCTCCGCTGCCCTGAAGAACATGGAACTCTTAGTGCGAAACGCGTAATTATATTTAGTATTTTACGCGGAGAATTGTTCGTCGAAACGCAAGAATATATTTTAAAAGTTTTTCCATAATACGTTGTGATCATACTCTAGATCTTCAAATACAATTTTCGAACAAGCAAACTGTACTACGTGATATAATCGGTCTCTAAATGGTAAAATTTAATGATACTTACTTATTTAAATATTTGAAACAACGAGTAATGTGATAAAATATGTATGAATCTCTGAGATACGAAATATTTGTTAACTTTTCTTCAGTGTCAGAAGACGACCTCATATTTTAGTAAATGCCTTATTTCAATTCTGTTTGTATGCTTGTTCAATCACTTCTTAACCTACATTCTTTCACAATATAACTCAGATTTCTATGAATGGAACTTACAATGTATTTATAACATATAAATTTCGACATTTTTTAAATTAGCACATAAATTACGATTGTCGCATTCTGAGAATTAAAAAAATACAAAGTTGTTCTTTTACTATACAAATGTAGTAAGATTCCATTGTGCAACCTGATATAAGAAACATACATGTCAGAACAAAAGTTATTCTAATCTTTTACATTTTACAATGCACAAGTCAGCAGGCACGTTGGAGGTATCTCTTTTTATAGCGAGATCTGTCATGTTCCACTAGTTGGGCATCATTCCCGAGGCAATTGTTGGGAAGCTGCGGCGGCGGAGACGTTATCCGCGCAGCGCGAAAAGCGCGCGACGCCGTGACGCTGGCGGGCGCCGCCGTCGCTGTTTTGTCTGGCAGCGGCGACGCGGCGCATGGGCGGGCGGGGATCGATCCCCGAGCTCTGGGTCTGAAGGTCAGTGCTGCGGCGGGCGGCGGCGGCGGCGGAGGGGGTTCATACAAGCGGCGAGGCGCAGGCGACGGAGGTGGCAGCCGGGGATGCAACTTGCCGGTTCATGTGTGCGACTTGTCAGGGCAAAGTAGAATGAAATGGAAGAGGCAGAGGGAAGATTCGAAGGAAATTGTAATACCAGGAGAGGTGGCTCTGGACATCAACTGATGTCACTGCAAGGAGGTCGTAGGTTCGAGTGCCGACGGTGATCGGATTTTCGACATCGTCCCTTGTCGGGTAGGTCGAATGACGTCGCTGTCTGGAGGAGAATTCGAGCAGCCGGCTGCTCTGATCGGTAGTTTTCCGTGGTTTCTCCGATCAACACCAGGCGAATGGCGGAGAGTTCACTAACAAACGGGCCACGGACAGATCGCGAACTTTCTTTTCTCTTGCTTGTCCTATCCTCACCCTTACTTACAGACACACACACACACACACAGTAACAAACACTACAGCACCATATATGCCGGTAGACCGGTCAGAAGTTTAGAACCTGTCCCGACTAGGGCGGTGCCCCGCTAGTGAGAAATACCTGGTTGTGGAAAACCCCGCTAGCTGCTGGCCGCATATCGCCATCCAGCAGTGATCACCGCCACTTCCAAGGAAAAATCATTGACTACATTTACTGGACTAATGACCGTAGCCATGACAATCAATCAATCATGTAATTCCTAGTGTAAATGTAAAGACGAATGAGTGCGTAGAAGTTGGTGAAGATGAAGAGGAAGAGCTCAGGGTAGTCATTGATTCAGTAGACACAATCATGTTGATACAGAATTGCATCCAGTGGCATCGCCTGGAGAGAATATCGACGCGAGGGCCATGGAAAGAAAAGGCGCATTGGCGGCGCGTCTGCTGGGGCGGTTGTGGCGGCGGTGCCAGCGGAGATAGCACCGGTGACACTCGCGAAGCGCGACGCGCCAACCGCGCCGCCACCCGAGCCGCGACGCGCCACACCGAAGCGGGGCAGCGCGCGTCTCGAGTGGCGCCCCTGGAAACGCAACACCCCGCCCATGCCCCGCCCCGCCGGCGCCCGCCCCCTCTGGGGAGGGCGGAGCGGAGACACACTGCACGGGACGGGGGACGGGACGGGACAGGACAGGATGGGGCAGGACGGGACAGGAAAGGACGGGACAGGACAGGACAGGATGGGGAGCACGGGACAGGAAAGGACGGGACAGGACAGGACAGGATGGGGCAGGACGGGACAGGAAAGGACGGGACAGGACAGGACAGGGGGGCAGGACGGACAGGACAGGATGGGGCAGGACGGGACAGGACAGGACAGGATGGGCGGACGGGACAGGAAAGGACAGGACAGGACGGGACGGGACGAGATAGGATGGGACAGGACGGGGGGGGGGGTCAGGACGGGACGGGAGAGATGGGACAAGACGGGAGAGGATTGGACAGTACGGACAGGACGGGACTGGACGGTACAGGGCAAGACTAGTGAGATAGAGAGGGAAGGAACGGAAGAGACGGTTGGGAGAGCAGTGATGGCAGAGGATAAGGGACGGGAAAAGACGGAACTGAACTAAGGTGTGGGGCAGTGCGGGTCGAGGCGGGTCGCAGCAAGGAAGGGTGGGAAGGAGAGGTGCCTAAATGAGTTGGGGTGGAGCGGGACGAAGCGAGGCGAAGCGAGACTGGCGGCAAGAGGCGAGGCACGATGGGACGAGACGGTTCACTGGGCGACACAAGATCAGGCGGAAGGGGACAAGCGGACGAGGCGCGGCGGGACAGATGATGCAAGGCGGGACGCGCTGATGAGATTCGAGATACAAGGCGAGGCGAGTTTCAGAGCAAAGGGATAGGAATGGATTACATGATTTGGGAGGAGGGCAGGGAAGAAAGTGCGGAGCAAGGTTGGGTAGGAGGAGGGGTAAAAGGATAGGTAGGTATGTATGAGCTTCACCGTAGGAGGGGAAGGGGGCAGGGAGGGCAGGGGATAGCAGAGCAGTAGGGGATAGAGTGGAGTGAACAGAGAGGAAGGGCGGACGCAGTGGTTCGAGAACGGTGGGAGGGAGTGAGTGGAGCGGAGGCGGATGGGGGCGAATAAGTACTCAGAGGTGAATGAATTAGGATAATGAAGGAGTGGAAGGGAAAGAAGTCGACGGGACACGCGCGTTCGCGGAAATTTTTGAGAAAGCTTCCCAATTGTTCATGTCATATTACGTATGTTACAAAGGTCATGTGTGTGCCAAATGAGGAGTATATTAGTAATCGAAATTATATACCACATCATGAGTTCTAAATTAGTGAAATTCAGATTTCTTAAATATACTGAAGAGAAGCATTTCACTATTGATTGGGGATCACTTTTATAGGTTTTTCTAAAAATATTTACATTTAATGCGCAAGTCTTAGAGAATAACGCTATTTCGTTGAGTTCTAAATTAGTGAAATTCAGATTTCTTAAATATACTGAAGAGAAGCTATTTACACTATTTATTGGTCAAAAACAGTTAAAAACTGCGTATGACGTGCTATGGGAAAAGTGAATTGTGTGCACATTTTCAAAATTCTGTGATCCCTACACTAAGTCATATACTACTTAAATTTTGAATTTTGAATGGGAGAAAAAACAAAAACTTGAAAATATTTCGTCGGTTATACACCACCATGTAACTCATCAATTATTCCTCTGATAATTGTATATTACCATTAACAGCAGGATGGGATATTCAAGTATTAAATATAATAAAAATAACATTTAGTTGTTGAGATAGTTTTAATAGCAATTTATGTTAATCACAACGTTCCACTTCAAGTGAACGCTTCTAAGAAAAGATAATATGGATGTTGAATTTTTACTTCAAACTTAATTACAGATCTATTTTACAGTTTGTACTTAAAGTCCAACATTCACATTGTTTTTCAAGAAGAGTTTACCTGAATAAGTGCGCCCGTAAGCCCACAAAACGTTGTGATATGACTTAAATTGTATTAAAAAGCTATCCCAATATCTAAATGTAATTTTTTTTAATGCCGTTAATTCTTGGAAACCCCATACTGCTACCATGTATCTCAATTTGGCTCATGAAAAACAGATTCCAATTACTTCTGTTGTTGCTTGAACATCGAGGACATGCCCAAAATTCCAACAGAAACACTTTCCTAACACTTAGATGTAACTCAAGTCATGAAATATGGTTCCCAATGGATGGCCGAGTGAGAATCATGGTGTTGCCATATTTCTGAGATATGTGGTATTTGCTTCTAAGCACTAGAGATCTTTTGTGAGAAAATAACTGTCCTAATTTGACAGATGTGGACCGTATGAGAGCGAATCTATTAATGTGTTCCACTCATTTCTGACAAATCTCAAATAAGAAATTGTGCTCTGTGAACGACGGTTTCTCGAGTACAGTAGCAACAGCCCGTAACCCGTGATCTTCATATATATTTTTTCTTGTAAGAGTTAGGAAGTATTCTGGTCATTAGGTGACGAGAGTGAAAGTTGTAAGGCCCAATGCTTCATAATGAGACAAAAGTTTAGTACATTTTGATGTGACATACATTAATTTGGATATTTTATACACATTTTTTTTGCATTTTTGTAACCTTTACTTATATTATTTTGCAACAATTCTAAAAAAAACAGGTGGAAAATATAGTTTATGGAAATTAGTAGCTGATTAGCCGGTGTAACCCAAGTAATTATATTTATCAACATCATCCAGTATTCAAGAGCTCTGTCAACACAGGCCTCAACACCCGGCCCGGCACGCAAGCGCATTCCCTACGTTCTGCCCGGTCCCGTCCGGGTCCACCCAATTTTCGCCCGGTCCCGCCCCGCCCTTCTAGCAACATTTTGTGCTGTAACCAAGTTTATGGTACTCGTATTTCATAGTGAGTGAAATGAGTGATAGCGGTTGAGTACAATGATAGCGGTGAGTGAGCACTGATTTCAGCCGCGTCAACTATTGACATAATTAATCCCGTAAATGTAGTGTATTTTAAAATTCTGCACGTGTTGTCCGATGCCAACGTACACATCGATGTGCTATCCTCCCCCAACAGGGAACCGCCCCCTCCCCAAACAAGCTCACGTGCATGGTAGTGAGGTGCATGTAAGTGCAAGTGTGTGGGTAAGGGAGAGGACGGATCAAGAGTGAGGCAGAGAAGATCGCGCGCTGTGCGTGGCTCGTTTGTTAGGTACCGCTCCTGCATTCGCATTATTGAGTGACAAACCTTGAAAAACAACCGACCAGAGCAGTTGACGGGTGGAATTCTCTTCTAGGCAGTGATTGCTTTCTTCTTAGCTCTCTACCTAATATCTTAAATTCACCGTCTGGAGTCGAATCATGGGTCTTACTAGTCACCGATACTGCAAAGGCAATGATGTTGCAGATGAGCTATCACAGCCGGTGGTATCATCACAGTGTTTTGCCCATTTTCTCTAAAACGTTCGTGTAAAGTTTGAAGGCAATCACTCCAGTGGTTAAAAAGTCATTGCGAAACAAACTCCCAGACAAATCTTCATGCATCCGTGCCATCATGCATGCATTTTCATGTATTAATACTAGCTAATAACACGGTGTTGCCTAGGATATTCTGTATAACGATCGTCTATTGAAGCAGTCCCGCACATCTGGCTACTCCCCCATCCGCTTTGTCCATCTCGTCCTGCCTCACCTGGCCACAGGCAACAGTCCCGCCGCCTGCCAACAATTCTTCCGCACTACCGGCTTCCAGAAAACAAAATTTTTTTAATATATTTATTTCCTGTTCAATTTTACAAATTTTTCAGGATGATGAATAAATGTATACGTAACATTTTTGGAGATGCCAGAAATTAATATCATAATTAAAGATAATTATGATTTTATTTTAATAGTACTTACTAATTAAAATTTGATTTTAATAACTATTCATTAATTTTTGTAATAAATTTAGAGTTTTCAGAGAAGGTGTTATTGAGTAATAAACAAAATTTGAGTTAAATTTCAAGTCGCAAACACGATTTTTCTTGGAAGCTTAAAAGTCTTTCTGTAAAATTTGGGAGTAATTGTCTAAGACGTTCCAAAATTATTGTGGAACAAACCCCCACTCATCTAACAACACTTACTTACAGTATATTCATTCATTCATTCGTTTATGTACTAAGACTTTTTTTCTGAAAAATTTAAATTTACAATCTATTTCATATTAAAATAATTAGTAAATATGATAAAATTGGCAGTTGACAAAGACAAATTATTGTGTACACCTGTGGTACATTCCACCAACTCCTCGCGTCTAGAACAAAAAGAATATATTTAATGTTTTTGGTTGCAATGCAAAGTTGAGGAGTATGAGTAAGACTACAAAGTATTAAGATTGGCATTAGAATTGCTTTACGTACGGGATACTTGTTTGGGAAATGGAAGAACAGTAAACATTGAGAGTGCATTGAAAAAACCAACAAAAAACTCTAATGGTAGGAAAACTTGTAAGAGGGGCACGAGATGATCGGGGATTTGCAATGCGGGAAGGGTTGTTGTAGGGAAAATACGACAAAAAGTTAAATTAAATGCTAAAATTAACGCGCGAATAAGAAATGCAAAGAACAGGAGAGAAATGAAACAGAACATGGAACTGGCAGAGAATAGATAATAATGATTATGCTAAGCGAAAAAGAAGATTCGAAAGTAACATAAATGAAAAAATCAGAAGATCAGATATACGAAGTGAGGTTTATGGCAAGATTAAATTAACGAAAAGAAAATAAAAAAAAAGGTGAAATCGAGATTTATAAGAGAAGCAGGTAAGAAAGAACAAGAGAATAGTAAAAAACTGCAAAGAAGGATAGCATTGATTGGATATAAAATAAGGAATAGCAAACCATTTCAAGCATAAGAGTAGAGGACAATCATTAGAGAGTACTAGACGTAGAGTGGCCTCTAAAGAAGAAACGAAAATCGCCAGGGAGTGACGCAGGAGGCCACGACATCCGGCTGAAAGCGAGGAACGGTCCTGCGGAGAGACGCCTGTGGAAGCGGGCTTCGATGGGACAAAATACCGCCGTGGGATGAAAGCAGAACAATATTCGTCGGAGGCTGCGCGGTCGGGGCGAGGCGGGAGGACGGGTGGGCGCGCGGGGCGAGGTGGGACGGGGCGGAGCGGGGCGGGGTGGGGCGCGAGGGGCGGGCGCCGGGACGCCGGGCGCGGGCGGGACGCGGAGCGCGAAGGGCGCGCGGGGCGGGGCGGGTGGGGCGAGGTGGGACGGGCGGAGCGGGCGGGGTAGGGCGCGAGGGCGGGCGCGCCGGACGCCGGGCGCGAGGCGGGTGGCGTGGGCACGAGGGGCGGGGCGAGGTGGGAGGGCACGGGGGGCGCGCGGGGCGAGGTGGGACGGGCGGAGCGGGGCGGGGTCGGGCGCGAGGGGCGGGCGCGCCGGGACGCCGGGCGCGAGGCGGGTGACGTGGGCACGAGGGGCGGGGCGAGGAGGAGGGACGGGTGAGGGCGGGCGGGACGCGCGCGCGACGGGCGCGCGGGGCGGGGGCGGCGGGGCGAGGTGGGACGGGGCGGAGCGGGCGGGGTCGGGCGCGAGGGGCGGGCGCGCCGGGACGCCGGGCGCGGGCGGACGCGGAGCGCGCGGGGCGGGCGGGCGGGCGGGGCGTGGGCCGAGGCGCGCGGGGCGCGTCGGGAGCCGGCGAGGAATGCGGGGGCCTGGCGTGGGAGGCGGCGGCGGCGGGGCGCGGGCCCTGCGGGGCCTTTGGGACCGAGTGCTCGCTGGGCCACGGGAGAACCTCCTCCATCCTTTCCTCGCCGTTGGAGGCTCTCGGCTTTCGTAACGCAGCCGTAGCCTTCTTGCGAGCATTACGTAACATTAACATTTAATGTAGATGAGCCTTTATTCACCATCAGTAGCGATGCGCAAGTCGACTGACTGACTTCCAGCCCGGCGCAGGGATGAAGCAGATGCAAAACAACGCTTGAAACGTCTGGCTACAACCTATAATGTAGTGCAAGTGTACTGAGAGGCTACGCTACTGGGATACTGAGTGTATCAGTTGTCTTGAATCGGCGCTAGAAATCTGCGCACTTTCCAAGTTTCTATTAGTGAACATAAACACGTATTTTGTGGGCAAATCTGGGAAACTACCATAAATCATTGAATAACCCGGAGGTTAAAGGCACACTTTTGTTGAATTAAATTACACACATTGTCCCTAACTAAACAAAGAGGACGGGCTTACAGCGTGCGCTAATGAGGGAGGCGCATTATGCCCATTCCCGCTCCCAGGCGCCGCCTCGCTCTGCTGCGCGCGCGCCAACGCGTGGCGCCAACACGCGTCCGCGCCGCGCGGGACAACTCGCCTCCCAGGGAGCACTAAGCGAGTGCACTCGCCGGGGCACCTCGCCATGATCGATAAGCGCCGGAACATCCCCATAAATCTGTAGGGGCCCCGCGCCCTCTCCGCCGCGACGCGCCCCGCCCCTCCCCGCCAGCGCTCCCCGCCGCTCGTCTTTTTCTCCCCCTCCCCTCCCCCTCGGCCCCCTGTCCTTCCGCGGAAGCTACAAATTGCCTAACTACAACCTGGAAACGACGAGGAAATGGGTCAGCGGAGCCGAAATATGAATGAATCCTCAAAAAGAAAGACCAGAGGGGAAAAAAGACGGAAAGAAAACACTACCAACTTTTGTTTTATTTATACTCGAAAGATAGCGGTCCTGAATGAAGTCCTCTTGTGTGTTTATACTGCGTCAGAAGTGAGAGAGATCGGGAGAAACAAGTTAGGAGGTAGTAACATCCATTAGAAAGGTTTGAGGATAATCATGAATAATATTAACGAGGTTGGATGTCTGAGGGTATTGGACTTCACATATACACGCCTGGGCACGCGCGAGGCTCCACGCTAGACCGGTAGCAACCATATGTTTGTCAGCGTAGTCACGGAGCAAACAAATGGAATACGTAAAACAACAAAAGAAGGAAAGAGGAAAGAACTAAAGAACCAAAAGGAAGAAAGGCAAAAAGAAGGAGAGACATGATGGAAAGTGTGAATGAAAGTCAAGAGCAAAAAGAGGAAAACAATAGTCTACTAGGAGAAATAAACAATCACGAGTGGAAATAAAAAAACCGCAGATAGTAGAAAACATCCAAGAAGATGTAATAAAAATAAAGCAAACTATTACGTAAGAAAAAAACTGGCCTATAACAACACGACGCTTCAGAAAAAAAGGAAGGTTCAGAAACTGTGTTTAAAGTTCCACGCATAGTGGGGAACTTGTCGTTTTGCTGAAAGGCTTTCAATGCGTAAGAAGCGCCTTCTACAAATCAACGCTTTACGAGGCGCGCATTCCCTCCGCGACGGCAGCAGCGAGCGGCGCGGCAGGCGCGGGCCGGCGATGTTTCCGGCTGCTCTCGATCGAGATCTCGCAGCGGCGCGGCGGCGGCGGGGCCCCGAGCGAGGCTGAGGCCGAGCGTGGCCCCCCCCCCCCGCCGCCGCGCCCGGCCGCGTTCCAAGGTGGACCGTGCTCCGAGGGCCCGAAGGCCAAGCACGAAGCAAAAGGAGCAAGGCGAGCAAAAAGTCTAATTAAGTGTAGTCTACGCTACGAGCTTGAGGCTGGTTGGCGCGCGCTCTGCCGCCGCCGAGGGACTGCTGCCTCTGCCGCGGCCGCCACCGCCGCCATGGACCATGAAAACGCGCAAAGTGGTCTGGCAGCCCGTCCCGCCCCCCGCCCCCCCCCCCCGCCCCGCCTCTCCCGTCCCCGCTCCGCCTCACCTCGCCCTGCGGCGCCCCGCCCAGTCGCCCCGCCCCGTCCCGTTCAGCCCCGCCTCGCCTCTCCTGTCTCACCTCGCCCTCCAGCGTCCCGCCCCGCTCCGCCCCGCCACGTCGCTCCCGCTCCGCCCCGCCGCGCCGCGCCGCCACCGCGCCGCCCACGTACGCCGGGCGTGATGTAAGAGCCGGCCAGCTCCTCGGCGTCATCATCGGCTCTAAATTACACGTTGCCGGCGACTCCTCGCTCCGCTCCTCGATTTCCTCTCCGCCGCAAGCCCTGGCTCGGCCGCCGAGTAGCCGCACCAGCGGCCCCGTTTTATTGTGCCCCGGCCGAAACCGGAGCCCCGCGAATTCCGCGCATAACAAACAGGCGCTGGGTCGCCGCCAAAAGAGCCCGTCTGCCGGGGCGGCGGCGCCACGAAAACTCTCTCGGACGCGGAGGCGGCGGCGGCGGCGCTGCTGGGCGCAGCATGCGCGCGCGGCACGCGTCCGCCGCTCCTCGGCGCTCGTCGCGCTCCGCGGCGCCTCGTGCGCGCCCGCCCGCCCCGCCCCCGCCCCCGCCAGCGCATATGCCGAAACTGTGCCGCCGGGCCTGTCGTTGCAGTCGTCCATCCCGCCGGCAGAGGGCGACTTCACTCTGAGTTGCCCGCTGTTGTGGTTCCCCTAATTCCGTCACTGCAGTACTATCAACGCTTTCATGGTTGCCACGCCTAAATTTATACTATCCCAAGCTCGCAATCTGTTCTGATTTTTGCTTCATCTCTTTCTCTCTTGCGGATTCGTCGCTGTTGCTGTATCCCTCCTCGTCTGCCGTCGTCAATATTCCCGATCTAGGTGCTTCTGTAAAACGTAGGTTCGTCTACGTGCTGAAGGTAGTTCTCTCCACCGCCAAAGCTGGCGCCACCCGCTCCACCTCCGTCACCGCCTATCTTGGAATCGCAATTAAAAGGGCGGGCGCCCCCCCTCCCGGTCTTCTCCCCCCACCGGCGCCTCCTCTTCCCCTCGGTGCCTGGCCGGCGGCGCGGAGGCGGTAGAAACCGTCGCGGTCGCCGTCCCACACGGAGATCACCGCCCGCGCCTTAAATAAAAGCGAATGCCTGCGGTAAACACTCCATTTCCAAGTTTCACTGTCGACTTCATTCCACCCCCCTGCTCCCACGTTTAAAGTTTGCGGTAGGTTCATATAATTACCTCCTCGCCCCCTCGCCACACAAATTACTCGCCACTACAACGCAGGGCAGGCTAGGGGAGAAAGAAACAAATTAAAATATTTCGTGCCGGGATCTCATAATCGGCTTGCGTTCATTCATTGATTCAGTCAATGGGATATTCTTTTCTTTGCCCTCGCTCTCGGCTCTGTCTCTTCCTTTTCCTCCTCGGCGTCCGTTTTCTTCTTATTGGCCGGCTTATTTGTTTTTCGTTCCTCCGTTAGCTTTTCACGCGGACTTTTACTTGTTTTACCGCCCGCTCCGCATGAATCAAAAGGCGCACGCCAGCTCCAACACCAGCGCAACGCAACTTTCGACGAATCCGCTTCGGTGCGGCGGCGAGCCCTGAGGACACGCATCCCCACGACCAGGGTGCCACGGCGAGCCCGCCCTCTGCCCCCGCCACGGCGTCCCGCCTTGCACGATTTTTCTTTCCGTGACTTCATTAGGGTGACTTTAAACGCAATAGGCCTTCAGGAGCGAGTCGAAGCGACTATGAAAAATGAGACTTCTAAAGTACTCACGTGCGGGATAAAGTGTTTAACTCCCAACTCGGCCGGAGGGCTACGAGGCACCGCCAGTGCTGCCGTTTTATTTCCACGTGTCCCGGATCGCTCGCGCTGTACCGTGCAATTTGGCGAACAAACACTTTCATTATGTGTTTAAAGTTTTAACGCGATATCACGACTTTATTGCGGGATGAGTGTGCCGCCGAGGAAGTGGAAAGCGCGGATTTTAAGTGTTTTTGCCCTGGGCCGCCGCGGCCGGCGCGAAACCCAAAGACGAAGTTACTTTCGATGCACTTTCTCGCTTACATAAACGCGACCACAGTCGTCTGCATAGCGGAACTCGCCACAAGATATGGTATTCAGTCACCCAGCTGCACCGTTTGGTTTTGCGGCAAGACGAATCGTGAAATCCCTTGCAAATTGAAAAATAAAACATTGAGAGGAAAGAATAAAACGTTCATTTTCGAGTTTTTTTCTATATTGGTTCACCGTGTAAAATAGCTGTTACATTTTTATTATTATTATTATTATTATTATTATTGTTGTTGTTATTATTATTATTATTATTATTACTATACTTTTACGGTACGTTAACAGTTAATTTCTAATAGACGTTTGGATACAAAGAGGCAAAATATCCTTACAGCAACTGTAGAAAAACGTTCGCTAGTGAAATTCATTTACACTAGTCTGGTATAGGTTGTAAATGTTGTGTTAGGGAGACACATACTTACAAGGGGACACATGGTTTAGTGTCAGGAGTGAATGCAACTTCGAATGAAATACTCAAATGGCAATTTATCTTGTGCTGAGGTGGTATCAGATTATGTAATGTATAGGTGTAATAATTACCAGTTATTATTAGCTTAGTGTGTCGGCTCCGACGACTTAAACGTTTTAAAAATAATTTTCACATGTTAAAGCATTTTATTGGTATTACGTAAGATACTAATGTAAATACAATTTTACTCCTACCACAAAAATGTGTGAGGTCAAACGTCTTTGCACTCATGGTTCTTTCGAGTTTCGATCTTCTGACTATACCAAGTCTAGTAGTCTTGTAATCTAGTCCGTACGTGTTCCCTGTAAATAGCATTTAGGAATAAATACGATTTTCCCCTCAGGTTTCCCTGTCCACACACGTTCTCCCCATGGCGCCCGCATGTTCCCCACAAGTTCCTTGCATGTTCCCTCTCATTCTTTTATTTATTTATTTATTTATTTATTTATTTATTTATTTATTTATTTATTTATTTATTTATTTATTTATTTATTTATTTATTTATTTATTTATTTATTTATTTATTTATTTATTTATTTATTTATTTATTTATTTATTTATTTATTTATTTATTTATTTATTTTACGTCAAAAAAGTTAAAACTGAGTATGACGTGCTATGGGGAAAAGTGAATTGTGTGCACATTTTCAAAATATTGTGATCCCTACACTAAGTCATATACTACTTAAATTTTGAATTTTTGGATTTTTGAAAGGGAGAAAAAAAACTCCCATGTAATAAAATCTATTTTCAAGGATAAATAAGCAATAAATTTTGAATTTTGAAAGGGAGAAAAAAAAACTCCCATGTAATAAAATCTATTTTCAAGGATAAATAAGCAATAAATTTTGAATTTTGAAAGGGAGAAAAAAAAAACTCCCATGTAATAAAATCTATTTTCAAAGATAAATAAGCAATAAATTTTGGTCTTATTACTTCCTGCCGCGACAACATGGAAACGATAATTTGAATAATTCTCCCAGGAAGTAAGACAAACTAGATTTAGATTAGCCCGTAAGAGTCTAATTTGTAAGCTAGGCCGTAAGTGTTCAGTGTAAATAGCATTTAATAATAAATATGACGTTTCCCTACATGTTTCCAGCATGAACCGTTTTATTTTCGCATATACCCGAATTTCTTCACCGCATGCTCTCAATAAGATGTAAATTTTGTTCGGTGTTAGATTAAGTTAGGATGTAAGACAAGTAGACTTAGATTAGTGTGTAAGTATCTAGTTTGTAAAGTAATCAATGTAAATAGAATTTAAAAATAAATATGAAGTTTAACGAATGTCGCACGGCTTATTCCCCACATGTTCCACACATGTTTCCTCCATAAGTTCTCCACAAATTCCTTTCACGTGTTCCTCTCGTATGCCCCACAAGTATTCCTAAATGCTTCACTTTTGTTCCCGCACATTTTCATCTAAAAATCAAACATCAAATTCAAAAATTTAATTTAATTGCTTTTTATTCCGAAATACTTTGGCAAACGTCACGGTGGCGGATAGTGTAGTTGCTTTCCTATCTAATAAAATGGAAAGTTCTGAAAAGCTAGAATTCCAAGAAGAGCGAAATCCTTAAAATAATGTAATAAAGGGCTTTAAGGATTTTCGTAAAAAATTGCAAGTTCCAAAAATAGAATTTTCATATTATTCAAGTCCAAAAAGCTTTAGACTGGAAACCAACTTCCGGTGCTTCTAGCAACCAGGGGTGGGAGAACCTTCCAAAAGTTTTAAAATGCCTCATTTTGTATATTTCGGCGAACAAACGTAACTCGTGTACAAACACGAAAACCTAGTTTTAGCATTTCGTCTCTCGCGCGCGAATTCTAACGTGACTCCTCGCGCGCTGGACCCCATCCAACACAGGCGAAGCGCTTTCCTCTCTCAAGTCACGTCGTTAAAGTACTTTCATCATTAAGTCATGTTTATATTTGAATGCAAGACAATGTAAAGAAACACAAAAATATATAAATAATACCTTTGATTTCTACTTTTTACTGATAACCACATTTCCCCAATAGTAACATTGTACCAATTTAATTGGAATTTTCAAATTCATAGAAGCAGCAGTCATTAGAAATGGCATTAATTGACCCTTATAGGTAAAAGTTTCGCACTTACAGCAGTAACAGTGATATTACTAAATGGCTTTCATTCGTAATAAATATATGCGCCTATACTTTTTGTTGTTCTCCGTTTTTGTCCCTTTCTATTTTTTTTAAGTTGATGCGACTGCTGGTAGATTCAATTTTTTTTAGTAAAATACGGAAGAAAGGAGCAGTGGGTCGTCTCTAAAAAGGTTGTCATGAAAAATAGGCATTTTATTTTCGTTCTAACGATTCATCAAATTAAGATTTGATGCCTCAGAGATCAGATTTTGTGTCGTAAATCTCTGAAGAGATGAAATGATAGTTTGACAAAATGTCAGCATGAAAATAAAATGACTATCAGTTCATATTGAGTGTTTTAGCAAATACATTGGTATTTTCTTCCCTATTTTACGTTTCTTCATAAAGGTTTCTTACAAAAGAAATAATATCTAAGACATTTTTTGTTATAGAAGACTAGTCTTGCGTGAGGGCAAGTGAAATATTTTGAAGAAAAAATATTCATTAATGTTAATTACTTTCTCGTTTCAGCATTTGCAACCGTAATTTATGTTTTTACATAATAATAGTTTTCTATTGAACAGAAAGGCAATAAAATGATCTAAAAACAACTTTTAATTGCGTCTCCATTGCAGAAAAAATTAAAAATCATGTGCGTCAGAATATATACAAACCTATGCTTACGTATTGGACATCGGCGACGTCAAACTGGCGACGCTATGATTCCGCTTGCAGATTCTTTCAACATTGTGAGTAACTGAACACCCGAGATGAGAAGCTTATCTTTAGAGGAGAGATGTATTGTTTTTCTTCATGGAAAGAGAAAATTAATTTCTTAACCAGAAAAGAAACGACTGACTATATCCAACAGGGCGAGACAGAGCGTACAGCTTATGCGCATATGTTCTAGAATAGTGAAGCGTGTCTCAGCATTCTGTGTTGCGGGTTGCACGTGCGATTGATTTACCAAAATATGCCTTAATCAGTTGGTTAGTTTGTTGGTTAGTGATTCTGGGCGCGTCAACAGCTTAGGTTATGAGTTTCTCTTAGGTCATTTATTCCTCGGGAGATGGCGGTGATCTTCCCCTGCTGGATGGCGAGATCCGGCGCCGACCTACCGTCAGCTAGTGGGGTTTCCCTCTAACCAGGACTCTCCCACCAGAGGGGCACCGCCCCAGATGAGACAAGCTCTAAGATCCCGATCGGTCTCTTATGTGGTAGTGTAGTGCATGTTAATGTAGGTGTGTGTGTAAGGGGAGAGGATAGGACAAGGAAGAGGAAGGAAATATCGCGCGCGGTCCTTGTCCCGTTTCTTAGGGTACTGCTCCGGCATTCGCGTGATGTTGAACGGCCTTAATCAGTGAATTTCGATATGTTTCGTCTTAAATCTTTTTGATGCAGGACAGGGAGTAAAACCTATTTGATAATAATACACTTATGGGGTTTGGTTCTTAAAAAAGGCAAAATCCGTCAACTTTCCGTAGTGTATTTTATATTTAGGGGATAATAATAATAAAATAATAATAATATTATTATTATTATTATTATTATTATTATTATAAGAAGAAGAACAAGAAGACTGCTCAAGAAGGTTAGAAAAAAGGCCCATTTCCCATCAACAGACCAAGTCGTGTCGAATAATTAACACTTCCCTTGCTCCAACTGGTGGACCGGCAGGGGATTAACCAAGATTATCGCACCGAGAGACACATACATCCACAACAAGTTACCCAAGAAGGATTTTTTACACATATTGGTAACATTAATTCATTCGATTGAGCTTTATACCTTTGATTGTTTACTTGTTTATGTCCTGACATATAATGCTATTTATTACTTATTTACATTGTTTTTCTATGAATATTCATTACATGATTACAACACCTTGATTTGAGGCTCCTATTTATGATTTCATTTTGGGCAAAGATCTTCAGTCAAGTAGTTGCTGGGTCCAATTTGCCTATCATTTTATTGTTTTATTGTTTGTATATATTATCACAAGTTCACAGATGGTATGGGTGTTATTTAAGATAGTTTACAAGTTAGCGATGTCTTATTGCTGTTGTATTCTTATTACACATTTTAAAACCCAACGAGGGAGGAAGATACGATCCACGAAACAGTTTCTATTACTGAATGCAAATACATTCTAAGTAGATGTCCCTAATGTCATTTAACTTTCAGAGCCCCAATAGTATTTCCGTGCACTAATTCTTTATTATTATTATTATTATTATTATTATTATTATTGTTATTATTATTATTATTATTGTTATCAGTTGCATCACATAGGATTGTTAGGAAATTTCAATTTTCTTATCTCTTCCTTTAGTGTCAACGCATTTTTCGAAATAATTCATTTCAGAATACAAACATTATTGCCCATTTTAGTTATAATTGCATCCTTAAAAGTAATCAACGTGCGATAGTACATTCAAATTTTAGTTGATACTGAAAGTACTGAGGCAGGACCGGTTGCGAGGAGTTAGATCAACTTCATCTCTCAATGGAATTCCTAGAAAAGTATTGCTATTCAAACAAAAGCTGATGTTCAAACAAAAGCTAACAAGGTAAATAAACATTTCTTAAACTAGATGTTGACTTTTGCGAGTCGAGTTTGCAACTGTTGGGAGAGTGTTGTCCCACAGCGCAACGAAGTATCACACAGTGCCTGATTTAGCAGTTATAAAATCATTTAGTCTCTATAATTCGAAATGCATTTTCTAATCTTTCTATTTTTACCGTGATTAGAAAGTATTTATTCTAATCATTTCTTCAACATAATTGTTTAAGACAATGATTCCACCCGCATCAGTTATCTGAACGGGAACTAAACATACCAGAATTTGAGGAGACATTAAAAAATCTTGCCAGCAATTTCTTCAACCACCTACCAAATGCTCCCTGCACTGCAAGATTCAACCTAGGAAGAAACTATAGCAGTCCGCGAATCATATCAACATTCCCGAAAGATAAACTTAGACCTCCTTAACTTGGCTTTCCCCTCGTACCTTTCCACCAGCATAACATCTTTAATCACAGAACAAAAATCTAAAACTTAAATCTTCAATAAAGTTCAGAAACCAACCGCGACTTAAGGATGGTCATATCCTAAGAAGCCATGTAATATTTTGTATTCTGAAAACCCTCGAAAGACATAATTGTCGAACGAGAAGTAATAAATAAAAAAAATCAGTTATCTGTGTGGTGTTACATTTTCCGAAACCTATCTTAAGGGCACATTTCATTTCTTTTATCTAATTGTACTATGGTTTTGAAATGCCGGTCGATTGTTGAGCAGCATTTGCTACTTCGTCACAAGAAATAAGTGTTTAAGGAAACAAAATTATTAAGGAAAATTTGAGCATGTATGTAAAAATCGAAATTAATTTCTGAACGTCTGTAGAGTGCCATGTTTGAAAAGTCACTCTTGCGTTTTCTTGTCATGCGAATTTATCAGTCTGGTGTCTACATGTTTTTGAACACAGTACTTGTACAACTTCGTAGGAATTTATTTTAATTTTCATAAAGGAATTCCATAGACCATTCATAAATCAAATTCAAAATTAAAAATTAAAAGTAGTGAAAAGAACAACAGAAATTATAAATAATAAAAAAATAAAAGATATATAAAAGTAAAATTCTTCATCTCATCACCACCTTTCCGTATCTCATGATTTGTTCTCCGCTTTGAATTTAAGGCACGTAGAGTTTCTCGTGCGAACTCAGAATATTGCCATTTCTACGGTGAAATGTTTGACGTTTTATGTAATAAATTAAGTATCTTTCTTACATATGTAAACAATACGTATAAACGTAAACAAACATTGGAAAGAAATAATTTTCAGTATTCTTGATGAACCAATTATTCTTCTTACTTATACTCCACTTTTCCCGTAGGCATATGGAATAATTGAGAGGCAAGCGTGAGCATTCCTATGTTATAAACATTTTACACCAGGAGTCGTAGTACATCTAGTCATGAGAGTTCGTCTTGCAGATCGTAATAAAATTCAAATGTCTACTTAAAAACGCCCGGCCATTTCCTCGTCTCGCTCGAACGCAGCTCCTCGTCAACAGCAATCTCCCGCGTCGGGCCCCGGGAGCCGCCGGGTGGCAGAATCCGCGATTCCTCCACCGCGAAGGCCGGTGACGGATTTTCACGGTCGTCGCCGGCTGCCGCTCGTGGCGAGAGGCGGGCCCGAAGAAGGACGCTGGCAGCCCCAGGCACGCGCCGCGGCGTCTGAGCATTGTTCGCGGAGGAGGCGTCGGGCGTGCGGGGGCGGGGGCGGGGGCGGGGGCGGTGCACGCGGCAGCCTCGTGCGCGGGCTCCGAACTTCGCTCGCCGCCCCCCCCCCGCCGCCGCCGCCGCCGCCGTCCCGACTTGGCCAGCTCTGGCTGCCGAACGCCGCAGCCGGCGTCGTGCTCCACAGATCCGTCGCTGCGCTCCGCACGCTCCGTGATACGCATCTGAGATGTTTTTCCACCGCCCTGCAGCTAGATCGAGGGGGAGGGTTTTCGACACTAGCTTGTCAGATAGACGAACTCAGTCGCTGTTTAGAGGAGAATTCTAGCGGCCGGCTGCTCTGATCGGTAGATTTCCGTGGTTTCTTCGATCAACACCAGGCGAATGCCGGAGCAGTACCATACCAAACGGGCCACGGACCGCGCGCGATCTTTCCTTTCTCTTCCTTGCCCTATCCTCTTCCCTTACACGCACACTACAGTAACATGCACTACACTACTACATATTGCGGGAGACTGGTCGGGAGCTTAGAGTTTGTCCCGGCTGGGGCGGTGCACCGCTGGTGGGAGATACCTTGTTGAGGAACCGTTAGCCGACGGTAGATCGGCGCCGGATCTCGCCATCCAGCGGGGGAAGATCACCGCCGCCTCACGATGAAAAAGCTTGAACTACACTTATGGAACTAATGACCTCAGAAGTTGCGTGTCCGGATGCACTAACAACGAACCATCGAGGGCGAGGGAGGAATGGAGCGCGGTGGTGGCGGGGCGGTTGTGAGGGAGTGTGTGCGGGCGGGAACAGTAATAGCCTTGAATTCAGGTATCGCTATTGCTGGCACAAAGCAAGCGTGATCTGTTCGTAATAGACGGAGCTGTTAAATTCTTGTTTAATTGGAAATTATAATCACTCTTTTGACAGTTCTCGCAATCATTATGGACGTGTTATGCAGCCAGAGTTCATTGGCATCTGATTCACGAACTGACTAGAATCCTTATATCAGTGTTTCACAATAATTAATTTGTTTCGTAAGATGTTTATAGACAAACTTATGATAATGTAGCATATAAATTTATCTCTTAGCGTTTGGTTTCATGTTAAGTCAATTGTAGGGACGCAGTGCCATTTATGGCTTACTAGATAATTTTAAATAAAATCAAAATACTTTCGAGAATTGGGGTGAAAAGTCCAAGCAAAAAGCAAAAGACTCGTTCTGAACCGACACCTATGCATAGTGGAGAGTGGAAGTGCTGATTACGTTATGCAGAACCGTCTGAAGTTCTAAATGTACTAGTACTTGTTTTTAGTGTCCCCTTTTTTCTGTATTATTCCTAATTAATAATAAACAGGTTAAGAATCAACTTCTGATGATAATTGAATTCTGAAAATTTATTCTCTACATGATCCACCATTGACACCTCGTTTCACCTAATTTGGCGTCATACAGTCTTCCTGATTTAGTAGGGTTAGATTTTTAGAAAGCACAATGGCAAAATAAAGCAATAACATATGTCCATATTTTCCAACAACACTAAAACACTGATTATGAAATTAGTTTACTAAAATACGAACAATTTTTTTAATATTCTCTAAAAACCGATTGCAAAAGTAATAAATGCTACTTATTTTACTACGGACTGAGTTCTGAAGATTTCAAAAGAAAGATTTATCTCTGACAGTAAAAACCCGTTTATATTAACGTGAAAACTAAACAAAAAAATTAAATAACGAGTATATTGACAGTGAAGGAAAAAGATAAAAGGGGAAAAGGAAAATAAATTGTTAAAATAATGAAATACTTTATTAAAATGTGGATCTTCAGTTGGGGTTAGTTAAAACTTCAAGATCACCATTGCAATTTAAATTCAATAGGTGAAGATACACAGAATCGAAATAAAAGAGATAAAATCTCAAAAGCCACAATGACAAAACTCATCACTCAGAATACCGTCCATCCACCAAAACAATCCTGCAAGTTGCTGCGTCACAAAGTTGAAGTTTTTATTCTATCGGCCATTAAAGCACTCAAACAGCATTTCTGAGTAATGTAATATGCAGAAAAATGTGAATATTCTGTTGACACTGTTCCGTCCGTCGCCCTCGCTTCCGGCGCAGGCTTGCGCCGGGGGGGGGGGTCCCCCAGTGCAGAGGCAGTACCTGCGACGAAGGGTGCCGGAAGGCGGAAGGACGGAGGGGGGAGGATGGGGGCGGAGGGGGAGGAGGGGAGGAAGGGGAAGGGGGACAGGGGAGGAGGGAGGAGAGACCGAGGGGGAAGGAGGGGGGAGGAGGGGTCGAGGGAGAGAGGGGAGGAGTGAGGGGGGGTGGGGGAGGGGGAGGGGGAGGGGCGACGGAAGAGGAAGAGGGGCCGCTCAGGAATTCGCTCGCGACAGGGGCTGCGTGTCGCGGTGCGTGCGCTGGCCAGAGTGTGAGAGATTACGTGTCGCCATTTCAAACACGGACGCCACGGCGCCGCACTGCACACTGGTTCAAACGGGCCAAAAACCTGGCCTTAATTGCACATTCCCATGGATATGCCGCAAAAAAAAAAAGATATCATGGGGTTTTTTAGGTCGCTCAATTCGAATATCATAATGAAAACTCGGAATTCAAAATGGCGGCTTCAAAATGATTTGATCATTCAAAATTCCGAACACTTTGCATTTTGCCATTATGGCCAGGGTTTCAGCCCGTTTGAAGCAGTGTGCGCCGTGCCGCGCCACTGTGATTCTTACGTGTGTTAAATATTTCCCACGCTTCTTGGTTTGGAGCAGTCCCGAAATGGAGGGAACCTACCCGAACACGCTGGAATCTCGGAATGTGGGCTGTTTTTTGTTCTTATTTTGCTTTTAGGTCGCAGACCTTGTCATTAAGAAATGTCTCTTTCAGATGCCTACTATAAACTATTTTTCGTCCAAATAGGTATCTACAAATGTTTCACGTACTTTTAAGAAACTTAAATAGGAGAAAGTAGCCAAACGAAAGAAATTTGCCTGAACTGTACTACATAACATCCGAACTCATTTTCAAGAAATGTAGCACCTTGCTGATGTATGTTTACATGTTTTAGATATTGTGTTAGTATTTTTATAATATCTATTTAATCTTTGTTCTTCGCGTGAAATCACAAATTTTCAATCAGGAGAAAATTGGTATACATCCTCATGTTCATAAATCTGAGATTTCATTTAACAGATGAGTACCTACAGGAATTATGCTCATACTGATACATAAACAAGAGAACGGAAAAAGAACGTATAGCAGTTACGTATAATTGAATAATATAAATATTGGAGTTCGTTTGAAGTACACTGAAATCATAACTGATAAGCACTTCAAATAAAACTGAAAATTTTCAAGTGAAGTGTAATTCATGCCAGTGTGTGTACTGTTTTCCCAAAAATAATTGGGTACGTATTTGCCAACACATTGAGCACGAACTAACGATACCGGAAAAATTGAAAAATAACAATGATTAAATTCACAACAGAATCAGCTCATTTCTATTCTTTGAGTGAAACGTACCGTTTACTACATAACAACCAAAATAAATTCCATAATAATATTTTACAAGTGTCAACATTTTTATATTTTTATTTTTATTTCTGGGATCATCTTTGCTTTCTGAGTTGTTCACTTGCTCTCAAGTAAATTACATTAATTCATTACATTCTAAAACAATAAATAAAAAAGCTGGAGATGAAAGCGTCTATTATCTTCAGGATCGGAGTCGTTTCAATGCTATACACCAAACCAGTCTAACTTAATAACCATGATTCTGCTATCTCGAATTGAATAACGGTTTCTCTAATTAATTGTCATAAGTTGACTTTAAAGGAGTGAATGTGACCTTTTAAAAGAAAATGCAGGAAAGAACTCAAGTACGATAACCAGTCAATCAACACAATTAAGAAAGTAGATTGCCTTCAAGCGTGGAAAAAATCTATGAAATCATCATCCAGTAATCTTCACAATAAATAGTTCGGATACAATTTTCAAGGAAAAAAGACATTTCCTATTGCAAGGTTGGTTTACAATTTATAAAAAATTGTGGTACGATTATTACATTCGATATTTATCAATTGTGAAAATAATTATGTCAACGTATTGGTTAACATTTGCAAGGTATGAAAGATTTACTAATAATACTTCCGAATAATTTAGAAAATATTCGAGTGGTAAATATTCCGAAATATTAGAAACTATTTTTACTCTCGAGAAAGCTACTTAAAGTTGTCCATGCGAAAATATAGGATTGGGCAAACATAACCCTACTCTGTGAAATTTTTTTTACTTTATTACCGAACTGAGAGGTACTACACTCGTGCAATTTAATCGCCTAGTAATTAGTTTCATTTGACATACATGGATTTTGGTAATGTTGCGGGTTGCGTTGGAAATGAATATTTAGTTGTTTTTTTAATTGGTTATTTAAGGTCGCTTCAACATCTTAGGTCATTAGCGACCACTATTGCTGTTAACGGTATGGTAACTATGAGGATGAAACGATATGGTGATGATAAGGGGTGAAAGGACGAACATAAATACAATCATGCCCGAGGCGGGACTCGAACCTGCGAACCTTCGATCCGAGATCACTACGGCACTACTGCCTTAGCGATCTCGGCCACCGGCCGACAAATATATTTAGCTTTCTTTTCAACAAACTCTTCACATTTTTAAAGTCAAAATGCAATTCGTCACGTCTTCGTGAAATTCTTTTTCTTTAGAGACATCATTGATAAAGATTGGTTGCGTTTGAGAACCGCAAAAGGTATGTATACTACTGAAATAACATAGGAGGGGATGATTTTTAAACCTTTTTATAGCGCCTGTGCCCATCATACCTTCTAAATAGACAGTTCATTTCATCAATAATCCAAACTAGTTGATTGGTTTAAAGGTTCTAAAGGCGAGAAGAATCTCACAAAGTCCACGGTGAAAAACATACCCATCCTTCCTTTGCGCAGTAACATACAAATTCAAATATTAAATACTTAATTGACAAGACAGACTGTAAATTCACTTATTCTATAATTTCAAGGTGCAATGGTCCAATTCGACCATTTTAAGTCACACCGTACCACAGGAGCTTCACCTTGGCGTTTTATTCGCCGCCAGGGGCGCTTGTTTAGCCGCGCGCGTTCTCTTATGCTCTGGTTTTGCTAGATGCGTGAGAAGTGGGGAGGGGGATAGTTATTGGGTCCACAGTACAATTAAATCAAATCTGCAGCTCGGTTGCAGACGCAAAACAGGCCATCGTGCTGCGCGAGTATCATAAAACATCCCTGAGTCTATAAAACGCATATTCTGTCGAAAATACTTTTTGCCGAAGAGATACTAATAACATCAAACCGATTCAAAACAATTGATTGAAGAAGATCCGGGAGACGTAATTCAGGATCACTGCAGTTCCCCTGACCGGGAGGTCCAAGGTTCGAGTTCCGACTTTGGCAGGATTTTCGACACTAGCTTTAGCTAGTTGAATTCAGTTGCTGTCTGGAGGAGAATTCTAGCGGTCGGCTGCTCTGAATCTGTAGTTTTCGGTTGGTTTTTCCGATCAACACCAAGGGGATGTCGGAGAAGTATCCTAACAAACAGGCCACGGAGAGCGCGCAATATTTCCTTCCATTCCTTGCCCTATCCCTTACTTTCACACACACTAACATGCACTACAGTAACACATATGCCGGGAGACCGATCGAGAGCTTCTGTTGGAGCTTGTCCCGACTGAAGTGGTGCCTGCTGGTAGGAGAAACCTGATTAGGGAAAACCTCACTCATCGACGGTAGGTCGGCGCCGGATCTCTCCATCCAACGAGGAAAGAACACCGCCATCTCTTGTAAAAAACATGTAATACACTTGCGATATTAATGACCTTAGCAGTTGACGCGCCCGGAACCAATCATCCCTCAATCGATCAAGAAGATGAATTACAATCGAGGAGGCATATATTGAGCAACTACTCCTAAAATGGCTTGAAAATAATCCTTTTGCACTTTTTGGTGTGTTCACGCTACACAAATAATACGCATATTCGAAATACCAACCGGGAGCGGTAGCTCAGTGCATCAACTGATGCCACTGCAACGCCTCTGGCCGGGAGGTCCTAGGTTCGAGTCCTGACGGCGGCTGGATTTTCGACACCTACTTTTCAGCTAGGTCGAATTCAGTCGCTACCTGGAGGAGAATTCTAGCGTCCGGCTGCTCTGATCGGTAGCTTTCCGTGGTTTCTCCTATCAACACCAGGCGAATGCCAGAGTACTACCCGACCAAACGGGCCACGGACCGCGGGCGATTTTTCCTTCCTCTTCCTTGTCCTATCCTCTCCCTTACACACACACGCACACACACACACACACACACACACACACACACACACTACACTACCATATTCCGGGAGACCGATCGGAGCACGGACCGCGCCGATCTTTCCGTCCTCTTCCTTGTCCTATCCTCTCCCCTTACACACACACTTACACTACCACATATTTCGGGAGACCGATCAGGAGCTTAGAGCTTGTCCCGGTTGGGGTGGTGCCCCGCTGGTGGGAGAGTCCTGGTTAGGGGGAAACCCCACTAGCCGACGGTAGGTCGGCGCCGGATCTCGCCATCCAACGGGGGAAGATCACCGCCGTCTCCCGAGAAAAAAACATACACTACACTAAGGGGACTAATGACCAAAGCAGTTGACGCGCCCGGAAACACGAAAAAACCAAACCAAACCAATCGTACCCTACCAAACGGAATGCTCTCGTTCCCATGAGCGGGAGATCAAGGCCTCGGGAAGAGACACGGATAAACGATCGATCGGGTACGATAAGGGATAAGACCCAAAACGTGCGCGCACAATCCCGTGCACGGCTTGGCGTGGGCGGCGTCGGGAGTCACGTGGTGTGGCACCTCCTCCACCCCCCCTCCCGCGCGCCGGTTAGAATCGCCGCCGTCTGCAGGTGCGGAAAGCCGCGCGCTAGGCGGCGGCGGCGACGAGGCGCTCCAGGCGGCGACGGCGGCACTCGCGAGAACGCACGTGTCTCTGGACCTTGAAGCTATCCATTACCGCATTAGCAAACCAGGGTTTCTCCGGACGCCACGCCGTCGGCGTCCGCCGCCGCCGCCGCCGCCGCCGCCGCCGCCGCCGCCGCCGCCGCCGCCGCCGCCGCCGCCGCCGCCGCCGCCGCCGCCGCCGCAGCCGCCGCCGCCGCCGCCGCCGCTACCGCACCTCCTGGCGTGACAGCAAACACCACCGCCCCAGAAGGAAAAGTTGAGATACCCTCCTTTCCTCCTCTTGGGATAAACCGATCTGCTTTTCCTGCTATCGGTTTTCCTGCAAATTTTTTTTTTTTTTTTATGTTCTTGTGTGAGTGGTACATGTAAAAGTTTAACAACGCTCAGACATACATCACATGTTTTCCTGTGAATCCATGTTTAAGCACAAGCCAACGAACGTCCTTTGAGGAAAGCTACCCAAATTCTGGTTCATGGACGTTACCTCAAGGTCGGCGACCTTGTTTTTGTCAGTATACCTCACGTTTTCGGGCAGTACACCTCATTTTAATCGGCCTACCGTATACCTGAGATAAATTCACTATCAAAAAATATCATTTTTACCTTTCCTGTTTCGTTCAGCTAGCTTTTAACTGGAATTTTGTCTTACGAACGGTATGTAGAAAATTTACTACTGTCAGCGAGGATTTTGTTTTGTCACTTTTTGTCGAAGGGTCAGTAGGCGGATGGACATAAATAAAAGATAGGGACGGAAAACACGATGTTAACATAAACAGACTCCTAGCCCAAATTATTATCTTGTTAAATGTAATTTAAAGGTTAAAATCCTCTCGGATTTTTTAGCTGAATGAAAAACGGCGGTCCACTTTTTTGGATGGTCGCGTGCCGACTTTTCCCACTTCAACCAGGCATCAGGATGCGTAGTAGTCACAGATTATTATTATTATTATTATTATTATTATTATTATTATTATTATTATTATTATTATTTGCAATTTGTTGGTGTTGTTTCCTGCTAATCCCAGTTTATTGATGTTAATAGATGGGTCGTTTGATGCAGGTTTGGACCATGCAGGATCAATCCACTAGTAGATTCACATTTCCTGATATGTATGAGTACATGTGGATTGATCCTGTATGGTCCAAACCTTCATCAAACGTCCCATCTATTAACATTATTACTATTATTATTATTATTATTATTATTATTATTATTATTATTATTATTATTATTATTATTATTATTTGATGAATCTTTCTTAGTTATGTTTGTAAGAGGATCAGCCTTTCTTAGCGAATTGAAATGGCGGCAGATTGTAAATTGTTCTTACCTTCGTCATAATTTCACACAATAATGCTCGAACAAGTGTTATCAGAAACTTAAGCTCTGGTGGGTCTCCTATCTCCGCCGGAGATGCAATTGTATGCGATCTATTTTTTTCGCTTCGTTCGTCGTATTCTCGTTTTATTTTACACTTTTTGAAAAAGAAATCGCTTTTGTGAATTTCAAATCGATATCTGGTTTGTAGAGATGGTGTTGCTGCTCTAGAGGTTTGTAGCGGAGAAGTGAATGGAGTTGCGGGATTTGCGTTTAAAAGTAAATAACGTAAGAAAACTAATGCACATGAAGCATGCAATGTCGAATTACGTCACTTCAGAATGAGAGGTCATTCGGAATGAGAGGAAACGATCTTGTTGGTGGGAGAAAGGATAGCCATAATGATAGTTTTCCGTTGCGGAAGCGAAGCGAAGGCCATCAGCGGTTAAAAATGAACAGAAGAGAACACGCGAAAAAGCAAATTAAAAACGACGTTGGAAACATTCATGTCAGGCAGAGAATAATACTACAGAAACCGTGTATATTTTATTAGAGTCAATTTTAAGTGTTGCTAGAAACGCTAGAAAGCTCCACTAGTTAATTATATTAATTACAAGGATGATGTCGAAGTTTCGTTACAATTACAAATAATTGAAATGTACGGAATGATCTGAGATTGTAAAGACATGTTTTTTAAAAAAATGGAAATAATTATTATTATCATTAATTATTATTATTTATAATAAATTATAATTAATGTGTGGATTAAGGTAAACATAGCACATAGTTAAATATTGTACTTTTAAGAAACTAGTAATGCTTCAACTGCACATACTTTCTCGCATTATTTCTCGATTTATCGTTTCCGAAAAATCAGAGAGATCAACGATAATGAGACCTGCGCCATTCTTTAAAGCGTCTCTTGTTAGTCTGTAGAAAACAATGGAAACAAATTGGAGGTGTTTTTGAGAAAATGTTTTTTTATGAATTGCATAAATTTCAAGCACAAATTAGTAAAAACACTAGTTTTTCCAAAACAATTACTTGAACTTTTTGTAGGACTAAAATTTTTAGAACAAATTTTGTTTTAAATATATTTTCAGTTTTGTAATTTTTAAATATTAAAATTTACTAATTTCGAAATAGAGTTTACTGGAAATGAGACCAGAACCCTCCTTACTGTCTTTTAATACATAAGACTTTTTTTTTAAAAACAAGAAGATTTAGCTAATTTGCGCTTGAAATTTATACAATTAAAAATATATTTTCTCAAAAACCACTCCAAACTTTTTCCACGGATAGAATAAGTATAGCTTAAAAAATGGCGTAGGTTTCATTTTCGTTGAACTGCCTGAAATTTTGTATATTGCAAATTTAGAAATAATGTGCAGTTGTAGCTTAATTACTTAATTTTACTCATTGTCGCTAGATTTACGGGATCATTTCACGTAGCATGTTTTAATAATTTGCTAACCTACATCATTCATTTTAGGAGTTCAACATATTTTCAGCGACAAAATGACATTCAGAGTTAAATGGAATGCAAAAACTTAAATGAGAAGAATGGGAAAATGCGGAAGTTAACTGTCACTACGTGCTCGTACAAGTACTGAGACACAAACAAGAACAAGATTTGAACATAATTCTTCCATGTATTATACAATTCAATAAACATTCTGTGAGCTATATCTGTAAGCAATCTATCCATTTATTGGAGAAACCCAAACTCACAATAGCAATTTTTTAACATAACGTAAACCAAATATGTTTTGAATGTAGAATAAGACTTTATCAGACCCTACATTCCTACTTAAACTTTGATCTGACATTGACTTATTCCTAAGTGTGTGGACCACATTAACCTATATCTGGTACTTAAGAATAGAGAAAGGGGAAGATGGGGAAGGAAGGACCGCGCGTGATTTTCCCCTAAATAACGGCATCCGACATTGTCCTGGATTTGATCACAGGAAATCAGTGGAACGACCGAACTGTGCGGTCGGTCTTCAGAATTCTCATCGAGGCAGTAATTTTCCACTTCGGTATCGAAAGTCCGTTCCCAACGGAACACGATTCTAGGACCACCCGGGATAAGAAGCTTAGGGACTCTGAACAAGTTACGTAACGTATAAAAAAGTCTTACTCTCACAGTTTTAGGTAAATAACAGAGTATCTGTGTCAAAAACGTAATGCTCACCATACACTACTTCCTCGTACGTGTCAGTGCCATCTACCAATTTTTTATCTCTTGTAAAAGCCACAAGCAAATAACTATCAGTGCAATTCATTTCCTGTTCTGTTCTGCCGTACCTCTACAATAATTGCAGTTCTGCAATTTGTCGACTCTGTACCGTAACTGTCCTTCATTCCAACTCGTTCTCATCATTGAAGATGACATCGAATAAAGCTGCCTCCCTGAAAGCAAATTCGGGAAGCAGAGAGCATTAGGTGCAACCCCACTTTTAAAAAGGCAATTACAAGGACCCTTCCCTCGTGCGAAGGTCAAGGAAGTATATAAAGATCACTTAAGAACATTTATTTGCATGACTCCATACGAATGCTTTCTCAAGTCCATAATGAAGCGTTCCTCCGTAGTTGACCAGTTCCATAGGTTGGACACAAGCATAATCGACATCTCCCCATTTGCAATTGTACTTCTCTAGTGCGAGCACAGACCAAAATTGTAACCGGAACTCATATTCTCGATACGATCAAGCAACTCCTGATTTTACAGTGGACTCTAAGGAGATAATATCTTTAAAAAAATATTTCTAAATAAGAGAAGACAGTTCTGTTGCCTTCGATATCCTGTATGCTGACGTTAAGAGAATTATGATACGATTTAACCGACATAAGAATGAGTTTCTCTGAGTTAATGAAAAGTATATAATTCATCGTGATCAGATTAAACAATAAACAGGAAAACAAAAAAGTAGTTAACTAAATACACCCTTAATGTACTTGTAACACTTCAAAAAATACTCTAGTTCAGTGTTGAACAACATTGCTTGGCAGTGCTTCTACCAAATTTTAGGAATATTATCTTAAAGTTCATTTTAGGATCCGTAAATATTTGCATTTAATAATAACAATAATAATAATAGTAATAAAAATTCGCGCAACGCAATTTGCAAGTGAATATGAAGACTTTGGTTCAAAGAATAGACGAGCAAAAAAGCTAATGGAATACCGCTAGTTGAAGCACAATGCGTTCGGAAGGACACCCATTGCCAGGCAGCACTCTTCAAGAAGACACTTTGCAGCGTTACTAGGCAGAATATTATGCAGAGGCGACAGACGAGTGGGCGAACGCCGCAGGCGCGGTTTCGTTGGAAGAGGGCCTCCGCCCGCCCCCACCGCCCCCTCCCAGCCTCCACACCCACGCCCCTGCCTCTCCACCTCATCCACACCTCTCTCCGTCCCCGCCTACCCTCCTCCCCGCCACCACCAGACTCTTCTCCTCGCCCTGCCCTCGCCTCGGACCACGACTCAACCGCCCTCCCTGCAAAATTGCCCACCACCAACCTATTCACCTTACTTTCAACTTCACAATGTTTTCATCCTTATAAGATACCTACCCCGATGTTTTCACCCTCGTAAGAAAATTTACCACCAGGTGTTAAACCCTAAGTAGATGAAACATATCTATCTATCTATCTATCTATCTATCTATCTATCTATCTATCTATCTATCTATCTATCTATCTATCTATCTATCTATCTATCTATCTATCTATCTATCTATCTATCTATCTATCTATCTATCTATCTATCTATCTATTTATTTATCTATCTATCTATCTATCTATTTATTTATCTATCTATCTATCTATCTATCTATCTATCTATCTATCTATCTATCTATCTATCTATCTATCTATCTATCTATCTATCTATCTATCTATCTATCTCTCTACCTATCTGTAATAAATGTACACCCTATTAATATCTCTAATTCCGCCCTATGACACAGCTGACAAACCACGTTAACAACATTAAAGCCTCCTCCTGGAATCCGTTCTTACAATACACTGAGGTTGTTATCACTCCCATTCCTATCAGCAACACATGCCTAATGTATAATCCATCCAATCAACTCCCGTTTGTTCCTCCACTGCCACCAACATTGCAAACGATTGCACCCTGCCATTATCCATCATCGCCAGCCCGACTGCCACTGCTGCGAATTTTATCTTCCTCGCCTCTACCACCTCCCCGCCGCCGTCACCTCCCGTCCCGGCCACGGCCGCAGCTGTGACCGCAGCCCAGGGCGATAACACTGCGTGGGCGAAGGGGGGGAGGAGGAGGAGTGTGAGGGCGCCGGCGGCGTTTCCGCGAAGCCTCTCGCGACGGCGGGGGGGGGGGGGGAAAGGGAGGAGCGGGGGGAGGGGGACCGCGTCCACTCTGCGCCCACGCAGCGCCCGGGGGCAGCCCCGCCCCCGCCCCGCCCCGCGCCGCCCCGCCCCGCGTCGCCATTTGCGCACACTGCCCCTGCAGCTCTCAGCGGGCCTCGTGATCTCGGGCTTAGGCGCCGCCCGGACGGGAGACGCGCATACGACGGGAATGGCAGGAAAGAGAATAATGGAAAATGGCGTTTTGAATGCAAGTGCTAAAATTGAAGAAAAAAGAAAAAATAACCAACGTTAAGGAAACATCTTGGAATTTTTTTATGGCGTATCTAGTTAATTATCCACAAGTTCAACGCTATTTGGGAAGGTCAATCTTTACCATCTGAGTATGTGATGTCCAGTTCGATTTCCTGTTGAGTTTTGTCGATTCGTTTTCTTCACAAAGAATCGTGTAGGGAAAAGGATTTAAAAAAAAAAGTATTGCCATAAGTTCGCGAAATCCCTCTGTGGGTGAAGACCTCTCGTTTGGACGTAGCGTAATTAAGGATTCGGAGAGGGGGGACTAACGTGAAGGAAGCATTAACAGGAAGTGGAATTCACTCATGGAATCTAGTACTTTACTGAGGAATAATTCGAGTAAAACATGTTTTTAAGTAATGTCGTACTTTGGACCAACTTATAGGAATTAAAAGCACACATTTCGTTAGTTGTGTTGCGCAGGAATAAACATAATTTATGCACCTGCTTGTTATGCCCACAAACCAACGGAGGTAAACTCCATTTCTTTCAAGATTACATAACTTTGAAATTTTATCTGACATTTTATCCAATAGCATAATTTGTGAATCAAATGAAGATAATTTCGGACATATGTTCCACCTTGAAAGTACTTTTTATTCAAAGCAAATAATAATCGTTGTGCTTAATAATAAATTTGCTGTCATAAATCTACCGCTCTTTTTACGTACTGTACGGTTATATCAAAATTTTTATCTAATGTTTTAAAGTGAATTATTCGTCATGATTTAAATATTTCGATCAAAATAGATTTCCTACTCTAAGTAGTTTTTTTATTCTCATTAATCCTATATTATACTATATTATTTACTCGCCAATCTGCTAATTTTCTTGCAAAATTCATCTTCAGCACTACAGATGTTTCAACAAAACTTCCTTTCGGCAGAGAATGTGCGAGTTTCGATGATGGATATCCTACTCTCATCTGCCAGCGATGAACTCGGTATTTACGTTCATGGAACGACCGAACATAAAACTCCATTATGTTGGTGGTCGTACGTCATATTTACGATTGCTCACGTGCTAGAAATCGGCTTCTATTGCGGCGTGTAGGAAATGTTAGCCACGTTAGAGGAATCTGTGCTTCAATACCGACGCGAGAATTGTAAGTATTCATGTAAATGTGAACTTTTGAAGTTGAATCACGATGAATTGTTTTTATATCATCCTTGAGCTATTATTACAGTTTAGATTCAATGCATTTCATAAGGAAGGCACGCATTCAATGCATTTTATAAGGATAAGCATTTAAGAGGAAATACTAATCACCAATGATATTATATTATTGATTGATGATAACTATTTTATAGAAAGCAGTTTATTATTTTTTAATCCCATGTCCATTAAAGGATTTTGTAATTTATTTAAAAAGGCAAAACTATTGAAAAAAGTGTTTTTTTCATCTTCCTGTGAATTTAAAATATTCTATGGTACTTTCCAGAAATGTCGCGGGCGTGCCAGAGACAGACACCGGGTAGCTTAGTGTTAGGACCATGAACACCAGCCAGGGGGTGGGTTGCGCAATTCCAAGTTGAGAAGATATTTTCGGAACATTAGGCGTCACCAGGCATCGTTTTTGCGGATGCTCAACAGCTCTTATTTATTTGCTCTGGAATCGCCGTGAAACACGTGATTTTAGTGAAAATAAGAGAGTTAGAAACCTGAGTAATGAATGAGTAAGGATTAATTAATGTGTCGATGAGTATGTATAATGTACTAATTATTATAATAAATTAAGCAATAAATAATTTTAAAACGTCATTGATTTTCTGAAATAAGTGAATAACCTCCCATCTCTCGAACATTTTTCTGCATCTGTCCTTGGCTTGAAGTGCTCATGTAAAATGAAGTAATCGTGAACACACTGTGTGTTTAAGTAGGTGTTTTAAGAAAAAAATTCTCGTACATATTATGTATATTACTCACTCATATTACATAAAATTATGTAAAGCATCGCCCCAGCCGAGACAAAGTACTAAGTCGTACGAAGTAGTGTAGTGCATGTAAGTGTAAGTGTGTGGGTAAGGGGAGGATAGAACTAGGAAGAGGAAGGAATGATCGCGCCTGGTCCGTGGGCCATTTGTTAGGGTACTGCTCGGGCATTCGCCTGCTATTAATAGGAGAAACCACGGAAAACTACCATTCAGAGCAGCAGGCCCCTAGAAATCTCGCCCAGACAGCGGCTGAATTCGAACTAGCTAACAAGATAGTATAGAAAATTCGGCACCGTCCGGACTCGAACCCTAGGACCTCCCGGTCAGAGTCACTACAAATACAGCGGCAACGCTGACTCTAAGCTGTACTCAGCCGGCAAGTGTATTAGGTGAAAATAGAATTAATTCTCTAAACCGCCTCTTGGGCAGTGTAGACCCGAAGGTGTACGGAGAGTGATAGTCCGTACACCCTGGGCAGAGGGCCTCCGAAGGATTTTTCCCGGCTGCCGCGCCCGCCTGAGCCCCCGCGTTCAGGGGGGGGGGGGGGGGGGGGGGGGGGGGGGGGGGGGGGGGGGGGGGGGCCCAGGCGGCGGGCGGGCGGGCGCATGGGCGGGCGGGCGGGCGCATGGGCGGGCGGGCGGGCGTATGGGCGGGCGGGCGGGCGTATGGGCGGGCGGGCGGGCGTATGGGCGGGCGGGCGGGCGTATGGGCGGGCGGGCGTGGGCGGGCGGGCGTAGGGCGGGCGGGCGGGCGGGCGGGCGGCTGGGCGTCGCGTCAGAGGCTGGCGGACAGGCAGGCGGCCGCAGCCCGTGCAGAAACACGATTCCTATCGCGTTGAAAGGCCAGCGGAAGAGGCGGTGCGTTTGTGAGTGGGTGGCCGTGAGCCAGCGCCAGCCCTCGCGGCCGCGTCGCGACGCCGCGCCACGCCCGCCACGCCGCGCCACGCCGTGCCACGCCGCGCGGCGCGCAGCAAAGGCTTTGGTCAGCGCCGCAGCGGAAGAACGAAAGCGAAGGCGCACGGGAGGGCTGCAACTTGTCTCTGAAACAGGCGCGATGCTTTCCACTTGGAAAGTACAACTACTTTTCGATCCATAATGGAAATGAACAGATGTCTATATTAGCCAAACACTATCCTCGGAACAAATGGGCGATTACCTTTATACTATTACATTTACGACAACGTATGATTAAGTGTTTTTTGTTCACCAAAACAAAGATCAAATTGCTTTATTATATTTTATTCGTTGGGTACCAACATATGTATTGTAAATTGTAAAAAATATAACAATTTGTGGCAGAAGATCGAAAGCGAAGACCAAGGTGAAGGTGGTCTCTTTGCGTGATTCACTTGTTTCTAAACATTCTTGATGGTTTCCACTTGAAAAGAATTACTTTTGGATCTATAATGGAAATCAACAGACATCTATATCAGCCATATACAATTTTTTTATTTATTTTATTTATTTATTTATTTTACGTCAAAAAAAACAGTTAAAAACTGCGTATGACGTGCTATGGGGAAAAGTGAATTGTGTGCACATTTTCAAAATTCTGTGATCCCTACATTTTGAATTTTTGAAAGGAAAAAAAAAACTCCCATGTAATAAAATCTATTTTCAAGGATAAACAAGCAATAAATTTTGAATTTTGAAAGGGAGAAAAAAAACTCCATGTAATAAAATCTATTCTCCCGAACAAATAGGCAATTATCATTATATTTCATTTACGTCAAAGTATAATTGTTTTTTTTTCATCAAAACAAACACTAAATTGCTTTCGTTGATAATATTCGTTATGTACAAATATGTATTGTAAATTGTAAAATAAACAAGTAAATATTTAAACTACCTTGTTGTAATATTTTCAAAATTTGCAAGGAAAACGAGGAAAATTTAACAAATTCCGACGAACGGGATACTACCCTTAGAACACAGAGAGTAGTCTGGGCGAAACAAATTTTAAGATCTAAAGTCTTATGGCGGTGCCAATGATTCTGTACAGGAGTGAGAACTGAACAATGGAAATACCGGATAGCCATAAAATAAAATAAGCAGAAAGCGACTTACTGAGAACCACCGCTGATAACAACCATTGTGATTAAAAAGAGTACCAACATCTGCTTATAATTGCAGATATTTTGAATCTTGTGGACAGGGTCGGCGATTGGTGTTAAGTCCGTGTGGCTAGTCGATCCGAGTAGGGATCCCCCCCACTCCATCACCCACCGAAAATATATCTTCGACCCCGGTGAATAAGCTGATCAGTCAAAAAAACTTAATTTTACAGCAGAGCAAAAAACAATTTTAAACTATTGTGGTAAATCAGATATTAAAGATATTCAAACAAAACCCACACACAAATAGTTCCGTTTTAATATCAACTTCGTTCGAATATCATTAATCCTAGATTTACTTCAGTTGAAAGTTATTTTTGCTCCCCTGTAAAAGTAAGGGTTTATGTTTTATTCACTGGAATCAAAGATATGTAAAGCGAAAAATACGATTTAAAAAAATTATGTTTATCATTAAATTGTTATCACATTTATTTTAACTTCAGCAGTACTTTTTTGTAATAAAAAACAGTTTCACTTTGCATTTTGTGTTATAACTCATTTAACAATTTTTGCAATTAATTTTGCCATCATGTCACTATAAACACGTAAATCGGAATACTGTTGAGCTGATCTTGCAACAGAGTTGATCGCATATACGTTTTGAGCCGACGCAATAGCGAGAAATTTCGTTCATTTCTTGAATTTGAAGTTTAAGTGATATTTCACTCACTCCAAATTCCGAGTGGATATTTTACCCACTCGGAATATTTCGTGTGGGTATATCTACCCACCAAACCCACATTATCTGTCGGGCCTGCTTGTGGAACTCACAGAAGGAAGTATTAGTGGTTCGAACGTATCAAAAATATAGACTCTGTTCATCAACCACAATTTATATTAGAACCAGCTTCCGTAACCTGGTTTTGCACATCACGTAACTCTCCTCAAACTTTTGTATAAAACTCATGCAAATGTCTCTATCTGAGAAACTATCTCTAGGCAGAAACCCAACCCACAACACATGAATCAAAATCATCAATCAAAACAAGAATCAGAAAGTATCCATGCCATGTATTTCTTAAATTGTCCTTCGAAATGGAATAAACTGAGGTATATTAATAGGTTTCCTCAACCAATGTATCAGTTGTTAAAAATTAGTTATGTCAATTTTTTAAGCCACAATGCATGTGGCAACGTTTTTGTAATAACTGAACTATGTAAACCTCTCGAAATGTAATTAAACTTAAAAAACAGGTGTTCCTCGGGAATTAATCACATTCATCTTTTCGTCGAGAAAAGGAGTGAATTCCATCTATAGTGTCAAATGGGAGTAACTTGATTTACGCTCCCGCTGCTCCCCAACCGCTCTACTTTTCTCTCTCGCCCCGCGTCCCGCTCTGCAAACCACACTGCTCCGACCGGCTAAGGTGGCTCAGGGCATCCATTGATGTCACTGCAGTCACAGCCTCTGATTGGGGAAATTTCCGGGCGCGTCAACAGCTTAGGTTATAACTCCCGTTAGTGCAGTGCATGTTTTTCCTCGGGAGACGGCGGTGATCATTCCCCGCTGGATGGCGAGATCCGGCGCCGACCTACCGTCGGCTAGCGGAGTTTCCCCCAAACCAGGACTCTCTCACCAGCGGGGCACCTCCCCAGCCGGGACAAGCTCTAAGCTCCCGACCGGTCTCCCGGAATATGTGATAGTGTGGTGCATGTTAATGTAAGTGTGTGTGTGTAAGGGGAGAGGATAGGACAAGGAAGAGGAAGGACAGATCGCGCGCGGTCAGTGGCCCGTTTGTTAGGGTACTGCTCCGGCATTCGCCTGGTGTTGATCGGAGAAACCACGGAAAACTACCGATCAGAGCAGCCGGCCGCTAGAATTCTCCTCCAGACAGCGACTGAATTCGACCTAGCTGAAAAGCTAGTGTCGAAAATCCTGCCGCTGGCAGGACTTGAACCTAGGACCTCCCGGTCAGAGGCGCTCGATGCAGTACGTATTTTCTCTTTTGCATGTAAGTGTGTGTATGTAAGGGGAGAGGATAGGACAAGGATGATGAAGGACAGATCGCGCGCGGTCCGTGGCCCGTTTGTTAGGGTACTGCTCCGGCATTCGCCTGGTGTTGATCGGAGAAACCACGGAAACTACCGATCAGAGCAGCCGGCCGCTATTCTCATTCTCATTAAAATCTCATTCAATTCAATTACAATTCTCATTACAATCGATCGTATATTACCCTTCGAAAAGAAAAACTGTCTTTAAAAATTCAATTTTCAATCCGCGTCAGAGCAGTCCGGCTTCAGTTCCCTTCCTGGACCACTGCAACCGGTGCACCGCGGTGTGGGCGCCTAGGCGAGGTACCTCACATTGTTCCGATGACGTCCGTCGCGACTCCGCTTGCAGAACGATCGGCGCGGCGCGAGGCGGGGCGGCGGGGAGCGGCGGGGGGCGGCGGGGGGCGGTGGCGTAGGGCCGCAACGCCCGTGCTGTTGCTGCCGCCGTCACAAGCGCGTCTCACAGCCCGCGAGTCTGCGCCGCTCTCGCCGCCGCCGCCGCCGCCGTCTGCGAGGTTTTGTTCCATTTTTACCGCCGTCATCTCGTAAACATAAACACCGCCGCCGCAACGGCTGCTGCTGCTGCTGCTCCTGCGGGCCTCGCCGCCGCATAGGCCAACGCTCGCGCCCATTACCGTAGGTTCTCTGACGGAGCGCCGAGGGGCCGGACGACAACTGCACGCAGTACGTGTGTATAGACCGAACCCACGTACAGCAATTTACTACGGGGATGGTGCGGGTGGCAGTAGTAGAGACAGTGACGAATCCATGGGGGGGGCATGGGAGGCCATGACCCCCCCCCAAAAAAAACTAGAATTTTGTTTGTTACCTTCCTTTATTTGACAAAATTGATTTAAATATTTATTTATGCTAGAATTACGTAATTATTTAAAAATGATATTGTACAATTTATTCATACAGTACAAAATAATATAAATATAAAAATATGTTTATTATTTAACAACAATCTATGACACCCCCCAAAATGATCGGCTGGACCATGAGTAGAGATGGAGTGATGTAGGAAAGTTGGCTGGTGTGCGATTGGTTTACGAATGATGGGGAACAAAAGGGGACTGTGATGCCTGTGAGATTGGTTGCGGGAGAGAGGGGGAAGTTGTGAGGGGGCGTGAGGAACGGCGGTGCGAAAGGGAGGCAAGCGCGACGTCAATGGAGGTAAGAGGGAGGTACGAAAATGGGATAGCGAGGACGTACGCGCCGGAACGGTGAGGCAAGAAGGCGATGGAGAGGCGGAGTGATGGTGACGCGAAACTGTGTGAGGAAATAGACGGGTGTTGTGCGGTTAGGAGAGCAGCGGCGGCGGGGGGCGGCGGTGGCGGATGCCGCGCGCGGTAATTGTGTTTCGCCAATCAAACGTCCCCCGACGCCGCTTCCGTTGAGTGAAGAGCGACGAACGCGGTCGGCTTGGAGGCAGCCGCGACGCGGTAGCACGCAAAACGCCTCTCGCCCCCCCCCCCCCCTTCGCGCTCCTTGCTGTTTATTTGCTGATGCTTACGACGCATTTGTAAACCGGCGCGCTATCGCATTCATTTCTTTTTCATTGATGTTTGGAACGTTTTTATTTTATTAATACTATTACGTAAATTATGTATCAATATGTGTGTTAGAGGATGAAAATACACATTGTTTGCTTTTGATTTAAGTAACTTACACCGAGTCGTACAAGTTGGGAAGATGGATTAACATTCGCAAATCATTGAAGGATTCACATTTGCAGTGTTTTCATTTAATTGCATAAGGCTGTATGGAGGCGGATGGTTTCATTCTTCGAACTGTAATCTCAATATTATCTGCAGTGGTTTCAACGTTATCTCGCGTTTTGCATAATTGAAAACACAGATCATACAGTTGAGCAATTTAATGGGATGAAAATTACTTCAGTTCATCGAAATAGTTTTGACATATTTCTAGTGCAAAACTCTGTTTCGTGAACGAAACCCATGAAAAAATATGTAGTTAAATTTCTCAACAATGCTTTCTATTACCATTTACTACAGTTTTAATGTTTTGTATGCGTTCTTCAGGAATACACTAATTCTATTTGAGCGCAGTGCTGGTCTATGGCCTCTTGTGTTGATTCTCATTATTTTCGATCCACAAAAACCCCGTTTGGGGTCCAAGTCACTGGTATGATGAATATCCTGGAACAAAAGAACGCAGAGGAAAGGCAATTTATCTCCTTTCAAGCAATAAATAAAAGAAAGTTTAAAGACATTCCAAACAAGCCTCGGTTTCCAGTTTAAAAGAGTTAAAGCTGGCCAAATATTCGGTAGTTCCCATTTTGTGTTTATGGTATTCAATGACCTGGCGGAGTGCAACGGTTTTTTCAAGTGACTTTTCCAGTGTAGCACCTAACCTACGCAAGAGGACTAAATAGTACAGGACTTCTACAACTGAGAAGAATGTAATAATTCGCGATCTTCTCCACAGATGAGATTTCGAAACACAGAATTCCAGTCACTCCTAACAAGAAACCGAAACCTTCATCACGAAGTTCATCTTCTAAATTCGAAAAAATTAAATTTGTTTTCGAAAACATCTACAGTTCTATTGATCTATGATATGCAATTTGTTAGTTTTGAAAATATCTCAATTACGAACTGATCACAAGTACTTTGTTCTGTGCGTAATACAAACGCTACACAGACGTAAGAAATTGAAGGGACTACTTGGGAACTCCAAAACCCCTCATTTCGAAGTACGTCTCTGCCTGTAGGCCATCCAGCGGGATAGCTCAGCGATTTGCAACCCCTCGGTGGAAAAAAAATTGTCTGAATGCGTCGCACCCCTCCGGCAGCCCTTGCTGCAGGCGTCGCTTGCCCCCCCTCCCCCTGTGCGAGGGTGGGGCGAGTGGCGGGGCGGGGGCGGGGGCCGGATCGGCCGGCGCGGCGTCGCGCCGCAGCTGCGAGGTACAATTCTTTCTCCTCCGGAGGCGCCTAATTGCAGCGATCGATAGCCCTCTCGACTCTCGCGCGCGCGGCAGCGCTCTGCGTGGGCGGCGCGGGCGGTTTTTTCGGCAGCTCATCCCGCGAGTGGCGGCGCGGGCGGGGGCGTGGGCGCAGCCGATGGCGGAGGCGGACGAGAGCCGCGCGCAGGTGAGTGGCGAATTCTCGACACGCGCTACATCCGCCAGAAAATTATCGACAGCGACGCCCATAAATCACGGTAACCACGTAACAATCGTGGCGGGGCGGGGCGGGGCGGGCGCGGAGACACCTGCGGAGGGGGCGTGGTTGAGGGCGTGTTGGGGTGGGGAGGTTGGAATGCCAGCCAGCCAGGCCACGGAGGCTGGGACGCACAGCCCGGCCGAGGGAATCATGAAGATCAGGGTAGGCCGAGAGAGCGAGGAGGGTGTGACGATGAGATGGAGGAAATTGAGGCCTGATGAAGGAAAAATGCAGAGGGCGAGCGCGAGAAAGAAGAGGACGGCAAAACGTGAAGAGAATAAATAGCGGAAGGTGTGTGTGTGTATATAACGAGATTAGGGCCAAGCACGTGCGAGAGATGGGGTTGAGGTGAGAATCTAAAGAATGACGAGGAAGAAAATAACGAAAAGAAGATGTGAACTCGTGTAATAGAGGATTTGTCATCCAGAACGAACGGGGCGGCGACCGAGCGAATGGTGGGCTGAGTAGGCTGCGCGGAAAGTGGAGCAGAGGACGGAAAGCGCGGAAAGCGGGCGCAGCGAGCGGCGCTGGTGGCGGCGGTGACGTGGGAGAGATGGGCCGTCGCTGACGAGCCCGCAGCCGCGCCGTAATGATCGCGGTGGCGATGCGGGAGGCGACATTTGTCCTCGCGCGTTTGATCGGCGGAAAGAAGCGGGCAGCGGGGCGGGGCGGGGCGGGCGGGGGGGGGAACCGGGACGGGACGGGCAGTCCTCCGTCTCCCTCGCCGCCGCCACCGCAGTCGTCATCGCTGCCGCCGCCTCCGACCGCCCGCCGCGTCGTCCACCCCGTCCCCGGGCCGGGAACCCCCGCCCCCCCCGCCCCCCCCCCGCGCCCGCCCCGCCGCCGTGCGCCTGTCTCGGAACCGCAGGCGAATTAGCGTCCAGCCGAGACCCGGCCTGCGGCAGCGGCGGCGGCGACTCCCTCCCCAGCCCCACGCACACTCACGCACACGCAGGCGTCTCTCTCTCCCGCTTCTCCCGCGCGCGGCCCCGCACAAAGATGGTTCCTTCGGCTTCCGCCCCGGGGAAAAAGGGTTCCCTCCCGCCGCCCCCCACGCCCCCGCCCCGCCCCGGGCGCGGCGCGACGAGGCGCTGCCTGCGGTGACTCAGAAACCGCGCGCGACGAATGTGCAACGAGGGAAGCTCGTCGCGCAAATATGACGCTGAAGCGCTTCCAAACCCAGGGCGACATCTTGGGCGGCGCCAAATTGGCTCGTTCACTTTGCACTGATGTGTACTAATGTCGAACCGAGTGCCAATGCGAGGAAGAACAATAATTAATCCCCCGGCGACATCAAAGGCATCGACGCTCGTTTCGAGTCGCAGGCGCCATCTTCACACCGTGGCGGTGGCGGTGGAGGCGGGCGAGGGCACCGAAGGCCTCCAGGCCCCGCGCGAGCACCGCCGCCTCCGCCGCCGCCTCCGCCGCCGCCTCCGCCGCCGCCGCCGCCTGAAATAACGCGCAGGGCGTCGCGGGTCGTCGCCGAGATCCAGCGCCGCTTCAGCCGCACGCAGCTGTGGCCGCACTTATTGCACGCTCTGTGACTGCTGTGGCGTCATGGAAGTGGTGCGCTTCTTTTGTAAGGGTGTTCTGTGATCCAACATAGAGCCGGGAAAATTCGATGGTATTTTCTACACGAACGAATGAAATGCAAATGAAAGATCTAGTACTTTGGATTAAGTAGTTAAGTTACCCGTTTATTTTGTACGGGTGTTCTGTGATCCAACATAGAGCCGGGAAAATTCGATGGTATTTTCTACACGAACGAATGAAATGCAAATGAAAGATCTAGTACTTTGGATTAAGTAGTTAAGTTACCCGTTTATTTTGTACGGGTGTTCTGTGATCCAACATAGAGCCGGGAAAATTCGATGGTATTTTCTACACGAACGAATGAAAAGCAAATGAAAGATCTAGTACTCTGGATTAAGTAGTTAAGTTACCCGTTTATTTTGTATGGGTGTTCTGTGATCCAAAATAGAGGGGAGAAAATTCGATGGTATTTTCTACACGAAGGAATGAAATGCAAATGAAAGATCTAGTACTTTGGATTAAGTAGTGAAGTTATCCGTTTATTTTTTATGGGTGTTCTGTGATCCAAAATAGAGGGGAGAAAATTCGATGGGATTTTCTACAAGAAGGAATGAAATGCAAATGAACATCTAGAACTTTGGATTAAGTAGTTAAGTTACCCGTTTATTTTGTACGGGTGTTCTGTGATCCAACATAGAGCCGGGAAAATTCGATGGTATTTTCTACACGAACGAATGAAATGCAAATGAAAGATCTACTACTTTGGATTAAGTAGTTAAGTTACCCGTTTATTTTTTTGTACGGGTATTCTGTGATCCAAAATAAGGGGAGAAAATTCGATGGATTTTCTACAGAACGAATGAAAAGCAAATGAAAGATCTAGTACTCTGGATTAAGTAGTTAAGTTCAGGTTTGAAGATGAGACTGACTACCCTTTCCTAATAGCAAAGTAACAATGCAATAAACGAATGGAGGAAAAATAGTTTTCCATTATTCGTCCGAAAAAGTCTTTAAAGGCAGAAAAACATGAGACGTGGTCGTTTTTCAGTTTCGTGATGGTACCTGTCAAACAGCAGATATATCTCTTCTCAATTGCGAGGAATAGCTTTCGAGATCATTGTAGTTTCAGGGACTCGGAACGATTACCACTGTAGAAAATCTCAGAACCTTCCTTAATCTACATGCACGTGTCGCTTTTGGAAGAAGGCGGATAAGATTTTCAAGAAATACTTATTCTTTCCAATAGGAAAATAGTAGAAGTCCTCTTACCCTTATAATTTCCTTACAACAGAAAAAATATTTATTTTTTTGTTAAAATAAGAGATGACATGGATTATCACGTTCAGACACAAATTTTTGTGTTGATGTTTTCTTGATCTATGCATCAAATAACAAACATTTGGAATGACATATTCAAAATGAAAACATCTAAAGAAAATAAGGTATGAAATAAGTGTAGAACTATTGTTGGCGCTAAATTCTCACTTTCAATGATTTTTTTAATTTTAAAATCTTTTTTCTTTCGAGTTCCTAGGCCTAAAAAACATATCGGTCCCCAGACGCTTCTTCAACATTTTTTGATCTTGCCATTTTGTAACGATAGTTATAACACGGCCACTTAGTCATTTCGGTTCACGAGAATCTCAATCGTGGCGCTGTGCAGAAGACTGCTTGAAATACTTTAGAAATCTCTTACAGATGAATGTTATGAAAGCTTATTTGTTTGAGCACCATAAAAATGAATTTCATTACATGGAGATGCTATTCTTTGTTTTTGATAATATACAATATTCTTCTGTTACCCGCAATAAAAATATATAATATATATATATATATATACACACACACACACAAATCCCTCAACTCTCAGAAAAATGTTGGTAAGCGGACGATTTGAATTGATTGCGAAGCCGTACTACGTTTACAGAAGATCTCACTACTGTGCATGAAATTAAAAAGAATACGGGACCAAAACATTCCTTCTAAGCAAACGAGAGTGAGTAGGCTGGCAAACGGTGTGTTTTGTAATCCTTTCACAAGCCTATGCTCCAGACTTGCATGAATGAGACGCGATAGACGCTCGACAACCGCCCCCTCCCCGTCCCCATCATTTGCATCTCCTACGTGCGTCTCGATTCGCAACTTATACATAGCATGCCAGTCAATTCGGAATCCAGAAAACGATTTGCAAGCGCTTTCAGCACGAGAGCACGGCCTTTCCCTCCGAAAACCGTTGGGCGTGGAGTACTCGTATTTGCGTCTTGCGTCGGCTGCCAACAGTGCATTCGCCAGATGTCCGCGCGCCGTGGGACGAAACGAGAGGAGAGAGAGGGCGGGGCCGCCACAAAATATCTGCTGGGGAAAACATTAAGTCGGCGCTCGGCATCTGAGGAGGCAGCGTCCTCCCGAAAGCGGTACGAACGGCGTCCAAGGGCTCATTATCTGCGCAGATTAAAGCGCGCCGCATTAATCAGAAACATAAAAAGGCGCTTCCATCTCGACGAAAATCTCGACGCCATTAGGCAGGCGCTCTGGCGGGCAGTGAGCGCCGGCGGCGGCGGCGTCGGACGGACGAGGACGGAGAGGAGGACGGGCGCGGGCGACGGCCAGGACGGGGAGGCGCGCTCGCCGCGTCACGTGCTCGGCCGTCGTGCTACATAAACAGTTGCCAAGCACGCGGCCACGTGCTGCCCGCGGTCGGCGGGCCGGCCGGCCGGTCGGCCGGTCGGCTGGCCGGCGCGCCGCCGCGTGCGTAGCGTCTCCCGGCCCGGCGCCGCCGCTCTGCTCTGCGCTGCGCTCAGCCCGCACCCGGCCTCGCGGGCGGCCACCGCCGCCGCCGCCGCCGCCGGCCCGGCCCTGGCCCCGGGCGGCCCGGCCGCCCCGCCCCGCCCCGCCCGCTCGCTCCCATCCCCAGCTCCGGCCGCGCCGCGCCGCACCCTCCCGAAGCTGCTCGTCTCCTTTGTCATTCCGACATTTTTTCCCCTTCAATAAAACGAATTGAGACCTAGTCTCCAACTTCCCATTTTATGTGTGTTACAGAATACGGCCGTCTACGAGGACGAAGTCTCGTGACCGTCACATCAATGCTTGGTGCCGCACCGATTCACGAAACCTACCTAACACAAAGAAACTGCTGTGCCCCTGCAAGTCTGGCCACCCGCTGCACACGGTATTCTTTTTTTTTGAAGATGGACGTTTTAGTTCCAAGTCGGCCGAGTGAAGCGCCACATTCAATAACACAGCGATCTCTCGTGGCAAAAGCGCTTACTAGTATTGCAGTTGTTAGTTGTAGATTCTACCGCACCGGGCGTTGCAGTAGCTAAGAACTCTTTATTGGCGGGTGACCTTTGATAGCCCGTCTGGTCAGTGGGCGTTGTGCCAGACGGATTGCGGCAACGTCGCATCTTTATCTTGTGTTTGTATGCTTGCATATGTAACAATTATCAGTGAACCTGACATTAAGTCTGACATGAATGAAATCTTATACAACATCCGGGATTGAGAGAAAATCTCTATAATATTAGAGATTGGCTTAGTTTGACGATAGAATGCGAGACATGCCGATACTCCACTTCCTAATATTATTTGAATTCTTGGGTGGGACCCATCGCTCCCAAGTAAGGATGGAATCTGGAAAAAAAAAAAGTGAATGGCCTTTATACACTGTCCAAAAACGGACCACTGCAACGTTCCTTGGCCCGCCCGGAGGCGGCTCACAGCCGTGGAGCGAGCTCCAAGAAATGCAGACTGCATTCCTGCTCGGTGCGGGCCTGCCCGTCGCCTCGGGCGGCGCGGCGCGGCGCGGTGTGGCGTGGCTTGGCGTGGCGAGGCGCGGCGCGGCGCGACGCGACGCGACGGGCGTGAGGCTGGGGAGGGAAATGCGGGCGCATGCACCCCAACCCTACGGCCGTCCCCGCTCCGCCCCGCCCCGCCCCGCCCTCGGGTGTTTTCTCTTTTTCCTGGTAGTCGCTTGCTGTCCGTCAAATTCCCATCAGTTCACCTCAGCAACATCCGCGTTATAGGCATTGGTTCTATTCGATTTTTAATCGCGTGTGGGACATGAGAAAGGACAAAAGGACGGAGTTGGATATGTCTACTATTCTAACATGGAATGATTCATTCATTCTTAATTTCAAGTGCGTAAGAATAATTTTAATTCGCCGTTACGCAGATGTGACCATTATCTTCACACAATTTTACGCTACTAGCACAAGTCACAAAGTTCCAGGTGGAAATAAAATATCCACTAGAATACTTTTATCGAATGTCTGAAAATACAAGTTTCCGAAGCAAAGTTACACGTTATGATACTAGTTCAATGTTATAACTTAAGAAATTGTCCATTCATATTGCACGTAGTATAATGTTAATTTACATTTTTCGTGACTCTTTTTTCTCCTGATATATGTCGAATGTTATAGTGAAATTAAATGATTTCTAGATTTGATTGTGAAAGACGATCAAACTTAAAAACTTGTGGAGCTAAAACAGCACGTACTTTCTCGCCCGTATTTTCACGCAAAATTACGTGAAAAATACTCAAATTTTCGAAAAATTATACACACCTTATTTTAAAATCTATCTTTATAGGAATATATTTCATTAAAGGAAAACTGTCTTTAATATTTTTGTTGTAGGAAGATTCCGAAAATTTTTTGAACTTTTGCCATTATCGAAAAAAGTTTTTTTCAATGAACTTGAGGCCTGTACCATTCTCTCAAACGCCCTTCACACTATCAACAACAACAACAACAACAACAACAACAAAATTAATCCACAACGACGGAGCCATTGTTTTTGAAAAATTGGAAAATGTCCCAGGAGCTTCATGTAAAGAACCCCCAGAATTAAAATTTCTGTTTCAAATTCAGGAGGCCGCGACATCAGCCAGATCGACTCAGGAAAATCAATTTTGGAGAAAATCGGCAGAACGGTTTAGCCGCTGGTGTCATTCACAGGCAGACGGACGGACAGACAGACAGACGGACGTACGAACGGACAGACGTTTTACCATCATTCGATTTTTCGATATCAAGGAGCCATAAATCATGGATTCAGGCTACACCACGTGCTATAGTACTATTTTTTCCACTGAATTTAGCTACTGGATTTATCCACTTTTTCTGCCGAAAAATCACCGTGTTTTTGCGCAGCATTAAATAACTTTTTTTCTACTCCGTAGCGAGAAATTAAAAGCAACAATCATGAACAAAATTTTGAATTCCGCAATTTTAATTTTTTTTTAAGAAATTGCCGAGAAATTATTAATTATTTTACATACAATCTAAAGTGGCATTTAAAAAATAAAACATAAAATTGATTTCTATGGATCGTAATATGAAAACACTATAATTCTCCTATTAAATAAATACAAATCAATAAAATAAACAAATTTACGAAGTTTCGAAAGCATTGCAATGAAATGACTGCTGCTTTAGATTTTGAATGTCAAGCCTAAATGGATAAAAATTGAAAATACCTTTAAATCCTTTATTAAGACGTAGACAAATTCTTTTGATAAAAATTAAAATATATTATACTTTGTTTAACAATTGTTTTTTTACAAGGTCACATATTCGCATATTTAAAATTCACTTGCAGTGCCCTTGAAGAAAAAATTAAATCGTATTTGCAATGTCAGAAGCGAGCGTTCATCTTTCATGCTCTGTCCTCCTGCAGGGATAATCAGAATTCAAAGTTCCAAAAGAACGTTGTTGCTGAGATTTCTTTGTGAGCTACTTGATATGGCAACCAATCGGTCGATTGCAACGCGTTTTCAACCGAAGCAATGGCGGATCCAGAAAGTACTTCGGGGGAGAGGGATAACATGAACAAGAGCTTCTTTAATGAGATGATTTTTTAAAACAGATTTTGATTAAGGCAAAACAGCTTTATCTTCAATTTGTAGTTTTCAAACGTTAAGTTTTTGCAATTTTTCAAAAACGGGAATTATCTAAAAAGAGAACTGCGTCTTTCTTTTAATCGTTTCTTATTCTATTCATGGAAAACATTCCAAGTAAAAATATGAAGCGGTTTACAAGAATTTTTTTATAAATTGCAAACTTTTTATGCGCATTTACGTCAAAATTTTTTTTTTTTTTTCAAAATATTGCAGGTGGCAATTTTTAAAGAGCTGCTTTTTTAAACAGATCTTGTTTAAAGCAAAAATCCATATTTTCAGTTTCAAATTCAATTTAAAAAGAAATATATTTTTTATATGTTAATGGAGTTTTCGAAAATACAAAGATTCCCCAATGAGATTACCGCCCCTTTCTTACCGTCCTTTGATACTTACGAGGTGAAAATTTAAAGTATTAGTGCCGTTTTTGAGAAACGAATTGTTAAAAAATAAAAATTGCCTACATTTCATGAAAAATTACGTGATAACTATACACAAATTCTCGAACAATTTTACATGACTCAGTTTGAAAATCTGTATTTAAAGTACAGATAATATTGCGAAGAAATAGTCTCTATCTTCAATATTTTAGTTGTAAGAAGGGAAAAAACCTTTTTACTATTTTCGAACAATCAGTGATTTAAACAAAACTTACCCCTGTGTCATAATTTGAAGCGTCCTTTACGCTATCCGAGAACAAAGTTTAATAAAAAAAATTGGCGCCATTTGTTTGAACATTTTAAAAATGTTCCAGGGGATTCGTGTAAAGTAGCCCCAAAATAAAAATATCGGTTTCAAATTGTCTATGTCGCTTTACGAATGCAAACGAAACTACGATATTATTACGCATTGTCCAGCTTATGCCTATCTGCGTATATATTCCCGCCATGAATAAAGTTTAATGTACCATTTTATTGAACATAGAGACTTTGTAACATTAACGTGAAGTAAATAAAGGTGCCTTATCTTATCTCTCCCATCCATGTCACCGCCCAACAATGGGATTCTGAGAATAACTTCTCAAATATCCTTCGCTGCATTGTATAGCAGAGCCGTGTACGGTAGTAATATCAAATTATCGTAATAAGTTTTTGTACAAAATGATGATACTCCATTTTTTCAATTTTTTCTTTCATATTGTTTATTTATTTATTTAACGTAAAAGCAGTTAAAAACAGTGTATGACATGCAATGGGGAGAAGTTAAATCGGTGTATATTTCCAAATTTCCGTGATCCCTACCCTAAGCCGAATTTTGAATCCAGAAAGAAAATGAGCGTTTTTTTGCAAGGATTGGAAACAAAATATTCGCTCCAATGTAATAAAATCTACTTTCAAGGGTAAATCAGCAATTAATTTGGGCTCTTATCTCCCATGTTCTTTGTCAAGGAATAATACTTCCTGCAACGATATCATGGAGAACGATAGTTTAAATACATATATTTCCTGCTGAGTTCTAGAACAAGTGCACAGATAATGAGGATACATTTATTAGAAGGGAACGGATTTTCATGTAAATACATATTTTTACAGGGACAAGATACTGCAAACACTAATATGTTTTACAGTTAACATGATATTTGGAACTAATTGAAACCATTTTTATTTTACATATTTTAACATATTTGGGAATAATTACTAGTTTTTACATATTTTATCTATAGCTACTATTTCGTTGCATTTTAATATATTTATAGGTCGAAAAAAAAACATTTCACTTCTGATGTTTGAAATATATGTTACTTAATATGTGTTACATAAAATACTTAATATGCAATGCACTTGCATTAACGCCGGACAATCGCTATTAATTGCCAAACTTATCTCCCCCGCCCCACTGCTTCTTGGAAACAGCGTAGTCGGGATCAACGATGAGCGGATGTAGTATGTGAAGCAGAAGAACTTCAACCACGTGCTTACTCGTGTTTCATAGACCCCATGCGTAAAAGAATCAGATCATTGTCTTATCCCTTTTCTGGAGTTGGGGTGGGAGTATGCTCCCTTTACCCCCCCTCTCTTCTATATCAGGCTACACGATACTATTCACTTGCGCTCCGGCTCCTCGTAAACAACATTGTATATAATACGAAAGTATTATGTTTCGGAAGAAACTAGCGAATAATTGCTTCTGTAGATGTAAAATTCAGACTCTCTGAATCCTTGTAAAGTTCTGATCGGCAACGTACTTTGCTCGGAAAACGCTTGAAGAATGGAATTGTAAGCATTATAATGAATATTTATTTCATATATTTCCTATTTTTTCTTACATATTTTTGAAAAAATAAGTACATATATACATATTTTTCTTTTTATATTACAATAAAGTCCGTTCCCTATATTACATTTACATTATTACATTTAAATTTTATATTTTTAAGAAGAAAAACCAATTGGACCAATTTCGGATTGTTTGAAACAATCATCAATACATTGAGAATACAAATTTTAGAATAGAGTAAAAATCGAATTAATATTGGGATTATTAATAGTAAATCATAATTAAAATAACATTAATTGTTTTTCATATCCGTTCGATTCATTCCTGTTCTCCGAGAATTTTTCTCGTAACTATAAATCTTAAAGAATATAAATTAGAATGGTCTCTAGGCCCTGAATGAAACGCTTAAAACAATAAATATTCCAAATTAATCACGTCGATATTACACTCTTCGAGCAAAAGAGAAAATACATACTGCATCGAGCGCCTCTGACCGGGAGGTCCTAGGTTCGAGTCCTGACGGTGGCAGGAGTTTCGACACTAGCTTTTCAGCTATGTCGAATTCAGTCGCTCTCTGGAGGACAATTCTAGCAGCCGGCTGCTCTGATCGGTAGTTTTCCGTGGTTTCTCCGATAAACACAAGGCGAATGCCGGAGCAGTACCCTAACAAACGGGCCACGACCGCGCGCGATCTTTCCTTCCTCTTCCTTGTCCTATCCTCTCCCCTTACACATACATACTTACACTAACATGCACTACACTACCACATATTCCGGGAGACAGGTCGGGAGCTTAGAGCTTGTCCCGGCTGGGGCGGTGCCCCGCTGGTGGGAGAGTCCTGGTTAGGGGGAAACCTCACTAGCCGACGGATCTCACCATCCAGCGGGGGAAGATCACCGCCATCTCCCGAGAAAAAACATGCACTACACTAACGGGACTAATTACCAAAGCAGTTGACGTGTCCGGAAACACGAAAAAATCAATCAATGAAACTGCATCTCAATATTTGTAGCGCTTACATAATATGATTTACTGCAACTAAATACTGATATAAGTTTTCGGACCTAATGTTCTAGGATTTACTAAAATCAGTTTTATGGGGCTTGGTAGAAGCAAAATATTTTAACACGTGATTGTTTGTCATCGTTTCGGAAAATGCATTTCAATCATCAGGGACTACGTTGACAACAACCATTTGTTAAATTTTTACCTATACTTCGGTTTTTATAACATGGCGCATGAGGGCCTGTCTTCATGATGGAATGTGAAATATGTTAGCGTCTTTCTCGGTCGTGCCGCTAGATGTTGCATGATCGCGACGTATCAAGCAGTGCTGCAGAAATTTATGAATATTTGCAATTTCGAAAAATCAGGGATTTCTTCGAAAATTAGACTTGCACCATTGTCTTAAGCGTCCTTTATGCTATCCAAAATTTAATCAACAAATTTGAAACGTCTTTTTTTTTAGAAAAAATGTTTAAAGAACAGATTTCACTCAAGAAATAAATCTCTGTTTTCAATATTCTAGGAAGACGCTTAAAAAAAATTGCACTTTTTTAAATTTCGAAAAATCGGGAATATCAACGAATTGTTGGGTTTAGTTAGTGTTTAATACAACCACTTGATGTTAAACACATGAAATAATAAAGTGAAACTCTTTTAATGTTTGCATCCTTTGATTTATTTCATAAAGTCACACCTTATTAACAATGCCTGCAATTAAATAATTAAGGTAAAACATTAATTGGCAATTTCATGAAATCTCAGACTACTGGACCGCGACTTTTAAAAATACGATTTTCTCGAGATCTATTTTTTTTTTCAATTTTTTACTATTTTTTTCCATCAGTCCCGCCATCGGGCCTCTTGATTTTGCGGTCTGCTCAACTCTAGCGCCGCCGTCACTGTACGTTCGGAGCAGTCGTTCCGGAGCCCCGCCCATTTCATGAAAACACAGGAGCGGGGAAAAAAAATCAAACGAGGCAGAAAAGAAAGAAAGGAAGATAAAAGGTAATCAAACGCTGCATATTTTTCTCTCGCTCTCTCCTCGTTTCCCTAATCGAGAAACTCTTCACGAGACTCGGCTCACGGAAATCCCGGAATCGAGATCGCCCTCGGGAAAGAGGCGACTCCATATTCTCGGTCAGGAACCTTTGCTGCAAACTCTTATACTATGTCCATGTCTGACTGTAGAAACTTTCCTATTTGATGTCGTTCGGGGTCTGTCTTCTCTGATGTCAGCATACGGATCGCATTATATTGTTATGCTCATGGTCGCTTTCCCGTCTTCTTCTTCTTCTTCTTCTTCTTCTTCTTCTTCTTCTTCTTCTTCTTCTTCTTCTTCTTCTTCTTATTATTATTATTATTATTATTATTATTAATTGATTTGATTTTTTCGTGTTTCCGGGCACGTCAACTGATTTGGTCATTAGTCCGTTAGTGTAGTGCATGTTTTTTCTCGGGATATGCGCGGTGATCTTTCCCCGCTGGATGGCGAGATCCGGCACCGACCTACCGTCGGCTAGTGGGGTTTCCTAAACAGGACTCTCCCCAGCGGGCACCGCCCCAGGCGGGACAAGATCTGAGCTCCCGACTGGTCTTCCGGAATCTGTGGTATTGTAGTGCATGTGACAGTGTGTAAGTGTGTGTGTGTGTGTGTGTGTGTGGTGTGTAAGAGGAGAGGAGAGGACAAGGAAGAGGAAGGACAGATCGCGCGCGGTCCGGTTGGTAGGGTACTGCTCCGGCATTCGCCTGGTGTTGATCGGAGAAACCACGGAAAACTACCGATCAAAGCAGCCGGCCGCTAGAATTCTCTTCCAGACAGCGACTGAATTCGACCTAGCTGAAAAGCTAGTGTCGAAAATCCTGCCGCCGTGGGAGTGTAACCTAGGACCTCCCGGTCAGAGGCGCTGCAGCGACATCAGTTGATGCACTGAGCTACCGCTCCCGACCCCCGGAGCTTGTAGGCCTCTCAGCCCACTACGCGGCGTCACCCGGACAGCGAAGATGCTATTCCATTATAAATACCCACATACGGAGACCGCCCCAGGACCCCGCACTGGTTAATCCGACCGTGGAGCCACGCTCCCACTTACCTTCGCTTACATCGATTTGTCATCGCGTATGCTTTAACCCTGTGGCTTCCAGGTAGCAACGCCGAGAAAATCACCAGCCACGTGGCACACACGTGGATAAATTTCTCGGATTGATTTACAACGCAAGAAAATGTGTGATGCAATTACGACTCATAATAGTTATACTAATTAACCAAATGAGAAAACTCTTCTTCTTCTTCTTCTTCTTCTTCTTCTTCTTCTTCTTCTTCTTCTTCTTCTTATTATTATTATTATTATATTATTATTATTATTATTATTATTATTATTATTATTATTATTATTATTATTATTATTATTAATATTCACGATTATTCCCATTTAAAGAGAGCGTTTGAACTTGAATTCCTTTATGACGATTGTTTCTGTTTTCTCTGGGCCCATATTTTCTTCATGTGCTCACTGTGTTGTTTCTTCCGCTCTGCTGTCCATTTACATCCTGGCCTCTTCTTGCTTTCGGTGTCAAATGTATGTTTTTTGATGGTGTTCCTGAATTATTTTCTATTTTCTGCTTGTCTGAGATCCTCCTCGACTTCTTTAATCCATTTTGTTTATTATTATTATTATTATTATTATTATTATTATTATTATTATTATTATTATTATTATAGTCTATAAAGATCCCATCGGGTGAAAAACTTGGTTGGTTCCCCTAGTTTAAACCAACAAATTGGTTTTCAAATCCTGACACGATCCAACATACAATAGGTCAACATCCACTACAAACACATCACAGATAATACTATATGAATAGGATTATTTACAAGGTAAACTTCACTTGTATTACATGCAACTAAATAGTTTAAATAGTGAAATGTTTTGGCTCAATCCAAACAGGCTACAACTGGTACGAACTGCCGCCGCAGAGAAAGATCCAAGGCGCTGGCACGGTCATGCCCCCACCCCCAGCCAATAATTTTAGTTATTTTATTGAATTTATTGAAAATAATTATAATTATGGATTATTCTATATACAGATCTCATCACATCAAAATCAATGTTGGCGTTATGCATTCACTCGTACGTGTTTTATTTAAAGCTAGCATTAATTATTATATTATTATTATTATTATTATTTCCAAAATATGACAAAAACTGAAATTGACTCCCTTCCCTGAAATACTTTCTGGATCCGCTTCTCCTATGTATTCGTAAATAGAATTGCCCGCTGATTTATAAAATAAAGGACTAGTGGGAACGAGAGGAAGTGGTGGACTTTGTTAATATGTATGTCAACCCTTTCTTCCCGCTCTCACTTGCCCTTTGTTTTACAAAAAATGACATGCGCTAGCTTCATCAGACGCATTAGTTGTACTCACTTAATCACGTTATTTATTTATTTTTCATTTTTAATTTATTTTTAATGAGAAAACGAGTCCTCGATTAAGTCGGGGCCTGGAGCACATTGCTCCTGCTGCCCCCCCCCCCTTTCTGGGCGGCATTGCACATTATTGTATATAAAAGAAAACTCAGAATATTAATTTTTGAGTTAACATGTTTTTAATATTCCAGAATGTATTGTCAAAAGTTTCGGTTTGCAATATCGATAAACAGTCCTACACTTTCAACGATTTTCGTAACGCAAATCGTAAATATTTTATCCTTAAACGTTTCAATTTCTCACTTGATAAATATTAATCAACTGAAACTTCGACACTCCAAAATCGTGCCTTCTTAATCGGGAAGAATGAGAAAATGTGTACTACACCATCTATTCATTCTCGGATCAATAACTCGCACAGGTAATCTTCAACCGGGTATTTGATTCCTTTCACGTCAAATCTCAGAGGATATGCGTTCTTCAGTCTGGCTGTGACGGCTGCGTGACTCGTCATTTTTTGAGCCAAATTTAGATATGACGTTCCCAGAAATTTACGCACCATGACTTTCTTGCTTCTGATGAAAAATACGTTTTTTTCGCCATAAATGATTTTCGTACATAAACGTTCTCGGATAATACATGTACTTTATCACCTTGAACCGCACATTTTTTTGATTCACACACTACCTTTTTACATGTTTTCAATATACAGTGAAAACATTTTGCTCTATATGATTCTTGCGTGGTCCAGACGGTGTCAATAAACCGAACACATGTCACATTCTTCTGAATTAAATGCGCATGCGTCCGTCTAATGGTGTATCACATTTATTTCTTCTATACTCCATTACTTGAAATGGGTATCCTCACAAGGAATTTGGAGTAAACAAAAACCTCTTGCAGTCGATGGCTCTGATAGGCCTACTTAATCTAGAAATTAAATGTTAAGAAAAAGTTATCCACATTCTACGGACGATCGCAACCCGTAATGGTAGTATGTGACGTCATTGAAAGTTTTCTGATGCAATCCTTCAGTACGCGGAACTGAACGCAGTTTACTCTATCTAAAATAGTTCCACGTACTATAGAGTTTTTTACATTTATTTCTTCAATATTCGTTGACAAATCAAAGATTTAAGAAAATCAATTTAATTAATGCTACTTAAAATTAAAAATTAATATTTAGGTTGCCAAGAACTTAAAGAGAGGGAAAGCGTGAGCGGATGGATACACAGGACCCCTGATCTCGAGTCACGTTTCGTCCTCATTCTTCCCCCATGCTACCAGACAAGAAGACGTGTTTTATACCTGCCTCCTGGCGAATATATCGGTGAAAATGGGGTTCTAGGTGCTCCCACGCGTCCGCACACGCAAGTGTGCTAACAGAAGTTAAGCATAATGGCGTAAGTACATTTTTTGCGCAGAAATGCCAGTGATACATGTTGTAGTAAAGTGTAATTATGTTCTTCCGTATGGTGCGCTATTAAGACCTCCGTATGTTTTCGTGCTAATAAGGCCCTTTGCTCTCCGTGTTTGAAGGAATGTAGTCGAGATATCAGTTAGCGTCGTGTGCGATTTGTAATTGTCGAGTTAAATGAAGTTAGTAGTGGACATAGTGTGGTTTGTTTATAATAGGATTAAGTAGGTTACATGTACCGTTACGAATTTTCATGTGGTAAAGTTAAGCGACTTTCCTGTCTTCAATATAGAAAATATAATTTTAAAATATTCTAAATATATCCACTCTAAGTACATTACGTACTAACATAAGGATGGCATTTGACGCGTCAATAGAAGGGCACATTGTGAAGAAATGCGCCATTACAGTTTCTGGAAGCTTTGTCAACAAGGGTTGAATGTAAACTGGCACCGTTACTATATGTCATGTATGCACGGGATCATTGGTTGTCCCGGAAATAATTGTAGTTATCCTTTGTTTTCAATGTTGATAATATGATTGATCTAATTTGGAAATGGCCTTCCAAACGCTTGCTTTTAATTATTACATTTTATTTATATTGTTGAAAGTAACTGCCGCACGCTTAGGAGAAGGCTCGATGCCTATGATCCCTTAGAAAAAGTAGCTGGACGGGTACCAAGTTATCTCTCCATACACTTGTAAAAATTGATTTCTAACAACGGGAAAGTGGCAAGGGTCAATTCGTATCAAAACATGCCGTATATCAAGAATCTTTCTGGACCCCATGATTTAAGCACGTGATTGCATGAAATGCCCGAGCTGAAGTAAATTATGAGAACATCTTGGCCTCCAAACATCAATTGTTATTGATTTCTGTGTAGTTACTAACACATGGATTTTTGACTTGTGAATAGTGAATGTTATAAGTAAATTTTTTTACTGTTGCCATTTTGCCTTTTTTAAATTATGTTTATAAAAAAGTAGTTTTTAAATGACGGCTTCATCTGAGAGATGTTTCATAATGGAGGGTTTTTATTCAGTACATTTTCGAAGTTTAAAAAAAAGTAGAAGCAAATTGAAAGTTTGTGAAATTGAATGTATTTAGATGTATAGTAGGAATAGGAAACTAATAGGGATTTTCTTTGGAAGAGAGAGAGGGCCATGTGGTAAATTTGTCACTAAGGGGTGGGTGGTATTATAATTATTTGTACCCTTGTTATAATTTCAATCTAATATCTTTATTTCCACAATAATATCGTTCATATATAATAAGTTCATTTACAATTTCGAAATCAAGGCAATTAATTTCAATTTTGAAAAAAAAATTGTGGTTTTAGGATGTCAATAAGTTGAGAGTAGATAATAACCAGTATTGACATCTGTTCTGAAGAATAATGTGGTCTTAGTTTCTTCCTTCAATATGTTTTTGCTAGCCAAAAGTGTTTTTCTGGTAAAAGTGTTGTTTCTGAATGATTTTATTGATTGAACTTGGCTCTCTGTTGAGGTTCGTGAATAATAACTTTTTGAATAATCTATATTCTAAGAAATAACAGGATTTATTTTGGAAATATTGTATTTTATTGGGCAGTCATATTTGCAGAGGGAAGAGGTGTGCATTTGTATAAGGGAGAAAGAAGAGAAAGCGTTCAGACTAGTTATTTTTGTCCAAAAGCAATACAAAATTGTTTATTACATTAAACACATAGAACAGCAACAACCACTGCTGCAGGACACCAATAAAACATTTATACACCCATTTCCTAGGTATATACTGACTTGGAATAAAAGTATTTTAACACTGCAATTTTATTTGATTAATTAAATCATTAAATTTAAATAAGGGGTTCATGTTAGAGAAAAAACATGGTATACAAAACTTTATCCAGAACTGTTACATGGTATTTGATAGAAAACTGAATTTGACATTAAATTTACTAGGGGGGGTGTTCAGGGAATAAGCACTACATAGTACATACATAGTCCTTTAACTTTTTTCTTAATTTCATATTTAGGATGGAACTGTAACAGTTTACAGTAGGAATAGATGTCATTGATGCAAGTCAGAGGTTAGAAACAAAATTCATTTGAAATAGGAAACGTTTGTGTAATTTTAGGCATGCTGTGATCAACATGATTTTCAAAACAAAAATAGTTACTTTAAAATAATTTGAGAGATTTTTGAAGTTTTATACAAGCAGGACGGCAAGGTAACAGCTGTTACAAATTATTATGATTTTTCAGAAAAAATGAGTTAAAAAATTTATGATGGAATATATATATATATATATATATATATATATATATATATATATATATATATATATATATATATATATATATATATATTTTTATATTCCAAGAAGACCCGTAGTATTACCTGTTTTTTCGGGCCCTCATTTTGCTAGAGGAGAGAGGGGTTTACATATTTTGATGACAAGACTATCAAATCTTCAACTTGCTTTTATTTGCAAAATAGATCTATTATGCAGGGATGAACTTTTCTGATAATTAGATCTCGTCAGCCTGGTTCTTGTTGAACATTTATTCTTCAACTAATTTTTGTAAAAGGAGTGGGGGGTAGGTATTCTGGGGCTTAAGAAAACGTGTCTGAACAAAATGTTCCTCCTATCATCAGACATGTGATCGAAGCCTCCTAGTATATGCAAGCTTATGTTTTGAAGATTTACGATTCCCATTGAGGCTTTTGGTATTTATATGAAGGGAGGTTCAATAGAACTTTCTTTTTCCTTTTCTTTTTTTTTTTGGGAATATTTCCAAAATTTAGGAATATTCATCTCCCTAAAAAATTTAAAACTAATTTTTCTAAAAAATAGTAATGATTTGTTCAAACTGCTATTTAGACCTACTTACGTAGAGTCATATCTCACTGAAATCATTTCCATGTTATAATTTTTGTAATTTGTTTAATCATGTTTTGTGAAGATGTCTGAAATTATAAACACTTGCTTATATTTTGAAGGGATTAGTTTTGGACTTATGGTTTGTACGTTACAAACCAAAAGTAGGGATAGATGCTGTAAACTTTCTGCCAAACTGCAAAAGTAAAGCAAGCTTTCAAGCAAGAACTACATAATGATTGTTTGTAAGAAAGAAAAGAAATTGCCATTATTAAGACATCCAAGAGGAGTGCATAAATTACACTTGATGAATTTTAGGGAAAATCTATACCCCTCTCCCCAATCCCCAAGTGTTATTGTGGAATGTAGACCACCAACACCTCTGATTTTTTTAATCTAAGATTAAAATAAATAAAATGTCTCAGTTCATTGCAATGTCAATTTCTTAATCATGATTTAAATGCATGTTGGATCATTGTAACAACACAGTTTCACTGTAGTTGTGGCATGTATCATAATTTGAATCATAATGTGAAATCGTACTCTGCCCATATTTAAACATAATACAAAATACAAATTATAGTATCAATTGAATTTGCAGTTATACTGCAATTTTTCCATAGCTGCCTGTGACATTCTATCAGCTGTTATAGTGCTATTCAATCGGGATCTTATACGTCACTATGAGGGTGTTCAACCTTTTGCAGAGACATTGTAACAGCTGATTTACTTCAGACAGCTATGAATAAATCCAAGTATACACCTTATGCTGTGTGTATCTTCAAAAAGGCATGAATTTGAAACAGGCCAATAATGATTTTAAATTTGGTGAATAAAGGAAAGAAATAATTTTCAACAAAGCTTTACATAAGAATGTTTTTTCAAAAGAGGGAGGGGGAGTTAAAAGTTACCCCTACCCAATCGCACTACTTCTTCCCATCACTTGAAAGATGCTTGCCCTTAATTGTGTTAAATTTGTTCTCATCTCATTAGGCTATTCAGTCTTTTGCTAGAGATTCGTGTCATTTCATGTGTCAGTTTATTCTGTATCAATTTTGTTATTCTTAATTATTCTTTATCTCTCTTTAACAACCTTATCTGTGATAAGCAGCCTTTTGTGGCCCCTCTATATCAGCGAGGATTTGTTGCCATTGAACGCGGTAGAATTAATTGTGCGACTTTAATTTTATGTGCTGTCACAAAACAATTCATTATAATTTTCAGGTTTTCCAAATTTCTTGAATTCTGTAATTTATTTTCCAAGTAGCAACTTGAAAATCCAGATCTTTCTACAACTAGAGCAATTTTTCCCCCTTGTCTCTAATGAACTGTGTTTCTCTAATTATTCAAATATTTTAGGACACAATAGTGCCCTGGAAAATGACTGTTATTGAAAATATTTCACTTTTAATATGAAGGTTCAGTTAATGGGAATGCAGTTTCCTAAACAATTAGTGAATGTCGGGCAAATTGGGAGTATACCAATAGGTTATTTCTTCAGCAGACTCCCTACCTGACTAAGAATGGTAAATCTTATCTGGGGGATTATTGAACCTAGTTGGATATGTTAGAAGGTTCCAGATATGTCTGCTTTGGGTTTTTTTTTTTAGTAATTGAATTTAGTAATTTCCACATTTTGTAGAAAGTGGAATCAATAGGCAAAGGTGATGGACGACCCCACACACACACACACACACACACGCACAGAAAAGACTGTCTACAAAACTCAAGCAAAGGCAGTCCACTTGACTAGCCAATGTGTAAAGTTATTTAATATGAGCAAAGAAAATTCTTTGCAAAAAACACATTGCAAAGCTCTTTTGTGTCAGAAAATATCAAATCTTGGCTGAAAATGTAGGTGTGAATGGAAGCGTTGAGATATAGGGAAAAATTTATTCTGATATTTGGTAATGGTCTCAGAGACAAGGAATCTAAGGGAGCTAGCCTTAAAGTATTTAGTATTTTATTTTGTGAGGTTCCAGAATAACTTAAGTTAGAAGATTCCTGAAATTTTTGGTCAGATCTGAGTCTGCTGTGTTGAAAGCTCCTGCAAGTTTTGTTTTGGAAGGTTCTAGAACGTTTTTTTTGGAAGGTTCTAGAACGTTTTGTTTTGGAAGGTTCTAGAACGTTTTGTTTTGGAAGGTTCTAGAACGTTTTGTTTTGGAAGGTTCTAGAACGTTTTGTTTTGGAAGGTTCCAGAACGCTTTTGTTTTGGAAGGTTCCAGAACGTTTTGTTTTGGAAGGTTCCAGAACGTTTTGTTTTGGAAGGTTCCAGAACGTTTTGTTTTGGAAGGTTCCAGAACGTTTTGTTTTGGAAGGTTCCAGAACGTTTTGTTTTGGAAGGTTCTAGAACGTTTTGTTTTGGAAGGTTCCAGAACGTTTTGTTTTGGAAGGTTCCAGAACGTTTTGTTTTGGAAGGTTCTAGAACGTTTTGTTTTGGAAGGTTCCAGAACGTTTTGTTTTGGAAGGTTCCAGAACGTTTTGTTTTGGAAGGTTCCAGAACGTTTTGTTTTGGAAAGGTTCCAGAACGTTTTGTTTAAAACTCAAATTTGTATGCTACACCCATGAATTTTTACAACACACTGGATAATCTGTGTTAACCAGAAATTTCCTTATTATTTGGGAATATCACTTTCTATTGTAACATCACCTGACAAGCAGCCAATCAGAAACTCTCAAGTCAGCTTATAATGGGCCACACAGGGGAAGAGCTCTTCATTCAGCTCCAAGCATCTGAGCAACCTGAAGTCTCAACATTCTGCATATATGTTCTACCGTAGCTGCCAATTCACAATGGGGGTGTAGGTGATAGATCTTTGATATTTAACCTACTGTATATGAACAAGCATAGTTGTTGTAACCTTAAATACTATCTTCTTGATATCTTGAAAATCAATTGCCAGGAAATAGTAAAATAGCTTTTGAGAAAGCAGTGTTGTACGTCCAAAGAGATTTGTATGTGCCTTAATAAACCAATTTACTGAGCACCTTTTATATAGACATTTGCAAAATTTAAAGTTTTTTATGGTGTTAGAGTAAATAGATTTTAAACAACAATGTAATGACATTCAATGGTTTGGTTAATCAGAAATTTATGTAAAATGTGGAGAGAAAATAGTTTTTGGGTAAACAGAAAGTGGGAAATAGATAAATTAGGTACCTTAATTATTTGAAATACTTTGTGCCTGATATTGAGTATTATTTAAAAAGAAGAATGTGTTTAGGCTGTCTGAAGTTTGTAATTATCATTGTAATTACAGTTCTTTTGTTGACAGTATTAAATGATTTAAAACATCCAGTTGGTTTTATTACATCAAATCTAGAGAATGAAACGTACTTTATAGATATTAAGAAGTGGGAAAGTTGTGTTGAACTATGTTTTATTGTGTATTGTTGAAGAATTACAGTTAAGAATTTTCAATGTATAAACTCAATTTCATTCTAATGTGAATGTTCATAAACAAACATTTTTAATCATTTAAATTAAAGAGTACAGGAGCTGTAATTTCATAAGTCATGCCACAAATCGATGTTGATAGTTTTGCAGATAACCTAATTGTGTTATGTTTCTTTTTCAGTGCCAATATGGCATTTTTACCTTCCTACGTCGCTTCGTCGACAGCGGACCAACAATCTTTTGAATCGGACAACGGTCGTGACATCACCTTAGTTGCCCAATTTATTATTCTTGACAACGGCTACAACAACGGACAACATGACAGCTCATTCAGCTTACTGGGACTGGAAGGTGGAGCCGTGTCTCCGGGCTTCACCTCCCCTGAACATGAAGCAGACTTCTGGGGTCTTGATGATGATGTGACACTCAGTTCCCCAAAATTAGAGAAAGATCAACCAATTCAATCCAAATCAGACTTCTGGGGTTCTGATTATGATGATGATTATGATGTGACACTCAGTTCCCAAAGTAGAGAAAGATGAGCCAACTGAATCCAAATCTACATCAGAATTACTGGATGAACTCGATGAGTGGATCAAAGAAGGTAAGTTTATTTCACGTATTTGACAACGAATGATGTGTATTTAAATTTGTATAAGATTAAGTGACTGACTTCATGCCTGCAAAATTTTTATGTTTGTGGGAATTGTAACTGTCTTGTTAAACAGTCCTGAATACTTCTTTATTGTCTTGTACATGGGTGGGATAAAATCGTTATGTAGTAATAAGTGAAATTAAATATAATCTTTTACTATTTGCATTCTGTTTGAGTCCCGAAGGCCAACTTTGGAAATATTAAAATTGAAAATTTGTGTTGACAACAGAGTGTATTTTATCAATTGAATTCAAGACTTTTCAGAACTTACGTTATTCAAAAATTTGTTTGTCAAATAGTTTTGCCCATTCAAATTCAGACTTAAGATTGTTCTACATCAGATTATTTTCATTTGATTTCCTCCAATCCCTTTTTTTTAATGTATTTTTGCGAAGTGTCTTTTATATTTAGATTGCTGTGTTGGTAACATTGTGTTTCTACTATTGTCTGTGATTCAACACTTCTGTCAATTGTGAGATCGATAAGACAATTTCTTTTAAGTGTGTTCCTTTTCCTCAATTTCTTCGTATTCTATATTTATTCTTTCTGTATTTACTATCATGCTCTTGCTCTGCATTGAAGATGTAAGAGCTTTCTCTCTTGTACTCGCAATAAGTAAAAGAAAACTAATTTTTCCCTTAATTTACAATAAAAAGGTAAATTTTAGTGAGAATGGTCACTGTTATCGGTGTCATGATTTTGATTGCATCAGGTTATTGAAAGGTCTGTGGAGACTCTTGTTCTAATTTTATTATTTGACAATTAATTCTTACTTAATGAAGCCACAAATTAAAAGTCGTCCGTAAACAACTTTCCTGAGAGGTTGTAACTGATAATCATTGTTTTATCTAGGTTATATCTTTCTGAAACACCATACTTTCGATTTCCTATAAATCTGCATGGATCGTACGAGATCTTTATGAAAATCAGTGACGGCTGGTGCCCCAACAGACTGGAGTTCGCACTTCCATCAAACATATAGATAAAAATGTACACAATTCAAATCCATTAAAACTCAGTCAAATAAAAGTCTATATTGAAACACTATTTACATAATGTTTTGCTTTGGGTCTGTGTAAGGCATGTCCGTCCCGCACACCTAGTTCTGAATTTGATTTCTACTGGGAACTTAAATTCGACTCCAGTACATCGCAACAATCACTATTGCTTCCAACACCTTTCACCCAAATAAAATTATTTTATTTCGAAAACTTCACTACCCTGATATATTTGGCAATAATAAAAGATCTACGACACACATTTGTATTCCCAAGAACATTCGCAAACCGCTAGTCGGTCAGCTGCAGCCGTGGGGGACACTTAGGGACTTCCATCCAGAACGGCCGCCTTTACATAAATTACTTAATCAAATGTGTGTTTTGAATTAACAAACCTAATATCAAATGAAATCAAATTCTCCAAATATCATAAACAATGCATTGAATATCGCCAATTATTGACTGAACTCCTATACTTTCAGTAACAAAGTGAAAAGCTTAAAACTGTTGCAGTGAGTTAGATGAAGACAGAATATGGGTAATCCCGTGAGATTCTCTCCGCTGCCGCACACCGTGCCTGCACTCCTATCTTCCCCATGTTAAATTGAACAACCAAGGAGTAAAAGCAGTAACTTCATTAATACAGCCGAGAGCGTGGTGCAATTTCTGTCAAGGCACCTGACACCGGAGAGAGCACCAGTTGGACGCTCTTTGGTTTCAAAATGATTTCATATAAATCGATATTGCTGCAATATCTAGAATAATGAATGTTTTAAAAGGAAAATGTATATTCCAAAGATATTATGAGATCTTTTTCATTTTCTGGAGGTTATGCAACTGTGCATCCTAAGCACGAGCCGCCACTGATGAAAATAAATTGAAATTTTAAAATAATAGTAATATTTTATTTGTTGTAAGTCTGAATAGAGCGCTAACACTTGCTTAAACTTAATACAAAGAAATAAAACATAAGCCTGCTCTTAAATTATAAAATTACCAAATGTGCAAAAGTGGCATATAACACATCGAAATTTCTCTTTCCTAAGTTAATATCCAGTTATTTATATTTATCCTAACCTACTGTTCATTGAAATTCCAAGATGTTTGTAGAATTCCTTTCTTTAAAAAAAAAAATTATTTCTGATTTCAGTCCATGAGAATATTCATTTATCTGAAGTAAGAAAGTAACACTTTCCTGTTTGCAATCTATTTAGACATTCCTAAATGTTTTAGTAGTAGGTTCTCTGAAGTTGAAAAGTTGCTTGCAAATGAATGTGACAGTTTTGTTAGAGTCAGAGTTCACTATCTGCCTCTGTTCAACTTGTCCACAATGCTCTTCAAATCAACTGTTGAGTATGCGCAAAGTACTGAATTTTCTTTTCTCACTATAATAAAAAGACTAATGATAAAGATATTGTCGGGTCTCCTGTGACCTGGATCCCGCTTTGCGAGGGGAAATAAAGGTGAGATCTGACCTGACGACACCAGTTACTGGTTAAACACACCAGCTGTATCTTTCAGTTATTGATATTGTTTGAAGCATTAGGCAATTCTTAGTTATGGCTACATTACAGTTCCATCTGATATCTTGTTAATTTGATTTTGAACATGTTTACCAATTTATCAGATGGTGTGATCGGTTTATAATAATTTAATGTGCCTTATCTACCAAACTGAAATGTCAAGACTATTACATGCTTAGACTTCTTTCCAGTATGCATTGTTCAATACTGATGCGATTTTTTAATACTTAAATTTAAAAAATTTACTGATATTACATAATGATATTTAGTATTACAGGTCACACCTGTAATATCAATTTTTTTAAAATTAAGATTATTGTTTTATCGGTTTCTTGTCAAGTAATATTTTTCTGTAATTATTTTCATAGTTTGAGATTATGATAAGTAGGGAACGGAATTTCATGTAAATACTTGTTTTTACAAAACAAGCTACCTCATTCAATAAAGTTTTTGGGGAATTAAAAAGACCTTTTGAATGAATTGGAACCATTTTTATTTTACATAATTATACATATTTTGGTATTATTACATATTTTCACATTTTATCAAAAACTTCACATTTCTTACACACTTTGTTACATTTTAATATATTTAAACTTTTGAAACAGAACATTTCAGTGGAGTTTGCAATATATGATACTAGAATCATCTTTCTTAAAAAGCAATGTAATGCTACTGCACTTCTGTGATCTAAGGACCTTTGCCATGATTCACAAACTGTCCCTTCCCGTCTCCTTGCTTCTTGGAATCAAGGTTGAGCAGGATATTGTGAGGCAAAAGTAATTCAACCATGACCTTGATAATGTTTAACAGAGCCAATGTGAAACTTGGTCAAAAACTAACAAATATTTTTTAGAGGTTATTGTATCACGTTACAGGATTTGGAGAGGGGGTCCTTTAACCCTCCTTCCCCTCTGGGATCCATCATTGGCTAATCGTTACTACTATTCATGTGAGCACTAGCTACTTGTAATCATTGTACATACAACAAATGTTCTTTATGTTTGGAATAAAACTATTTATGTATGGTGTGAACTGTACAATTGCATCTATAGAGGTAGAACGACCTTTCAGCCGCTCTGAAACTGCATTAAAATCCTCATAGACGACATTATTGACTCAGAAATTGCTTGTTTATACCAATTTTAAACACTGCAATCAATTTTCATTTTACATATCTTATATTTTTCTTACATATATTGGAAAATATACATACGTATGTACATATTTTGCCTTTTTTTATTACAATAAATTCCTTCCCTAATGATAAGTAATAGTCTTGATCAGAGGTCTTCAATGTAAGCAAATTTGTAAACTGAGGAGAGGGGGGGGAGAAATTAGATAATCAGTTAGTTTAAATGTAAGAACTCTAAATTAAAGAACTCCAAAATCACTGCCCAATTTTTATTTGTCGTAGCACAAATAACAATTTACATATTCCCTTCATCCAAGAATTTTTACAGCAGATAGTAATTCTCAGACCTACTTCTTTGAATCCTCAACATGTTTTTAGATATTGTCTGTACTTTCTAGTTAATGTTAATATTCATCAAAAAGGTCTAATTTCTCTATCAGTAACTACTAAATCTGGCAAAAGTAATATTATTGGTCATGAGTAATTCTAGTCTTCACTTGATGAGTGTCAAAGCATGCTTTACTCGCTTTTTGACTGAATTCCATCTGGATCATCTTGGTTTCTTTACTTTTAAATGTAGAATCATATTTACGTATGTTCTCACCTTTTTATGGGCACCAGAAAAAATATTGCAGAGAACTTGTCATTAATGTTGAGAATACCATTAGCATGTGCCATTGTTGAAAACCAGGGGGTCAAGATTTTCAAAAAAAATCCCCGAATAAACATAATGACAAAGTTGATAATTTGCTTGGGTTACTGTAATGTTTCACTGTTATGCAAGTATCTCAGCTTTTCAATATGTGTGAAATACCAAGCGAAACGCTTGGAATTTTCATATGAATTTCATTTGTAAGATGTGTAGAAAACATGCTTGTATATATATTGAAATAGAAGGTTAGAAGCATCAGTGATGTATCATTGCTTGTAATGTATAATGTATGTAATTCAAAGCCAATGTTAAATTGACTTTTTCTTCAATATAATTTAGTTATTTAAAACTTTCAAATCAGTTTGAAAATTTCCATAAACATTTTTCATCCAAAATATAAAATTAATGTTAGTGGATTGAAGTATGGCTTTGAATATTGATTTCTAGTAAATGCAGTTTCAATTACATTTGCTTTTTAATTTGTTTAAGGGTTTTTAAACATTCACACATTTGATATATTACTGCTGCTACTGTTACAAAACACAGCCACATTAAATGTGAAAAAGTACTGGAATCACTTCTACTGTAGTATCTGAAGTATTGATGGTTGAAGGTTCTTTTGAGCTGGAACTTCATGCACATACATGGATTAAAGCATGCTAGTGCTGTTCCAAAGATGTTTAGGGTAGGTGAAAATGGTGGGGAGATACTAAACACAGTTTTGTACTTTAAAAAATCTGGATATCTGGGTAGATGTATGTATGCTAAACTGTTAGATTAGAAGAGTTTTGGCAAAACTTGGTAAACACATCAGGAGCGAGATCTAGTAGTTCTGTTCTGGAGATCAATATTTAAAAAAAAATTGATTTATTGAACAATTTACTTGCAGCCCAAGTGACATTTGCAAACCTTTTGGGAAAATAGCTATATATTTTTTCTTTACGTTTTTTGTTTGAAAAGAGGAACATGAATGAGGACAATTTCAATACTTGTTCAGATCTTTAGAATTTTGGAAATTGCAAAGTTCAAATATTTTTTGAACCTATTTTACATCTACAGACATTCCATTATAAAAATAATAAATTAGTAGTTGTTGAGTAATTTTGACAGAAATCATTTAAATTAAATAAAAAAAAAAGGTAAGGTATACTGGAGAGCATCAAACCTACTGTGATATTAGTTCTCAGATGATGAAAGTCGAACTAAATTAAAATATTATTGTTAGCATCCTCATCAGGTATTTTAGTGTGTTGGTATCCCTTTCTATTCACGAGAGAGAATGCATGAAGGGATTTACTCAGCCTGCTTTATAGAAAAATGGAGAGATATCACAATTAGCACATTTAGTATTCTACATTATCTAAATTATGCATTTTGTATCACTAAGAGGAGAATATGTTGATGAAGATGACCTCTTTTATTTATTCACATAAAAACTTCAACAATACCGAATCAGAATTCCCACAATTCTCTAAGAGAAGGGAAAATTTCAAAATGTCTGTCATTTCCCTTTCGTTTCATTTCTCCTTATCAGTTCAAATTGATAATATATACTTTGCGTGTTATTATAAGCCAGTTTAATAATTAGCCAGGTCTCATTTAATTGAATTTTGATTAAGTTATAACTAGACTGGATTTTTAGGTTTTAAAATATGCAGATTAGGTGCCTAAAATAGGGTCTCTGAGCAATTGAGTTAGGTTTTTTTAAATGGTAGAATTGGCACAAGTAAACGGAAACTTACAAAAAAAAGCAATTTATTTCTTATTGATAAAAACAAATCAATATTATATAGAGTCAGTATTGTATATTTTGCGATCATACTATTTATGAACAATTTTAGTTATTTGCCCTCTAGTTATTCGTACTGTATTTTTCTTCACAATAAGTTACTGATGCTTCTAGAGTTTTCAAGAGAAATTGGTTGTCTCTTATTGCTCAAAATCACTTTTCTTTCACGAAAATTCAATTGCTTTATCTTAGAAGCAGAGGCTGACTTTTCCATGTAGTCACGAAGTAGTGGGATGGAGACGCTTACTGCAAGATCCTTGTCCAAAACGTTAATTTCTTGCTCTCTTACAGATTAATGAAACTTAATATTGATATCAGTATCTATTGTGTTGACAGAAGAAAAAAGTAAAAACACAGACAAAAGAAATTAGGCAAATTAGTCTCATTTTAGATTTTTAAAAGTAAAATAGGCACAAATAGGCATTCATGTTGAAATTGGCTCTTTTAGGCACCATCAAATTGATTGGTTTTAGTTCAGATTGTCCTAAAATGCATGTATAAAACTTTATTTAGTACTAGGTACCAAAGAAAAAATAAATTTTTACTTCAATATCTGTGGTCTAGTTATAATATTAATCTTTATCTTTGTGCAATAAAAGATTATTGAGATGTGGTACAAGCAAGGAAGTCAAGTAGTGGCAACTTTGAGAATTCTTTGAGTTATTCATCCGATGTGTGTCATTACAAATTAAATATTACAATTTTCTTCCTACCTGTAATTGAAATGTTTATAAAGTTGTAATTCCTGAATTTGTCAGTGATTCATTGTCCAAATACACTGTAACTAAGTAATGTAAGAAAATAAACAGTGATACCCGCTTATTAAAATCATTTTTCTTTCTCCGGAGAAACTTTTGAGGGGTCTTTCATTGAAATTTGCACAAAAATCACTTTCTTTTTGAATATTGGTATGCCTCTGAATAAATTTATGACCAGGAATAATAATGGTTTCACATATTGTTTTTGTAGAACTATTTTGCAAGAATTCTTTAAAATGTGAAGTAAATAAGAATCATCTCAGTATTCATTCTTGAAAATTTCAGTTAATTTGAATCATGTTTTGTATATTGATGTGAACTCTATCTTTCATTTTTCACAATGACACTTTCTTTGAGTCCGATAAATAATTGATTATGGATGCCATGGTTAAAATAGTTAATAGGTCAGGGGCACATTAAATTGATGAACTAATAGAAAATAGGGATGTAAATCGAACTGAAATTTATAAAATTAATTTTCAACAATGAAACTATTCACAGGTTTGTTTCATAAATGACAAGCACAATTATAATTACTAGTTGTGAATTAAGATCAATTCCAGAGAAAATGAAACGCCGGGACGTTAATTTCAGAAATTACAAATTTAGTCTCAAATTCAGTCTCAAATTCTAAGGCAAGAAATTTCTTTTCACTCTTTTTACTTTTTCTCGCATTTCGTAAGAAGGGAAAGTATGGAAACCGTGTGCCGGAAAATGCGAATGTTCCTCAGAGAAACTCTTTTATTGCCGGACCCTGGTATCTATAAAGTGGATACATATTTTAGTAAAATACTTCCTCTAGCACGTGTAGTGTCATCTTTTGTGGGTCCTTGAAAAATCGATTGACGACAAAACGCCTGCCCGTCCTTTCGACTGGGGACAACGCTAGCGCCGAAACCCATTCAGACGTTTTTCTCCCAAATTGATATTCCCAGGGAGATTTAATTGAACTCCAGGCTATCTGAGTTTAAAAATTGATAAAATATCAATTTTTAAACTCGGAGAGCCTCGTCTTCACATAAAGTACCCTCAAAATCAAAATAATTTTGGGGGTACTTAATATGAAGACACGACATTTACAGTTTTCTCAAACACGGCTCCAATTTTTTTCTGTAAATTTTCTTAGTGTGTATCAAAGGACGGTAAAAAGATCGAACTACAAATTTGAAGAGATTTTTGTGTGAAACAAAATCTATTGAAAATTATCTGTTCTTTAAAAAGGGTCATGCAGAATGTTTTTTTAAAAGGCATTGTTATTTTTGAGTAATTGTGCTTGAAATGTATGCAATTTATTAAAAAAGCACTTTCTGAAAATTCGCTCCAAATTTTTCTTTAAATTATTTCACGGATAAAACGTGGAACACTTAAAACAATGTCTCATTTTCCGTGAACTCTGAAATTAAAAAAATTGCAAATGTAGCAATAATGCAAGAAAGTATGTGTTGTATAGACACTCGTTCCTTTTCTGATTGTCACCACTAGAGAAATGTAGAATCGGTATATAGTGAACTTTTTTTTTTAGTTTTCTTCCATCTTTTAGAGATTGTGCCTCCATTGTAGGTTGCCATCGCTCCCCTCTCCCGGATATGTCGCCCGCCATGTGTGTCTGTGCGGCCACCATTTTGTATGCATTAGTCACGTGCTCTTCTCGTGGGCGTGCCCAAGTCGGGCTGATCTCTCTCCGACAGCTCGGTGTCCACAGGCCATTCCTGTTGAACGGACCCCCCCCCCCCCAAGCGCATAATGCTATTTCTGTTGCACTGTTTTCTCGACCCAATTAGGGAAACGCCCCTTGTTTTGAGAGCACCTTCAATGTGCAGTTTTGGTAAATTGACGCGTAATAGACATTGGGGAGCGAATTAAATCTTTGATATGTCACGGGAGTGGTGCTTAATTCGACAGTTTTTTGTCTGTATTGTATTCTAATATGGCAGATCAAATGTAATGCAATGCAAATGTTCAGGTTCTCCAGCGTTGAATCGTCGTCGGGTGGTAGAATGAGTCGATTGCGTATGGGGGACGGAGCGGCGTGCCGGGGGTGCAATAACCTTAATTCGTAGGGAAAAAATACGTAATATGATCGGCTGTTTTCCCTGCGTATCCTCTTCCTCCAGAAGCAACATCATGTGATTGTTTGATCAACGGCTCCCTCCCGACGATCGATACGCGCTCGACCTCTCGCGCGGTCAGTGCGTGACTTTCGTTGCCTTCTGAATCTGAGCATTTCTCTCGTGGCGTTTTTCCCCACTTCTCTCCGTTCGCGGTCCGGCAGAGGGGGGCGGGAGGGGGCTAGACGAAGGAGGAGGAGAAGAAACGGGTTGTTGTGTAATGCGCGCGTTATCTGGAGTCGAGGCTCCGCGAGGGGCGCCGGCGTCCCCACCATCGCGTCGCTGTCGTCGTCCTTGCGGAGCGCGTGGAACAAGGCCAGCTCGGCACTTGCGCGCCGCCGCCCGCCTAGTACTCGTGGAGCCTTCCTGCCAGCAGGAGCTAGCGCCAGTCCGATGCCTCTCTTCTCGCGCCGTTAGATGCGGCACTGGACTCATGTGTAGCTTCATCTACTATAGCATGCAGTACAACTATCTGTACTTGTGGGATCGTGAAATTATTGTGAATTCTCAAAAGTTGGTGAATAGAAGGTGAATTTTTCGAATCGGTGCAGAACTTTTAATCTCCCCAACGTGCGCAACGAAAAAGAAAGACTGTTTAGTGATTCTGAAAGAATTGTGTAGCAAGTTTCATTGATCTCATTATATTAGAGATTTCTTAGACGATGGCTCTTGTTTATCACGGTAGGTTTTGTGTGGTTTTGTTTTTAGTGTCTGTTAAAATGATTGTGAATTAGTACCAGATGGTGCTCTTGGTGCAGAATGCAAGATTGTTGTGAAAAGTGTATAAGTCAGTTCGAAATTGTTTTAATGTCAATGAAAAAATTGAAAGGAAAAAAAATAGGAAATTACTGTGTGATTGGGTTGTGTGTGTGTTCAGATGAACCAGATTTTAATTACTGTAACTGTCCAAGTATTGGCAAAAATGCTGCATGTAATGTGATAGTTACTCTGAAAATTGATCTGAATTTTCAGAGTAACTATCACTTTAGTTTTTATACTTGTAGGATATGACACTTTATCTATAGACGTGGACAGTGTATGTCAGATAGGTAATGTAACTGAAGTTGTCATTTGTACTAAGTGATGAAATGTCTTTTCCGTTGTTCCAGAGCCTTTTGCAGTTTGGTTGGAGGAGAAGATTGATCTGCCGCTCCTGGACATTCCTGCACCGGGACAGGAGCCTCGTGCATACAGCCAACAAGTGCGAGGAAACATCGAGACTGTGAAACCACAAACTGTGTTGGAACTGAAGACTCCTCTGCCAGCGTTGCCATCTCCTCCACAGTATGTGGTGCCTGGTGACACTCAAAGCCTTCTTCAAGAATTTGAATCAGTGTTTGGAGAAGTGGAACATAATTTTGCTACTCCACCTCAAAGCCCTACTCAACCTCCTTTGCCTCTTCAAGTTACTTCTCCTCCCCAACCTCAGTACTCTGGAGTTTTCTCGCAAGATCCTAATGGTGCACCTCTTTTCATTACCACTCTGCAGCAGATGATTCCTGTGCAAACTGTTCCAGACAGCTCGTATCAGTTTGCTTCGGTCTCTCCTGTTACAACAGTAGCACCCATTCTCCCATCTCCAGTGTCTTATGTGGAAAAGAGAGAAACCATCCTCCCAAATTTGGAACAGATAGTACCGTCTCCTGCTCCTGATCTTGACGAAGAGCTTGCTGCAGTTGATGAGCTCATTCGTACACGTGTTGAAGACCTTGAAACTAGCATCCCTGTTCCACAAAGACCTGCGAGTATTCCTCCAGAAGTTGAAGATGCCAGCAGCCCCTCTTCGTTTCATGAAAATGCTGGGACCACTTTGGAAGTAACACCGCCAAGTCCCAGCACCACTTCAATCAGCAGCTTTGAGAGTGCTGAAGACTTCACTGATGACCCTGACTGGGTGCCTGTGTCGGTCCATGGAGTGTCATCCCATGGTTGTGAAAGGGTAACTGGCACCAGAAAGCGCGCAGCTAAACCGTATGCTCGTGTTGGCACTGAAGAAAAGAAACTGCGCAAGAAGGAACAGAACAAAAATGCAGCCACCCGTTATCGTCAGAAGAAGAAGGCTGAAGTGGAAGAAATTTTGAATGAAGAGAAGCAGTTGGCTGATTCAAATGAAGAGTTGCAGTCAAAAGTGAATGATCTTTCCAGAGAGATTAAGTACCTGAAAGGGCTAATGAGGGACGTGTTCAAAGCCAAAGGTTTGCTGAAGTAATGTGATTACTGATAAGCAGATTTGGACTAAGTGGCGTGTATCATCTTTCTGTTAGTAATTTAAATCATAGTACAAGTACTTAAGAGTTTCTTATGAAGTTTAGATCATTAGAACATATTCTTGGATAAACAAAATGTTTGCTCTTCGCATTTAGGAGCTGTATGTCACATTATCTGTAGAGGCACCAGGCAGATGTCCAATGTTGCGTTGTTAAATTGCATTTTTTGATTTTGTGTACTGTAATATAGCAGTAGCAGCAACTAAATGAAGTGTAATGCTGATGATCCTGCTGCAACCACTATGTGACAGTTATAAAATCAAATTTTGTGATTAAAATTAAGATTAAATATATATATATTATTAATAAGCATTGGCTACAAAAGTCTTCACTGCCTGCAATATCATTGAGAATTCACAAAATTTCAATTATCATGTAGAATTAACTTTTACATTTTTGGAATCTTTTAAATTGAAGTAATGTATTGAGTCAAATTTTTCCCAAGTTCAGTACTAGTATGTATTTAGGATTCATTTGTGTTTTGAAACATCACAAAATTAAAAAAAAACTAATGTATTTAAATTTAGGCTAATTTGCCTATTATTTAGGTATATTTGTCATTTTGTTTTTGTCCTTTATATTTTTTACTTGTAAATGGTTTAATAACTGTATTTTAGTACACAGTAAATAATAAATGGAGAATTTGGTGGGTGGAAATGCTGTGTTTTGTTTTGCACGTGCTAAAATTTCCTTCAGTTCCTGCTTTGAAGTTAGAAAACCCAGTTATGACCATATTCCAATGACTGACTGCAGGTTGCATAGAAGATTTAACGTTATCTGAAATCTTAGGTGGAGTTTGGCAGTGGAGTCATAGCTAAACGTTGGGGAATGAAGTTCTACTTTATTTCAATATGGCAGTTGAGTATTTGTGGTGACTGGTCATAAACTGTCCAGTAATCTAATCTCTAGAGAAGAAAGTTCCCTTGACCTTTTGTTGATGTTGCCAAATGGGTATACAAGCTGCCCTGTTGCTGACGGCGTTCAGTGTAACTATTTCAAAGACATTCAGTGAGAGAGATTTCACTCAAGCATTTGAACTAAAGTAAAAACTAAGGAAGCAAAACCTGTTATGGTAATTTTGTTGGAGAAGTGATCTCATGAGATCTGACTAGTACATGTGTAATGGCAATTTCTTCAGCTATTTATAGGTTATTTATACTTGCAAACTGCTTCTGAAATCCTAAAATCTATAATAAACTAGCATTTTGCTGTGGTTGGAGGGTCAAGAGTTTGAAATCATTTGAAATTTTCAATTGTTGCTCCATTCATTCAAAATAGTCTTAATATGAATTAAAAAAAAAAAGTTGGCATGAACAATTTTCCTGACTGAATCTGGGGAATTTGTGCTAGATTCATGACTGAATCTGGGGAATTAGTGTAAATTGTGGCTAGAGAAATTAGTCTGGAAAGTTTCCTCTGAAAGGATATATTTGTAAGGCTCTATAGATTTGGTGAGTTGAAATGCTTGAAAATAAATTACTGTGCAGCATTAAGGCTGCAGGGAAACTTCAGTGCCACAGTGGAAATAATTGTGCCGCGGACATCAGTGGCTCTCCCCAGAAAGACATGTATGTTGAGTGTGATAAATCAGTCGTGTTCCAATCACAAGGGTGAGAGATCTTAGGCATTAGAAAAAAATACTGTAACTGAAGATAAACTTAACATTAAGTATCTTAAATGAAATTTGCTGCAGTTCCCAAGGGTAAAATTATCTCATTTGCTGTATACTCTCTAAATGATAGATCTTTTCTGTTTTAAGTTAATCCAAGACTGCGTTGTTATTTGCGCCCTTGACATTTTGAATCTGAGAGAAGTGGCTTCTTTGATCAAGTATATAAACACATCTTTCATGTTGAGGCATTAGAGGCTTTATTGAATAATTAAAACAAATTCAAAATAATTATTGAAGGCCAAACAAAATGTTACCCTGCTTTTTGATAAAATGAAATACCCAGTAAAGAAAGCCAGTTATGTGGGAATATTATGAATAAAAAATATGAGCACCAAAAGAAATTACGCAAATTAATAAAAAATCAGACTGTAATAATTTTTGTACAGTAAAAGGAGATTGGCAAATAAGAGAAAGTTTTCCAGGATTCACAACTAATAATAAAATTGTTATGCATGGCATTATTTAATAAATAACATTTTTGTAAATAATTTTTGGATTAATTGATTTCCGTCCTTTGTGAATGAACATTACGAGAAAATTATTACTAATTATAATATATTAATAATAAATAAGTTATTATACATTTTTGCACTCTAGTAAAATGTGTCTAAAACAGAAAGATATAGATTGTTCTGTCTTTTACGGCTTCTGAAAGCATTTTAATTTGTTTCCTGACAGTAAGAGGAAAACAAGCAAAGAAGCAAGTTTTCAGAATTGATTTAATCATTTAGGAAACTTAAATGGCTACAAAGGACTGCAATGTTTGTATTTAAAGAGAAGTAAAGTGAAGATTTTTTTAAGGTTATTATTTTGTGTTGTTAAAAGAGAAATAGATGGGTTAAGAGCTACATTGGTCAATCATTAGTCATACAACTCTCTTCTACTGTAGAAAATTTATTACTGTCAAATGAGAATTTAATTCAAACATTTTTTGGAACCGTGGAAACCACATCAATGATGCAATGGGATGTATCAGAATGGATTTAAAAGAACACTCAGCAAGCTTTTACATCCAAATAAATGACATGCCAACTCCGTAAAACCTGTCTTCAAAAATAGGATATATTTTCTTGAGGGATTATTAGGTTGTATAACTTAGTTTTTTAAGTCTCCTATCACCCTTCCCCATGTGCCTTAGGGACTGTTGACAATCAGTGGAGGTGACGGTATTGTGGTTTAATATAATACCATACAATAATGACACATAGGCAGATTCATGAATTCACTCTTTGGCAGGATGGACTTAGAAGAAAAATAAGCAGCTGCTCACTTACGGGTGGGTAGGGGTTCTCCAGGAAGAAATGTATTAAAATGTTTAGATCTATAAAATAATTGTCAATCAGTTACTGAACTAAAAAAAATGTATTTAAAAACTGTGTATAAAAAGTTCTATTACAGGAACTTTTTTTGTAGTAAAGCTGGATCAATTTTTTTCGTACTGGGTTTTGTTTCGGGCCCTACTTCGGCCTTGCCAACTCCAGATACAGTCACCCTTCTCTACTTTATCAATAGGGGTCGGATTTTGATTATTAAAAATTATTAATAAAATGCTCTTAAAACGTTTTTAAAAATGCCCCAAAAGCAAAGAAAAATGACGTAAAAATTATCTCAAAACCAGTTCAGATGAACAAATCAAAGCTGTTGGATAGATTACTGATTCTATTGGGGCTACTTCCTTTCGGTCCAAGTGTACTCAGTTTGCAACTTTGAGTTTGGATTGTTCTTTTACAGGAAATCTCTGTCTTTAATTATCGCGAAATAGGCCGAACCGACAATGGCGCTATTAGTCGAACCGACAATGACGCTCACAGAACTTTAGATTACATACAACGGCTGACATTACAATTTCTGAGCGAAGAAATGGAACAGACTACTGAAGAATTCTGAGGAGAACATTTTTTGCATCTTGTAAAATTTAAAATTATATGGTTTTAAATCGAGAAATCAGCAAAGAAGCTTTTAAATTGACGAGCAAAATAAAAAAAAATGACAGTCTATATCGACGAAAAATGTCATAAAAATTGGTAATTTCCTTTCCTCATAATGTAAAATTATTGTCTATTCTAAATGGCATTGTTTTAAAGCGAAAAAAAAAAAAAAAGATATTTCATTAAAATCCGCCCCTATTTATCACCATCATATAGTACTCTACTTGATCACCCTACCTACACCACGCCAGTACATTTTGTTTTTCATCACAGAAACTACAGTAAACACTCCTTAACACGAGTCCTACAGTAAACCCTCATTAACACGAGTTCCAAGGGTTCCAAAAAATCGGAGTTCGTGTTATAAAAATTAGTGTTATCCGAGAATTATAAATGTTCCGAATGTAAATTATAAATACCGTAATCTCTTGTCGGGACCGATGTTTTGTTCGAGCTACGGCGAAATTCGTGTTAAGCGAGTTTGTACTAACAAGGGTTTACTATAATATAAAAGTTGTGAAAGAGACTTTGATCGCTTATGACCATGCAGTTACGCAGCATTAAATAATCTAGAAATATCCCTATTTTTCGACTAAATTTACCAGAAACGCTTCCTCAGTGCATCAACTGATGTCACTGCAGCGCCTCTGACCGGGAGGTCCTACGTTCGAGTCCTGACGGCGGCAGGATTTTCGACACTAGCTTCTTAGCTAGGTCGAATTCAGTGACTGTGTGGAGGAGAATTCTAGAGCAGTACCCTAACAAACGGGCCACGGATCGCGCGCGATCTTCCCTTCCTCGTCCTTGTCCTATCCTCTCCCCTTACACACACTCACTTACACTAACATGCACCACACTCCCACATATTCCGGGAGACAGGTCGGGAGCTTAGAGCTTGTCCCGGCTGGGGCGGTGCCCCGCTGGTGGGAGAGTCCTGGTTAGGGGGAAACCCCACTAGCCGACGGTAGGTCGACGCCGGATCTCGCCATCCAGCGGGGGGAAGATCACTGCCATCTCCCGAGAAAAAACGTGCACTACACTAACGGGACTAATGACCATAGCAGTTGATGCGCCCGGAAACACGAAAAAATGAATGAAACCGAGAATTGTAAATGTTCATATTATTGTGATCCCTTGCAGGGAGCTAAATTTTGTTCGTGTTACGGCGAAATTCGGGTTAATATAGTGCAATATTTATTGCAATTTATATTTCTTCACTAAATTTTGGTGTCCGTATCTGCCAGACCTGGATTCGTCAGCGCCGTGTGCTAGTGATTCAGAGGAGGGGCGGCGGCGCGGCGTGGTCGTCTTTTCTTTCTCTGTCGAGGAACGCCCCGCCCCGCGCGTGCGCGTCGCAGCAAACCGCTTCCTGGAAGCCGCGAGTAACCTTCGGCGCACGCGCTGCAAGCGCTCCGCCAATGCGCTGGCGCGTTTCCTGGCCGGCGGGCGCGCGCGGGGCGGCGGGGCAGAATTGCATCGAATAAACAGCGAGCCGTGCAGCGCGGCGCCACACCCTGCTCAGTGACGACAACAAACATTTTCTCCACTTCCAATTCTAAATTTTATCGAACTGACATCCAAAAACAATTTTGCTTTTGTGTACAAAGGTGATGGAGATCCCACACAGTCTTTCTAGGGGATCCCTAATTATTTTGCCCATCATTTGAATGTAATATTGTAACTTTTCTATGTTAATGGCAAAATAAAGACATTTTTATTATTATTATATTATTATTATAAGTTTCTCGAAAGAAACCGGGAGCGGGGGCTCAACTGATGTCACTGCAGTGCCTCTGACCGGGAGGTCCTAGGTTCGAGTTCCGACGGTGGCAGGATTTTCGACACTAGTTTCGCAGCTAGGTTGAATTCAGTTGCTGTCTGGAGGAGAATTCTAGCGGTCGGCTGCTCTGATCGGTAGTTTTCCGTTGTTTTTCCGATCAACACCAGGCGAATACCGAAGCAGTACCCTAAGAAACGGGTCACGGACCGCGGGCGAACTTTTCTTCTTCTTCTTCTTCCTTGTCCTATCCTCTCCCTTTACACACACTTACACTAACATGCACTACACCACACATGCCGGGAGTCCGATCGGGGACTTAGAACTTGTCCAGACTGGTGCGATTCCCCGCTGGTGGGAGATACCTGGTTGGAGAAAACCCCGCTAGGCGGCGTCGCATTTCGCCATTCAGTGGGGGAAGATCACCGTCTCCTCCCCGTGAAAACATGCACAACTCTTACAGGACTAATGATCTCAGTAGTTGTCGTGCCCGGAATATCAATCTCGATTGCAAATACGAAATGGTCTCAATTAAATGCCATGTTTTCTAGTTTGACGTTAAAGGTTTCTGGATACGAATTAATTTTCTCTAGAGAGCGTATCCTAAATTTTTTCTAACATGATCCTCAATATTTCTTAATTTCAAACTATATCCCTTTTCGAATGGGAATCCAGGTCCCAGAATGTGCTTTGATTTATTTTGTCGAAAAGTAGTAAAACTGTATGCGACGTAGGATGTAGTAGTACAATTGCGCACGTTTTCTTGAGTTCTTGATTCTCTTACCCACCTTTTAACCATAAATAGTTGAATGATGAATAAAAATTTTAACAAAGCGAGGTTTGTAACATTTAAAATAGACTTTTCGCTCCAGAGTTATAGAAAACTTATTTGCAACAGTAAACGAACTACATATTTTAATTATAATTAATAGTATTTCCAACAAAAGTAACCCATACCCCCTATTCTATCCCTATCGCAGCGAAAACAAAACGTGCGCATAGTGAAATCACATTTTTGTTCAGAAGGAAAGCAAGGGCCATCTCAGCATTTGCTCAATGAAACGATGAAAATGGACGAAAACTTGATCGAAATGTGGGTCATTGACCCAGAAGCTAAAGTGCATTACTTGTTACAGGTATATTTAGTATTAAAAACATATAATACAAATATTAACTAATGCATTACATATAATTGTTAAAATAAATATTTGTCTTTTTGATTGTTCGTATAGACTCTGACTGCAAAGAAACACTTATGTAGCAGAAAATATTTTATTTTGACCGTATTTTGTGTATCGATTTGAATTGTTTAATGTCATCTGGCAATGTTTTGTAAAATAATATAGTGCGTGTGTTTTTATGTGGATTTCTTGAATTGAGCAGAGGGTACTGGCAGCTGATTAATGTGATTTCTGAATCATGTTTTGTAATTATAAATGTCAGTATTGCATGAAAATATCTTCCTACCGTTAAGTCAGTCAGTCTTGACAAGAAATACAGATTCGTAAATAAATAGGCAAGGCAGTGGTAAGATTCCAAGCACGATGGAGAGAGGATTGCAGGAATCACGTGGATGGGATTTGCTTATTATTCGAATAATTTTTTCTGTAATCTAAAAGTCTGGGTACCATCGGATGAGCTTCCCCAGAATATTGTGCCGTACCCCAGGTGGGAATGTACATTTGCAAAATACACGCAGAGCTGCATAAAGGCTGACAGAATTTGAAATAATTCTGAACGCGTAACATAATGAACTTATTTTAGCGTTTAATTCAGTTATATGGTTATTCCATTGGAGGATTGACTGAATTGAGGGACCGACAAATATATTACCTCAATATCAGCCAATTTCATATTGTTTATTTTCAATGACGCATGCGATTGCCGGTTTAATATCCAAAAATACATTGAAACCGTTATTCCTTCGTTAACTATTAATTTGTTATTACGAAACTAATTTGAAACTTCTGGAATCGTTTTTTTTCAAATAATATTGAGTCATCAGCAAACAGAACCGCTCTTCCATTTTAATTGACGAGGCCATGTTTACGTATAAAAGAAAGAGGTTTTAAAATCGAACCCTGCGTGACCCATGTTCAATTGACAAAGAATCAGAAAGCGATGTAAGAGGGAGTAAATTATGTTCTTTCGTGTCAGTAAGGCATATCTAATTTTTGCGATCGATGTTTAAGGTAAGAGGTTATCCAATCTAGGGCAATACTACGAATTCCATATGAAGGTACAGTAAAACGTGCTCAATGCGGAATTTGTATGTTGCGGAATGAACATAAACAGCGGTCCTTACAAACGTAAATTCTACAGTATTACACTTCATAATGCGGAACCTTGTCTAATACGGGAAAAATACTGGGCCATTGCGATTCCGCATTGAGCAAGTTTTACTGTACTAATTTTGAGAGCAAGATGCTGTGGTCAATGATGTCAAAAGCTTTTGAAAGATCTAAAAATATCCTAATATGTTCTTCATTTTGACCCATTTATGAAGCAATATCTTTAAGAAAAAAAATGCAGTTTCGTTATGTTTTGATTTTCTAAATCTGTGTTGTGTGTGTGTGAAAACACTTCGTTTTTCCTTTGATAAGTTTGAATTAGCATGTAGAAAACTCTCTGAAGTATTATTGAGAAAAAAAAAAATTGGAATTTTAATTTTTTTTTAAAAAGTGGAGTAATTTTTGCTGTTTTGAAAAATGTGGAAATATTCCTGTGAATATTGAGCATTATTTGAGCATATGTGAGTACGGGTATATGAAGGCAGGAACACAAGTTTTTAATACACAATCCGGAAATTCATAAAAAACTAGACTGAATATTCTGAGGATTTCAGTGGAAGAAGTTTCGGAAACAAATATCCAGTCGAACATTTTTTGGGGAAACGTATGATGTTGAATTATGTGGTTTTAGTCCCTCCGTGATATCAACAGCAATTTTCGACAAGTGTTAGTGGAAGAGACAACAACTTTTCCGGATTGTTATTATCCTTTAAAACAACATTCTGTACAGAGTATCAAGATGATAAGGTCTTATTTTTCACAATATTATACATTGCTGTAGTTTTGTTACTAGCGTTAAAAATATCCAGATCATTTTTCATTTTTTTGTCTGTGCTATTACTTTCCTTAATTTCTGGAATTTCGAATCTTGAATTTAATTCTACTAATGGAAAAAAATGAAGACACGTGAGTATAACGTACCAGTTTAAAACTATTTTGAATAGTTTTGATATAGAATAGTCAATTTTATGTAATTAAATTCATGTATTCGTTAGGTCTAAAATGTATGTTAGAGACGAAAAACTTTACCAAACTATACAGATATTGATATTGTAGTGGTAGATGTGTAAATTGGCCGAAAAACGTAACAAAAAATTCCAACTAGTACTACGTTAGCATTAGAGAAATTCGATTCCAATTTTTGATTTTTTAAAATTCAGGGGTGTTATGTTGCTTCGCGTCCATCCGAGAAGTCGCGCCATGAGGCCTATAATTGATCAATCATATATGCATCCTGCTGCGGTATCCATATATGATCAATCATATATGCGGCAAGCAATGAGGTGCATGCGGTGGGGTAGGAGGCAGTGGAGTTTTTGAGATGCTGTGGCGCTACGTATGAATTGCGAGATACAGAGTTCAGCTCAAAAGAAGCTTTTCATCAGGTAATGAACGAACTGTGATTCGCGAATCAGCAGGTTGCTATTGTGTTCATAGAGCGCATAACCATTATTTTTGAATTCATGCCGTAGTGTCAAACGGGCAACCTGGGGACCGCAAGCTCCCAAGGTAATTTATTGTGGTCCACCATGCTCTGACATAAAATAAAACAGAATAACATGTTACAGACAATTATTTATCTGCCTTGAATAGTGTCTGTTCTCAGTCTTTGATGCCATATCATATTTAATTTTAATTTAATTTTTTTATTAATGATATTCATCAGGTGACAGTATTAACAGTTCATTACAAACAATTCATATACAATACATGTACATTATTTTACTTCGCCAGATGACTTTGCCAGATAAACGATTAAATTCGATAGAAAAGTTTAAATCCCTAGTAAAATCGTTTCTGCTGCGTAACTATTTCTATACAATTAGAGACTATACTGAGCCTCAAAAGGAAAGTAACATTAATTGTAACAGTGTAATTCTAAACAACCTGTAACAAGTATTGTACCGCAGCCTCTGGATCAATGACCCTCATCTCGATCAGGTTTTTCGTCCAGTTTCCCTGATCCTTTGAGCAAATGCTGAGATGGCCCCTTGTTTTGCTTCTGGACATAAATGTAACTTCATTATCTGTGCACGTCTTCTAGAATTGAATGGGGAATATAGACTAGTTATTCAAATTATCGTTCTCCATGTTGTCGCGGCAGAAAATATTATTCCTTGATGAAGGACATGATGAGGGATAAGAGCCCAAATTTATTGGAGATTTACCTTTGAAAATTATATTACATCGGAGAGAACACTTTTGTTAACAATCCTTACAAAAAACGCTCATTTTTTTCTGTATTCAAAATTCAAGTAGTATATGGCTTAGGGTAGGGATCACAGAATTTTGGAAACTTGCACAGAATTCACTTCTCCCCATAGCACGTCACACACAGTTTTTAACTGTTTTGACGTAAGATAAATAAGTAAAATAAATTAATAAATAGAATCCAGATATTGGAATACTAGGAAGAAGGCGCTGGCAAGTTTTCAGTAAAAATTATAAATATATTAAATGAAATAAATGTAAAAATAAAAGCAATTATAAAACAATGTTGTAAACACAATAAAATATGTGTCTATATGAATTTTACCACTTACATTAAATAGCTCCTGTTTTGAGTTTGACACAATTGTTATGTCAATTGTCATTCAGATGATGAACTTTGCAGTAAAAGAGACAAATTATTACATAATAAACGCTGTAAATTATGTGTTATAGAATTAGAAGAAATTATTTGTTTGGCCCTTTTCGTCTTAGCTCAGAACACTTCCTCAAATCGTACCTTCTTGTTTTCTTCTCTTGAAATGAGAAGAACGTTGAGTATAAACAACCTGTAACAACTATTGTACTACAGCTTCCGGGTCAATGACTCTCATCTCGATCAGGTTTTTCGTCCAGTTTCCCTGATCCATTGAGCAAATGCTGAGATGGCCCCTTGTTTTGCTTCTGGACATAAATGTAACTTCATTTTTTGTGCACGTCTTCTAGAATTCAATGGGAACACAATTCTTCAAATTATCGTTTCCATGTTGTCGCGGCAGGAAGTAATAAGAGCCAAAATTTATTGCTTATTTATCCTTGAAAATAGATTTTATTACATGGGAGATTTTTTGTTTTTTCTCCCCTTTCAAAATTCAAAATTTAAGTAGTATATGACTTAGTGTAGGGATCACAGAATTTTGAAAATGTGCACACAATTCACTTTTCCCCATAGCACGTCGTACGCAGTTTTTAACTGTTTTTTTGACGTAAAATAAATAAATAAATAAATAAATAAACGTTCTCGTGCTAATTCGCACGAGAGGAACCGCTGGGCCTTTCCCCGGACACGAGTTAATGGTCACTGTGGGGCGTGGGGTTGGATAGGAGAAGGATAAATGAGTTGGTTTGCGGGTTTCGTTGTGACGTAGAAACAGGCAGATCCGAGATACATTGGGGAATCTAGAACATAAGGCTATTACGGAATTTGCAGAGCCAAAGCGTTCACCACAAATGTGATAGGATTGCTAGTGGGCAAAAAGGCCACTAGCACCAACACAAGATTTGTATCACATCCGTGAAATATATTCCATATGTAAAGAAGATGAAGGTCGGTAACCACTTATTTTAATATGAGTTTTCATGTTTTCTGAATTTCAAATTTAACATTACAATTGACTCCGGTTATAGTGAACTTCTGGGAACTCATGTTTGGTTCACTATATCAGGCTTACTTTATCCGATGACGTCAAAATTAAATAGAGTTTTTCCACAATGATTGATTTTATTAATATAGGTAGACAGCAAAATTCATTGACAGCACGAAGTGAATATTTCAATACCTTCATTTGTCCATAAAAAACAATTATTTTAAATTCTTTGCTTCGTACCTTTTTCTTAGTAATTTCTCAAGATCCTTCTCCAGCCACAGTTCATGCTCCTCCATACTTGATTCTGCATTGTCTTCTGTTTCTAAGTATCGTTATGCAGCCTTGTCACCTTTCAATGCCTCTTCCACTGTTCGAACTCCGTCCCACTCTCCGAAGACCCGTCTACTCAACTAATGACATACGATATCCAATTAACTTCCAGGACTTATTTCCTACGTTCACTCCGGGGTTCATGTCCACTATATCTGAATCTTGATGTGCTCATTTGTAATGTAAGTGAAGCGGGACCAGTGACTTACGTTCACTATAACCGATGATTTAGTATATCCGAGTTCACTATAACCGATGATTTAGTATATCCGAGTTCACTATAACCGATGATTTAGTATATCCGAGTTCACTATAACCGATGATTTAGTATATCCGAGTTCACTATAACCGATGATTTAGTATATCCGAGCTCACTATAACCGATGATTTAGTATATCCGAGTTCACTATAACCGATGATTTAGTATATCCGAGTTCACTATAACCGATGATTTAGTATATCCGCGTTCGCTATAACCGATGATTTAGTATATCCCAGTTCACTATAACCAGAGTCGACTGTATTTGCTATTTACAGGTAGCAGAAATAAATCCTATCATGTTTCATCTGAGACAAAATATTGGTAGATTTCACCGCCATCGGCTGAGTGTGTAACTGTGTATAACTATAAATAGAAGTTAGAAAAACTTAAAATAAAGGAGCAAACACAAAGTTTATGTCTTTTCTCGCCGCTCGTCTCGTTGGGGTTGCCCTCCAAGCCAGACCTTCAGAGTGCAATAAAAATTGAACACAACCTTGCACGGCTCGCTGCGGGCTCACCCGCGATAACCCATTTCCTTCAATGTGTTTGTTCTTGACGTCGAGTTCTTGTTCGTCGAGTGGCAGAGCGATTGGCTCAATGTGGCATCCCGCCGGAATGGTCACGTGGTCCGTCGATGGAGCACCTCCTCGACCCCAGACATGGCGAGATAACTACTACATAACTTATAGACCTATTTCAGTCGCCGCCTTCTTTATTTACCGTTAAGACCTTGGACAATGCTCAAGGCGATCAGACCGCAATTCTGCATTTATGGCGGTTGTTGATTGGAATATCTCATTGAATAAACTCTAAAGGAAGAAAAATCATGCGTAGATAACAGAATATTGGAGGTTATGTCTGGAGATTAACATACGAGTAATGAGAAAGAAAAATAATCAAAATGTTATTTTATTATTACATTTAATGTTCACACTAATTTCTTTTTGAATGCCTTAAATTTTACGATAACAAATTTTTGTTTAAAATTAAATGTAAAAAATTAAAAAAATGTATAAAATTAAATGTAATAAATCATATATTCAGGAACAGAACAGTTGCCTAAAAATAGTCAGAAAGCAAATTAAAACTCTCAGAGTCTTAAGTGTTTCAACAATTGTGATTATTGTGGGAATTCTGATGTGGTGTTGTCGACGTTCTTATGAGAAGAAATAAAAAGGTCATCTTCGTCAACATATTTGTTTTATTAAGATAGCCGACTTTCGACGGCTTTGCCGTCATCATTAGTCTCGCTGCTTTCGGCAAGTCGGTAGACTGTGTCAAATCTTCGTCAACATATAAGTTTTATTAAGATAGCCGGCTTTCGACGGCTTTGCCGTCATCGTCAGTCTCGCTGCTTTACAAGCTAAAGCCTATCAGCGGCGTAGACTGTGCACAGTCTACCGACTTTTGCCGAAAGCAGCGAGACTGATGATGACGGCAAAGCCGTCGGAAGACGGCTATCTTAATAAAACTAATATGTTGACGAAGATTACCTCTTTTATTTCTTCTCAGTTGTGATTATTGCGATATCCGTTGTAAAATATTATGAACATATGTAATGTGACATAAGTTCATAATATCATATGTAACAAATATAAATACAAATATAATTTGACGTTGAAACTCGAAATTGATTATGAACATTTGCCATGACTTAACAATATTACAGAACTACAAATATAGTGTTTAAAATGACTATATCAGCATTAGAGGGCCCTCGGTGACTCGTTGGATGGCGTGCTTGCTTTCCACTCCGCAACTCCGGGTCCGATATCCGGTCGGGGCAAAAATTAACTGTGTGCTTTCCTTGCAATGTCCCAGTATCCGTTGCTGTTTGACGATGAGAAAGCTCACCTCTCAGGTTGAGCAGGCGAGCGATACGGCGTAGGGATCGCTGTGTGCCAACCGCACGTACCCCTCAGCCCACGGTCGCAAGGCCGCGTCGCCGCTGGTAGGCTTTAGCTTGTAAAGAGCTGTTGTACCAAAGTACATACATGCATACGTACATACATATCAACATTAGAACCTAAACATTCATATTCTTCCGTTGATTTCATTTTCAATTTTTTTATCTCAGCTATTTAGAAGTTTGGCTCGTAGTTGAATCATCTTAAGGATGGCACTGATAGGCCCTATTTCTGTGCTGGGATGGCAAACAGTTTCAACATTTCTTGGCGTTAGCAATGTTTCAAATGATAATCCAGCTTACTCGAATAGATTTTCTTGGAAGAAATACTTTCGATTTGGGTCTGTAAGCAACCCTCGATTTAAATGCTACAAAATTCTAACAACCATTCTACTATTTTGCTTCCATGTCCTCTCTATCAGAAAGTGAGTTTTAGTGGTAATGATCCATTTAAGTACTAGGATATGAAACTGAAAATTTATAAAAGCATTCTTGTGCAACTATGGATAAGCTAATTAGATCATTTTCAACACCTGGAATTGCCAATCATGCCCCAAACAGGTAAGCAAGCATTAATATTATTGAAGCTCAGCATTGTGTATTACTCGCGTACGTTTTCTTGAGCCATGGAATACCTACCTGCCACTCCTTTGCCAACTTTAGTTGAATTGAGAATAAATGATAGCAACGAGCGTTGTAGACAAAATCTGATTACCAGAAATGTTCGCTCCCGTGTAATATAAACAAATTGCAACGAAAAGAACTACAAATTTTATAAATATTCTTTTGTCAAAGTAACAAACTCCCCACTCCTCTTGAAACTGCGAAGCGAAGGCTCAAAAAACTTGTGCAAATAATAGCAATAGTAATAGTACCCTCGTAGGATGACACTTAGTTGTAGGAAGCCATCGAAAAAAAAACTAATTTTTTTGTATTTTCGAAAACTCAGTGTTTCATGAGAGCTCTTAAGTGTTCTCTACGATATCTAAGGTCTAAATTTAATTTAAAAATGTATCGTTTTTAAGAAAAAATGATTTAAATAAAATAAAATTTGTCCATGTCTGACACAAAATTTACAAAAAAGACTCATGTTTTGAAAATTTGAACATGACGTTATTTTTAGATGTTTTTAATGAACACATTTCATTAAGATAAAATATTTATCTTCATAGTAGTAGTTGTAGAATGACGCCGAAAAAATTTTGAATCTTTCAATTTTCGAAAAAGCAAGGTTTGCAACGAACATGAGACCTGCGCCATTCTCTTAAACGTTCTTCTCACTATCCAATAACGAAGTTTAATCAAAAACGCTGGAGTCATTTTTTTGAAAATTTTGAAAATGTCCCAGGGGCTTTATGTAAAGCATCCCCAGCATTAAAATATCGATTTTAAATTTAAGGAGCCGCGACATCAGCCAGATCGATGAGGAGAATATCAATTTTGGAGAAAAGCTGCTGAACGGTTTAGCCGCTAGCGTTGCTCACTGACGGACGGGCAGACGTTTTGCTGTCAATCAATTTTTCAGTATCAAGGACCCACAAAACATAAATTCTGGCTACACCACGTATTAGAAGATTTTTTTCTAAATTTCGATTTATCCACTTTTTCGTTGCTTTTTTGCGGTGCAATTCCTGGCAAGGCACCAGACACCGGAGAGTGCGCCAGTTGGACGTTCTTTTGTTTCAAAATGATTTCGTATACATCGATATTGCAGCAATATCTTGAATATTGAATGTGTAGAAAGGAAAATGTATATTTTCAGATAATATGAGATCTTTTTCGTTTTATGGGGATTGTGCAACCATGCAATCTAAGCAAGAACTGCCATCGATTGATTCGCAAGTCACGTAGCGACTCACGGAGCTATCTGAGAAGGTTCGGTGAGTCTATTTTGCGTATCCAAGTGAAAGAGTGAGACAAATCGGATAGCCGGACATTGGGAAGGCAGCATTGGTAAGACGTGAACTTGCCTTTCTTCACTGAAAACTGTAGCTTTAGAGAAAAGCTCTTGAAAGCTACGATTCAATTTATAAATATTTTGAGACAGAATGAAACAAAACACAACGGGAAAACTTCAGAAATCATTTCCTCATATAAATAGGAGAAAATGATGGTTGCGACATGGGTCCAGAACTGCGGTGTTGCCAGAGCGCGAATTTTCCTTTGGGATCTCAATCTTTCAAGTATTTATCTGCTGTTGATGAAGAGTAAAGTTTCCACGCACGCTTTTGGCACTTTGTTTAACAATGCACTCTTCACACATAATTTTTGATGCTTCTGACCGGGAGATCCTAGGTTCGAGTCCTGACGATGGCAGGATTTTCTGACACCACCTTTTCAGCTAGATTGAATTCAGTCACTGTCTGGAGGAGAATTCTAGCGGTCGGCTGCTCTGATCGGTAGTTTTCCGTGGTTTCTCCAATCAAAACCAGGCGAATGCCGGAGCAGTACCCTAACAAACGGGCCACGCACCGCGCGTGATATCTTCCTCTGCCTTCTCCTAGCCTCTCCTTACACACACACACACACACACACACACACACACACTTACACTAACATGCACTACACTACCACGTATTCCGGGAGACCGGTCGGGAGCTTAGAGCTTGTCCCGGCTGGGGCGGTGCCCCGCTGGTGGGAGAGTCCTGGTTAGGGGAAACCCCACTAGCCGACGGTAGGTCGGCGCCGGATCTCACCATCCTACGGGGGAAGATCACCGGCACCTCCCGAGGAAAAAGCATGCACTACACTTAAGGGACTAATGACGTAAGCGGTTGACGCGCCCGGAATCACTAACCCACCAACCATCCAACCATAATTTTGAATCGTGTTCCTTAATGCAAAGACGTGCAGAAATCTGATTTCCTCCAGAAGACCACATTCAACATTTCTTATGACAGTCTTTAAGTTATAATTAGTTTAGTCATATTGAGTGGAACAACAGTCGGGAGTGTTGGATTTCACAAACCTTACTTAAAGGTCGGATAATTAATCTTACACTGTGGTGGTAGTGCAGTAGTTCAGCAGGCGCCGAGTCGGCGTGAAAATCTACCCTTAGACTGAACTTTTCCATACTCATTCAGAGTCGAAAGAAACAGCTTAACGACAGTTTTTAAAAAAGTGTAGTAAGTTCACAATAGTCGTCCCCTCTAATCGAATGAAAATATTGCATTTAAACTCGAGCGAACAATCTGAAGAAAGTTGTGGGCGGAACATTCATTTTAGAAATACAAATTAACATTGCTCACAGATGGTGAACTTGAAGAGAGGGCCAATGAATGTTTATCACAATCAAACCTTTAGGTACAAAGGCTCAAAAAACACATTCCCAAAATCAAACGTTACGAGACGTACAATTTGAAGAGCTCTAAAATCATATTCCCAAAATTTCGCTATGAATGTTACTAAAGATTATATAAGTTACAAAATTACTTTTGTACACGTACGGGTGAAATTTTGCTCAAATTCATTGAAATTAACTGGCTATTTATTTCACAAGTTTCCTAAGAACGTGACAATACATATAAAAATGTAATAAATACATTCGATTAAATGTTGACGCGTTTCAAACTTGAATTGTTACTTAATCTTCGTTGTTTGTTCACATACGCGTCATTCTGTGCAGCGTATATCCGCCCAGAAACTACCAGGAGGATGTTCAATACCGCGACCTGGCCTCTTTTATCCTAGGAGGAAAAGTTTTATCAAACAATTTTCGCGGCGGTATCCGTTTGCGGTCTGTCCAATGAGAACGAGTTCACTGACACTCTCAAAGCAATTTTAACATTAGTGTAATTCCCCACATCTTTTGTTCTTTAACTTTACGTAGTAGGTTGAACGAATCATGCATTTGATTGAAGAAAAGTGAATAATTCAGGATTTTCCAGAGGATTTTTTCCGTTACGTTCAACATCGAATGATGATAATAACAATTTATTTAGCTCCAGTCCTCCTGACGACACCATTAAGGGCAATCATTGGATCCCATCGTCAAACATTGAGGGTGTCGTTCGTCATTGACAATCTCAATTTTTATTGTCCGTCTTTGTACGCGGTAAACGTGATTATTCCATTGACTACATTTGGTACTCGTATATTGTTGTATGTAATTTATATGTTGACAGTGTACACAATCCTTTACCAAATGTTTGTACTCGATCCTTATCAAATAAACAAAAGATCATCGGTACCCGATGTTATCTTAGACCCAAAGACCCCAGATACTACCAAGTCTAGTGGCGAATATTGTGAGCTACCGTGGCTACCGGCGGTAACTCGAAAAAATTACGAGAACAAAAATATGACAAGATATATTATATTAAAAATAATTGTAGGCTATATTCTTTTTCAGTGACACACGTTTTTCAAAATTCCGTATAATCTGTTCTGTTGAGATGTGTATTAAATCGCTCGCTAGTCGGCGCATCAGTACTCTTAAAAGGCGGCAACGCCAAAGAAACCGCTTCATTCAGTGGCATCCACACAGCGTGCGTTTGTTGCATGACTCACTCCCCCCTCCTTCTGGAAAGAAAGGGCCAGCCAAGGGCTCAGGTTGCCCATTTCCCGAGCGGTTTCTTGACACGCTCGGAGCATTTCGGAGGTTGGGGCAGAAGGCAGTAAACGGACAGAGTAAATTAGAAGTGTGCACGACACTTAGATTGCTGGTGAGTGTACAAATACGTAATAGACTATATTAAGCGTGTTTTAAGAGTTACAATTGCAATATATTAAATATGTGATAGTGTTGAAGTTAACTATTGTCAGATAATTGGTAAGAAATCTTCGGGAAGTTGTTGACAATGAGTGTATTGAACTGTGTTTATTAGAGAACTTTGACTATATATATATATATATATATATATATATATATATATATATATATAAAATATATATATATATATATATATAGTCAAAGTTCATTTCTAATGTCAGTGGTAGCCCAGGGCATGAAAGCAAGCCTATCTACCGCGCAAGCTTATCTACACTGCGCAAGCCTATCTACAAAATAAGATTTGATAAGGTGTAAAACGTTCAGTTTTTTGTAAAATGTGCAAATGCATATCGTTGATGAATACTGAACAAAAATAAAATTACTACCGTGCATTGAACATCTCTTAACATTTTCGTAAAGGAGATATCTAAAAAAAGGGACTTGTTAAAAAATACAAGAACTTTTCAAGCCTATAACTTCCAATGGGTTAATTTTATTTAAGCGTTTTATAGAAAGGTTTTTGTAGGAAATTATATCTACTTTAATTTTGTGTAGTGCACACATTTCGGTCGGATTGAAGGTAATGGATATATACGCAAAAAACCTGGATAAATCACCTTTAAAGCCCCCCTCCCTAATCCCCAGCTCACCCCCCTTTCACTTCAGGATTTTTAGTATAATGCGTTGTAGGCCCGTTTAAAAAATTCGAGATTTTTTTTCACTTGATTAGTCTAATTTGACAACTAATATTTATCTCAACATTTAATAGAACTATTTTTCTTTTATTTTCAACCTTAAAGCCGGGCTCAGTAGGGATTAGTACTCCGACCTCACAAACCCAAGGGCAAAGAATCAAATCCAGTTGGAGGGCACACATGCCGGGAGTCCGGTCGAGGACTTAGAACTTGTCCAGGCTGGGGCGGTTCCCCGCTGGTGGGAGATACCTGGTTGGGAAAATCCGCTAGTCGACGGTAGGTGAGCGATCGCCTCCAGCGGGGGAAGATTACCGCCATCCGAGGATAAAACATGCACTACAGGACTAATGACCTAAGCTGTTGACGCGCCTGGAATCACTAACCAACCAACCATTATAAATAAGTCGTCTGGCCGTGAAGGAACCATGTTTAAATGCCCAGGCAAATTAAATCCTACTGCAATTAACGTCGAAATGAATTCTCCTACTCAGTCATGCAGCAGGCGACACGAGTAACGGATACATATAATATAAACTGATGCTGGCTCGAACATAGGACTACAAAAACAGCCGGCAGCATTGGGCTCCCTTGCGGTGCAAAATTCGAAAATTTGCCCAATAATACAGTTCATGTTGAGAGTGGGTGAACAAGTTTCCCGAAACAGGACGTTGGACAAATACATCATCCCATAAATAATTTAATATTTAATAATATGAAATATTAATATTATTTATTAATATTTCATTATATTAAATATACCAAATGAGATGTTTCGGTGTAAATAATTGTATCTTACATTTTACGCAGAAAAATACAATGTGATTCGATTGTTTACATGAAACGAGTGGCACTTAACATAACGTCCTACGAATAAATTAGCATTGTCATTTTCTGTCTTTTCCTGAAATGAGTTAATAGAGTCTCTCTCTCTCTCTCTCTCTCTCTTTCTCTCTCTTTCTCTCTCTCCTTCATAAACTTCTTTTTACATTTTACGCAGAAAAATTCAATGTGATTCCATTGTTTACACGAAACGAGTGGTTCTTGTAATAATGTACTAGGAATAAATTATCATTATCATTATCATTTTCTGTCTATTCCTGAAACGACGTAATAGATACACACACACACACACTCTCTCTCTCTTCCCCCCTCTCTCTCTCGTTCATAAAATTTAATAATGTTCCTTTGGTCCGAAATGCGGGGTACCATTTTTTACCTCGGAACGCTCACCTTCACCTCAAAATTCTTTAACGCTTTAGCTCAAAATTCAAACTTTATTGCTTATTTATCCTTGAAAAAAGGTTTTATTACGTGGAGTTTTCCCCTTTCAAAATTCAAAATTTATTGCTTGTTTATCCTTGAAAATAGATTTTATTACATGGGAGTTTTGTTTTTCTTTTCTCCTTTCAAAATTCAAAATTTAAGTAGTATATGACTTAGTGTAGGGATCACAGAATTTTGAAAATGTGCACACAATTCACTTTTCCCCATAGCACGTCATACGCAGTTTTTAACTGTTTTTTTGACGTTAAATAAATAAATAAATAAATAAATAAAAACGCGCCAAACCCAGAGCGCGGCGCCGCTTGTCCGTTGGAGGCGCCGCGGGGCGTGGGCGGCTGTTCGCCTCCGATCGGGGCCGCTGCCGCCCTGCCCTGGCCACCTTCCTCTGCCAGTGGGAAAGGCCCGAATCTTTTCGTATGGACCTACCTCTTCTGTGGTGCACACCAAATTCTTGCTAGGAAAAGAAAATGGATTCGAAGAGTATGTGGGTAACATTTTCTAATTGTTGATTGATTCAGTGGTGAGGTGTAGTTGACATTTACATAATTGGAATGATTGAAGGCGCAGTCCGTTTATGTGGCTCCCAGACAGCAGAAAACTGATGATGATGGCTAAGCCATCGAAAGCTGCTATTTGTGAAATAAATACTATTGTTGACAATGACAACGCCTTCAATCATTCCAACATTTTCTAAGCTAGTCACTAGTTACCTTTTGCGCTGCAAAGAGCGATAAGCATTCTGAAATAATATGGTTGTGTCTTCTATTCTTTTTTCATCGTTATTATCTTTTTTTTTGCCCCTTACATTTTTCTGCTTCTTTCTGCCTAATCTCCCTCTCGCTCCTCCTTTTTGTCTTTTACTATTTCTTCTTCTTCTCTTCTCTCCTCCTCTTCTTCTTGATATTGTTGATTTTCTCCGTCTTTTCTGTTACCTTCTCCTTCTTCTTATTCTTATTCTTACCATATCTTTTCTTTTATCCTTTTATTTATTTTCCTTTCCTTCTCTCGCTTTACTGAAAGGAAAGCATGTGAATTCATAACTGGTCAGACATTTAGATACATTAGCAACATTTTATTTTATGACTTTTTTATTTCTTTATCCTTAAAAACCATCGTGAACAATATGGGGAAAATGGTGGCCAATTCAAACTTGACCTCTGGTGGACGTCGTGTCGGCAGTTAAATCACAATGAAATGCATGAGCCCCAGGTAATTCCAAGTCTGAGACAGATTGTTCCTGAGTTTCTATTTGTCGAAACGATTAAATAAGCTGAGTGTGTTGCAGTACTCAATTCGTCTGCTTTGGGAATGTACTACCATGCTTCCTTGTTGTACGATATGTGAATTGTATAGGAACATTTCGAACAGCTTGCATTGATGGATTGATTGATTCCGGCGCGTCAACTGCTAAGGTAATAACTCCTGTAAGAGTAGTGCATGCTTTTTCCTCGAGAGGTGGCGGCAATCGTTACTCGTTAAGATCCGGCGCCGACCTACCATCTGTTACGAGGGTTTTCCCCAACCGGGTATCTCCCACCAGCGTGGCACCGATCCAGCCAGGACAAGCTCCCGACCGGTCTTCCGGCATGTGTGCATGCACTTTAATGCATGTTAATGTGTGTAAGTAAGGGTCGAGGATAGGACAAGGAGGAAAGAAAGATTGTGCGCGGTCCGTGGCCCGTTTGTTAGGGTACTGCTTTGGCATTCACGTGTTTTTTATCGGATAACTACCGATCAGAACAGCCGGCCGCTAGTATTTTCCTTCAGCGGCTGAATTAGACCTACGTATGTAGCTAGAGTCGCAAATCCTGCCATCGTCGGGTCTCGGTCCCTAGGATCTCTGGGTCAGAGACACTGCAGTGACATCAATTGATGCCCTGAGCCACCTCTTCCGGCCGAACAGCTTGCAGTGTTAGTCATACTGATGGTGTTATTAACCTAATGAAAACCTGAGAAATTGTAACCCAGTGGGGCGCTTGATATAAAAACAAACATGTATTTGAGAGTTAATTATGTTCAATTTGAAATATTTATATCACGTTAAATTGAAAAAAAAATATTTTGAACTATGGAGGGTGTAACTGTAACCCCCACACATAATCGTAATATTGGGGCTTTTGTTAGGCTGCATACTTGAGAAGGTGTGAAATTGATGGTTGTGTGTGAGTGGCAGTAAATTTCTTGGACAAGGCACTTTTGTATCGAGCTTTAATGTTTAGACTATTACACTATTTTTAGCAACTTCATTCCTTGAAAAATGTTCAGGAAGCTCTATCTACTTTTTACAACTTGAAATTTTAATGGTGATGAAAAGAAGAAAACAAACGTCTTTGGGGACAATGCGCATTTACCTCACCTGCGTTTGACCTTTTTTTTTGTCTTTAGGTTCGATAAGAGTTCTTAGAGAACAAGCAAAACAGGTTTCATACTTTCCTAGAAAATTACAATGTGCTTTTTTCTAGAAAATTAACGTGTACTACTGTTCTATAATGTGACCCATTAAAAACCTTTTACGGTATTACTTCAAAATTGCTTTTATCGTCAAAAATAGTTGCACGAAGGAACCAACCAAAATTATTGAAACTTGATGGGTAATTTATAGCATATAAAATAATGTAAATTTTAACGAGGTTAAGCGAAAGAGCAGGCCTAATAGCCTGAGCCTCCCCACTAATAAAACACTATTTTTATTATTATTATTATTATTATTATTATTATTATTATTATTATTTTCACATTACTAAGCATGCAAATGATTCAATTTTCGCCCACGCACATGACGTCTGAAAGCAATGGCTTAGTTTCTTTGGACCTGCCATTCTACATCAGAGCGACCCAATGTGCATGTTGTACTACTGTACCTGTCGTTATGTTGATAGAGTTATTCTCACTCTAAGAAAAAGAAGCAAAATGGCTTGGAAAAGAGTAAGTAATTTGATCAGTTCAATGCCTTCGGAAGGGATCGCGTGGCAGGTATCCGACATTCTGCATAGTTATTCTGGCGTATTGCACACCTCGCTGTCATCGTGGGTAGCGCGCAGTTGCAGCTAGGGAACGAGGAAAGTCCGCACGCACCACAAGGATGGAATCCTTGGTGGGAAGGAGAACCGACGGACTGTCCTCCATGCACAACATGAGCGCCACGGACAACTGCAACTGCCACAGTGGCTGACATTCAACCAAGAGCGGACCTTCATTGGGGCCTCCTGGCACTTCCTTGAAAATTTGGAGGAGGAAATAAGGATTAAAAATTAACAATTGTACTTATGGCTTATATTCACATCACCAATAACCATATTTTTAAATATAATATTTCAATCGTTATCTTTGAGTTAAATACAAACTATTTCTAGTACAAAGAGTAATACCAGTAAAGAGTTATATCAATATCGTTGGTTGTATTACAGTCAATCTGTTTATAAACTAAAGTTTAATACAACTTAAAAGTATTTTATTAGTTCAATAGCTATTATCATAAATTCAATAAAGAAAAATGGTTTCCTTTAATTAAAAAATTGCCACTTCTTACTTATTTTCTGAAGCCACTGTTGCTTTCAGTGAATTGTTAGGCCCTCTCTGCACATCCAGTGGTTGCCAGTACAGTTGGTAGACGATTGCGCGACAAATGAACTCCTAAGTCACAAGCTGTTGCGGCGAATACTCTTGTGCAGTGTCGCCAAACTGAAGGATGATTTGACAGAGGGCCATGGCACCTTTGTCGCGAACATACACCACCAACCCACACAACACAATAAAACGTAAATGCGTGTACACTGCAATGACACACACACACAAACGACACACCACCACTCAGATTCGTCGGCCATGGAACCTGGCCGACCGGCAACCGGTCATCTTCAGGGATAAGTCCCGCTTTATTTTCCTTGGTGACTATCGAGGAACTCCTATTTGCAGGAAGTGTGGACAGTGCCACGAAATTTGTGAATGCACGCCAAAACGATCTGGGTTGAAGGGGAATGCAATTAGTATTGTGCAATTAATCTCCTATACATTTAGACAGCCTAGCAGTAAGTTCATGGAGCACCTACAACCAAGTGGCCCTGTTTGCAATCGCCCCCAGCAGTGCTCGCTCTCAAACATGTGACGCTCCTCCCATCGTTGCAGACTCAAGAGCTTCTCTGCAAGCCGATGCAGATTTTTCCACGGCAGCCACGCCCCCAGGCCTATTCCCATCAGAACTTGTGGGATGCAATTGAGCGTAGAATTTGGAGCCTTTCCTTGTCGTCTGCAGACAACTATTTAAGCTGCAAGAGAGTGTTACAGGAGGCAATTCGGAATCTGAACAACTGATCAAACTACCAATGAATAAGGTTCATACCTCTGTCAGATTGTAATCATTGCTAGGTTTCCGTGGACCTTTTCCTTCTTGCGAAATATGTTTTTCAAGAGGTTGTTTTGTCCCTTCAGGGACCCTAGCAAAATGATTAGTATCAAAATGTCTACAGCACATTTTTAATTACGTCGGGTATGCTAATAGCTTAGGGTTAATTTAAGACGCATGGTATTATGCATTATTTATTTTATGTTTACTTGTATTTCTGGTTTAGTGAATTGAAATTCGTTGTTTCTAAATGCATTTCTTCCATGAAAAAATTAAATTAAGTTTAATTTTTAAACTGTCTTCTTGAGACCCAGTAAAAGAAGAAATACTTATTTGCGGCTATTTGTAAAGATAAATCAATGCATTATTGCAATTTGTATGCCCCGAGAATTGATAGAAACTCGGTTCTTCTCTTCTCCCATTCACACCAAATTCTTACTAGAAAAGAAAATGGATTCGAAGAACACGCGAGTAACTTTTTCTACGCTAGTCACTAGTCACCCTTTGCATTACAAAGAGCATTAAGCATTCTGAAATCATATCACCGGGAAAGGAAAGTTAACAATGATGATTTCTAACGCAGTTTGCTTATCAGTATACTCGGCTTATTTGTTACACTGTCACAGATGACATAAAAAACTAGTTTTCACTATTAGATATGCAAATGAAACTATTACCCCTTTCTTGAAAAACAAAGAAAGGTTTCTCAAATTCTTTTCTAAAATTCTTTCAATGCTGAACAATGTATCTGCATTTATGAAAGCATATGTTTAATAATGCACAATGCAAAGTAAATGCGTATCCGACGGCGATTTTGCATTCTTTTATGTGTATTGACATTTATTAGGAAATTGGCGGAATTTGGTTTTTTTTTCCTTTTATGGTATTTACATAGTTTTATATTCACTCTACTATGATTGTTGACTTATAACAAACTAAAATTAAATTACAGCTAACCTTGAGGTTGAGGAAACCTAATGATTACCTCTAAGTCGGGTCCATTTCGGAAATTGCTTCAGGAATATGTGGAAAGGATACTTATTTTTTATTCTTGGCCTAGTTGGGGTTTTTTGAGGTTGATTGCTTAATTTGGTATCTGCATTAGGTTGGAGTAGAATTGGGTGGATAGGTATATGATGTGCTGAGTTAGGTTGGAGACTGAATTCTTTATGAGTTAGTATTGGATTGGTTGTTTTGGCAATTGTCTTTAGGAATTCATTTTGGATAACTTGGATTTTGTTAAGATTAGTCTTAGCTGATTAACCATATTGGGCATGGTCTAATATGTGAATGCTTGTCATATGGCAGATGACTGTTTCTGTTGATATTGGTTTTAAAATTTCATGTCATTGGAGAAGAAGAGGTATGTGGTCGTCTTTTCACCTACTGACTAGAACTGACAAGCAGACTTTGCCGTACGCGTACTGCAAGTAACACTTTCCATTCAATAAAGAAGGAAGGAAAGTACTACAGATGTCTGATGAGTCACTCCCTATTTTGGGGTAGCTACGATTTCTTCATTTGTGATTTAATATTTTTCAACCAAATTTGATGAAAGAGTAGTCCTTGAGGTTTTCTTACATTTCATGTTTATTCTATATTCAGTTGAAAAATGCCGACTGTGTTGAGTGTCGAAGTGCGGGCCAGAATAGCAGCTCGTTAAGAGATCTAGGAATCTGTGGTGCAAGAACGAAGATGATGATAGGATGAACAAGAGATCCATGCAACGCTGGATGCAAAACACTGAATGTTGAAAACTGTCATTCCAAATTACGAACAACAGGGAGTATCGCCGATGCAAGGAGATCACGAAGATCATCAATTTTGAGGAAAAAGAAAATGTTAGCAGAGTTCGTGAAATGTTCTTGCAGAGCCTTAAGAAATCACTGTATAGCCTGTAATTTCGCTGTGGAACAACCCACATCTTCACTTCATGTAGGACGGAGCACCTGCACATTTTGGAAGTGATATCCGCGAATGGCTGCATGAGCATTTCCCAGGTCGTTGGATTGTCAGGCGTGGTGCACATGAATGGCCTGCTCGCAGCCCTGCTTTCACGCCTAGCGATTTTTCCCTGGTAGGGTGTTTACAAGAGAAAACCCAAAAACATATATGAATTTGAAGCAATAATATCTTCTGTGTTAACCACTGTTCTACGAACCATGCTGCGGGCAGAATAACTATTTCTAAAAATATAATTGTAAACAATTGGCTCATATATGAAGAGATTACAACTATCCAAAAATAGGCTGTGACTTATCAGACAGCTGTAGATTCCATGCGTGAGTCTTGCTGAAATAACATTTTTCAAATCTTTTCAACAAATTCACCCCAGCGGTCAACTTCACCTTATTTGATAGAAGTTCACAAACCTACAAATCTCTCTGCATTCTATTTGAAGCAAATAACGAGGTCCCTTAGTACGTCAACCACACTACTCATATTACTAATATTGAACACTACTAATATTACTAACACTACTAATATTGAAGTATCTTACTGTATACGCTAAACATTTCTTTCGTAGCGGTTTACGATGTTGGCTACGATTAATTTATTTCAGAACCATAGCTTTTGAATACTCCGGGAACTCAATTGTTTTATTCGGGACGCATAATTAGGTAGCCTAGATTTCAGGCATAATTTGCTAAAAAGCTTGTGCGAAGAAAGGAGTTCTTTTCATTTTATCGCAGCACGTCATGACCCGCACAAACACTGCGATGAGTCACACGCTTTGCTCAGAGAGTGGAAGGAAAATGAGATGAAATTCATGATGACGTCCATTCCACTACAAGTTCGCGGAAGTTCATGTGAACTTAAATTCTAGTTTTCTTCTTCCCTATCCCTCCATCACCCTCTCTCTCTTTCTCTCAACGAGCAATAATCGAGTTAGCTCAGTAAACATGTCTCTTCCATAGGCACCGGAAGAGGTGGCTCAGGGAACCAACTGATGTCACTGCAGTGCTTTTGTCCGGGAGGCCCTAGGTTCTAGTCCCGACGGCGACAGAATTTTCGACACTAGCTTATCAGCTAGGTCGAATTCAGTCGCTGTCTGGAGGAGACTTCTAGACACCGGCTGCTCTGATCGGTAGTTTTCTGTGGTTTCTCAGATCAACACCAGGCAAATGCCGAAGCAGTATCCTAATAAACAGGCCACAGACCGCGCGCCATCATTCCTTCGTTTCCTGTATATCTTCACCCTTACACACCCACTTACACTAACATGCAGTACACTTCCACACATGCCGGGAGACCGGTCGGGGGCTTAGAGCTTGTCGCGGCTGGGGCGGTGCCCCGCTGGTGGGAGATACCTGGTTAGTGAAACCCTGCCACTCGACGGTAGGTCGGAGCCGGAACTCGCCATCCAGCAGGGGAATGGTTGATTGGTTAGTTGTTAGAGATTCCGGGCGCGTCATCTGCTTTGGTAATTAGTCCCGTTTGTGTAGTGCATGCTTTCTCTCTTGGGAGATGGCGGTGATTTCCCCCGCTGGATGGCGAATCCGGCGCCGACCTACCGTCGGCTAGGGGGTTTCCCCCTAACCAGGACTCTCCACCAGCAGGGCACCGCCCTAGCTGGGACAAACTCTAAGCTCCCGAACAGAGCTCCCGGAATATGTGATAGCGTAGTGCATGTTAGTGTAAGTGTGCGTGTAAGGGGTAAAGATATGACAAGGGAAAGGAAGGACAGATCGCGCGCGGTTCGTGGCCCGTTTGTTTGGGGGACTGCTCCGGCATTCGCCTTGTGTTGATCGCAGAAACCACGGAAAACTAGCGATCAGAGCAGCCGGTCGCTAGAATTCTCCTCCACACAGCGACTAAATTCGACGACCTAGCTGAAAAGCTAGTGTCGAAAATCCTGCCGCCGCAGCAGGGGAAGATCATCGCCACCTCCCGAGTAAAAAAACATGCACTTCACTCACGGGACTAATGACCTCAGTAGTAGAGCCGCCCAGAATCACTAACAATGAATGTTGCTAGTCTCATGACGTCAATTACGGCGAGTGTTGTCGTCGTGTGAGAGCAAAACCTGAATGGGCGCCTTCCGAGAGCGCAGCGCGCCTGCAGGGCCTACGGCGCAGGCGCGGCGCGCAGCGCTCATTACGCAGATTCCCCGAAGCGGAAACAGCAGCCTCCTTCGTAATTCTTTCCTCCTACCTCAACAGCATCCGTGGGCATGGATTGATTGATTGATTTTTTCGTGTTTCTGGGCGCGTCAACTGCTTCGGTCATTAGTCCCGTTAGTGTAGTGCACGTTCTTTTTTCTCGGGAGATGGCGGTAATCTTCCCCCACTAGATGGCGAGATCCGGCACCGACCTATCGTCGGCTAGTGGGTTTACCCTAACCAGGACTCTCCGACCAGCGGGCACCGTCCCAGCCGAGACAAGCTCTAAACTCCCGACCGATCTCCCTGAATATGCGATAGCGTGGTGCATGTTAGCGTAAGTGCGTGTGTAAGAGGAGAGGATAGGACAAGGAAGAGGAAGGAAAGATCGCGCGCGGCCCGCGGCCCGTTTGGTAGGGCACTGCTCCGGCATTCGGCGGGTGTTGATCGGAGAAACCACGGAAAACTACCGATCAGAGCAGCCGGCCGCTGGAATTCTTCTCCAGGCAGCGACTGAATTCGACCTAGCTGAAAAGCTAGTGTCGAAAATCCTGCCGCCGTCAGGACTCGAACCTAGGACCTCCCGGTTAGAGGCGCTGCAGTGACATCAGTTGATGCACTGAGCTACCGCTACCGGTCCGTGGGCATGGAGACTGTACTGATGCTTCAGTACAATGGAGCTGTTTAATAAATATTTACTTCACATCAATAATTAACACTCATTGCCATGTGAACATATAAAATGTTTATTAGTTACATCATTTTCAGAAATCAAGAATCACACACTGTCAGAAGCTGAACAAGTCGAAGTCTTAAGTTTGTAGCAACAAGGTTACAACACGTTTGTAATACTATTGTTAATATTGCATGATTAAAAGAATCTAATATAGAAGTTCTTGAGTTTTGTTGAAACTAAAAGGAAACGTAAGCACTTCAGAAACGATTGAACAGAGAGCTAGAACGCAGCATAGAGAATTGAGGAGCTTGTTGTTAACAGATACTATCTCCACTTTATATTTTTTTCAGTAAGTAGGAAAAATAAATATGTTTTGCAACTATCGTAATTTAATGATTCAATTTTGTCTACACAAACTCCAAAATTAAGTTGCTGTTGATGCAATTTATTTTAATGTACGTAATTAGAATTTACATAAATTAATTAAAATTTGTTCTTAAGATGATATTGTACATTGTAGCTTTTACAGAGAGTAAATTTAATTTTGTTACAAAAGATACTGGATATGGTACTTTTGGGGAAAAAAATTAGAGAGGACAATAAAAGTACAAAAACAATAGCGGACTTTCCAATTTTTTTAACATGTCACATCACTCATTATCTTTTACATCTATCAAATATCAGAGAACAAATATTTAGAATATGTCTTCATCAACGAATTGTATGTTTCCGTCTTCTTGAAACATTAATTTCTCGAGAAGCGCATATTGGAAGTTTGCAGAAAGAATGCTTACGCCAATTAATACCCATTTTTCCTAAAGAGTTTTTGTATCCGAAATCTCAGCATTTCATAGTTGCATTGCAGCTTTTCATAGTCCGAGTTGATTATTTTGGTATCTGATTTATTAAAACCCTATCACTTTTAAGAAAGGGTTTGGTAGATTCCGTCCACGTTTATACAACATATACGTATTTGAGAATGGAGAGTGCCCACAAATGACCGAAGCTCATCATATTCTCGTGGAACTTTGCTTCTCTTTCTGAAATGTTTCTCTACTTATCCAATGGCTCTCTTTAATGGCAAATAAGAATGCCCTTTCACAGGAAAGGTTCATTGAAGAAGTCAATACTCACCTTTCCAGAAAACTTCGTCACCATGAACAACATCGCGTAGTTTTTATTCTGTCCGGTACGACTATAAAAAAACCGCAGCAAAGAACTCACACTTATGTTTAAAGATTTTCCGACCGTCTCTCGTAACACACGACAATGGAAGTGCCGGGTTCTGAGTCTAACGGTAGAAATGAACGTTCTCTTACTCAATTTAGCATAAGAATCATGAATTACAGCAGCAAATGTGTAGCACCACATTTAACGAGAATGGTATGCTTCTCCAATATTAGTTTTAGGTAGTAGTTGGTTTTGCAATAAGTCAAATACAATTCAATTTGGTTGAAGGCTAATCTGTGTAAATGAATCATCACTTCTTCTGTAAAATAAATATTTTACAACCCAGCTCTGTTTCTTCTCTTGATCTGTCGCAAGTTTTTAATCTTACGCATTAACTACAAATGTGTCATCTTAGAGCCAAATCCTAGATTCAAATTATGAGAGAATACATTCCAATACATGCCATACGTACAATCCATATGTACAGTTCCAACCTTTTATGGATAAGCAGGAAAGCATCCTTCAGCATTATTTCTCAGTAATTTTCTCTCTCATTTGAACTCCTTTATGTGTTGCAAATTTTGTTTTGTCTATCTTTTAACGGATATATTCTTGTTCCTTTTTTCTGTAATGTCTCTATCACCTGGATTAGTAATCTGCTGGGCCGCCAGTGTAATATTCAGGCTGTTAATGGACAGTATACTCATGAACGAGAACTTTTAAATGTGAACGGATCCATAAGACCCTGCACAAAAGATGTCGTGCTGTTTGTCTTCTCCCTCTGAGCTGCATCTCGGTTTAAACTTATCTTTTGAAGTTTCTAAAGAATATGACGCTGAATAAACTTTGTTTGATCTGGTGCAGATGCCATGTTCTAGTACTTCTCATTCAATATGCGCATTTCTTCGACACTGAAGATATTTGCTTTATAGCACGTTGCACCTGAGTGTTTACAAACTTCACTATAATCTTTGTACTCCCCACTTAACTTTTTTAGCAATATACTTCTTGCAGAGCATAGGACTGCTTTTGTTTCTTTCTTTATTCTTCTTCTTCCTGTGCTGCTAGTATTTCACTGCAGAAGTTCCAATTATCATTGATTGCATCTTGACCAGCTTGCAAGCATTATAATTTATACTCACATTCACTTATTAAACCGTGTAGAGTGTAATTTACGACAACACACGCGTTTTATACGTATTTAAAAAGACACGAAAATACTACGTACGCAAATTATCTTTCTTAGTGTTCACAGTGTTGTTAAGCACATAGTTTTCAAGAATTCACTGTTCACTTACTAACATTTAATTCTATGTAATATCCAGTTTCGATTTAATATTTTTTACAGCATTTGAAATGCTAAAACAATAGAGTATTGATAAATACACTTTTGATACAAATCTCGTAGGCATTTTATATTTCCAACACAGTACTTTTAGTTGTTGAACGTTTTGTTGCGAAGTTGGATATGATGTTTTTTGAAAAACAATATTTTATGGACATATCACATTTTGAAAATAAATTAATGTTTAAATCGGTAAATTAAATTCGATATAAAATTTTTGTTAAAAATAACATCAGAAATGAGTAGAATTAACAATATACTTAGTAAGGGTAAAAATTGGATAAGTAGCTTTCGTAAACAAGCTTCTCAATTGTTTGAGTTTTACTGTGCTGTAATGAGCCAGTTACATTACGAAGTATTGCAATATGCATTCTAGCAAGGAATAAGACATTCATAAAAATGTCTATTACACAAGTTGTGAAATGAGTATTTAATAACATTATGTAACATTTGCAACATTACTTCTGCCAAGTAGCTATGGGGTCTATTATTATTATTATTATTATTATTATTATTATTATTATTATTATTATTATTATTATTTACGTATCGGCCATTTATAACCACGCTACACGTTCTCTTCCGAGGCCCAATCATTTTCTATCCCGGAGAACGTGTGCAATTATAGGGAACAGCTTTTAGGCTGTTTCCCTTGCTAAGACAAGGTTGTTAAGCCTTGAATTATGAATTATGAGGTGATAGGAGGATGATGACAGGTGATCGTGGGCTTTTTGAGTCTTACCAGCATTCGCCTGTATGACCGAGGGAAAACACGAAAACGCCGGTCAGGATAGTCGGCCGGGGTTCGAACCCGGGCCTCCTGACTGAGAAGCCGCGCAACCCATTTCGCTTGGTTTTACTATTATTATTATTATTATTATTATTATTATTATTATTATTATTATTATTATTATTATTATTATTATTAAGATTATTATTTCTCTAATTCACGACTAGAGATGTTATGAGTCGGTTGAATATAAAATCTACTCCAGTTTGCAAGCAGCTTCCTAAAGAGCAGATCTAAAATCTGTCGGGTCCTCTATAATACTTTGTGCAAAATCTGTGTTGTTTTAAATAAATCAGTGTCTTGCACTTCCCAGTCGTGTGAATGAGTCTGGGTGTTTAGCCAAATTCTTATACAAATTTTGCAGAACAAATTCCAGAGCTCCGACAACTATCGGGACGACCTGTGCTTTTACGCCCCAAATTCGGCTGATCTCGATTTACAAACTTTTCTATTTAAGACGTTTTTCTGCCTCCTCGGTTACGAAGTTTTGATCGCACGGCACAGTAACATCTACAAGTAGACGTGGTTTTTCCCCAAATCCCGGATAACGATATCCGAATTGTTTGCTGCAATTGTGCAATCAGTTTGAATTTGCTGCTCATACAGTATGGTACTGCATAGCCTAACAGACGTCACAGGTGTTCGTGAGTATTCGTACCACTTGGAGCATATGTTTGGAACTCCGAGGGCGGAACTGATCTGCCAGTAGAGGTAACTACACACCCTCCCTTGTCTTTTCAAGTTTTCGGTCTTCGCTTGAATTGGACAAACTGATATAATACGATCAATGGTTTCAACTTGGTCCATTTGGGCATTTATCACCTTGGATGATTTTGAGAACCGCTTTATCACAATGTCGTGTCGGCGTTTGTTACGTCTAATGCGTTGAGCCCATTCTTGAATTTTCCCTTTTAGCTTCTCAGCTACCTATAACCTGCTTGTGTCATTTTCAATTTGGTATTTTTGTTCAACATGGAGTATTTTTCATTGAACTTTAGAGGTGTGCGTTGATTCAGAAAATGCCTCAGCTAGGAGTTATATTTCACGCCGAGTGTCGGCTATCCGTTTTATACTTCTTTTCGTCCGTAGTGGTTCGGGGCTGATTACTCTGTTTGGCTGTCGGCCGTCGATGTTCTTGGCTGGCTCCAAAATTTCCTGAAATCCAGTTGCAAGCACGATATGATTGATTTCAATAATATCTATATCTCTACCTCGAGCCTGTATCATCTCCTTTAAGACAAAGTTCGCGGTCTCTATCACTCACTTAGCTTTAGAATTTTCGTATATTCTCCTCAACGGTGCAGGAGATTCGAATGGAAGTTGAGGAACTCTTTCTATTTCGCGTCGAAGGAGATTTCGCATCATGTCCTCATCGTGTGATTCATTGTCAGATGAATTTTCACCACTCACTGCTGGTTCACTGGAAAGAGATCAACCTTCAACAAGACTATACTTTTCAGATTATACATGTTCGTCATGTGAATAGTTTGATCGAAGAACATACTCCGCACATCCCTGAATGCCAGCAAGTTGTTCTGCTGTGAATTTTCCACTGCTGAGTAGTATCGTCGTTTACTGACAATCTTCTTTGAATCTAGGGTAGGTCTCATATCTGGATTCCGCTCTCTTGAAAACTTCTATTTCCGAGCCTCATTTGCATAGTAAAAGCACGACATCACCTCCTTGAGTTCACGAAGTGTTCATCTCTGACGATGGCCTCGAGCTACTGCCGACTCTGGGTCCCTGGGGCTAACATTCGTGGGATGGGCAGACGTCCACAAGGTGGTATTAGTTTAGTTTCTGAGCAGGTATGTAACTTTGGTAGAACAAGGCACTTAAAGATTCATTACACTTCTTGTTCTACCCATTTTGCTCATTGGTTTTAAAGGAAGTTTCGCAGGAAACAAGTTCGAGTCCACAGTTCACACATAACCATTGGGTTGTTTCCTGCCATCCGTTGCTGCGCCTCACAATGGCCTCGGGACATCCTCTCGCAGGACCCAGCAAGGGGTTCCTCCGATCGCCAGTGGGCATTTCTAAGCCCTATGGGATTTTCACAGACTGCTGAAGGCAGCCTCCTTCGCTGGCTAATGCAAGGTTCGGGTCGGCATGCCAACCCCGTTTATTTCCTGTGCCCTCCATGGGCCGATATTGGAAGTCCAACGGTTGATGACCCTTCCCTCTCTACTTCCTCTTCGCTGTGGATGCAGCCTTTCCTAACATGGAGGCAGACGCTGCAGCCGCCTGCTGCGCTTTCGTTCCAGGCGCCTCTTCCGCCATCTCCATCAATCGTCCTTTCTTCTTCTTCTTCTTCTTCTTCTTCAGTCTCTTCTTTATCATCATCATCATCTTCTTCTTCTTCGTCTTCGTCTTCAGTCTCTTCTTCTTCGTCTTCAGTATCTTCTTCTTCATCTTCAGTCTCTTCTTCTTCTTCTTCAGTCTCTTCTTCTTCTTCTTCTTCTTCTTTTTCTTCTTCTTCTTCTTCTTCTTCTTCTTCATCTTCATCATCATCATCATCATCATCTTCTTCTTTTCTTCTTCTCTTCTTCTTCTTCTTCTCTTCATCTCATCATCATCTTCTTCTTCTTCTTCTTCTTCTTCTTCTTCTTCTTCTTCTTCTTCGAAGATGCCGTTGAGGCTCTCCTCTGGAGTACTTCTTCGTCTGACCGCTCATCTTCAACCTATTCAGAAAGGGAGGCCATGCCAGTAACTAGGCTACCGCTGACATAGCTCTCAGGCTCATGGGGGTACTCAAGCTCCACCACCACCAAATACAAGGTCGTACAACTTTTTAGGTGGATTTGTTGTTGTTATGTTATTATTATACTATGTTATGCTTTGGTATCTTTATTTTTGAACAGACCTTGAACAGCCGATGAAGATGAATTATTTTATGAATTATTTACAATTTTCATTACTTTTATCTTGCGATAGTTTCGATGATTATTTTTTTTCTTCATCTTCAGGCTAGAACATTATGTAAATAAGAAGGCCTTACAGCAACATATGGGACGTGCATAGATACATCGCGTTGACGTTCTTGATGTAGTTTCAAGGTACCGTAACGAACCGCGTTTTTTACTCCGCCGCCATCACCACCATCACGCCACCATCATCGTGGTCGCCTCCCCTTTTATACACAACGGACAGTAAGAGCACGAGCGAGTGCTGCCCATATCTGGGCGATCTCATTTTTACAACTTCATAATAAAAGTATAATATTCAAATAAGAACGAACGGATACATAAACACTTAAAATTATTATTATTATTATTATTATTATTATTATTATTATTATTATTATTCACGATTATTCCCATTTAAAGAGAGCGTTTGAACTTGAATTCCTTTATGACGATTGTTTCTGTTTTCTCTGGGCCCATATTTTCTTCATGTGTTCACTGTGTTGTTTCTTCCGCTCTGCTGTCCATTTACATCCTGGCCTCTTCTTGCTTTCGGTGTCAAATGTATGTTTTTGGTAGTGTTCCTGAATTCTTTTCTATTTTCTGCAACATTTATTGTAACGTGCTTGTCTGAGATCCTCCTCGACTTCTTTAATCCATTTCGTTTTTCCCTGCCTGAGTTGATGACTATGAGAATCCGTTTTGAAATTCTGTTTTCATTCATCCTGTGAATATGTCCGTAGAACTGCATTCTTCTTTTCTGAATGTGTCCGTAATCTTATCAGTGTGCTAATAAATTTCTAATGTGGGCCTCTTCATCCAAATCCCTTGCTCTTGTACCTGTCCAAAAATTTTTGAGAATTTTCCTTTCTTGTTTCTCTATTTCTTTATTTTTAATTGACCACCGATTTGTGTCGTTTCGGCGGCATATAGTGCCTCAAGAAGTACGACAGTGTTCTAATGTCTTAATTTTGCGTTAATGGATATGGAATTTTGTTGTAATAGTTCCATGTGAGTTTGTATGCTCTCTGCATTGGCCCTTAGGTTGATCCCTGATGGTTGGATGATTTCTCCTAGATATTTAAAATGCGGCACTTGTATGATTGTCCAGTAGGTTGTTTCGATAGGCAGTTTGTCTTGTGGCACTCTTTCTATGTATTGTGTTTTCTCGTACGAAATATGAAGACCAGTTTTATGTGCAATTTCGTATAGTTTCTCTATGGCGTCTGTAGCCTCTTTTCTCTTATTTGTGAGAATTGCCAGGTCATCCGCTAAGGCTAAGCATTTCACACGGAACCTATGCTCTTTTTTATACCAATTTGGATACCTTTAACTTCTTTTTCCCAAGTCCTGATAATTTTTCGAGAAGAATATTAAAAGAACGGCGAAAATCCGTCACCCTGTCGCAGTCCAGTTTGGATCTCAAATGGTTCGAAACTTCCCATGCATTTAACTTTGGAAATTGTGTTAGTTAAAGTTTGCCGGATGAGTGCTCTTGTCTTTCTGTCGATACCGAATTCTTCTAGTGTGTTGTAGAGTGTTTCTCTGTCTATGGAGTCGTAGGCCTTCTTAAAGTCCACAAAAGTGACCACTGTGTTTCTCATCTGGAGAATCGTTTTCAGATTCCAGATCTGTTCTATGCAGGAGTATCCCTTGCGGAAACCAGCCTGGTATTCTCCTATCTATCTATCAGCTTGTTCTTCTAACCTATTCAAAAGGACTTTTATATTATTATTATTATTATTATTATTATTATTATTATTATTATTATTATTATTATTATTATTATTAAAATGCAAATTCTTTCGTTCGTCGGCTAGAAAAGCGAGTTCATCTGATAGGAAGAGAAATAGTATTCCAATCACTGCGTGTTAGCACTTCATGTAAACACAAAGTGTGGTGAAGTGTTTTGTAGCGTACTCATCGTGATGTCTGCTTTTCATTTACTGCGGTAGTTATTTTTCGTTTCGGGATTCCCCTTCCGGCAATTACAGAGATTGTGCTGTGTTGAGTGGCTAACCGCAAACTGTGGGTTTTAATCAAGTGCATCACGCGGCTTATTCCGTGGTATTGTATGAGTGGAAATGCGCAATGCGTGAAAGGAAAGGGATATCATAACGCTGCGTAATTTCATACCACCGTCGTAGAATAACTTGTGAAGTACAAGCTTCTGCAAGATTGCATGTGTAGCAAAACCGCCAAGGTTTCTCTGTAGTTGAGGTATAGATGTTACGTTAATTATAGACATTTTACACATTATTTGATTCCGAAAAAGAATATTTACCGATTATTTTTATGAATATCTAGATTTCCTTACGTCCAAGGAAGTGAAAACTGGTGAATACTAGTATATCAGCGAATAATGGTAAATGTTAATATATAATTCTTACGAGGTATTCTTGGAGACTTTTTGAACGTTTTATTGAGCAGGAAAATTTTTTCTTGCATTGGAGTAACTTATGTCTATATTATGATTTGAATGATTAATCTTTCTCAGCTTTACTCTTCTTATAATCTTAAGAAAAAGAAATCAGTCACTTCCTCGAGACTTTTTAAATTCAAAGAATGGTCGTACTTCTTATGCATTTCATAAAGTTTCCAATTAACTAACTGCATTTTTGAAAGTTAGTGAATGTGAAGGTTAGAATATAATGATGTTGCATACCACTTCAATCGATACAGGTCAATTCACTTTCAATAACTTTCTCTTTAAATAAATACCACGGGAAACGTACTAGCAATCTTTCTCAATGAGTCGTAACTAAGTCAATAGAACACAACACGTTCTTGTTCATTTTACTCCCTGAACTAGTTCTAGTAAAGCATCCAACAATACGATCTGGAATTTTCGACGCAAAATCTGTGTTTGAGTTCTTCTGAGGGTAACTTCTCCTCACATCAATATTAAGATGTGAAGGTATTAGTGCGTTTTCAATCGAAGGTGGACATGGAGGTGGCTGGGAGATAATCACAGTTTTGTACAAAACAAGTGGTACCAAAACACAACGTACTTTCTCGCCCGTGTTTTCACACAAAATTACGCGAAAAGTACTCAAATGTTCAAACAATTGTATATGACCTTATTTCAAAATTTATCTTTGAGGCACATATTTCATTAAGAGAAAAATCTCTATATATTTATAATTATAGTTTTAGGATAACACCGAAAAAAATTGAATTTTTACAATTTTCGAAAAATTACGCTTTTCAACGAACATGAGACCTCCACCATTCTTTTAAACGCTCTTCACACTATCTAACGACAAAATTTAATCAAAAACATTGCAGCCATTTTTTTAAAAATTTGAAAATATCCCAGGGGTTAATGTAAAGTGCTCCCAAAAATTAAATTTTCGGTTTCAAATTCAAGGTGCCGCTACTTCAGGCAGATCAATTGGGGAATGTCAATTGTGGAGAAAATCGGCTGAACGGTTGAGTCGGTAGCGTTGTTCACGGACGGACAGACGGACGGACAGACGGACGGAGGACAGACGGACGGACAGACGGACGGACGGACAGACGGACGGACAGACGGACGGACAGACGGACGGACAGACGGACGGACGGACAGACGAACAGACGGACGGACAGACGAACAGACGGACGGACAGACGGACGGACGGACAGACGGACGGACGGACAGACGGACGGACGGACAGACGCGACGGACGACGGACGGACAGACGGACGGACGGACAGACGGACAGACGGACGGACGGACGGACGGACGGACAGACGGACGGACGGACAGACGGACGGACAGACGGACGGACGGACGGACGGACAGACGGACGGACAGACTCTATTGCATAAACGGTAGCGAGAAAGTAAAAATTAGAGGTGGGTATGTATGTTTCACGCATAACTGTCAGATTAGAAGCATTTGAGTTCAAACTTGTTAAACATGCCAGAAGGAAGATCTAATTGTGTCTTTTAGGGGATAATTAAGCAATTTTAATTTTTGGAAGTTCTTTACATGTAGCCCCTCTTGTCAGTTTCAAAATGTTCTGAAAACGGCATACAGGAGTCTCAAAAAATGAAATTACTAAACAAATGCTTAGCTAATGTGTGACAATGTGTGTATCATTGGATTCGTCATTTTACGCTCATCATGATAAACAAAAAAATGTGTATAGTCCATTTGAAAGTTTTCTCAATATCTCTTAAAATACAAGTTATAAAATCTAAACGAATACTCGTACATGGATCAATTAGCCCCATTCCTCTGCATTTCGTGAATAAGTTCAAGTCACGAAGTTAAGTGACTCTTGCTGTATATTCAGTGTATTTTACGCAAAGTGAAGAGTTTTCATCATCAGCACATTTAGTATTCATTACAATATCCAAATTATTTGTTTCATAGCACTAAGAGGTGGAATAGTTTCGTTGTGTTGCGCATTCCAACTAGCTTTTTATTGCATTGTTAACTGGTGTGGTTAATATGTTGAAAATGAGGTACGCGTGTGAATGTAACCTTTACTGTTAGATTGTTATGTAAATATCATAGTAGTCTTTCCCAGTTAAATCAGTTCATGACCTGCTGTGAAAATTTTTTTTCCAGTTAGATATGCAATTTAATGTTGTGGGAAATTGACCAATTAACTTGACATTATCCTACGGTCTCGTGAGGTATTGATGAATGAAATGAAATCAGAATATCATTATATTCACGATTCATAAACTTCGAAACGCAATACTACTTAACAAGATTGTCAACGATTTTTCCATTTAATGATTCCTTACACCTCACGTTAATTCATATTCTCACACATCTCAGCATTGTTTATGATTAACAAATATTGCAGTGCATAACATGTTCCCTTGTTATTTGACACAAACAGCCTTCGCAAGGGAATTGACTGAGAATTGCTCTCCGATGTCGGGAGGCGACGGCTAGCACGCGAGAGCCTCCGAGGTGTCCCCGGAGGTGCTTTCGAAAATTTCTCACGGACTTTGTGTCCGAATACCGTCGGTGGCAGCGCCGAAAGTTGTGAACGTACGGTAATTTTGAAAGGAAAAGGGGATTACGGTGAAGGTCACTACATGAAGGTCTAAAATCTTTCCTGAGGGGAGAACAATGACGCGTGGGAAGCATATAATTGGAATAATTATAAAATAATACGCAGCCTTCATGTCACTATTTTAAGTAATTATTGGATCCCCTTTTTTTGAAATTATAATTAAAATGCATAATAATTATTTGAAACAATTTGAATTATGGTTGTTCTCATATGCATTAAACACTGAATATGAAGGAGGGAAAGTTTCACTTCCCTACATTTGCAATTCCTACTCTTCAATTCCCATTAATACATCAGGATTTCGACAATTAGTAAAATACTAGAACACAAAACAACAGTGTGAGCAATTTATATCATCCTTTGACATTCAAATCAGCTTGTGACTTAGGCTTTTCTTTATGTCCTTCAAAGAAAAAAGTATTAAGTTCATCTGACATCAATTCAGTTACTTGTGCTCTTAAGTAAACTAAGGTGCATCTTTTCCTAACAATGCACGTACAGTAACGGCTTATGGGCACAAACCATTAATTATTTTAATAATACTTAATTCTTTTTAATTACAAAACCAGGACTTTATCTCATGCATACTTTTTCTATAAAAATCTGTTTAGATAGTACCGTAATATCACAAAATGTGTGATTCCCAAGACTTTAAACAAAATATTCAATAATTATTTTCGGTTAACGAGATAAGAAAGGATTTAAATATTAATGTTTGGTACGTGCAATTACTATTGATAAATGTAGTTGACAAATACAATGTAAATCAAATAACGACAAATAAATAGTCACTAATGACTAGGGAGCGGATTTTGATGACCTAAATCATCGCTAAAAATATCAAAAAATTATCTTAAAATGTTTAAAAATGAACAAAATCAAAGAAAATACTTAAAAATGTGATCTAAACCAGTGCGGATGAACAACTCAATCTGTTAGATTCATTACTGATGTAATCGAGGCTTCTTCTGTTCGTTCAAGTGAATTCAGCTTTCAAAGTTTTGGTTAGGACTATTCTTTACCGGAAAATCTCTGTTTTTAGTTATTTCGAAATCAGCTGCACCGCCAATAGCGCTGATAGACGTATCAGATACAATGGATTACATTCTCACAATGTCTACTACTGCAACTTCTATGCGAAGAAATAGGATACAGGAACAGGTACTCAGGAATTCTGTGGAGAACATTTGTTACATCTTGTAAATATATTTGAAGCAAATACTATTAAAATGATATTAAAATTGATGAAATCAGCAAAAAATGCATTGATAATGCCGGAGAACTAAAATATGACTTATTAGTCGAAATCGACAAAATGTGAAAAAGAAAGTCATTTCCTTTTTCAAACATAAAATGAATTTCTATACTAAAACATTTTTCTAAAGTGAAAACTAAAAATGACATTTCATTAAAATTCACCCGTAGTAATTACCTTCTTTACTCTCATTCTGAATATTTTACCTCTAAAACGTACAGAAGCCTTGGGGAGATTAACGGAGCGAAGTACATCTTTTTGGCTTTGAAAATTATCTCTGCATTTATCAATTCCTCTGCCTCTTCAACGCACGAGTCCGAAAGTGGTTCGTCCCTGGATTGTAGGGCTGGTACGAGGTGGATGGTGTCCGACCTCAGAGGCCCAACAGAGAGGCGCTTGTTCGGCGCGAGGCGCATGCACTTGCCCCAGGGCCGCGCTGCGCAACAGGTCGTCCGCCGCCTTCCGCGAAAGCGCTTCTGCGCTGCGCCATCGCGTCCGGGGAGCCGCCGCCGCCACCTGCGCGGAAAGCCACAGCGGGCGCGCGCCCCGACGCGCGGCGTTCTGCGAAAGCGATGGCCGCGCGGAAGGGACGCCGCCGCCTTCCGCCGCCACCCGCCCACCCGCCGCCACGCACCTCCACCACAACCACCAACCCGCAGCTACCACCACCGTTCCCAATATCACCATCGCGTCGCCACCACCATCGCCGCCGTCACTACCACCGCTGCCGTCGATTGCGAGTATGAATTTCAATAATTCTGGCGCGCCACTTCTTAAGTCAATGAGCTATTGCATTCCGGGAGTGGTGGTATTATTCCCTAGCTGGAAAGCGAATCCAGCGCTGATTTACAAGAGATAGCTGAGGGATTTTTCACCCCAGATATCTCACATAATGAAGCACTGCCCCAGGACAGACAAACTTTAAGTTCCCGTTTGGTCTGCCGAAATATGTGGTAGTGTAGTGAAATACTCATGTAAGTGTGTGTGTGTGTGTGTGTGTGTGTGTGTGTGTGTGTGTGTGTGTGTGTGTGTGTGCAAGGAGAGATGATAGAACAAAGGTAAGTAAGGAATCGTTTGCTAGAGCGCTGCTTTGGAGTTCGCCTTGTGGTGATTGGAGAAACCACGCAAAACCACCGATGACAGCAGCCATCCACTAGAATTCTCCTTTAGTCACTCCATCCAGATATCCGCCGATAGCTAGGGTGGAAAATTCGCCACAGTCGGGACTTGAATCCTACGACCTTCCGGTCAACGATGCCAGAGAGGCAAAGGTATTGCAGATGATCCATCACAGTCGTTCACCAACCCACCATTTCCTCCGCCTCCACCATCACCACCACAACCCTACACACACCACACTACCACCACCACTACCCCCACCACCACTACTACTACCATCACCACTACCCCCACCACCACCACCACCACCACCACCACCACCACTACCATTAGCACTACTGCTACCACCACCATCACCCCCACTGCCTCCGCCACCGCCACTGCTACCACCACTTCTACTACCATCACCACCACCATCACTACCACCTCCTTCGCACCGTCGTCGCTTCCGCGTCCATCGCCACCACTACCACTTCCGTCGCCTCGCCTACACCGCCGCCGCCGCCGCCCCCTCCTTCGCCTCCGCAGCCGCTTCCACCTCCACCGCCGTCGCCACCACCAACACCGCCGCCGCCGCCGCAAGTGACGCCGACGAACTCGTGACGGGGCTTCCCCGGCGGCGGGGGCGTGCCGCGCACGTCGGCAGGGATGGCGGCGGTGGTTGGCCGACGCAGTGATGACGGCGGAGGCCTTCGCGAAAAGGAGGCTCGTCGGAAGATCTGTGACGAAGACGATCCACTGGAGAGCGCAAGGAAGTCACCGGGTTGTTGCAGGGGGCGGTGCCTTTCTCAGAACCCTACTCGAATGTGGTGCATGTGTTACAATCATATCCTGCCGAGGTTTTCCTCTCGCACAATATTTGTCAACGAATAAAATAGAAATAAAAATATCTACTTTATCTTTCTCTACAATGACTTCACACTTCTCTTGGCATGTGTCATCGAAAGTTTAATTTGGATGATGCCCTGTTTTCACCTTTGATAGCGACGCTATTAAGATGCCATTAAGGCTTGTTGTGGTGAAATAGAGGTGCTACATGGTTAGTGATGTCGAACACAGCAATGCCATTATAGCTAATTCAAACTTTTCATTATTATTCTTGGGTAAGATCTTTGAGTTTAAATATCAAATAAAATACTGATACTACCCCCCAAAAAACTCTCTAATTACTATAATTGATTGTATTTCATGTCTTTTCTAAAGCCATATTCGTAATGCAATTATGCCATCAAGAAAGTAAAAGGCAAAATAGAGACAAGTAAATTTTATAATGAAATGTTTTGTTTATGCCAATGCTTGAAAGATTTTCTTCGTCTCCCACGCAGGTAAACATATTTTAGCAAAGTATAAAAGCGAGAGAGTCCTATGGAAAGAAACTGTCCAACCAATGAAATGAGTATCATAATTTTCCATATCTAACCTTTTTTTAGATGTCATATTTCTGAACTAGCTGTTGGGGCCAGCTGGTCTGGGGCTTCATAAGCGAGAAATATCAATGTGAATATTCATGATGCGTTAAGTTAATTTTGCATATACATGTTGTTCTTTCTTCACCCCTCATCCTTCTTATTCGTACTCTTTTATTCTTCTTTTTTTCCTACCCTCTTTGTTTTATTTTCCCTTCCCTGTTCCTTCTTGTTATTCTCCCTCTCCTCTGTCTTCTTTCTATCTGTCTTCTTATTCTCCTTCGTCTTCTGACTTCTCCTATTCTTCTTTTCCCTCTCCTTTTTTCTTCCGCCCTTCTTTTCCCTTCTCCCTTTTCTTCATTTTCGTCTTCTTTTCTCCTCTGTGCCTCAAGGTAATAGCATTAATGTCTCACAACAGTTGTACGGATCGCTGCAACACGAAGCATACTAGACACAAATGTCAAACGACTAGCCTGATAAAACGAATGACAGAAGCAGCAATTCGCTGTGCTCATTTAAATTTATTAACTGACTAGAGGACCCGACAATGCTTCGCTATTGCAGTGTGCTACGCTTCACAGGCTACCGGTCATGTGCTTGTTAGTCACGTTTGACGCTACGCTCTGCAAAAATTCAAATAGATGAAAGTCTTTTATGCGAGCATGGATTTCTTCTATGTTCTGGTTTGGACATGGCTGACAAGTATACTATTGTTAATAGGTTCTCCCTCAAGTTTGGACATTCATTCGCTCTGACACAGTCTTAGAGAAATTTGAATTACTTGCCCGAGTTGACGTTCAAGTTGTAATTCCGGCCGATACTTCACAATCTCAGGAGGCAGAATATTCCGTAACAGATGACTTAATGCTTGACGGTGTTGCGGGTTGCCTAGGGTCTAGTCTGCTCAGGGTGCTTCAGTTATCATAAACTCATAAGTCAACAACGTCCCCACGTACCCAATTTAGTTCAAACCCTTCTTTAAACACTCTCGATGCTAAAAAAACAAAATGTGAAAATTTCAACGGAATTGGTCGCGTAGTTTTTGCGTCTATGTGCAACAGACATACACACATACCCCCATATATATATATATATATATATATATATATATATATATATATATATATATATATATATATGACATTCCCTATTTTACACGTTGAACTAAAATCCTCATATTGATAGATTGTAGCATGGTTTGGAGGAAGAGACGACGAAGGCGGGAATGCGGACAGGGCGGGGAAGAGAGGGAGTTTCGGAGGTGGCGGTGGGGGTCGTGGCATGTGATCACTCGACCGGCTCCTGACCGCGTGCGATTCCTTCGGTCCAGCCGCCGTCGCTGCGACCGGCCGGCGCGGGCGGCATGACGTCACACACCGCCCGCAGGGTGCGGCCCGGGCGGAGCGGCGCCACCGAAGGTCGCCCAGATTGTGCTCACGGACTGTAAACAACCAGCGGCCGGGCGGCACGGGGAGGTGGCGGCGGCGGCGGCGCGCGCGGCGAAGGCCGGTGCTGTTGCGAAGCCCGCGTAAAAGTCGCGAGGGTTGGCCAATCACCGCTCCACGTGGTTTGCGGGATGTTTTTAAACGGGGTTTGTAACCTGTCTGCGGTGGGAACTGTCACTTCGACTGCGCTCTACCTTATGGACCGAAAGATACGGAGGAATGATACATGAGGATGTCGTTAAAATAATACATGGGGAAATGTCTACAATCTCAACGGTTTCTACCGGGAGCGGTGGCTCAGTGCATCAACTGTAGCGCCTCTGACCGGGAAGTCCTAGGTTTGAGTCCCGACGGTGGCAGCCGCCGTCCGGTTTCTCCGATCAACACCAGGCGAATGCCGGAGAAGTACCCTAACAAACGGGCCACGGACCGCGCGCGATATTTTCTTCCTCTTCCTTGTCCTATCCTCTCCCTTACACGAAGACACATACACTTACTCTAACATGCACTACACTACCACATATTCCGGGAGACCGACCGGGTACTTAAAACGTCCCGGCTGGGGCGGTGCTCCGCTGGTGGGAGATACCTGGTTGGGGAAAACCCCACTAGTCGACGGTCGGTCGGCGGTATGATTTGTACATCTTACCGTGGATATGTTCTAAATAGTATAAAACATAAACTAAAATAAACAAAAATATTGTAAAACAATACTAGGAGAATACTTCATATGCTTTCATCTGAGAAAAAATAATCCGTGGTATGCTTGCATACTTGGAGAATGGTTAGATTAGTTTCAAATATATAATGACATTTATTTATCTTATTTGTACAATTATGAGGGTGGGGGCGCTAACCTAAATCTTAAATCTAAACTTATCCTAAACATACAAACTACTATTTACATTTTACGCTACTAATTTACATTATTTATACACTTTTGTACTTACAATCTAAACTTACATACAACGCTTATAAACTAAACTTACAGAAGACTCTACTTATTTTCAATATTTACAGGCGCTAACACTTACAGTCTAAACTTACAAACCAACACTGAGGTTTGCCTGTCAAACTTGCACTGGCCTTGCTTAATGTTAGCGAGGTTTGCCATTTTCAATCTTCGATATATCAAAGTTTTCAATTTTATGTCATAACTTTGGCCTAATATATATGAATCGATAATTTTTAAAACCCCGTAAGTCACTCTCTTTTGTATTTTAGCACTTTGTGAGAAAACAGAACCTGCAGAATAGATGCATCGTTCCATGTGTAAATCCCAAAAATCAGATGAATAGAATGTCCGTAAGGTCACTGCAAACTTTTGGTTTGGTTTTGAAACTCTGTAAGTCATTTACTTATGGGTATGTATACTGTGTGTATACTGGGATATAACTGACAAAGAGATTGCTTTAAAAGGAATGTTCAATACGGAAATATCCCTATGAACTATCAGAGAAACACATTTTTCAAGCAACTGTTTGTGTCATATGAATCATATTTGATATGGAAGCTCATTGTCACTTCATCCAATATTGTAATAAATGTTTCAAATTACAAAGTGAACCTGTAATGAGTATTTATTTATATGTTCAGGTAAAACATTCTTGATTAGTTTTTGAAATCCCGTAAGTCAAACTTTTAAATAAGTCCAGCGACTATTGTACAATTGTAACAAGTAAATTACATGTCTCCCTCGCATTCTCAATCAAGATTTATGCATCAGAAATTAAAAAAAACAGAAAAATTCTCCGTATATGTAATAAATAAGTTTTTTTATTTTCCCACTGCTTTACAATTTATGTCTTGCGGGTTTTAAAAATAACCGATTTACATATGAGTCGCGTGCCGCCGTTTCGAAAAGCAAAATGTGGCAAACATTCTAAACTATTTTACACGGCTTATTCAAAATCAGGAAGCAGTAAAACAGTACGGGAATATAAAACTAAATGACTTATTGGAAATAGTAGCAACTTTTTTATTCTTTAGACTAAACTTGTTTATATAGATATTTAGTTCAGTTTGATCCAAGTGTTTCAAAGCATTCGTTAGAAGAAACTGTACTTTAATCTCTCGCACAACCAGTTATTCCTTGCTTATTGATTTTTCAACGTATAGAATCTTTGTTTTAATTACATGAGTATTAAAGGTTTTACATAAATCATATTTTAAATTGATTGCTGCATAAGTTTATTCGAGCAAGAAAACTCGAAAATAGTTACATGAGCCAGCCGAAAGGCTTAAAATACCTTAAAATACTCTTGTTCACAGCATAAGAGTAATGCGAAACAGAGATTGGGTTAATCCCGGGTTTAGGGTGGCACGGTTCCTTTGGTTCCTTTTATGATCATTATTTCTCGAGATTCCTATGTTTACAGTTGCGCGGTTCACTATAACAACTGAATTATTTATGTTCAGTGTTAAATGAGAAGTCGCCTAATAATTTGTTGGCGTGGAATTTTGTGTATTTTCGCATTTCAAGTCTTCTTCGAATAGGTTTGTGTGTCTACTGAGATGAAAGGTATGAATTTTCTTAAAAGTGAGAGGTCCCATTAAAATAAATTCTCTTAAAAGTGAGGGAGGTATATAATACAGCGTGAGCGCGACGAAGCGGAGGCTCGAACCAGGTCTCGAGAGCGAGGACCGGAAGGCCCTCGCGAACGTAGCACGTTGGATCCGTCGCGGACCACTTGGTGAAAAAATGCGTTGGTTACAAATTAAATTTGTAGCGTGAAAAATACGAATAATCAGTTCACTTAATGAGAGTACGTTGCTACGGAGATTTATACGTACAGTGGGCTTTGGAGCACGGGGGTAGCTATTCTCCCGATCTACCTTTATTTTAAATAATTATATTTATTGCTGTAACGCGACAAATACGCGCGACTACTACGTATAAACAAGGATTCAGTTCATGGAGTCGATTCTCTTCTAATGAACCGAATCAGTGAATCAAAGGAACCGTGCCACCCTAAACTCGGGATTTACCCAGAGATTGTAATGCCATACATTTTCAACCTGCGTTCACGTGTCATGTGTGGCGTTTGTTGTGCAAATCTTCATGCGACGTTATGCGACATATCACCATCTCTTGTTGAATACAAACCTACATACAAAACATCGATCACCCTCAGTTCTGGAGGAAAAACTCAATGTGATACAGACAACTTCATACATTTATGTACCTGTTGCTTCACACCGAGATGATTAAAGTGCATCATTGACCTAAGGCGCTGAAGGTTTGGAATATTAAAAGTTAATTACCTTAACTTTCTAAATTTTCCACATGGTTAAAACATTTTAGGTAGTTCCAGATCATATATGTTGAACACAATAAATTAGGTACAAAGTAAAAAAACCTGACCATTTGGAGGAAAATAAATCGTGATTGTTTGGCTTTTGCGAATGAAGTAAAGAGAAGAAATAGTCCACTTTAACATTCCATTGCAAATAACTTATTTTATAGAGTAAGCACTTGTAATATATTCCTGTCAACTCTTCCAGGGATCCGTGTTATTTCAAGGCAATCAACAAAAATGAAAACAAAAGGAAAGAGAACTGCGTTGCACACTGATCATTACGCGACAAGCTCCTTCACATCCTTATCTATTATTATGCAGTACCGTTTTCAGTCTTGAATGGTGTTGATCATTTTCATAGCGCCACCGTGCATTCTAAACATGGGGGTACAACTGAAGGAGTTGCTATGACAAAGGTCAGTAGCACCAACATGATTTTAAATCGGCAATTTTCTATATGCTACAGTATTTAATTTGTTACCGCAAACTGTAACTCCAAGAGTTACTTTCTCAACCGTTTTTCTAATCACTACCTTTCTCTCCAAATTATTCCAGACCGTGTGTAGTTAATGCGCTTCAAATTATAGTTTTTGTCGTCGCCTCGAAATTACACGCCACATTAACGCAGCCGGCTCATGCCAGTTTCTGAAAGTCTCTCCCTACGATTGGGCTAGTATCAGGTTGTTGCTAAATATCTGAGCAATTACTTATCAGGCAGATATGAAATTCATGGTAACTGTTTAGTTTTATGAATTCTTGGATAGTTTAAACTATTATACGTTCATTGGCAGTGAGGACTTTACTACAAAACTGCTGATGAATACAAAACTATAATGCCAAAAATGTTTTCTGTAAGAGGAAAACTAAAAACTTGAAGAACATTTTTAAAAAGCAAGATGTTTCACAAATTCGAGAAACGAAAAACACTTCAAATGCCACAATTTTAACACGTGGCCACAAAATTAACTAGATGCTATTTATCTGTTTCTTCTCAACCTTTCCTTGTTTCCTTACGTTTGCCTCACAATGCTCACCACTATATATTCAAATGTATGTATGAGTTTGTGATATTCTTTATTTATTTATACGATTCGTTTGACGTTTCTCTGACGTACTTTGTTAGTCACTACCGATGGATGGATTCTGAGGCAGGAATAAATCTGTAATGAATATATTTTTTTTTCGTTCGAGAATATAAAAGAACGTTCTTAACTAAATTGAAACTAGTGGTGGAAACAGCACATACTTTCTCGTACTATTTTTCAATTTGTAATTTTCGAAAATTCATCACAGGCGTAGGTGGCTCAGGGCATCAACACTGCAGTGGCTCTGACCAGGAGGTCCTAAGGTTCGAGACCCGACGATATCAGGATTTTCGACACTAGCTACACAGCTACGTCGAATTTAGCCGCTTTACGGAGACTTCTAGATGCCGAATACTCTGAACTGTAGTTTTCTATGGTTTCTCCGATCAACACCTGGCGAATGCCGCAGCAGTACCCTAACAAAGGGGCAAAGGAACTCGCGCGATCTTTCTTTCCCCTTCCATGTCCTATCATCACACCTTACACATACACACACTCATATGCACTACACAACCAAACATTGTGGGAGCGTAGAACTAGTCCCGCTGGTGGGAGACGCCTGGTTAGGAAAAACCCTGCAGTTCGACGTACAGGTCGGCGCAGGATCTCTCCATACAGAGGGGGAAGATCATCGCCTCATTCAGCGATGGAAGTGCACTAAACTTACGGGACTGATGGCCTTAACTGTTGACGCACTCGGAATCACTAATGAATCAATCATTCGAAAATCGAGAGTTCAATGAAAATGAGATATGCGTCATTCTATTCAGCGACGCTTCTTGTGTCTGAGGAAAAAAATTAAATAAAAAGATGAAGTGATATTTGAGAAGATTTTTAAAAATAATTTTTATTAACTTCAAGTAGAAATTACGCGAATACTACATGTTTTCCAATTAATCTTGAAATTTACTACAATTAGGGAGAAGGATGACTCATTTTTTGGTAGGACATGTAATACCTTTCTTTCTGCCGGAAAAACCCTTTCTTTACTTTCTCTATACTAAGTATGCAGTATGCCGTACGCGAGATAATAATAAATGCTACCCGATCCGGTGGCATCAGTCAGTGGTGTCGTAGCGATCTCGGGCCGAAGGGTCGTGGGTTCGAGTCCCGCCTCGGGCATGGTTGTATTTGTGTTCGTCCTTTCACCCCTTATCATCACCATATCGTTTCATCTTCACAGTTATCATATCGTTAACTCCAATAGTGGTCGCTAATGACCTAGATATTGATGCGACCTTAAATTTAAAAAATAAAAAATTAAAAAAAAACTGAAAAATTATACTGAAGAGTAGTACTAGGTCGCCTTTCCAATGCCGTGTACTGATCCTATGTTAGGGTTTAGAGACGGGAGAAGGCGCCGTACGGGGGGAGTTCGCAGTTGGTGAAGTGTCCTGAGAGACCTTGAAACACCGTCATGGATTTCAACCTGGAAGTAAGGTTTATCAGCTGAATCTCGATCCTTGAGCGGAAGCAAAAGACAAAGACCGGTTGATACCGGTTTGCGGGATAATTCCTTTGTACACCAAGATAAATGTACCTCTACTTGAGATAGCGGTTCCAGAAATAAATCTACACAATTTCTATTACAGCCGGGGTCGTGATCAGGAACGATTATCATTACGATAAGATATTGATGATCGTTTATTAACGTAACAGACGACATTGTGATTCAATGGATCACATTGTAACGAATTCCACAGACTGTGGTCCTAGAGCGTGTTTCAACACTTGAAGGTTCAGGCTCTGTCAATTCGTAAATTAGAAAGTATTTGTATTTCCCTTTTTATTAAGAGTTGGCGTGACCAGTAGGGGAAATCGAGGTACCATGAGCCACAAAAATTGGAACATTAAGAAATTCCTTAAGTATAAGATGATTTATTTAATTTTATGTGTATAAGTAAAGACATGTATATTTTAACATTGTGTTGTAATAGGCACGAAATAATTAACGGAGAAAAAATGTGAAAAACCTATTTTCAATGAATGACCCATCGTGCCCCATGCCTAGGGTACCATGAATTAGTATCCGGGATACAATGGGTCATGATTATTCCAGAATAACTATCCCCTTTTAATCATTGAGGAAGTTATCATTTTTAAAAATGAGGAATTTGGCGAGCAGAAACACATGTGCTCGAAATGCACTCGAGGGAAAATTAAGATGGGGGGTAAATAACTGCCATCAGCGCGGACAATACAGCAAGTTGTTGTAACAGTTCCCTTCTCGGCACTTTTCACTTGACATACAGCTTTGCAACCTTTCTCGGCAATTACGTTTCCTCTGTTTGGAACTGTGGATGTTTTTGTTTCATCTAAATTGAAGACACACATGGCCACCTTGTCAAGGATCACCTAATCTAAGTTCTCGCTTTAACGATTGATAATTGTTGGAAAAACCTGCACGTTTTGTCGATAGAATGATGAGCAAGACTACACCCGCCTGGAGGTCTTATGGACAAATATTTACTTCTTTTGAAAAATTCTGCTAATCAGTCTTCCCCAGCAATTTCTTTTTCTAACCATGGATCAGACCATTCAACATAATTTGCAATAGCATTTTTATAGGGACGTTTGTGGTATTTTTTATGACAAACCGTAAAACATTTTTCAGCCAGCAATCACTTCCTCTTGGACATACGTAAAGACTTGCTTAAAGCTGTGGTTTGATTTGAGTCCCATCATAACCCATCCTGTCCCATCATAACCTGACTCATTTTGCCCCGGAAATTCATCATTTTCAAAGTAGTCAGATTTGGCCTTTAAAATTATTTACCGTAACGTGCCTATAATGCAGAAAGGTGATAAAAACTTTAGGGCAGTTTTCAGCTTCAATAGCAATAGCAATAGCAGCTTCAATATTAAAACAAATACACGTTACCAGTAAAAGGGAAGATAAGCTAATTCTTCAGACTTCCTTAGTGATGTCAGGTCTTTGCCACCTGGCTAGTAAGTGTGCCCACAATATAACATTTAATCATGATCAGTTTAGTCAACCTAACCACATTGGACATCAGCAAATATTCAATGACTCATCGTACCCATTGTCCATGGTGCCCTGGTCTCTCCTACTTACAATTAATCACGAGATGTGAAAAAGTGAATTGCTTTGTGTCATAACTGTTGCACTGTAAAAACATGTACACCTTCATCAATCGCATGAGCTGAAGGCGAAAGGTATCATTGTAAAATTTGGCGCATACCAGATTTCGGAGCAAAATGCTCTGATAAAGCTTTGTATAATCGATCAAAGAAGGCTGGCACCTTGAATTTTGCAAAATAAAGAAAAAAAATCTTTCTTGTTTCTTTCAACTTTAAAGAAAAACAGGATTCCTCATTTCACGTAGGTTCATTTAACAACGGTATATTTAATCAAAGTGCAACTTCCATCTTATTTTTAATCCAAGCAAACCATAAATATTTTTTGGTCCAAGTAAGATGGTCAGTTTTTTCGGGTTGCTAATACAAAGCGACTCTTTTGTGAAATTACAATTTAGTTTGCTCCGTAATTTGTTTCGCGCTCTCCTGAAACCTACCGCCCTGCCCTCCAACTTTTTGTTGCGGTTTCACAGTGCAATCCGACTACCAGCCAATCCAACTTTCGCATTCCGGAGGTTGGTTGGTTAGTGATTCTGGGCGTGTCAATAGCTTAGGTCATTAGTCCGTAAGTGAAGTGCTTGTTTTTTCCTCGGGAGATGGCGGTGATCTTCCCCCGCTGGATGGCGAGATCCGTCGCCGACCAACCGTCGCCGACCCCAGCCGGGAAAAACTCTAAGCTCCCGACCGGTCTCCAGGCATCCAGTTTCTGTGGTAGTGCATGTTAGTGTGTGTGTGTGTGTGTGTAAGGGGTGAGGATAGGACAAGGAAGAGGAAGGAAATATCGCACGCGGTCCGTGACCCATTTGTTAGGGTACTGCTCCGGCATTCGCCTGGTGTTGATCGGAGACACCACGGAAAACTACCGATCAGAGCAGCCGGCCGCTAGAATTCTCCTCCAGACAGCGACTGAATTCGACCTAGCTGAAAAGCTAGTGTCGAAAATCCTGCCGAACCTAGGACTCCCGGTCAGAGGCGCTGCAGTGACATCAGTTGATGCACTGAGCTACCGCTCCCGGTCATTGGGGAGGTGAAAGTGGCCGAGTCATCCTCCCTGAAGAAGCGTAAGCGCCTTAATTAGTCATTGCGGTGACAGCACGCGCCACGGATATTGCGCAGAGATGCAAGCGGACCGCCGAGGCCGGCGGGCGGCGTCCTGCGTCCGGCTAGAGGGCGCTGCGCTGCGGGAAAAACCGCCCCCTGGCGCAATTCCTCTCGCAGCGCTGACCTCTTTCTGCTCGATTTGCGCTCCACGTCAGCAGCGCGCGCCGCGTTTTGTAAGCAGCGAGTGCTGCTCCAGCGTGCTCGAGCAAAATCTCTTTTCCAACACGTTTCGAACCGGCTGCAAAGTTCAGGGATTTGCGTAGTCTCTTCAGTGTCGTTCGTCGGGCTGTTCTAAGGGTTGATTTCCGATCATAGGGGATTTTTGATCTCAAATTACAGAAAATATGTTTACAGAAACTCGGCTGCTCTGATTGATAGTTTTCCGTGGTTTCTCGACAAACACCATGCGAAAACCGATTAGCACCGCTATAAACGAAACATGGACTGCGCGCGATCTTCCTTTTCTCATGTTTGCCTTTATCTCCCATTACACACACAATTACGTGCACCACACACCCAACAAATGTCGGGAGGGTAGAGCTTGTCCCTGCGGGTGTGGTTAGGGGAAGATACCTGGAAAAGTGAAAACCCACTAGCCATGTACGTCGTCGGCGGGATCTCACTTTCCAGTTGGTAGGAACACCGCCACCTCCAGGTATTCAATTGAATTGATGCCTTATTTTACGTGGCTAGTCTCTGGCCATGAGCTTGGAGACGAAGGCCTGCCCTTCCGTCTGACCACGTAAATTTAGCGGCGCTCCTTTTTCCATCTAGCCGAATAAGAAGGTATGTATCACCCACACGACGAAACAGGCGATTTGAATTTAGCTCAGAGGCTTCATTTAGTCTCGAGGATCTTTTACTTCCAGTAAATCTACTAACACGGGACAGCCGACTTTACTTCACCTCCGAAAAAAGACGTACGTACGAGTTGTTCGCCCTTAAAAATCCACGGCTTTGAACCCACGAACATCGGTATATCAGTGGGACACCATACCCGTTACACCATCGACACTGCGAAAGGCTTATGACATCCACTACTCTTACAGAACTAATGACCGTAATTCACCTCCCTGAAACGCTAATTAGTCACTCATTCACCTCAACTGTACAGGGCCTGAAGGATTAGTTTATCTGATGCGACAAAGTGGGCTTGCTTTGGGGATTCCGATCAAAGATCATGCCCGGAGTAACGGGATTTCTAGAGTTTTGTAATTAGCTCAATGAGATGGAAAATAAGTCTTTTCTAAATATTTAATACAGTTACAGGAAACTGCTTCAAGGATGACTGCCTTATTTGGTCTGCTAATCAGATCCTATATGTATATAAGTTTCCTGTAACTGTAATAATATGAAGAGAAAATGATATTTATATTATTCAGACTTATTACATAGAAATATTAAACACATTGTAAAAATAAAAAAAAATATGTTTCTTGAAATTTGAGTAGAAGGGAGACGTCCTTTAAGGATCTGACATCATTTTCTCACGTCTTTGATTTCATCTTTGAACTGTAATATTTACCTATGCAATACGGCGTATTTATTTAATTAATTCGATATACATTGAAATAAAAATAATAAACGTATTTTCTAATTTTCATGTCATATCCTGAATTATTACTATCATTTCTAACGTCATTCTTTTACAAAAGTAGATGATAATATGGTCGATAAGACATTGTCAGACCCAACACCACAATTTTACTTGTTGATTTTCCTGAAGCTCATGGATATCGTGCAAATGTTAAACGTGGCCACTGCCCAAGAGCAATGTAGACACAAAGATATGTACTCTTCTTGAGAAAGGAAGATGATTCACCTCGGAAAGATTTAATTTTGGCTTGTTTGTAGTTTAGTTTATCGGCGGTACAACATACAAACTTATCGTATGGCGTCCTTGTTTTGCAAGCTGAAAGCTACAAGTTAGTACATAACTGGGATCAAGATACTACAATAGGAAAAAATTGGGAATTTACAGTATAAAAGGAACAACGAATTTCCAACTAAATGGGAAAAATAAATTTGTGGTTCTTACAGGAAAATATATGCATATTTGATTCTATTTACAAGGATTAACTCCGACCGACCGGTTTCATTGTAATCCACGGCGTGTAATATTTAATTACAGTATTGAAAACGTCTTGTTTCCAGAAATTGGATCCAGTTTACATAAACTCCTATTTTCAATATTCCTATTTCGCACACATTAGTTAAAAAGAAAATTCGCTTTTACTTTGTCGTATACGTACGTATATACGGAGTAATATAAGTAGTATAGAGAAAGTTATGTAATGCTTCGTGACAAAACGGCGTATTTTCTGCGATAAAAAATCATTGCCGGGCTCTGGCAACGAAAAAGTGAATAAAAAAGTTTCTAAATTAAGATAAAATATTATTTAACATGTGGTGTAGCCACAATCTTTGTTTTTGGGGTCATTGATGCCGAAAAACCAATTGGAAGCAAAACGTTCGTCCGTCCATCTGTCTGTTCGTCCGTCTGTCCGTTCGTCTTTCCGTCCATCTGAGACCACTACTAGCGCCTAAACCACACGTACGATCTTTTCCAAATTGAAGAAGCCTCGTTTGATCTGGCGCTAGCTGAAGCTGTGAGATTTTGAAAAAGATTGCTTAAAATTTGGGGGTACTTTACATGAATCCCCCGGACGTTTTCAATTTTTTTCAAAAACGGCTTAAACTTTTTTCTTTAAATTTCTTGTAAGAGTAGAATAAAATACACTTATAAAGTTGGCATTGGTCTCAGTTTCACGGTTAACTCTGAATTTTCGAAAATTGCAACAGTTTGAATTTTTTTCGGCGTCTTCCTACAACTATAAAATTGAAGATGGAGATTTTTCCTTCAAATTAAATTGATTGTCCATAAGTAGCTCTTTTATTAAGGTCATGTACATTTAAAGAAAATAGTAGATTTCGTGTAACATTGCGCGCAATTATTACAATTTTAAAAAATAACAAAAACAAGGTTTTTATAAAAAAAAACTCCAAATTGTTTCTTTGCATTTTTGGTAGGGGTAGTGCTAAATGTAACCTATACGATGACATAAACGCCATGTTACTCAGTTCTTTTGTGTTTTCAAAAATTACAGAAATGGATTTTTTTACCTGTCTCTCTCGCCGTTAAAATTTACATTACAGATGTATTTCATTGTTCAATGCGTTTCTTAACTCATGAGCTTTAAAGTATCTCTAATGATTGTTTTTTGAAATGCACGAAACATCTCCATAATCATTGAACTAAATTGGCAAATTTTCTAAAATGTGTGACCAAATTTTCTCAAAACTTTCTCCGAAATTCATCTCAATGGAAAATAATTCAGTTCTCTTCGATATTCCAAAACTATTTTTTGGCCAAGTTATTTGGGATCCCAAAATTAAAGAAATGCTAAAAAATGTATGTTTTAAAATCATAAATATGATAAAAAAGTTTATATTGCAGAAATACGAAAAGTAAACGATCGTGTGAATTGAAAAAATTCTAAATATTTTGTTTTATAACATTTTCTCGATGTATTGCAAATATTACCGCAATTGTGATTTTATGCGTTCGCTAGCCTAGAGAATTTGCCAGTGATATAGATATAAAATGGTTACGATGACAAAAACATTGTTATTAAACAATGTACTTGTGTTGATACAGTCTGAACACGAGAGCTATTGTCTTTGGAATATTGAAAAAATACTAAGTAACGTATAAGTGTGTGTGTGTGTGTGTGTATGTGTGTGTGTGTGTGTGTGTGTGTGTGTGTGTGTGTGCGTGCGTGCGCGCGCTTGTCAAAATACATATTCGTGTCCTGGTTTAAGTGTCATCTTAGTATATTACTTAGGTAGTGATATTTTCATGTGCATTCGTTGGAATTATTTTATTACTGAAATCGTATGCTGTTGGTGGTTCCAAAAATTGTACCCATTACACCTGTGTACCATACCGCTGCTACGTAACCGCTACCACGTAACCGCTCCTACGTAAGTAAGTAGTTAAGTAGATTAATCGAAATTTCACAGCTATATTTTACGTTCATCATTTTTGCGTCGTTTGTAGTTGGACTATGTTATTAGGTATTGCTTTCCCTGCTTCAAAGTACTTGAAGTAATACTTGAAGTAAAGGCGAATTTAAGTTTTTGTTCTCAAAACCCGCTCAGAACTTTTCTTTTAGTTTGTTATCGGATAGAGCAAAGGACACTTAAAAAACGGTCCATTTTCGTTGAACTCTCTAATTTTCGAAAATTTACACGAGTTATAAATTAAGCTCACAAAATGTTCTGTTGTAGCATAGCAAGTTATATTCTGCAAGTAGGGAACCGAAATATTAATCAATTGTGGCAAAATTATCTTATTGATTTTTACTTTGTTTTTTGAAGTTTGAATTTTTTCAGCGTCTTCCCACAACTACAAAATTGAAGACAGATTTTTCCTTCAAATGAAATTTCTTGTCCATAAGTAGTTCTTTTATTAAGATCACGTACATTCTCTTGAAAATTTTAGCAGTTTTCTCGTAATATGGCGTGCAGTATTTGCAATTTTAGAAAATAATACAAACAAAATTTTCTCAAAAAACGGCCAAATTTTTTTTAAAGTTTTGGTAGGGTTAGTTTCATACATATTGCTCTATTTATTTGTTTTTTGCAAAAATTACAAAAATATAATTATTTTCTCTTGTTCTCCACGTCGGTGATATTAACATTAGACGATTCACATTATAATATTTATGAGTACTTGTGCTTTTAATAATGCCATTTAAAGCTTCTCGAAAAATCAAGTTTTCTGTGAAAATGAGCTCAAAATTCCGCATTTTCAGAAACGATCAAACGCCATTTTCTCAAAAATGGTTTCAAATTTTTCTTCCAAATTTTCCAACAGATAGTGGTAATGGCACTGACGTAAAATTCATTTTGGTGCATTCTTTTGGTTTTTCAAAAATTACAAAAAGTAATTTTTTCAAAATCGCTCACGGCGTTAATATGAACATTTAAATGTATTTGATACATTATTGTATTTGCGGGTAGTACATCAAATTAGTTTAAATAAAGTTTTGCGAAAACTAAATAGATTCCTGTGAAATAAGAGCTTCCCATTTCGAATTCACAGTAACTTTTAACGCCATTTTCTTAAAGACGGCTCCAAATGTTTCAAAGAAAATTGCTATTTAGGACAAGTTTTGAGACTTCTTTAGTATTCTTAAATAATATTTTGGTTCTATTATTTGGAAACCGAAAAGTTGAGAAAATTAAAAAAAGTACTTGTGTGACGATAGATTGCAGCAGCAAGATGGATGGGCAAGACCAAACAGTACCAGTCCACACACAGGAAATTAGAAAACTTTACTGCAAGCAAGTCTGTGCCATTCTGTAGCACCTCTAGTTTCTTCTCTGACTTTAGATTTTTCAGCATATTTTGTTTTTTAAAATGGAAAAGTATGACGTACGTATCCCTCAGACGTACTACAAAATCATGACGAGTGTGAGTTACCTCAGAATTTTCATTAACTAAAGCTTGTAGCAACAAAATCCATTCAAAATGAACATCAACGCATATGTCTCGATCTTCTGTGGTGTCACCAGAAATACGTGCCACCGTGCGATTGCATGCGTTACTCATGCATCTGGTAAATACGTGAGGTCTTCTAGTATGAAGAACTCCTGGAGCTGAATATATGACGACCAACCTCTGAATTATTCTATTTTTTTCTTTTTCACAGTTAATACATTGGTACAAATTAAGGGATAAATTACGTATTTTAATAACACTTGCTGTGCTTTCATTATTTGTCAACCAACAATCATTCGGATTAAGAAATCTTAGGCACAATGTTGTTTTTTAGTAACGCAAACTTGAGTAGATATTATCTCGGTAATTTTTTGTCTGATTAATATATTCAACTCGATTAGATCACGCAAAGCTTAAGCGCCACAAGACCGTGTCACGAATGAATTCGATCTGTGCTCCCGGTTTCCCGGAATGTGTGGTAGTGTAGTGCATGTTAGTGTAAGTGTGTGTGTGTAAAGGGAGAGGGTAGGACAAGGAAGGGGAAGGACAGATCGCGCGCGGTCCGTGGCCCATTTGGTAGGGTACTGCTCCGGTATTCGCCTGGCGTTGATCGGAGAAACCACGGAAAACTACCGATCAGAGCAGCCGGCCGCTAGAATTCTCCTCCAGGCAGCGACTGAATTCGACCTAGCTGAAAAGCTAGTGTCGGAAATCTTACCGCCGCACATTGGGATAAAATGGACTAATTCTTGGCCAAAAGTCGAAAAATAAGTTGTAACATATCACAAATTAACATGAATATAAGTATTCTAATATAATTAAAGCATCATGATTCGCTATTTTTACTCAAATTGGTTGTCCTGGTTTTACGTACAAGTTGCTGGAAGTTGGCACCTCTGTAAGCAAGTTGTAAGGCGCAAGTGCCATACGCCTAATAGTACAGAATGTTTTGTTTCTTGTAGCAGTATTTCGGAGTTCGAATCGTAGTCGAAGTATGGATACTAACAATGAAGGTAAGCTTTATTACTTGTAATAATAAATGTAGATGTAGTTATTCACAACGCGGAATATTCGTGCCTTAAACATATCCTGTAAAGGTTATCATATTTTAGGTTATGTTCATGTTTATATTGACTTATAACTAATATGCCGCCGTTTGCTGCGCTGAATCTATTTCTTAAGTGACACTCAACTAAAGGAGATAATGTTTTACATAATTTTCTCTGCCGCGACCTGCCGCCTTACACGAAATTTGCGTCTATTCAGATGTGTGTCATATCAATCGAAAAGACCTATTCATTGTGTGGCATTCATCGGAGTTAAAAAGAGAAGAATGTGCAGTTCCATCTCGGCAGCCGACCGAGACACATCGTGCTCCGATCGCGGCCAGTGAAACGTTGTTTTCATATTGTCATTCAGACAGTGAACTTAGTGATATTTAATTAGTGGTAATACTCTAGTTCCACGAGTTGTGAGTGTCTGAAATCAACTATACGGTCAGCCGCTGCAGCGGCTACCCTGCTGGAGGATGGAGCCCACGCGACATCGGGGCTCCCATAACCTCAACAGCACCACCTCAGGTATCTTACTCAACCAAAGCTGAAAACCTACGCAAATGCCATGTCAACTGAAGTGTTTCCCACCAAGGACCAGGCCATAATCATTGACTCACTAGAAGGTCTCACCATTAAAGATTACATAAACAGTCTCTCCAACATTATTGACCCTAATGAAATAAGATTTATTTCAAAAATTGCAAACAACAGAGTATGTATTTTCCTAAGCTCTCAAACAATAGCTGACACCCTTACAAACAACCATAAGGTCATTAAAATAAAAGACCATGGACTGAAGCTGAGACCACTTCTAACAAAAGCCAAAAGAATAATTATTTCAAACGTCTGCCCCATCATCCCTCACTCAGTAACAGAGAATGTACCCACTACAAAGAACATCAAATTGGCATCCAAAATTTCATTTGTTAAAGCTGGTATTCCTGGACAGGGGTTCTCCCATATTATGAGTTTTCGGAGACAAGTATATGTCTCTCCTGAAGATGTAGGTCTACTAACTGAATCCACTACTGTATATTATGATGGCTCAACATATAGGATATTTTTCACAACTGATGAAATGGCATGCTTTAATTGCCACCAAACAGGGCACTTAGCTGGACAATGCCCTTCACCCAACCAATCACCATAAGACTACCAATTTAAGTAATGCTCCCATGGAATCTGAACACATTAGTGAAAAAGCCTGTGACATGCCAGATCCAGCAACCAATGGAAAAGACACTGAAGTAGCAGACATACAATTTCACCATGAGTCCATGAAAAAAATGCCCACAACTGATTCTCCACCACCTAAATCTGTACCTTCTACTAATGAAGCCAAAAACAATGAAGAAATCTCAACTAATAACAACATAGTCTCTCTCATACTAATAAAAGATGCCTCCAGACTGCCTCCTCCTCACCTTCAAGTCTGTAAGCAACACAACTGAAACAAACAATAGGAAAAACTCTCAAAACAACAAAAAAAAAAAAGAAGAAAGAGAAAAATATGGAAGAGTTGATAACCCCTATCAAACACATTATTGAAGACTCTCAAAATAACTACCCCCTTACTTACATACAGTTTAAATCCTTTTAGAGTACTCTTTCAGTACTAATGATCCTATACTCATAGCTACTGACTACTCACAAGACATATCATCCTTCACCAGAATGATGCATAGTTTATATCCACATCTCACCAATAAAACCATAAAAGGCAGATTCACCAGGATTATCAGGAAAATCAACTCAGTACTTCATACTGCAGATGAATCAAGCACTGAAACAGACTCCAGTATAGATATCAACACCAGTCAATGAAAATTCTTCAGTGGAATGTAAATGGCTTTTACCCCAGACTAAAAGTATACAGTACCTATGTAACCTAACACACCCTGACATCCTCTGTATCCAAGAGACCAACTTCAAAGACTCCAAGCATGGCAATATCAAAGGGTATAATTGCTCCTTCAAAAATAGAATCAACTCCAATATGCCAGTGGTGGTGTAGCTATATTCATCAATTGAATATTCAATCAAACATTGAAGTCAATGCTATCAGGATCTTGTCACCTGTTCAAATCAATATATGTAATATCTACCTACCAAATAGCTACAAGTTTGATGAACAAGAAATAACTGATATTATTAACAATATGCAAAAACCATTTCTCATTATGGGGGATTTCAACAGCCATAATCCAATTTGGGGATCCAATAAAACTGACAACAGAGGTATCATGCTTGAAGAAATATTTGATAAACTAGATGCAATTGTTCTTAATACTGGAGAACCTACTCACATCAATACCAGTACCAACAATTACAGTGCCATTGATATTTCCATTTCCTCCACACAATATGCCTATAAATGTTCATGGAATGTCTTAGATTACCCCTATGATAGTGACCATTTCCATATTTTTATAAACATTAACAATACTCCCAACATGTATAAACATGACCAAGCAATCCCAAGACGGAATTATAACAAAGCTAATTGGAATAGTATAATGATCTGATCAAAAAGTACCAATTGATTCAACGATGTCATAACCAAAGCGCAAATGGATCAACTGAAATAATCAAATCATCAAAGAGAACCAAACTAGTCCATTGGTGGAATGACAAATGTAAATTGACACTAAAAAATTTCAAACATGCCTTCAACAAATACAAAAAACATAATACTGAAGAAACTAAAATACAATACAAAAAAGATGAAAGCTGTTAAAGAACCATAAAAGAAAGAAAGCAAACTCCTGGACAATTATGTCTCAAGTTTGTCAATACTAATAATATTATGAGTATGGGCAAAAATAAAACTATCGAAGGAACAAAAAAGGTAAATAAATACATTTTTTTACTGTCAAATAACCAAATCATTACAGACCCTAATGAAATAGCAAATTCAATTGCATGCAGCTTTGCCAAAAATTCAAGCTCAAAAACTATACAGAACCTTCTTACAACACAAAAAAGATCAAGAGAACCTTACAGAACTTACAAATAATGAAGACTTGGCTTCTTATCACCACCTTAATGATCCTATTGGAATTAAAGAACTTAATTCTGCTATCAACACAACTAGAAACTCCTCACCTGGACCAGACAACATTCCGTACATTCTTTTGAAGAATCTACCCCTGGAAGGAAAAGAAACATTACTAAAAATATATAACATAATATGGGATAAAAATGTATTTCCTGAACTATGTAAATCAGCTATACCAAAGCCTGGAAAAGACCCACAAAAATGAAAATTACAGACCCATTTCTCTAACATGCAATATGTGCAAAATTCTTGAAAAATAATTAACATAAGACTCAGATGGTTTCTAGACTTCAAAACATCATATCCAACAATCAGTTTGGTTTTAGAGCAGGGCACTCAACTACTTCTCATCTAGTAAGTATTGATACTTACATTCAAGAAGCCCTTGCTAACAAACAACATGTTTTAGCAGTGAGCCTAGACATTGAAAAAGCTTACGACATGGTGTGGACCCATAGAATCATGACAAAATTACAAGAATATGGACTTAAAGGCAACATATTTCAATTTATCAAGAATTTCATCAAAGGAAGAACTTTTAATGTGAGAGTTAATGGTAGCTTATCATCAGTACAACATCTGGAGAATGGACTACCACAAGGTGCAGTACTTAGTGTTACCCTATTCCTATTGGCCATTAATGATGCAGGCTCCGAAATCAGGTAATCATAAGGAAGTATGCAGATGACATTACTATTCTTTGCAGAGGAACATCTATTACAACTAGTCAAGAGATTATACAATCTGCCCTAAACAATCTACATGGATGGTCTCTCAAATCAGGTTTTAAATTTTCAGCTTCCACCCTTAAAAATGGACTACATAACCTAAAGTTTGATCAAAATTTTAAAGTTTTAGGCATGCAGTTTGACTCAAAAATGAGCTGGAAAAGACATAAACAAATTTTATCTGAGGAATGTAAGAAAAGACTAAATATACTCAAGTGCATTTCCCATAATAACTGGGGAGCAGATAAACATCTCCAGCTAATGACCTACAAAGCAATAGTACGATCCAAGATCACTATGGATCCATATTATATGATTCAGCTGAAAAAAGACTAAAAAACTTGATGTTATCATAATAAAGCTCTATGAATAAGCACTGGCTGCTTTCATACTAGCCCCATTGGCAGCATTCTAATAGAAGCCAAAGAACCAACTCTACTCATCGTAGACAAATGCTAACTCTCAAATATACTATCAAAACAGCTGAGTCAAATAATCCTATAATCTACCACGATATATACCCAAAACTTCAATATTACTACAAAGAACAAAAATGCTTTTCACCAGTAATACCAAAAAAAAAAAATTAACAAAACACTGGAACTCTCCAAATAAACAAAATGGCTAAAAAAGATAAGGAAATAAAATTTCAAGAAATAGAAAATAAATACAAAGATTCCTTCAAAATATATACTAACTTATCAATAATAGTGGTGTAAAATATGAATACATTTCCAAAGTTAAATTAAATTCCGAAAATAAATACAAAGATTCCTTAAAATATCTTACAAATTAAAGTTATAATGACAGCCTTCAAAATGTCTCAAAACTCAGACATATCAAGTTTGTCATTTCTCTACTTCCCTTGAAGCAATAAATAATATTCACAATAACTACCCAGGTATACCAATGATAAACAGTATTCATGAAATATATCATGACATCATACAATCTAAAAAGACTCTCATAATTGCCTGGATACCAGATTACAAAACAATGCCTGAACACAACACAAGAGAAAAGAAGATGAAAAGTGGAGCAACCTTTGGAAAACCATGAAATCCAGCCCTCTACACAAACTAGTTAAAATTTTTTACTCCCTGAAAACTTCCAAAAAATTCTCAAGAAAACAGCAAGTAACAATAACAAGGATAAGAACTGGTCATTGCAAGTTCAGTCATCAACACTTGCTAACTGGAAATCCCCCACCCACCTGCCAGCACTGTGATACCTTTCTTAACTTTCAACATATCTTAACTCAATGCCCTATGTTTCAGCACAGCAGACAGAGATACCTAGAAGATGAGTAAAACTCCGAATTGATCCCATCATCCAACGAATTCCAAAATAAAATAATACAATTCTGTAAAGACAGCTATTTTCTTAAAGAAATTAATTGTACTAGCATAGATACTGAAAACTAATATTGTAACATTGAAAATACATAAATGTTTGTATCCACAAATTTGTATATATTTAGTGTAATTTTCTGTTTAATTGCCATATTAATATTGTAAAGTTGTATTTAAAGTAGTCGCTAATGACCTCAGTTGTTGATGCGACTTTAAATAAACAAAAAAAAAAAGAATGTGCAGTTCTCGATTATATTGTGAGTGGATGTTATGGTAATAATGTCTCTGAAGATCTTTTAAAGTATTTGAAGATAAAAACAAAAGATTTTTGCCCCAAACTTAATAGAAGATAGCAGGAAGGTCACCAAACTCTAAATACGTACTTATGAAAAATTTCTGAATGGCTTTCTGAGGATTTCGTGTACCTACAGAGCAAATTGACTGAATCACACGAAGACAAATCTCGAACAGGGCGACTTGTTCGTTCCTACGGTGAGAAATCTGAGAGGTCCAAACGAAGAGTCGCTGCAAAATTGTCCTTCGAAAACGACCATCAGGCAGATTTAATGGTGAAAGCTGCAAGTATGTCAGCTCGAGCTTCGAGGAAGAGATCTAGTGTTGTCTGGATCAAGTCACTGAAACTCCAACCAGACCATCTAAAATTAAAAAAAAAAAACTCAGAAATTAATTCAATTATGCTATTTGCTAGATAACAATTTGAGCAAGCAACAGTATATAAACACAAAGCTACTATCTAAAATCCACAATGCAGATATTTAATGCAATTAATGGCTGCATAGCAATGGACAGACTATAAGGGTTTCATTTGTTCTATACTTGACATTAATTCATATTAAATTTTTTAATATAACAGGATACAGATCTAGTCAAACCTGCCCAATTTGTGGCGCAAAACCTCTTCAAAGTAAAGGATGCGACAGAATTTTACGACCCGAATTTTTGCCGAAGTCTGGTACTTTACAATTTGGGGTAAGTCCCCTACATCTTTGGATTAAGCTTTTTGAATGTATTCTGCACATAGCTTATAGAATTTATTTAAAAGTATGGCAAGTCAGAGGTGATGTAAATTAAAGTTTATTGCTAAGACGAAAAAAAGCAATTCAAAAATTGTTTTGGGAAAAAATGCATCTTCATGTGGATAAGGTAAAAGATAATGGTTGCGGCTCGTCTAATGAAAATACTGCACGACGCGTCTTCTCGGAACCTACAGTTTTTTCACGAATTACTGCTGTTAATGAAAACCTAATTCAGAGATTTAGGATTATCCTGGTAGCCATGGTATGTCAATACAGTATTGACCCTGAATTATTTGGCAAATATTGTTTGGAGACTTCAAAGTATACTGAAACCTATGATTGGTTTCCGAAGCCTGTAAATGTTCATAAAGTTATTGTTTATAGAAAATAATACTTCAGTATAGTATTCTCCATTTCTGGAAAAAACTTCCAAAGTATACTGAAAACGCTAGATTGTTTCGGAAAGTATCGCAAGGAACGACAGCAGAATTCACAACATAAGACATTTTCAAACCCAGCTTTGGAAACATCGGATCCCATAATTTCGACTTCCAGCCTCCAGAAAAGAGTTCATAATAATAAGAAAAAGGAACTTCTACTTGAAGTATTTAAAATGCTTATTTGCCCTGCACCAGAATCAAGTTCACATGAAGCAATTGAGTAAATATCTATTTGTTGAGTATTGGATGAGGATGCTATGGAATAGATTCTTTCTCGTGATCAGAGTAACATTACTTAATATTAATAATATGAATGGTGTCTATTGCTTTCACAACAATATGACTCTTGTTAAATGAAAAACAGATAAATAATTTCATAATGAAAGTTTTCATACGAATTATTAATTCCTACCTTTTCCTACCTAAAGACAGTACGTATACATGAGCCGCCATCTTGAAATTATGCAACGGGTAATATGGTAAATGTATTATATTCTTAAGGTCTATATATGTACCAAATTTCAGGGGATTTACTCTTCAGATAACCGAGTTATGACTTTTGGCCAAGGACAGAGCGCTTTTATCCCATAGTGCGCCGTGGGGAGTGGGAACCTAGGACCTCCCGGTCAGAGGCGTCTTCCCCCGCTGGATGGGAGATCCGCGCCGACCTACCGTCGGCTAGCGGGGTTTCCCCCTAACCAGGACTCTCCCCCAGCGGGCACCGCCCCAGCCGGAACAAGTTCCAAGTCCCGACCGGTCTCCCGGATGTGTGGTAGTGTAGTGCATGAGTGTGTGTAAGGGGAGAGGAGAGGACAAGGACAGATCGCGCGCGGTCCGTGGCCCGTTCGGTAGGGCACTGCTCCGGCATTCGCCTGGTGTTGATCGGAGAAACCACGGAAAACTACCGATCAAAGCAGCCGGCCGCTAGAATTCTCCTCCAGACAGCGATTGAATTCGACGTAGCTGAGGAGCTAGTGTCGTAAATTCTGCCGCCGTGGGGAGCGGGAACCTAGAACCTCCCGGTCAGAGGCGCTGCAGTGACATCAGTTGACGCACTGAGCCACCGCTCCCGGTGGGATGAGTTGGTCAGCGGCAGGAAATTTCCGCAGCGGGCGCCCAGTTTCGGTGTCGGACGTCTGGGGCGAGGCGCGCAAGGTCGCCCGGTGGGAGCCATCGGTCGCTGGGAGCGCGCGCGGCCACGCCGCCTCTGAAGGGCAGCAGAGGGCGTCGCGACGCCGCCGGCCAATGGGCGGACGTGCTGCTCCTCTGGCGCTTCGCGGGAAGCACTGCGCGCTGCGCGGCATTATGCAATTTGGGGGGGTGGTTGGCACGCCCGATTCGAAGAGAAGGCCTCATCTGTTTATTGGAGGTGCCATTAGATCTACATTCTCACTTGTTGGAGGTCACGGTTTAATGCTGTAATGTGGACCTCGTGAGAGAAAAAAGTGAGTATGTACGATCATAACTACCCATTTCCGTAATAGTGCTATTTATCCGTTACAGAGCTGGCGGCTCAACTCCGTGAGATGATTCTAGCGAATTAACCTGACGTAACTTAAACAAAATTCTCCTAGGCCATAATAAGGTTTAACATTAATTAGTGTACTGAATAAATTACAGAACTCTAGGGTGGCTCATAAGCACCTACGAGCATTGCTTGGTTTTGGGGTGCCTTGGGTTCCACTTCCGATCGGTGTAAAGGTAAAGTTGTAGTTTTCCTTTAAAATCGTCTCAGTTTCTGTAGCTGTGTGTCGAAGAAAAGCTCAGAGAGGCGGAGTTTGGTATTTACGGTGAAAGGAATACGTCGTGTTCGTCCTCTAGGCGTGGGAATTAAACTAAACTAGGTCGTTAGCTAGCTGGCAAATAGACCCAAATGCCATAATATACATACAATCAATTTCAAATTTTCAATGTATTTGTCGATAGAATTTGATTTAAAATATGGGAATGGCAAGTTGACCCGAAACTAGTGATATTTTAATGGAAATATAACTAATAAATATCAACATACCCCAATATCTGGTGTCTTGAACTTCTCACGAATGTAGACTTTTAAATTATTTATCAATAAGAATATTGCGATGTGAAATTCTGTGGCAAAATATTTTTATGTCTCTCTTACCAGTGCACACTTTTTTGAAAAAATATAAACATTTATTTATTTATTTATTTATTTATTTATTTATTTATTTATTTTTTATTTATTTATTTATTTATTTATTTATTTATTTATTTATTTATTTATTTATTTATTTATATATCAATTATTGACACGTTGACTCAGAAATATCAATCAACCCTGAAACTCGATTGTTAAGAATTTTGAAAATGTTATTATTCTTTGACTCATGCTAACACCTTACGTTGTAGAATATGTGTTACAGAAACATCGCATAAGTTGTGAACTTCCCAAGAAACGAATGGAATGCTGTATTTCTACTTGACTGCGCATTGAGTTCCAAGGTCATTTGATGATAAAATTAAATATGTAATAGATAGATGGATGGACTTCCCAGCACCGACTACGCAGCAGCCAGCTCCTGTCCGCTCCTCTTGTCGACCTCTACTTTTCGTGCTCGGAACTGCATCGCCCACACTTTTAGTTAACAGAAGCTATCCATTACTAGTTCTTTGTCATATGAACGGATTTGAAAGGAAAACTAACGACAAAGCGGATGGAAATGTTAAAAAATAATATAAAGCTAGAAGACAGAAAGTTACGTCACTTATTTTACAAAAAAATCACAGAGTAATGAAAAGTGTATTTACTCATAATCACTATCCCGTAGGTTCAATCTATTCCTAATAATTGTAATGATCTTGGTAGTTGGAATCTTGTAATATTTCCATGATGTTAATTTGTTTTGAGTTGAATTTGGCTACCGTAAGAGCAGTGTATCTCTTAATTACCAACCACTTGTCTATGACAAGTACAGGACAGACAATTCGATCTCATTCTAAATTAAATTTACTGCATTGTTTTAAGCGCTTCGAAAACATGTAAATGGGCATAGAACACATTTACACACATCCCTACTAATTACTCGTTTGTAAGCATTATAAATTCGTAAACAGGTCTCTGCACCCGAATACTAGCGCGTGAGAACATTATCCCCCTCACCGCGTCAAGAGATCGTCTGCCCCGCTTGTTTGTCATGCGCGCTCTTCATCTGACATCTTCCCTGCGCAAGAGCGACCCAAATACGTTTCTCTTTCGTCCTATTGCACAGTCCATGCCCTTTCTCGCAAGTAATCTAATTGCTGATTGGTCACTGGCACTCTAGCACTGTGTTTGTTTATTCTTTGGTTATTGATTCGCAATAATTTTCCTAATTTACTTTCTCACTCAGGGAAATTGATCACGTGTCCTTTCACTGTTTTTATTTACCAATGTATTCTCTATTATCCCCGCTATCAATTATGTAGCAATTCCGTTGTATTCTTATTATTTACCGTTCGATCCTTTGCTTCTCTTCTGCCACCCAGTTTTGCTGTCGACCGGTTTATATATTTATTCGAATTTATCGTTTCTATTAAAACACCCTTGTGATAACTTATCACACATGTAAAACACTTCTACCAAAGAACTTTATCGAAGAACGTAATATTCAATATAAGAAAATTCATATATAACCAATTTCCACGAATTTTGAAACGAATTTCTCAATTTCTTTATGTCTAGCTAATAATTCATGTTAATAAAGGCTTAATATGAATGAAAAATGACAACAAATTTGCTGCTAAAACAATATACAATAAACATCACAAAACACGGTTTACATTAATTGTGTTGTATAAATTCGGCACCACATGAGCACTCAACGCTACACACTGATTTTTCACTCCCAAATTCGCTACCCAGGACCAGGCGGACGCGGAATCTGGTTGGTTCAGGGAATATTGGAGAATTTAATTTTGGCAGTCATTTACCCAGGGTCATTTTACACGTCATTAGCGTGACATGTTCCACTAAGTATTTTTTGCCATTGGAAAGTCCCCCGCTACGAGAATGATTTGAACCCACGAACTTGGGATTCGGAAGCTCCATACCTCAGAATGTAATTTTCATGAATGAAACTTTCTCGATACTTCTCACGGTAATGCACTTTCCCCCCACGATATCTAAGGCGACCTTAGTGTCACCAACGTGGCGCTAATAGCAATGAACGAAAGCAAGAAAATTATGGATCGATTTATCCGTATTTATTCATGAGGATTATCTTATGAAAGGGACGTGGAAGGCTGAGGAAAAACTCTACCTACGTTAAAATAATATCGAAACAGGTATGTCACTAACAACTTCCCAGTAAAATCATTATTAGTTCTCTCAGATCTCAAAAATCGTCAACGTCCAGACAGGAAGTGCTCTGAAAATAACTCATATAAAGAATTGTTTATTTTTTTTAAAGTGATGAGCATTATGTCATTGTGCATTGCGGTTGTTCGGCCACGTCGCGCCTTGTCTTGTATCATGAGGCAAACTGTTTGCCTACCACTAACGAACTCTAATCAATTGAAAAAATGGTCGACACTCCCTTAATGAAAGTATCTGCAAAGTACAATGCAAAGGAAACAACCAGACAAAGTTTCACGAACCGATTGAACTTCGACTTGGCAACCTTCTGATGGGACGAATATTTCTATTAATTACATTTGAGTAGAAGAAAATCTAAATTCTAATTCTGTTAAAATGATTTATCATATTTTCTCCTTTAGGAGACTATTGATTGCATGCAGCTCTATGAAATGAAGCACTACAAACTGTGCACACAGAAGTAATGAATAAACTCAATACTTTCATGAACGAACATTTTAACTATAAATGCTTTTATGATGTGCCGTAATGTTAATGACAATCAACTATTGTTAAATTCCACAAATGTTGGATCGTGTCAAGCATTCATAGTAGGTTCGTAGCATAATTCGGTTATCTTTTAACAAAAATTCATTTTAAGTACGCTAAATAGATTGAATAAATAGTACATATAAACACTTGATGTTAAAATACTCCAGTGTGTGGCATACGATTTTCCCCCTCCCAGATAATTAATTACTCGACGATTTCACAGATAATCCTGAGAAACAAAGCAACACATTTGCCGATGCCGGAGTGCTTGCTTTGGCTCGGCAGCTGGTGTGAACCTCAGTTTTCTGGAAGACAACTTTTTTCGGAAAAACTGGATCTGCCATTCTTTATTATATTCAACTCAGAATCTGGGATATTGTTTCCTATCGGTATTCTACATATAAAGTAACCGAATGATGTTTAATATTGAACTCCTCCTATGAAGCACAACCGACTTAAATGTTTTTAAACGTTGGTAAATCATATACCGACTTAGGCTCTTCTCACATCACTTCCACTGTCCGTTATCAATTTATAATAATACTAGAACAAAAGATAGAGAGTCAAATATCGCCAGTTCTTCACAGAGGATGCATTCAGACAACAATTCATGAATGAATGACGAAAAGGTTACTGAGCCCGAGCCAGGGAAATCGAGCTATCTATTCTTCAAGAACAGTTTTTCGAAGCCAAAGTTTTTGAGAGCATACGAAGTGTTCGATAAATCATCTGTTTTGTAAGATTTTTGTAGGGTTGTGTACGAAAATTCCAAAGAAACGCAAAAATATAGTAAGAAACACACTATTCTTATTCTCTTTCCTCGCTGAAAGTTCCTACATTGGGGAATGCTAGTGATGTTGATTTTGAAATCGAAATCTATATATTACAAAACGAGGTAATTTTATGTCAACAAAAATCAGGATTCCAATTTAAATTGAATTGAGTTACAAATGTAAGCTGTCAAATAATTACAATGTATTATAAAGTCATTGACACATTTCACATTTTACATTCTGCACATTCTGTATTTCTGAACATGCTTGCGTTGACAATCGACATGCATTTCTCGGCATGAAAATCATTTACACATTTCGGGAGTTTGAGTTACGAATCAGTATTAAACAAAGAAGTATTTCTTGAATGAATAGTAATCAACTGGATGGAAAATATTTTAAAAAAGAAATCTACTCATATTTTGGCTGATACGTCCCCGCTACACTTCGCTTGACATTTTCTTCTGCTAACAAGTTTATGTATCTCCTGCGTATGCGTGCAGCTTGGTGACGGCGAGAGAACAGAATCAAACACTGTGGTCCAGACTGAGAAGAATCGAGTGGCCTACAATAGTAAATCCAACAGAAATAATTTGAATTATGGATACGAGCGTTTTGGGAGTTCTTAATGTGAACTGCCACATTACATTTAAAAATTTATCAACAATCACCAAATGACGGCAGAAAAATGGTGAATGTACGCGTAGGCTGGTGATGGTAATTTTGGTAATTGTTGGTAAAATGGTGATTTTGATTTCCAAATGTAGATACGGTAACACTGTGCTGTGTTAACCTGAAGAAAAGCAGATTACGAACATGGAACCTAAATGAACTAGTTATTTGCTCAGAACGTTCTGTTCTTGGCCACGTTTTTCTGGATCTCGACGACGAGGCAGCGGCCGCCGGGGAGGTGCACGACGCCCTTGAGCACGGCGCAGTCGGCGGGGGCGAGCGGGGCGCGGGCGCGGGCGCGGGGGCGGGGCGCAGCGGCGGCAGGGGCGGCAGCGGCGGGCGCCAGCGGGCGGCGCTCGCCCCGGGGCGCGGGCAGATAACGCGCCCCACATACGCTGCCCTCGGCGGCCCGCGCACCGCGGGCAGCGGCTTCTGCAACGACACGGCCAGCGGTTCTTCTCTCCTACCGGGAGCGGCAACTCATGTCACTGCAGCGCCTCTGACCGGGAGGTTCTAGGTTCGGGTCCTGACGGCAGCAGGATTTTCGAAACTGCCTTTTCAGCTAGGTCGCTGTCAGGTGGAGTATTCTAGTGGGCGGTTGCTCTGATCGGTAGTTTTCCGTGGTTTCTCCGAGCAACACCATGCGAATGCCAGAGCAGTACCCTAACAAACGGGCCACGGTTCGCGCGAGATCTTTCCTTCCTCTTCCTTGTCCTATCCTCTCCCCTTACATACATTTACACTAACATGCATTACACTACCACATATTCCGGGAAATCGGTCGGGAGCTTAGAGCGTGTTCTGGCTAGGGCGGTGTCCCGCTGGTGAAAGAGTCCTGGTTAGGGGGAAACCCCGCTAACCGACGGTAGGTCGGTGCCGGATCTCGACATCCAGGGGGAAACAGCACCATCTCCCGAGGAAAACATGCACTACACTTACGAGACTAATGATCTAAGCTGTCGACGCTCCCGGAATCACTAACCAACCAAATTTTCTCTTATATATCTATATGAATGAGAGGGACGGAGAGAGGCAGAGACAGAGGTGAATGAGAGGGACGGAGAGAGGCAGAGACAGAGACGTCAGAGAGAGATACACACAGAGAGACAGAGTCAGACCGACTAAGACAGGAACAGGGAAAGTGAGGAAAAAAGAGGGGGGCGGGAGGAAGACAGCGAGAGAGGGGAGAGAGACGGAGAGGGAGAGAGAAAGGGAAGGGAAGGAGAAAGAGGAGATGAGAGGCAGAAGGACGTCTGCCGGGTTTCTCTAGTTACCTCTATACTTCCATTTATTTAGAGATTATCAGCTATCACGGTGTCATCCAATCGGGAGCTTACACGTCACTACAGCGACATCACTATAGTCACGTCACTATGGTGACGTTCAAACTCCCGATTGGATGACACCGTAAGAGCTGATTTATCTCAAATGAACTTATGTTTAAATGCAAGTACAGTAACTCTCAATTACGTATTTTTTCCTTTTATTGAATGTAATCTAGTGGAAAAAATAATATAAATAAAAATAAGAAAACTCAAAGATTGTAAAAAGAAATTATTGTTGAAATGAATATTGTATTATTGAGCCGGAATTTGGAACAGTGGTTTATTATGTTTTGTATTTGTTGATATATTAATCGAAAATAATTATTGAGATATGAAACCAAACGTTAATCTGTTTTGTTTCTTTTCTTAATATTCCTCAATCCACTATATTCTGTTTTCATTATTTAGTTTCGTAACGTTTTTTATATTGTGTATTATTATAGTTTTATTTGTATATGTATGGTTAAAGCCCAATACAACTCGCAACCACTGGGTTATTCAGTTATGTTTAAGAACTTCATTTTACTTTACAATAGCCTGTATTTAATTCCTTCTAATAAGAACATCTGATTTCACAATAGATGCCATCTACAGAGTGTTGCGTGTCTTTATTGCATAAAGAAGCACGTTTGTAGTACGTGAGCCATGTTCTGTCTTTGAACAGTGTTCCACTTACTCTCTCTGGTTAAATGCCAAATGCCTAAAACATTACTGTAATTGTTGTGATTAATTTACAAATTTTCACGTATTTTAGAAATTTTAAGCAAAAGTATTTTTTGTTTTAGTTGGGGTGGTATAGTAGGCGTGAGTATTGATGATGTGATGAGAGAACATTTCGAGAAAAATCTGCTTCAATTCACAGTTGTCTTACATTTGTGACTCGGTACCATTAATGCTTCGAGTGTAAAAAATCAAGAAGTTAGGGGACATTTTAGCGTATATAATATTTCTGATATATTTTTCAGCACTTTCATTAACTTGACGAAGACAAATAGTATTAGGTTTTCAAAATGCAAAATCATAAATGGAAACATATTACGTGATATAGCTATATTCAAAAATAAGTTTAAATATTCTTAAAGTAGGTGTTTCGGCTGCAGTCTCAAATGCAGATGTTTGCTAATTACATTTTACATCATCAAGTCTGCCGTTTGATAGGGAACTGTTATTGTTACCTTAGGTGGAGCTATTTCTTCCCAAGTGGAGTTAAGAACGAATGTTTTCGGCTGTGCACCAAAAGTGATAATTGGGATGGAAAGCCTCTTGAATCCATCACAAGGCACATGGGCACCGAGGCAGAAGCTCGGGATCGGAGGACGTTCAATCAGGGAGACGAATCTGTGGAAAAAGTGGGCGATCAAAAAGGGACAACCATAAAGAAAATTCGACAAATAGCACTTTATGTGTATATACAGAGGTGAATTAAAGATCATGTGCGACTGCACTGAATGAAGTGTATCTTGAACACGTAAATATAGTAAAATTCAGCAGTGAACCTTTCAGAAGATGTCGTACTTAAATGATTGCACTTCTTTGTACCAAAGTATGTGTATTGTACAGTAGCGCAGCTCATCCCGTTTTTTGGCTGGGTGATGATAAGCGCGCTTACAGCTAGCGATCCTGATGAAGAGCACGTAAAACTACGAATAGCTTCTACTGAAGTACACGTATTTGTTTGTGAAATTGCATTTATTAAAGAGCTGGTTAAACATTTAAAAAACATAATTCGTGTTATTTCTTGACTTCGTGGTTTTATATTCCTAAGATTTTAAGGGCAAGTCATTAAATAACACGTAAAATTATATCGAACCAACATTTTAACCTTACATTGGTCATGTACTACATATTTGATATGCACCAACTGAATCCTTGTACTTTTCCAGTTAACACATTACTAACAATGGGTGCGCCGGAAAGAGGGCACTGTTCTGGCATTAAATGCACCAATAATGAAGGAAAGACCTCGGAGTTGTTTTTTACTTGTTCAATAGACCTAGAAAGGAAGGACGGATACCCTTATTTCCTACTTAGATTACTTACATTTCTAATTATTTTTATGAACAATATTGAAATACTTGTTCTTCTTCATTTTCACTATTCACTTTCACTGGACAACATTCTTTAGATTTAAATCATTTCTTTCCTTAAAAATTGTTCAAAACTTCTACTTCACACGTTATTTTAGTTATTTGCATAAGGAAATTAAAATATAATATAAGAAACAATCATTTTTTTGTTAGATCTAGCAGAACGATGCGGTATTACGATAGTAAGACGGCGTAGTATTTACACTATTTATTTATAACACACGTCATAGGGCATTTAACACGGGGCTGCGTACTGTATAAATAATTGTACTGTAATTTTACTCTCACTTTAGCAAGCAAATTTCCTTTCATGGAGATTTTCTATTTTATAAGAATAGTTTCAAAATGAAATCATTTATGTTCAATAGACTTGCAATACCAATACCCTGAATATTTGAGATGTAGAATAACTTAGCCTTATTTATCGAATCTTACAGCTCGTTATCTGCCATATCAATTTGGGGGGGAGGAGGTCGAAGATCGGCGCTTGGCGACTGCGCGTGCTGGATTCGGTTGTCTTTGCTGCGTTTGAAGGCGCACTCAGCACACGAAGCGAACTCCAATCTCTCAGTCCGACCCAAAGCGTTTCCGAGGAGACAGCCTTGCGCCTCGTTTCCAACAATGCTGCAGTCGCTGTCTGGAGGAGAATTCTAGCGGCCGGCTGCTCTGATCGGTAGTTTTCTGTGGTTTCTCCGAACAAAACCAGACGAATGCCGGAGAAGTACCATAACAAACGGGCCACGGACCGCGCGCGATCTTTCCTTCCTCTTCCTTGTCCTATCCCTTACACACACACTTACACTAACATGCACTACACTACCACATATTCCGGGAGACCGGTCGGGAGCTTAGAGCTTGTCCCGGCTGGGGCGGTGCCCCGCTGGTGGGAGAGTCATGGTTGAGGGAAATCCCGCTACCCGACGGTAGGTCGGCATCGTATCTCGCCATCCAGCGGTTGACCATCTCCGAGGAAAAAACATGCACTACACTTACGGGGCTAATGACCTAAGATGTTGACGCGCTCGGAATCACTAACCAACCAAACAATTCAACAATGCATTGATTGGTTCGTTGTTAGTGATTCCACTAGGGAGGTCATTAGTTCTGTAAGTGTAGTGCATATTTTGTTCTCGGGAGGTGGCGGTGATCTTCCCCTGCTGGATGGCGAGATCCGGCGCCGACCTACCGTCGTACAGCAGTTGCCCTCAATCAGGTATATCCCACCAGCTGATTACCATAAACAAGTTCCATTCCTAATTTCATTGATCTAAGCTAGCTTTTGTTTTGCGTATCCTCTTCCAAACTGCCATTTACCACCGCCCAAACGACATTTTTCCCCATTTTTTCAATTTTCTTGTTCCCTAATGCTATAACTGAAACATGACTTTAAGAAAATTATAAAAGGGCAAAACCTCGTTCTATAGGAAATTTCGTTGAAATTTCGAGTCGTTTTAAGAAAATGTTGTTTGAGCGTTTCTGAAAATGTTATTTGATTTCATTTTCACTAAAATCTTTCGCGTTTTCGAGAAACTTCGTTAGAAATAATTTCAAGCAATTGTACTCACAAAAGCAATATTGTATAGAAATCGCTGATGAGTTAACGGCAGAAATGTTATTTCAAAAATTACATATCTTTAATTTTTGAAAAAACAGAAGAAAAGAAAGAGGTATTTATGCTATGTATTCAATTCATTTATCACTATCCGTTAAAAAATTAACAAAAAAATTGAACCTTTTTCGAGAAAATGGCATTTGAGCGTTTCTGAAAATGCGGAATTTCGAAGGCATTTTCACAGAAAACTGAGTTTTTGAGAAACTTTATCAGACAACATTTGAAGTACATGAACTCATATATTTAATAATGCTTGCAAATTTATGATAATGTAAATATTATCAATGTGGGAGAGAAGTAAATATTTACATTTTTATAATTTTTGCATTATTTCAGGTAACATGCACGAAAAACTAACATTTCGAAAAATCAATGAAAGAACAAATTATGAGAATTTTGTAGTTGTAGAAAAACGCCGAAAAATTCAAACATTTCAAAATTTCGAAAATTCAGAGTTAACAGTGAAAATGACCCACCCACTTTTATAAATGTATTGACTTTAAAAATTTAAACAAAAATTGAGCCCTTTTGAAAAATTTTGAAATGTTCCTAGGTAAATACCTCAAATATTATTAATGTTATTCAAAATTGGAGAGCTCGACTCGTATATTACTCCGTATATACGTAGGTATAGAGAAAGTAGTGGTCCTACAGAATGACACAGACTGTCGTATTGTTTTCTATTTTCATTGGTCTGGGCTAACGATTGCTTCATACTCTTGCCAGCTGTCATCTATGGCCACCCAAAGGGCATTTTGTTAAAATTTTCTCAATTTTTCGGCTTCCTAATTGTAGAACCGAAATATTACTTTAAGAATGTTAAAGAAGAGTAAACCCTCCTATGATACAGCAATTTTTTTTGAAAGAATTGCAGCCGCTTTAAAGAAAGTAGCGTTTAAGCGCTGCCGTAAATGCAAAATTTGAAGCTCTTTTTCGCATAATGTTTTCGAAAAACTTCATTGAAAGTCATTTGAATCACCTTAACTCACTAACACAATAGTGTTTACAAATTGCTGGAATGTGTATAATTTTTGATAAAGCAAAATAATACCTAATATTACCTTAATGTCATATTAAACAGCGCAATTAGCACTATCCATTGGAATTGAAGAAAAAATTTGGATTCATTTTTGAGAAAATGGTGTTTGAGTGTTTCTGAATAGACGGATTTTGAGCTCATTTTCATTGAAAACCGTTGAGTTTTCGAGAAACTTTATCTGACTTTATTTAAAGGACATGTTCTCATAAATGTAATAATGTGAACACATCACCACTAATGGAAATATGGGCGTGAGAGGCTAGTCAAAAATATTTAATTTTTGTAATTTTTGGAAACAAAAACAACAAAAGAATATGGAATATGGCGTTTACGTCAGTAATAGAGTACTTTAACACTATCCTACCGAAAGTTAATTTTTTTTCGCCGTTTTCAGGAAATCTTGTTTTTCTTTTTTTTAATATTGCACATTGCACGCAATATTATGCGAAAGCTACTAAATTGCTTTTTAAAAAATGCATGGCCATAATGAAACAACTAACTATGGAGAACACATTTTATATGACGAAAAAAATTTCTAACTTCAATTTCGTTGTATAAAGACGCCGAAAAAAATCACACTTTCGAAATTTCCGAAAATTCTGAGTTAACAGTGAAAAACGGGTCTATCTCATCTTCATAAGTGTATTTTACTTTATTCTTTCAAAAAATTTAAAGAAAAAATTGGAGTCATTTTTGAGAAAATTTGAAAATGTCCCCAAAGCTTTATATAAAGTACCGCAAAATTTTAAAGACAGTTTTTCAAACTCGCAGCGCCTCGAGTCGAGAGAGATTGACCGGGGAATATCCATTTTGGAAAAGAATCCTACGTATGGTTTACGCGCTATTGGTGTTCCCTGACGGACAAACACGAGTAGACAAACGGATGGACGGACGGACGTTTTAAAAATTCATTTTTTGGTATTAGGTGACCTCAAAACGTGTATTTGCATTCAAATCTGGAAATCGATTTTCCGCGGCGTTACATAACTTTTTCTGTTCTATATATATTACTCCGTATGTACGAGAAAGTAAGAAGTTGGGGGAAAATTGGCGTGACGTGTATCATTGACTGCATTTATTTGCATTGATTTATCAGATTTGGTTTTTGGAGTTGAGGACATTGTCAAGAAATTAAAACAATTCTAATTATTGTTGTAAATTTAAGAAAACAACCTTACTTTCCTAAAGCACACTTTATAAGTGTCTCGAACAATGCCTGTCAGTCGGAATTTTAGCAATGCCGTTTTCTCGCCCGGCTATGGCTACGCCCAAGTCGCACTTTCGCCATTCATTTCGCCACACTGGCCCTTCTAAATGAGCTCGGATTGAATGAAGAAATACTATGACATTTTCCTCATTGCTTCAGGCGTACGCTGGTAGTCGATGGATATCCTTAATCAAATCTGTCGTTCTGTGGAGTCATTCTACAAAACCACGTTATGTATTTTAATGTCTGATTAAGTGATATAACCATGTAACTACGCGGAAAATTATATTAAATCTCAGTTCCTACACACTGTAAATATACAAATAATTTATGATATAGTTTGCATTTTCCTCACAAAACCAATCATAACAAATGAGGTGTAAAACATAGAACAGACTTTCACTTAGAGGTGACGAATTGCACTTTTACTTCTCAAATGTTACGGTTTTGTTAAAAAAAGGAGACTACATCGAGAGGCGTAAATGCAATCCGCACCACACGAACCGCTCGAAAACGATGCGCTGCAGACTTACACTTCCTCACGTCACGTTGTAATCTACAGAAGAGTCAGTTTAAGACCTTCTGTTAGACTTTGCTAGAATACTTTTGGATTCTTCGTGCAGAACACCATGGTGATCAAGAAATAATTTACTTTAAGTCTGTAAGTAAATTGAAGTTAGATTCATCTAAAGATAAATCACGAACACGTTTGAAAGATTAACTGAATTTATTGACTGTTATAAATGTCTGATTTAGATGTACAAGTATGTAAAAACATCATCGTTACATTGACGTTAGATTCACACATAATTAATACAAATAAACAAGTTTCGTGATTTTTTTTCATTTATTCGGATGTCGGAGGCAAAAAGGAGATATCAGGTTTCCTCAAGCAAGTTTTCTCGCACTGGTATACTAATGGAATTTAATTAGAACACGAATTGTTGGAGGATTTTTACAGGGCATTTAACCAAAGAGTTGAACTTCCATATCATCTTTCGCACTTCGGGAGTCATAATTACAAACATCGCCGCTGCAAGCTGCAGCGGCGAATGATTAGTGGATATTTAATAGCTGTTCTAATTGGAGCCGCTCCGCAATCGGAAGAATGGAACTGGTTGGAACCGGGCGGGCGACCCGCGCGGTCAGCCGGCCGCCACGGCGGAGTCCTTCGCTGGCCTCTCCGCGCCGCGCCGCCGCGCCGCGCGTCCGAGGAGGCATTGTGGCTCCGCCCTCGGGACGCGGCCCGCGCTCGAAGGCCGCCCCCGCGCCCCCCCCCCCCCCCCCCCCCCAGGCCTGCGTTATATACGGCGCCTTGACTCGCGACACTCGAAGGTGTACCGGCCGGTTACGCCATCCGTACGCGCAGAAATATCCCCCCTGCCCGCTATCGACATTTCACGACAGCAGGGACCGGGATCTGTGCATCAACTGAAGTCACTGCAGCGCCTCTGACCGGGAGGTCCTTGGTTCCCACTCCCCACGGCGGCAGGATTTTCGACACTAGCGTTTCAGATAGGGAGAATTCAGTCGCTGTCTGGAGGAGAATTCTGCGGCGGCTGCTCTGATGGTGTTTTCCGTGGTTTCTCCGATCAACATCTGGCGAATGCCGGAGCAGTACCCTAACAAACGGGCCACGAACCGCGCGCGATCTTTCTTTCCTCTTCCTTGTCCCTATCCTTTCCCTTACATTCACAATTTCACTAACATGCACTACACTACCACATATTCCGGGAGACCGGTCGGGAGATTAGAGCTGGTCCGGCTGGGCGATGCCCGCTGGTGGGAGAGTCCTGGTTAGGGAGATACCCCGCTAGCCGACGGTAGGTCGGCTCCGGATGTCGCCACCCAGCGGGGGAAGATCAACTCCATCTCCCGATAAAGTCATGCACTACACTTACGTGACTAATGACCAAAGCCGTTGACGCGTCCGGAAACACGAAAAACTCAATCAATCAATCAATTACGGCGGGACGCTGCGTCTAGTGCTAGCACGCCGCTTGTCAGCCTCTAAGGGAGTTAACGGATTCCACTACCTCCAACGGGAATGCCGCTTCATGCTCATATTACGGTTTTTCCCACACCCGCTGTTATTCTATTCGTGCTTTTTGAGTGTCCTGCTTCCTCATTCCTTTCCGGAAATGACCTGATTGCTTCCCTCGGTCCGGTTTCTCATCGCACCTGCTTCCCTTTCATTTTTGACTACCCGAGAGAGAACAGTCCGATTGCGTTGAGGCCGGTGTTTTGGTGCGAGGAAGGCGGAAACAAGTTAGTTAATGTTTTCATTCATGAGGGACGCAAGTAGATTTTAGCAAGCAGATTCGCAGAGAAAACCTCGTGTACAGGCGATCATGGCATAATCTTCAGAACCATGTGTGTAATGAACTAAAATGAAATTATTTTATTTCAGCATATTTTAGGGATGGCTGTAGATCCCTTGCCCATACTCCTTGAAACAGCCCACGGAACACATAGAATATCATTTTCAATATATTAGGAAGATTTGACACAGTTGCATTTACAGGGAACAAGCTTTCTTCTGCTATTACAATACAACAGCAAGCCAAAACAATGCTAAAGAAACACTTGTTATTTTTCTCTTTCGTGTTCTTCAAATATGAAAGAGAAGACACGGCGATCATGGAAGCACAAGTATGTGGGCGATCTCTTTGTTGTATGAGGGAGAAAACCGAACAGAATGCATTCGGATACGCCTTTTTTAGGAAGTTAGGTAAAATGCTTTGGAAAAGTTGACCATGGAATGTAATCGGGATACGACCTTCATTCCTTTGGCTCTTACGGCCATCAACGGCTTCCCTCGTCGCTCCCTTGCAGCCGCCACCGCTACCTACTCTCCTATCAAATCGACTTCCGCGTCTTTCCGGCTACTACGCATGAGCATGGTGCGTAAAATGCAGCAAATGTTACCGGCCAATAGAGAGTTTTTGTAAGACGAGAAATCCATTGTCGTAGTACGTAAACATTACCGTCAAAAGGAAATAACAGATCTTCAGAAAAACGAGTTTTTGCATGTCGTGCAAAAGAAAACATATGTTAAAACTAGGATCTAATTCGAATTGAATACCTCTAACAGGATCTAACAGCTTTTATGGATCATCTGACTCTATTTTTGCTTTTATTAGCATTACAAGCATGAAAAATGTATAATTCATGAAATCTCATTGTATCATACGAATATGTAATACTTGTCTATCTTCAAAGAAAACTATAGCTTCTAGATAACCCCGATATTTTACTATAACATTTATATTGTTTATATTAAGAATGGGAAATGTTTGGCAATTATAACGCCCTATGGATAAATAATTAATTTTTGTGCAATCAATGTAGCCTCGCTATATACAAACCTCCAATTCCTAAGCAGTTACATTAGTTTATTCCTGACAGATTTGAATTAACTTGAGAAAAAATTAACCATTAAATTTCTGCCATATTATATTGGTAGTATGAATATTGTATTTTTCATTACTTCTATGCCCATTGTTTGTTAGTATTGAATTTGGATTTAATGATGGCGGGGAAAACTACGTAAAATGTAAGTTAAATACATTTGTCGTAGATGACAAAACAGGAAGAAAGACTAGACCCGACAATTGAAGTCCCGTCATTTGATGCTTGCGCAAGACACGGCATGCTACGTCTTTCAAATCCACGACTTGTAAAAACTCTTTATTATCACTGCTCGGTCATTTATTTCAGCATGCGGCCAACAGAAAAGTCACTTCCGTTGACATATATCGCACCTTTATTAACAAAAAACTATAAATCCTTATTTAATAATTGGAAACTCTGCTGCTGTAACCATTTTACATCGTCATCATTGTCAGCAGATTCCATTTCCGTTCCTATTGTGCATATTCATTGCTATCGCCACTGTTTCACTATCACCAACACCTTTGCGGTCTCCGTACTCCAACCGCTGCTGTCATCGACACCGACACTGTCGCTGCCCCTACCCCTATTGGCCACACCATCACCATCTCACGTCAAGATACATCGTCATCGTCGACATCGTTCACATTATCGTCATCGTCGACATTGTCACCGTCATTGTCGACATAGTCCACATCATCGTCATCGACGACAATGCCATCGTCATCGTCAACATCGTCCACATCATCGTCATCGTCGACATCGTCTCCGTCATCGTGGACATTGCTCACAAATCATCGTCATCGACGCCATCGTCATCGCCGACATCATCGTTGTCGTGGTCAACCATACCCACCGTCTCCTTTCTGTTCTTTATCCGAATTGCTACGCAACCGCCGCGACCGCCGGCCGCCGTCGAAGGAGGAAGGTGAGCGCGGGCGCGCGGAGTAGTTACGCTCCGCTGGATGCGAGGGGGAGAAGGGGCGGCTGCGGAAGCTGACTCGTTCCCGAAACTTGTTTACCGTGCCGGAATCTGGGGCGAGGAGAAAGTCCGCGCGGCGCCGGCCAGCGGCGCTGACGTTCCCCCGACCAGCGCGAGACGCTTCGGGTGGGGGCGCGTGGCGATTTGCGTCCGACCCCACCTCCCCCTTCGGCGCCGCCCGGCGGAACTCGCCCCGGAACTTCTTCCTGGCCCCAAGGCGAACGCCTCCACGCAGAGGGTCGGCGGAGCGCTGCTGTCTTGTCACGAAAGCCTCGGAACAGTATTTGCTTTAACGAAATGGAAAAAGAAACGTTTAGATTATTGGTTTAAATTAAAAGTTATTTGATATTTTTCTTCTTAACAAAGATAGTGTCGCCGGCCCGGTGGCCGAGATCGCTAAGGCAGTAGTGTCGTAGTGATCTCGGACCGAAGGGTCGCGGTTTCGAGTCCCGCCTCGGGCATGGTTGTATTTGTGTTCGTCCTTTCACCCCTTATCATCAATCACCATATCGTTTCATCCACATAGTTACCATACCGTTAACAGCAATAGTGGTCGCTAATGACCTTAGATGTTGAAGCAACCTTAAATAAACCAATAAAAAAAGATAATGTCATTTTTATTCATGATGTGATGAAGGGGAATAAATTTATCGGATTCAATAGAAAATTAGAGCCCGTTAAAATAGCATTTTTAATTATTACGTCTTGAAGTCTTCGTGGATCATTGTTAATAAGTATGTATTTTTTAAATGGTAGATATCAAAGAAACGTTCTTTTTACTGGATGTGTCAGTTGTCGATAAGCTGAAGATTCAAAAAGTTTAAAAATACTTTTCTCTGATCTTCGTGGATGTTATATTTTCAAGAGACGCTCTTGCTGGCTGAAGTACTCCAACTGCAGACCAAGCGTTCTAGGTCTCGGAGGAGTGCGGCACATTTCTGTTTTCAGGGGAGTTGTCTTGGGTCTTTCTAATAAGTGCGTAGCTATCCATTTGATCACCGGTTTCGGATCGATATAGGTTGTATAAAAATTAGTTTTGGGTTCCGGAATTATACAACAGAACTCTCACATCCACTTGGTTTGACTGGCTTCTGAATTACTAAAACGTAAGATGATGAAGCTCAGGGCATCAACCGATGAACCTCAGAGCTGATGTAGCTCAGGGCATCAACCGATGTGCCTGCAGTATCTCTGACCAAGAAATCCTAGGGATCAAGTTCTGACGATGGCAGATTGGTTGGTTGTCAGAGATTCCGGGCGCATCAACTAATGAGGTTATTAGCCCCGTAAGTGTAGTTCATGTTTTTCCTCCTAAGATGGCGATGATCTTCCCCCGCTGGATGACGAGATCCGGCGCCGACCTACCCTCGGCTAGCGGGGTTTCCCTCAACAGTGGTTGATTGGACAGTGGCGGATCGAGTTCGGATGATGGCAGATGACACCAGGAAAATCCCGGGGCAGTACCCTAACAAACGCACCACGGACCCCGTGAGATATTTCCTTCCTCTTCCTTGTCCAATCCTCACCCCTTAATTATGTACTCACTCATACATACATTAACATCCGCGTGTCGGGAGCTTAGAGCTCGTCCTGGCTGGGCCGCTGCATCACTGGAGGGAGATACCTATCCAGGGGAAACCACGCAAATTCATAAGTAGGTCGGTGCCGGTGTCGGGACCAATGTCCATAGTAGTTGATTGCCCAAAAAACACGAAATAATCAAAATCGATGGTCCGGTAGCGGTAGCTCAGTGCATCAACTGATGTCACTGCAGCGCCTCTAACCGGGAGGTCCTAGGTTCGAGTCCTGACGGCGGCAGGATTTTCGACACTAGCGTTTCAGCTAGGTCGAATTCAGTCGCAGAGGAGAATTCCAGCGGCCGGCTGCTCTGATTGGTAGTTTTCCGTGGTTTCTCCGATCAACACCAGGGTATGCCGGAGCAGTACCTATCAAACGGGCCAAGGACCGCGAGAGATCTGTCCTTCCTCTTCCTTCTCCTATCCTCTCACCTTTACACACACACACTAACATGCACTACACTACCACATATTCCGAGAGACCGGTCGAGAGCTTAGAGCTTGTCCCGGCTGGGCGGTGCCCCGCTGGTGGGAGAGTCCTGGTTAAGGGGACACCCCACTAGCCGGCGGTAGGTCGGCGCCGGATCTCACCATCCAGCGGCGGAAGATCACCGCCATCTCCCGAGAAAAAACGTGCACTACACTAACGGGACTAATGACCGAAGCAGTTGACGCGCTCGGAAACAAGAAACAATCAATCAATCAAAAATCGATGAAGCTCGATATTTGGTGTATTAACTCTAAAGAGTTAACGTGGATATACCCTACGTTTCTACAAATACCTTAAAGATATTTTGATAAACCAATCTGAATAAATTACTTTTACTTTTTTTTCTCCTGTAGGTATTATTGATCCAGATCTGAAATACGCTCGGGGCATTCATTACCTTTTTACCAGCAAATTCGTTTATAAGACGTCCAAAGAGGCATTTGATTGTTCTTCACTTTCTAACGATCTAAATATACACGTAATTAATTATGGCGGTGAAATGTGAAGGGGGAGGGGGTGGTTGTCAGAGTTGTGCATAAAAAACATTTCACTACAATGATACGCACTTTCGCACGTCCTAATATGGATGCCTAATACAGAGCGCTTTCTCTACCTCGCAATAAACCGGGTGCCGAATATATTGCGGAGGAAACCGGCGATGCACCAGGGTCTGCAACCACTCCGACATAGTTGAGTTTTTAAACTGTCAATTATTTCTGGATATTTCTGGATTTCTTGTATGGGATATTTATGACGTGATATGAACATAAATTGACTATTTATAGAGTTCTGTCAAATGCTGGTCTACCAGACACAGTCACTAGGTGTGGCGATTAATGTTTTCAGGTAACAATTCATGAAATAATAAATGAATGAATGAATGAACTTTTATCAGCTGTAGTTTGTTCACGGTTTTGAATAATATACATTTTAGATGAAACATTATTTTATTGCGTAAGTAGAAGTTTTATCGCGTTAGAAAACTTGTTAAATTCTTTCGAAATTAATAGAACCAGAAGTAATAGAACTTCAATATTTTGTATTTGTAATTACAACTATCATTTAAAGATGATTATCAGGCGGAGGTATATGGATTGGTTTTGTTCTCAATATTTAGATTCATGGATTAGTTTATGAAAATAAGTTTCAAATCTTCATGACCAGCATTTCAAACCCACAATTGTCTACATGATTTTACGAGAAATCTCAGCTATTCCTAGAATTTTTCTGGAATTTTGTTTCCTAATGAAAAAAGATGTTTTGTTAAAGAGGAGACCCGCTTAAGAAATTATTTATAATAGGTATTGATTCCAAAACTGGTTTGAAAATGAAATTCATCTGAAAATGTAGGGTTATCTAATAATTATAGCCGTTTTTTAAAACACTTCCTACCCCCACGCTAGCAATGGCAGTTAAATTTGAATGCTAAACATCAACCTCGGTGTGGTAAAATAAAAACGCCGAATGGAAAAGGTCTTTTTCCTTTTGCTCTGAACTCGACTTCTTATATTATATCTCCACTCCATCCCACTCATTATCATTCGATCAACACATACCGTCAGATTTAATGAACATTATAGTAAGCAAACGTTCGAATGGTCCAATTTATCAATACTCCTTAATGTAATCAGATTCCGAATGACCGGTTCTAATTACGTTTAACAACAACCGTCTCTGACCGAGAGACTCGGAAGCAATTCTCAAAATCATTGATTCGCAAATTTTCAATTCACTCACTTTTATTCTGACCTTGCCTACCCCTTCTGTACCAACAACAAACCTACTGTACCAACGGAAATAGTGGAGGCTGTCAACATATTTTATGAAATATCTAATATTCACAACGCAACATGTTTCAATAACTTTAAACGTGAAAATCTCGAACAAAATAATGTAATATCCCTCAAAACAATATGCCAGCCCTTAATTAACTCAAAAATATATTCCAGCAAGCTCTGAAAATAATGTAGATTACTGGATCTTAAGAAAACCTTAAATCGGTTTACTCACAAAGTTCACTTTGATCAACAACATTTAGATTCAACAAACACATCCAATTTAGGCAAAATCTTTGTTTGGAAAATTTATAGATATTTTAATTACCCGCCTGCATTACATCGGAATTCCTTTAGATTATAGTAATTATAGAGCAACGACATTTGAAGATAAAGCGAATCTATTATCAGATTATTTGCCTAATAATCTGAAACCAAATCCTGTTACGAACTTATCATTCAACAATAAAGTCTCATTTTTGTCGATAAGCAGTACTGTTTGGTGGTGCTCTTACCAATTAAGTACATTGTCCCATCTAAACAAGCAAAACTAATGAAAACCTCATAAAACGAGAAATCTTATAGAATTAACGACTTCTCTGTCTCTGCACTCAAAACTGCCTCCAAACGCAGCAATGCTTTTTTAACAGGCAAGTTAACGGATGCTTAAGCCTAGGTTATTTTCCTCAAGAGAGGAAACTAGCATTAATTATTCCAATTTTAAAACCTGAAAAAACGTTCAATGATCCTCCTTGTTAGAGATCCTTAAGTTACTTTTTACTATAAGTAAAATCAATGGACTTCGTGGAAAATGTTGAATGAATTATCATCCTACATACACATTTCTTAATCTCAAGAAAAGGTGACGACGGGAAAACGGAAACATGAAAAGTATGTAGTACCTCCCTCAAGAGGAATACAAAAATATAGGGTTCGAAATGTAAAAAAATTAAGAAAAATGTGTTAATAATTGGTTCTTAAAATTCATTATTAAATACAGGATAAATCTATTGAATATTAGCCAATTTTCGTTCATAGAAATTTTAGAAATACTAATCGATTAATTAAGACTCCAGTGGGAATGCCCTTGCTCTCAAGATATATGTCCTACGTTTGCTAGATTGCATTTCTCGGTCACTCTTGTAAATCATTACCGCGCTGTATACGAAAATGTAAAATTATATTAAAATAATTAAACTTAAAAACATGAAGGAACATCAAATAAATCAGTGATATTTAAATACCAATTGAACTATAACAAAAATATCAGAACAACTTATTATGAATACTTTCTACGAAATCGGTAAATTGTGGAATAACCTGTACTGGTCAAAACCACTCACATTTATTTATTTCTTCAAAATGATTTGTTTCTTTATATGAACACGGGATGCCTTGGCACGTGCAACGTGCTGATAACTTCTTGTTCAACTCTTGCGTAAAGAGGCGCTAGCATGAGATAGACGGATATTAAGGAAAAAGGATTGTGTGACCCAAATCTGAAGCCTAAAAAAGAGGCAGCTATGATGCTTTTTTAAACTAAGACCGCTCCAGTTTATCACTGAAAGAATTCAAACAACTTCTTGGGTACACACATGGAGCAACGAAACATGCATTTATTTATAGACCAACTGGAAGCTAATGCCAGATCGTTACGCCGATTAGCAAACTGGTTTTCTTAGCCACTGCAAGACGGGTACGTAGCATTTGATGTGCTCCTTCGTCACACTTACTCGCGTCTCACTCTGTTAACTTTTGTCTTTGCTTCGCATCGAAGTAAAAAGAAATCCGACGTCGAATTCTCGGCTCCCAGACGCAAATTACGAGAGCATTAATCCGCCGTTGCGTCGAAAGCGCTGCGATGAAGCGTGGTCGCAGAGCAGTTACCACACATTGACCCCGCGGAGATCTCGAAACCACTTTCCAAACGACTTCCACTCGGGGATCAGCGGCGCTGGACGACTTACCCACGCTTGGCACAGGCACAGAACGACCGGCGGCGCGGCGGCTGTGGGGACAGCGGGACACAGCGGGCGGCGGGGACAGCGAGAGGGGACGCCGAAGGCGCGCCGCGCCGTGCAAGGCGATTTGGGTGGAGACTTTTGACACGCGAGGATAAGGAGCGCATAAATAACGACATACGAGCGCGGCGTTAACGGTGTATGTGTGTTTACGCTTCCAGAGAGAAAGTTCATGTAGTACTTATATTTGAATCAGTTGAAAAGAAAATAACACCAACAACCACAATATCGAGGGTGAGGTATCATGTTTACCTTTCCGTCTGGCATTTAAGGAAAAATTATACCTTGCGGAAACATATTAGTTCCTTTTAAACATTTAATACAACATGGAACGGACATGTGATTTTCTTTCTAATGTCCATGCCCTTTCGGTTTTTCACATTGAAGTGCCTTACGATGCTTCCACATTGAATTCTCCAACTTTGTCGCGTTGAATTGCCCGAGTTTGTATTTAAGTTATTATGTTTAATGTGTTAAGTTAATATGTTTTATGTATTATTTTTATTTAATTAAGTTTGATTTTAGTTATTATGCTTTCGAATTCAGAGTAGAATACGCACATGTTTCATCTGCAACGATCATAAAATAACAGCCTTGTTAGGAAGCTAATAAGCATTGGACATCATACATTGCAAATATAAGAACTAAAAATATATGCGCCTTGCAGTATTATTCGGTTGATAAGTTCAGTCAACTGATCTGTATCCCTTTTTGGAAATAACGTTAACATTTTACTATCCAGACTATACTAACAAAACCAAAAAGGAATATATGGATTGTTTTAAAAGTTGGTGTAAAGTCATGCCAACTTAATTAAACATGTTTCTTCCTCTCAACAGAGCAGAGATAGTAACTTTAAAGAATCGAACGCAAGAGATCAACGTTTCTGCTTCTCATGGTACACATGCACTATGAACGATGACGATTTGTTTGTTGACAGAACGTTTGGAAATTGAATGCATGTTCCTTTAGAGATTGCAAAGTCGAGTGTAAAAATAATTTCCTATTTACGAACGTTATCTCCAAGAGAATCACCGACGACAAAAGCAATAACATTTTGAATAATGATTAAATAATCCCAAAAGATTTGACGGAAATTTTCATTTTCAACGAGAAAGATTTTGCCTAATGCGAAACGCAATAGCGATCGATGCAACACACGAGGTCATGCAAGAACATTTCCTTAAAGGATAGCAACACGAAAGGTTGCGATCTCAAGTCATTGACCTGCTGAAATGTGCCGGATGTTAGAAGAATTATACAAGTTGTATTTACAGAAATTCTTTGTATCTAAGATTTGTGACTCAACATCCAATGAGAGAAACAAAACGTAGACTCCCCCCTCTATTCTGCTTCTGTGTTCTGAGAACATGGTGGGCGGTCGGTGTTGTGATTACCCAGACAATAGATAGGGATGCCCTTTCCACAGTTCACGTGATACGCAATCACGTGTTCGTTGGTCAACACAAGACAACAGTCTCGAAAGAGCCGACCGAATGCATTCTAATGTTTAGAAATTTAAAGTATTTTTATTAGAGAAGTCTAATGTATTTTATTACATCCTTTAGAAAGTACAAACGCACGGTAAAAACAATTTTTTTTTTAATGATTTCATTTCTATGAAAAGTCATCGACACATTATCAGACACGTTTATTAACAACATATCTTCTTGGATTTCTTCTTACTTCTTCGCAATTAATTAAAAGCTTGGTAATGAATTGGACGAAGCATGCAATTATTTTACTCATGTAGGCCTATCGGGAGAATGTAATGGGATCTCTAACTTTAGCGCAAAAAAAGAAAAAATGGAGAGGCTAACAAAGACATTGACTTATTTTAGAATTACTTTATCAACTGAGATAGTTGGGTGGGGGACTCGGGTCCGAAAAGCTCTTCCAAAATTTAAAAAAGCCCGCGAACAATGTACCATCAGGTCACGTGTAAATAATTCGTTAATTGCAAATGTTATGTGCACTAATTTATTATATTTAGACGATAAACTATATAACAATGTAAAAACGGTAAACATATACGTTTTACAAACCAGTGTATTTATTATTGTCATGGGAACTTCCTTCTCACCATTTGTCATGATAACTTTGGCTCTCCGATTTCCTTATAAGTATTACAACATTTCTGTGATGAACATCAGTCACTCTCAAAACCTCTCTTGTTTTACCAAGATGAAATTTGAGAAAAGGATCTAACACTTTTTTTATTTTGGTGGTTTCCGTGGAACGGAACCCATACGGAAAGGGCGTGTGTTTATAGTAAACACGGTACTACAATGAATACTAGTTTTGTTTCTTAAAATATATTTCTCAGAGATCGCCAGTATCGCTGATGAGCCCTTGTTTATCCTTTTATGCCTCGTGTGGGTAGCGCGACGAAATATGAAAATCCCAATATTCGAAATTGCCATCTTTTGGATTAATTTTGTTAATTATTTCTCAACTTATGATTATGCATTTATATTATATTTATCCGATTTTGTATAGACATTAATTGTTTGTGTTCGTGAAACCAGTGGATTATCTATGGTCACCTTCCGTGGCTTGTTACATCAGTAAATTTTTAAACTTTTTTTACGATTTAAATTATTTCACAATAATTCAAATGGTTTATTCATCTCTAAATAATTTAAAAACTTGTGAAACTTCCTTATTTTCAGTTCATTTAGTGGCTATTGTTGATGAAATATTCTAGGAAGAGGGGATGAATTGTATAACCCATCCCCCGCCACGTTACTCGTATGTTACATAATTTATAACAAAATAGCCGAAAAAGCAAAAGTAAACTTTGCCAAAATGTTTTATTTTTGTAATTCGTGCACATATGCTAAAAGCCGTTTAAATTTGTTCATTAGATGAAAATAGAGATTTTCCTTTAGAGTTATAATCACCTTTTTATGACATGATAATTTAGAAAAATTTCATTTGAGAAAAATATCAGTTCAATCTGAGATCAAAATCTCTCAGTTCAATATTAGACTGTTATTTTTGGCAAGTTTTGAAAATACAGACAATTTGCCGTTAATGGGACCAACACCATTATTATGTCGTTCTTTGATACATACGAGGAGCTCTTACTGTTCAATTTTGTGGAAGTTGCTCTCGTCGCAATGCCCGCGAAGTTTGAATAGCTAGATACCTTGCCTTCATGTTACGTAATTCATAATTCATATGTTTCACAATCCCTACATACTCGGCTTATTAATAATGTTTAATTTCTATTAACTTGACATTTTCTTGTTTCAACAATTTTTCTTAAGTGGACAGATATTTCTGTTGTGAAGAATTGTGTCAGCAGACACAACTACTCCAAGCAACAAACAAAACTACTCCAAGCCTTTCTAGAAATATCTTTAAAACTACCGTTCAGATGCTAAAAGTCTCCCATGTGGGAACTCGACCGCCCTCTTTTCCTCGCACATATTTCCGTGCACGTAAAATGAAATGTATGTTAGTGAAATGTGTTTAAATAGTATTCGAAAAACTGATATCTCTTAACAAGGATTGGGGTTACCGAGAAGGGCAACTCAATAGGCCTGACAAACATGATTTGATTTTCTAATATACACTTGTGAAATATACACGATCGGTGTCAAGAAGCTGAACAGTATTTTTCATGGCTGTATTTACGTCTGCATAATTTAAACGCGTTTTCGGCAAATATATAAATATTTATAGTGTCGTCACCCCTCTGTAAAATTGTTTGTTTTAACAGCTGATTTGTTAAGATTCGATGTGTGTGTCTGCAAAACTATATTAAAGAAATAGTATGTGACTTTATTTTAATTTAAAAATGTTTAAACATAAAACTAGGACTCTAGAAGAAAGCAATGGCCGTAAATCAAAAGACATCCCTTAAAAAAGGAACTTTTTGTACAACTCCTCTAACATAAAGGCCTACCAAGGCTTATTACAGAATATTGTGAATGAAAATGCAGGATAGGATAGATACAGCGCATTTCGTCATTCCTGTTGAAGGAAATATTATAAAGAAAATAATTGCCCAAGTGAACATCCCAATTTCAATAGCTATTTAACACCCAAAATATAATATTTAACTTTTTTTAAATAGAAAATTTCTGTATTGAATAAAAAACCAGAAATAATGTGAAAAGAAGCATTCGCAAGGCAACATTAATGATCACTTGGTCGATCGCACAGGCTTCTGTTTACGCCGAGACGCGTCATGCATCGTGCAGTGGCGGCACCCCAGTGGCTCGGAAGGGGAGGGGGAGGTGGGGGCTCCCAAGTGGTGCGTGGCGCTGCACTTCCAATAGGAGCGCTGCTGTGACGCACGCGCCGCGCCGGGGGTCAGCGCAGCCGATACGGGGCGCCCTCGGGTTCAAGAAACTTCGCGGATGAGCAGCGAAATAAAATAACAACGCCCGCCTGCCCCCGCGCCCCGCCCCGTTCCGCTTCGCCCCAGTTCGCCCCATCCCAACCCCCCCCCCCCCCCCCTCCCCCCCCCCCCGCCCCCCCCCCGCCCTCCCGCCCTTAGCCCTGCCCGTTCTCCCCGCCGCCCCATCCCGCCTCACCCAATCCCACCCCAGCCCCTGCCCCACCCCTCTCAACGGCTGGGCGAGTAAGAGCTCCGCTCACGTATTTAACTGAGGTGTGGTAAATTTTATCTTTTTATGGACTCCAACAAGATAATATTAAATAAGTTTGGCTGTATTTTTATTAACGAACGAAAAATATGTAAATATGTATTTATAGGATAGGTGTATGTGGGCAATATATTTATGAAATAGGCGTAAAATAATTCGAAATATAATTTTGTTCATTTGTATTGTATTGTTGGCATTATCGAACTATGACACACGACATCTTCTGGTTCATCAGTCTCATCTCGGACTACCCGCGTGGTTCCCTCATTTGGTTCATTGACCCATTGGCAAATATCATTAAAATCGGTCATCTGGGCGGCGGTCGAGTCATCTGGACGATGTTTGCTGTCTATCAGCTTCATTTGCGGCTTTAAAAATCAAAATTAAACTGTATTATCTTCACACATTGGTAGGTGACTATTAAAGTGCTGTGATAAAATCTTATGTTGGGCCATGATAAACCTATGAAAAATGTGTGGGTATCTGTTAAATCCTTTGAAAGGAGTTACAATTTTTTGTTTCGTTCTTATGAGTAGAATATTTTACATTCGTTTTGTAGCGTCTGCGATAATACGAAGATATTCACATTAATATTTCACTTCAGAATAATTTTTGAAAATTGCATACAATTCACATTGAAACATTGTAAAAATCAAATTCTGCTTCAATCCAAACAATATTTGTTTTTCTTAGAAGAAATAGATCGGTTGTTACTAGAGCCCTAATCTTGTTATTGTGTGTTTTAATGACATCTCGTGCTGTGTTTGAAAAGTATTGCTTTCAGGCGTGTCTTCTGGGCTCGTTCGCCCTAAATATTTTGGTATGTTGTAATTTTGTTGCCATTATCATTGTCACTATTACAAACCATGCAGACAAGAAGAAACAACTACATGAGCACGTTGCTCACAGGATAGTGGTGCAAGAAACACTTTCTTTCGAATCGGAGAGATGACCAGAATATTGTTCTAAAACGTAATGTGATATCCTGTTTTTATAGTGTTGCTGTCCAATTCGGCTGCTACACAACGTTCGTTGATTAACCTTAGGCCTTAGGCTTGATTTCCTCGCATTCAGAGTTATGTCGGACACTTTCTAGATGAGGGGTGTCCAACTTGCAAGGCCTCAAAGGGCCACATCTAAATCTTTTAATACGGTTGCGAGCCTTATTTACAGTACTCGGGCGATTCACACCCGACTTCTTAATACTGTTGACTTTGGCAGTTTGCCCCGCTGTTCTGAAAGGTGTGAAAGGTACGCGTATATCTGTGTAGTGCATGACAAATAGTACCATGCTTAACACAGGAAAAGATATTAGGATGATTTTGAACTTCTGGATTTACTAGAAAACAGTTTTTAAATCTAAATTTAGCCTATTTTTACATTAAGACGGTTTTGACCCCGACTAGGCGCGAGCACTAGGCGCGCAATATTCTCACCCGATAAGGATGCAATGGACTTTCACATGCGACTAAAGCCCTTTCGCGGGCCACAATAAATTGCACCGCAAACCGCATGCTGCCCGCGGGCTACAGTTTAAACGACCCTGTTCGTGCAATTGTCTCACCAGATAAGGATGCAATGGTGACTAAAAACGACACATGCGACTAAAAACCTTTCGCGGGCCACAATAGATTGCACCGCGAGCCGCATGCGGCCCGCGGGCCATCAGTTGAACAACTCTGTTTGTGCAATTTTCTCACCCGATAAAGATGTAATGGGCTTTCACTTACGACTAAACCCTTTCGCGGGCCACAATAAATTGCGCCGCATGCCGCATGCTGCCTGCGGGCCACCAGTTGAACAACTCTGTTCGTGCAATTTTCTCACCCGATAAAGATGTAATGGGCTTTCACTTACGACTAAAACCCTTTCGCGGGCCACAATAAATTGCACCGCATGCCGCATGCTGCCTGCGGGCTACCAGTTGAACAACTCTGTTCGTGCAATTTTCTCACCCGATAAAGATGTAATGGGCTTTCACTTACGACTAAAACCCTTTCGCGGGCCACAATAAATTGCACCGCATGCCGCATGCTGCCTGCGGCTACCAGTTGAACAACTCTGTTCGTGCAATTTTCTCACCCGATAAAGATGTAATGGGCTTTCACTTACGACTAAAACCCTTTCGCGGGCCACAATAAATTGCACCGCATGCCGCATGCTGCCTGCGGGCCACCAGTTGAACAACTCTGTTCGTGCAATTTTCTCACCCGATAAAGATGTAATGGGCTTTCACTTACGACTAAAACCCTTTCGCGGGCCACAATAAATTGCACCGCATGCCGCATGCGGGCCACCAGTTGAACAACTCTGTTCGTGCAATTTTCTCACCCGATAAAGATGTAATGGGCTTTCACTTACGACTAAAACCCTTTCGCGGGCCACAATAAATTGCACCGCGAGCCGCATGCAGGCCCGCGGGCCACCAGTTGAACAACTCTGTTCATGCAATTTTCTCAGTCGATAAAGATGTAATGGGCTTTCACTTACGACTAAAACCCTTTCGCGGGCTACAATAGATTGCACAGCGAGCCGCATGCGGCCCGCGGGCCACCAGTTAAACGACCCTGTTCGTGCAATTGTCTCACCCGATAAGGATGCAATGGACTTTCACATGCGACTAAAACCTTTCGCGGGCCACAATAAATTGCACCGCGAGCCGCATGCGGCCCGCGGGCCATCAGTTGAACAACCCTGTTCGTGCAATTATCTCACCCGATAAGGATGCAATGGACTTTCACATGCGACTAAAAACCTTTCGCGGGCCACAATAAATTGCACCGCGAGCCGCATGCGGCCCGCGGGCCATCAGTTGAACAACCCTGTTCGTGCAATTATCTCACCCGAACGCACGATTCTAGATCAAGAAGAATTGGTCATGTCAGGGGATCACTCCGTCGCCCGCACTGATGGCAGTGCTACCAGGATAGGAAAGGCAATATTGCGCACGATTCTGACCCGCCGTGAAGGTAATGATTCGGGATCCGCCAGGAATTGTTGGGACATAACAACTGAAATGAGGGAGCACAACAGCAAACTACTATACTGTTTTAAATGCAAGTGGAATTGACAGCGATCAGCTGGGATGCGATTATGCAATTGGAAGCTTCGTAACTATTTATATTTTTGATGTTGACACCTTCCATTGAAAAACCGTGTCCCTGCTGATGAAAAGTACTTTTGCTCTTCATTTAATTCGATGCATAAAACTCTCACCAAACTGTAGAGGTGGAGAACATCTGCTTTGAATTCCAGCTTAGGATCCGTTCCCAAAGGAGACTGGGTGCTTTCTACGGTTGCTAACGTTTCAGTCTTCATATTGGGATCTTCTTCTTCAAATACAATGTAGGCATGTCCATGCAAGGGCATTTCATCCTGAGGTGCAGCACGATGTCCAAAACGTTGGCAATAGGTGTGTCTAGGGCTGTGTCTAGGGCGCGGTGTCTTCCGACAGCAATAATCTAATAACTCCGGCCGAGGAAGCCTTCGTTTTTGGTCTGAGAATCTTACATGGCAAATTGGCAACTGCATACGCTAATGCACCCAATGTTATCAGTTAGGAGCCATTACACTTACTGAAGAAACAAGTTATATGTGCGTCGTATTTAAACGTATATCATTCAATTGTTTATTTTCGACTATTTAAAACCTTTATTAATTTTATTTCAGTGGATAGTCAACATGAACGTCTTAATGAAGATAAATTGTTTGGTTGCTTCAAACAACGCTTTTCTTTTGTTTTATAAAAGTCATTACAAAATTGATCATATAATAAATTCCTGCGACCACTAGTGTTATAATTAATCCTGTTATAGAATCCACATGAGTGCGATAATCACATCGTCGTAGATAAAAATAATGAGAATTACTTTTAACGATTCCTTTGAACTTATCTACAGCGTGGAATAATAACAAAAAATTCAAAAGAGTTTATTAATCCAACGTCAGTTTAAAAGTAATCATAATGCAGAAAATGGATTTTGAACGAAGATGTGGTTTATAATTCACATCAAACGAGGCGAGATACGATTGCATTTGGTATCAATTGTTAATATGTATTGCCTTTTGGTTTACCTTTTATAACGTACTACGAATTCATACACGGCTTAATACTATTTGTAATTTCAGAAACTGAATGGTGAGATCATAAACAATAATTCAAATTAAGCGAAACAGAAAGCTTTATTACAATACTGCGATTGACTCGTATTCGAAGAGCCAAGGTAATTAGCGATAGACTTGACGCCAATACGGTGACTTCCCTGGAAATGTCATGTTGCCTTTCAAGTTTATCTTTACAAAGGTTTGCAACATTATCACCTATAACAGCCGATTATTAAGGGGTTGAATGGAATGAGTATAACATTATTGAGTAAAACGATATTGAGTACACCTAATTTTTGTTGTTTTTTGTCATTTAATTAACCTTTACATGTACTTTCATTGTATTACGTATTTTTAACATTGTTTAAAACTTTCATACGGTACTTAGCATTTCTACCCACCTTCTTTAATTTCGTGTGTAAAGTACAAGTAACAAAAAATTGCTTGTATCTTAAATGTAAGTACAAAATTATGTATGACGCGAGATGAAGTTTTTGCAAAGTGTCAATCAGAAATCGCTACCTTAGAGTCAGACTGACATAAAATTTTTGCCAATTTTGTTTACAGCCATTACCAGAATTAGAACTTATTTCTGCATTTTAGGAGCAAACAAATATTGCTAGGTATGTTAGTACTGAAGTTAGGGCTTTACATATCTAGAAAATTATTTACCTTATTACAGTGAAAGGAACCAAAAAGGTGTCATATTTGTCTGTCCGCATATATTTTGTTTGTGTAGTTACGTCAGTGTGACCACAAGATAGCGAAATACACTTTCATACGCAATGGATCTAGTATTTTAGCAATGGACTATGTATTTGATAAAATTTTGATCAGTACCTGAATCAACTTGTCTGAATATACCTCGCTCGGTTTTAAATAAATTCAATTATTTCTTTCTAGAAAATGTAATAAAAGGAAAAGGCATTGGTTTCCGAAAGACATGTATAATTTTTTGACTTGGCACTTATTAAATACTAATATTAATCATCAAATCAAATCAAACTAGATCTGGATTATTAGTGAAAGATAGATATTCAGTGACAAAATTAACCTGTTTTCCTTTTCCTCGAGAGTGTCGGTGAAGGCTGTTATGTATAATGCACCTAGCTCTATGGTAGTCATACACATGTCTCACATTTTTTTCAGAGTTAGGTTGTTGGCTAATGTGGTTCGTGTAACCTACGTTGATTTAAAAATGAGTAAACAAGTCAACCTTCGCTTTCTTCAGCGGTGACCTACGCGAACCTCGACATCGATGCGAAAGCGGAGACAGCAGGCAGGCGCGGAAGAGGCGGGCGGGGAGGGGCGGGGAGAACTGAGGCGGGCGTGGTCAGGAGCCAGTCCAGGCGTAGCAGAAACGGGGGCGAGTGCCGGAGAGGTTGGCAGTTGCGGAGAGCTGTCAAATGGCAACGGAGATAGGGGCTTGACGCGCCGAGTCGTAGTTGATTGATTACTAGTTACTCCGCACGTCAACTGCTAAGATTATTAGTCTCGTAATGTAGTGCATGTTTTCATCGTTGGAGATGGTGGTGATCTCGCCCTGCGGGGCCGACCTACCGATCTCCCACCAGCGAGGCAACGCCCCAGCCGGGTCAAGCTCTAAGCTACCGACCGGTCTCCTGTCATGTGTGATAGTGTAGTACATGTAAGTGGAAAAGAAAGGAATGAGAATAGGCAAGGAAGGGAAGGAAAGATCGCGCACGGTTCGTGGCCTGCTTGTTAAGGTACTGCTCCAGCATGCGCCTGGTAATGATAAGAGAAAACACAGGAAACAAACGATTAAAGCTGCCGACCGTATGAATTCTCCTCCAGACAGCGACAGAACCGGACTCAGCTATCTGGCTAGTGTCGAAAATCCCTGCCACCGTTGGGACCCGAACCATACTACCTCCCAGACAGAATCACTGTAGTGACGTCAGTTGATGCCCTCACCCACCTCTCCCATAGGATATGAGCTTGAAGGTAGAGAGGGGCATCGTGTTGAATGTTTTGCCGGGTTTGATTGACACTTGTGTGTTTTCGGGCGCATAATAACTGCTACGGAAATTGGTCTCAAAGTGTGGTGCATATTATATCCCGGAAGGTCGTGGTTATCCTCCCCCAATGGAACCTGAGATCCGGTTCAACATGTTGCCGTGCGAAGTTTTTTCCTTCAGGTATCTCATTCACCGGGACACTACCCCAGCCGAGAGAAGATCTAAGCTACCGCCTGCTTTCCCAATGTCTTACTGTAGTGGATGTGCCGGAGTATGGGAGAGGAGAGGGAAAAATGAGGAAGGAAGGATCTTGCTAAAGCTAGTGTCGAAAATCCTGCCACCCTCGAGACTCGAACGAAGGACTTCCTGGTCAGAGGCACTGCAGTGATATCAGTTGATGCACTTAGCCACCGCTCCCGGTTTTGTGGGAGAGGGAGGGTGTGGGAGTGGGAGGGGTGTGGGAGAGGGAGGTGTGTGGGAGAGGGAGGTGTGTGGCAGAGGGAGGGTGTGGGAGTGGGAGGGTGTGGGAATGGGAGGGTGTGGAGAGGGAGGGTGTGTGGGAGAGGGAGGGTGTGTGGGAGAGGGAGGGTGTGTGAGAGGATGGTGTGTGGGAGGGAGGGTGTGTGGGAGAGGGAGGGTGTGTGGGAGAGGGAGGGTGTGTGGGAGAGGAAGGGTGTGTGGGAGAGGAAGGGTGTGTGAGAGAGGGAGAGCGTAGGGGAGAGGAGGGTGCGTGGGAGAGAAGCAGTGGTGGCGCGTTGGAAGAAGGGAGGGAGAGAGGAAGGGAAGGGGAGTGTAGAGTGTGGGAGAAGGCTGGGAGGGCCGAGAGGACGGGGTGAGGTGCGAAGAAGAGCGAGCTGAAGCGAGGCCTAAGGCAGGTCCGCGGTGGGAAGTGGGTGGGAGAAGAGATGGAGTGAAGCCCTCGCTGAGAACACCGGTGATGAATCTGCCACTTTCTCTTTTCAGCAGAACATCCATTTTTAGAAATCAATTAACAGAACCAATTACAGGTTTCATATAATTAACAAAGACTAAGAGCAAATAAGGCTTCGTTCGTTTCTCAATTCGACATTTAATTTCCGTATTTTACACTGTTAAACGAAAATAGTTTAATTAAGAATTAGCAATAAAATATTGTGATTACAAATTATTTACATCGGAAATTGAATTTCGTAGTAAAAATTGACTTTTAAAATTTCTTCAATGAATTTGTGTACGTACTCTCACGATTAAAGAAGAAATCGGATCAAATTTTCTGACCTCTAGAAGGAAGAAAATCGGAAGCCGAGCAATGAAGTTATTGGTGGTAACTTATTTTCTCTTTCCAAACATTTTTGTTTTTCAATGTTTTGTGATATTTATTTCCAGTGTCGAGAATAACTTTGACGTAATAGTAGTACAATCGAATGTTCGATAAGACTGTTGTTGCCACCTCTTTTTTGTACTGTTGCCGTGAGGGAAAACGAGTACACAAGGACAATAGTGATGATGAAAGAGGAAATGTGTCCTCGATAAAACTTCAGAATCAACAGGAATAGTGAATTCAATTATAACAATGTGTAACAGCTTCAGAAACAACAACAAATTAGCAACTACAGCAACATTATCACCCTACCGCAAAAATCTCAATCTATCAAAATTACATCGACCATTTTATAACCAAATACAGTTTCTACCTTGACCACGACTTTCAAACTTGGTATATCTGCAAATGCAAAAACCGTTTACGTTTCCCTAAAGATGATTTTTGAGCCGGTATAGATCTTTCAAACGTAGAACTAGGAATAAATAAACAAAAATCCTCTCACACAATTCAAAACTTTAAGAACAAAACTAAAGGTGTCACAGAATTGCACAGTTTTTCTCGTAGTAATGTTTTCTAATTTCTTTGGCGTGGACTGGCACTGTACAGTTTTGCCTTTCCTTTTTGTGTGCTGCAATGTATCGCCGTCCAAAATATTTTCCCATTTTTTTGAAATTTTCTCAACTTTTCGGTTTTTAAATATTGGACCGAAATATCCTTTTTGTGTGCTGCAATGCATCGCGAAAGACGGTTGGACGGACGGTCGGACGGACGGTCGGACGGACGGTCGGACGAACGGTCGGACGGACGGTCGGACGGACGGTCAGACGGACGGTCGACGGACGGTCGGACGGACGGTCGGACGGACGGTCGGACGGACGGTCGGACGGACGGTCGGACGGACGGTCGGACGGACGGTCGGACGGAATCTATTGAGTTTTCGAAAAAGTTCATTTTAAATCATTTGTAGCACTTCCACTCACAATTGTGATAATGCATACAAATTGATATAAATGTCTGTATTAAAGGAGTGAGAGAAATTTAAAAAAATGTATTTGTGTAATTTTTCAAAAAAAACTAAAGAATACACGAAAATGAACTTAACGTCACATTAAACAGTTCAATTATCACTATCTATTAAAAAAGCTGAAGAAAAATTTGCAGCCAGTTGAAAAATGGCATTGGAACGTTACTGAAAATGCGAAATTTTGAGCTCATTTGTACAGAAAAGGTTGAGTTTTCGAGAAACGTATTTGAACAATTTAAAGCGCATATACTCGTAAATATAATGGAAGAAATTGCCCTTAATGTGAATATTAACAATATGAGACCCAAGTAAAAAATTAAATTTTGGTAATTTTTGAAAAAAAGCAGAATAATACAGAAATATGGCGTTTATGTCATGGTGTAGGTTTTTTGGCACTACCATTACCAAAAATATAAAGAAAATATTTGGAGCCGTTTTGAGAAAATCTTGTTTTTGCAATTTTTTAGAATTGAAAATATTTCATGTCATGCACGAAAACGACTAAAATTTCAAAAAAAATATACATGACCTTATTAAAAGAATTATTTGTCTAACAATTTCATTAAGGAAAAATTTCTTTCTTCAATTTTGTAGGTATAGGAAGAAAAATTCAAACTTTGACAATTTTCGAAAATTCAGAGTTAACCATAAAAATCGGACCTACGCCACCTTTATTTTAATCTATTATTATAAGAAAAATTTGCAGCAGTTTTAGAGAAAATTTTGAAAGTGTCCGTTGGGCTTAATGTAAAGTACCGTCAAATTTTAAAGAAAGTTTTCCAATATTTCAAAGATTGAACTAAAGCCAGATAGACAGGGGTTTATTCAATTTGGAAAAGACTGTTCACATGATTTAGATGCTGGTGGTGTTTACAGACTGACAGGCGGACAGGCAGACGGACGTTTTGAAAAAACGGTATCAGGGGACCCAAAAACCTGTATTTCCTGTAAATGTCGAAATCGATTTTCCGCAGCACTTCATAACTTTCTCTATTGTACGTATATTACTCCGTATATACGTATGTATACGAGAAAGTAAAAGGGAAATTAATAAAATAAACATTTCCATCAATTACAATGAGTGCAGGGGGGTTCACATGTGACGCCAATTTCCGTTGGGTCAACTCCTGTTCCCAAACATATTTTTGAAGTAATAAAACATTTAAAAAATACTGTCTTATAATAAAACTTATATTAACGAAAGTACTCCTTCAGACGTTATGCAATGAATACATGGTATATTTCGAATAAATTGGGTAAAATTATATTCGGAGGAACCATGGTCTAATGCTGCCTGGATCCGACACGGTCAAATCTCAGTTTCAAGTTAAACCTCCTGTGGAACAATATACATAACGGTATCGTATTGACTGATTCATGTGGATGTTTGTGACTAAAAGACTCCAAGATGTTTGTGACTCCAAGAGCTGTCGATACAAAATTAACTACATAAAAAATCAAAGTTTAGAACAAGCGTTTAAAAACAATTTCATCTAGATGAATTCTTAGATAAGAAGAAATTATTAGGGAAACAGGAGCACAATAGGAAACATTCCTCTTGTTAATGGAATAGCAAAATAATTGAGGGACAATTGAAAGAACGCTTTAAAAATTTCAGGAAATAGCGTAACTGAAACCAGATCTTCAAAATCAAATATTTAAAATTAATAAACGAATATTTTTGAGGATCTAAAATCAAACATAACGTAGTTGTGATTCAAAGAGTTAGCTCCATTGTGTCTTTTTAACAGAAAAAAATAAAATTTTTTGAATATAAGAAACCTAGCGAAGCTTCACGATTGTCGAAATTAAATTATCAATCAAGTGGACTGAGAAGAGAACTATCTACGTGTTGTTCTGAAATTTTAGTAGAAATGTAACGCGTAATAGAATAAGTAATTAATAAAGAATTAACTACAAATGACATTGAAACAACTATCGAAAATGTATATTACCTTCATGAGTGGTTTTTATTATACATTCAGTTCCGTAATGTGAACTGTTTCTAGTTGAAAATGACCTTTTTCATCACATATACTATATTTGTAAAGGTAAGTTGGAAAATAATATTAATTGCTTCTAGGCGTGAATGTGAATTATTGAACCCAGAAGAGGATATCTGTATTTGAGATCTATCTTCATTCTCAATCGTTTGAAGAAACACGCCACTTTGCCGAACCTTTTCTGAATATCAGTATCCCAACGAAGAGTTGCATTCACGATTTAGTTTTAAAAATGGCATGCAGCAGATTGGTTTCAAATACACATCGGAATAGACAACCTTCCCTCATATAACTCTACAGGTAATTGCCAATATTGAAAGGATAATTAGAAAAAACATTAAAATTATTGACTGAGAATTAGTACACTCTAAGTGATATCATTAAAAAATAAAAATGTAAATGAAAGCAACGAGAATGCTTTATGAGCTGCGGACGAATGCAACCAAACCTTGGGAGTATCAATTGAAATAAGACGAATTACTGTTTATTTTTTATTTAATAGGTAATTATTACATACAAATAGAAAACTGATGCTAAGTGGCTAGGCCGAGGCTTTAAGCCATTACAATACCTACATTCACCGCGTTCTAACCTTTCGTATTCTGGTTTCCCCTAAATGAAAGCAACTACGAGAATGCTTATAGGTACGGCTGAGGAAAAAAACCCTGAAGGGGGAAAACCTGCCGTCAGAAGCCGAGTACATGCTAATCTATCCGATTTTTGTTTTAAACTATTTATTTTTTTTGGTGCGGGCGTCAGGCATTCTCCTTCCAGTGTTTGGCCTTCTCAGCACCTGAAAACAAACATCACCACAGAAGATCGTCCGCACCAACGTCTCTGCACTTACATTTCCGATTCCCACTTCCCTTTGCCCACTAATGTGCTTATTATTTTAACCGTTCCGAATTACTGTTTAATGCCTCATAGAAAGAGAGCGAGTGACTCAAGGGATGTCATATCATAGATTTTGATTTTGAGAAAACAATGTACAGTTTTCAATTATTAAATATTGTAATACTATTTACGAACGTATTAACTCAATTTAATTGCAACTGTCTTTCAGATAGAGAAATATCTCGTACAATAAATGACAATGCCAATTAAATCGACTACCAAATAATTTATGTTACATGTGGAATGCTAAAATCTCGAACGACACGTTATCGACGCTGGACGAATCTCTTTTTCTTTCAGACGTTTATCCGAACTGTCCAAAAACGTTATTCCTTTTAACTTTGCATTCACAAACAATGTTCACTTTCATATTTGCCATTTTATGTGTGGACAAAAACGATCGAAAAATAAGTTCAGTTGATCAAAGAACGAAAAAATGAGGGAAAAAAACGGCAAGCGAAATCAGAAGAAGAAGAAGAAGAAGAAGAAGAAGAAAGAAATGTTAAATGTTAAGGGGCGAAAGCAGAATTTAAAAGGACCGAGACAAAATTGCAAGAAAGCTAGAAATTTCCTATGTTTGAAGTTATAATATAGTACACTAATTATTTAACTATTTTCAAAAAAAGTGAACAAAAAATTGAATTATTGTACTCAAAGACATGAAAGGAAACATACGCACATTAGTAGTCAAATTGGAAGATATAGTTATTAGAAGAGTAGTATCAACATTGAAATGCAGAGAAAAGAAGCAATAATAATACCTAGCACAGAAACCGTTAAGACGTGGAAGGAGGAAAGGTAAAGTCATAAAACGAAGGAAAAAATACGAAAAGAATTAGATAAACGTAAAAAAAATTATGACACCTTCTGAAAAGACATATAAAGAGAAAGGAAAAGAAACCACAACGGAGTAAAACAAATTCGACATGCGAGAAAAGGGAAGGAAATATGGAAAGAATGAAGAAGCCGAGTTGGCAATGCGCTGTGGCTGGCCGGGGATGATAAAGCAGAGGGCGCCTAGAGCGCGCTATCTGCTTCCTTGACCCCGCGTGCCCCGGGCGGGCGGGCGGGGGGCGGGGCGGGGCGGGGCGGGGCGGGGCGGGGCGGGGCGGGGCGGGGCGGGGCGGGGCGGGGCGGGGCGGGGCAGGTCAGAGGGTGAAATCCAGAGCGCCGCCGCGCTCCAGTTGCAGCTCGCGCCGCGAGGCGAGGGGAGGCGCGTGGAAGGGGGACGATGCGAGGGGGAAGGGAAGGCCGGGGGGGGGAGGGAGGGAGCAGACGGGGGTGGGGGTGGGGAACGGGCGCGTGGGCGTGTGGCGAAACTGTAACGGGAGAGTGGGCATGGACGGGACCGGGTACCGGTACCGGTAGACCGGTAGATGGGGATGGATGGTTGGTTGCTTGTTAGAGATTTCGGGCGCATCACTACTGAGACCATTAGTTCGTGGGTGTACTGCATTTTTTTTACCGGAAGGAGGTGGTGATATTCCTCCGCTGGTTGGCGAGATCCGACTCTACGATCTACCGTCTGCAAGTGGGGTTTCCCTCAACCAGGTATCTCCCATCAACGGGGCACCGCCCCCAACCGGAACAAGCTCTAAGCTCCCTACTCGTTTCCCGGCATGTGTGGTAGTGTAGTGCATGTTAGTGTGTGTGTGTGTGTGTGTGTGTAAGGGGAGAGGATAGGATAAGGAAGAGGAAGGAAAGATAGCGTGCTGTCCGTGGCCCGTTTGTTAGGGTACTGCTCCGGCATTCGCCTGGGAGATGGGGTTGGAGGCGAGCGCCAGCGGTCGGGCATGCAGCACATTGCCAAACGTGCCAGGGCGAGAACAGGTGCGGGCGCAGGCGGAGGCGGCGGTGGAAGTGGAGGAGGGCGAATGGGCGTTCAAGCGAGAGTGAGACGGCCAGAGCGCGAGTGCTGCCGTGGGTGGGAGAGAAGGTCGAGGGTACACGAATGGAATCGCGGTCGCAAAGGGGAGGGGTCAGACAGTAACATGCGATAGAAGGGGACACGAACACTGGCCTATTTTCTGCGTCCTCAAACGACTCTGCAAATAAAACGCGTTATTCGACAAATACGACTGCCACAAATACGAATATGAAAAAAATAAGATATAGTCTGTTTAAGAAAGTTAACTTCTCCTTGCTAATGAGATTGTTTAATTTTATTGATTTTTTTTTTTGTTTTTTAAAAGATCTCACTGGTGAAACCTTATTGCCACTAACGTATACATTTTTACTGAGCTTATATAGATGGGAAACCTCATATTTTGTCTGCTTTATAAACGTTCATAGTCAAGAAAACAATGATACCTACCTTTCTCTTTGTTTCTTAACATATATCAATTTTCAGAGTATTTGAAGACTCATCACTCACAGGAAAAATATAATAATAATAATAATAATAATAATAATATAATAATAATAATAATAATAATAATAACAATAATAATAATATAATAATGATTATTATTATTATTATTATTATTATTTAAGGACAATTCCATTCATTTAGTTTCAAAAATTCCCTCGCGTCAAGCAATAAGAGAGGAATTATTATTTACATGGGAATATTGACGAGGTTTTACCGATTTAATTTTATCGTTTGCACTAGCTTCTTTCATGCTTCTTCTGGACCGTTTCCGTTTGTAGGATTCCGAAGTTTTGCGCTTTTCATCGTGCCGTGCGTAATATCCCTGCACAGACACATCACATTTTCCTGGCAACGTTTCTCAATATCTTTTAGATCCTGGTGGAATCTCCCCTTTGCTCTTCACTAAAGTCTCCCAAGTTTTCTGAGTATCCGCATTGAAACATAAGAAATGTACTTTAGGCTCCTTTTACAGTTTTGACTTTAAATGCTGTATGTACCATTTCGCAAAGCTTTAATAGTTGGGATCTTTGTTGTTACCCAGGAATCAAAAGAACTGCTTCAACGCTTCCATACAACGATATTTTTCAGCGTCACTCATCCTTGCAGTGAAGATTTTAACTGACTAGAGTTTACGAATATCAGGTTCCACAAATATCCCCTTTCAATTTGCTTCAGAAAATTGTAGGAATTTGGAGCACCATCTAAAACATTCACTATTCTTTCGGGAATATTGCGGAATTGCTGCATTAGCTCCAGCTTTATGAGAAGGACAGTAGAAGAACATTTTAGGGGCACCATACTTTCATTGTCAGCTTTTTGCCTGACCTATGAGCGTCTCGAAGAGTGTTCTTTTTGTCAGTGACCATCGCTTTTACGGCTGTCTACTAAACAAACAAAATAGGGATGTTTTGTGTTCCCTGACTGTTGGCCTAAAAATAGTTATTATTTAAAATCTTTATTGTCTACTTCGAATTTCTTCAAGATACTGTAAATATCTTTGCAGTAAATGGAACGGTCCTCTTTGGAGAAATTTAATAAAATAATATATACGAAGGTCACTCCAAAAGAAATGCACATTTTTTTTAAAAATACAGTTTTCATTCTACATGTTTGAAAGTTGTACATATGTAGATACATCCTTTAGGAACAATATTTTCATTTTCCACATAATTCCCATCCCTCTCAACTGCCTTACGTCATCTTGGAACCAGCGCCTGTATACCCGCACGGTAAAATTCTGGACCAACATGTTGGAGCCACTGTTTGGCAGCGTGCACAAGGGAGTCATCATCTTCAAACCTTGTTCCACGAAGAGAGTCTTTCAGTTTCCCAAAGAGATGATAGTCACATGGAGCCAGGTCAGGACTGTAAGGCGGGTGTTTCAGTGTTGTCCATCCGAGTTTTGTGATCGCTTCCGTGGTTTTTTGACTGACATGTGGCCGTGCATTGTCGTGCAACAGCAAAACATCCTGCTTTTGCCGATGTGGTCGAACACGACACAGTCGAGCTTGAAGTTTCTTCAGTGTCGTCACATATGCATCAGAATTTATGGTGGTTCCACGTGGCATGATGTTCACAAGCAAGTGGTCTTTTTGACGTTTGATTTGACGAGGGTGCGCCTTTTTTGACGTTTGATTTTAATACCAGATAGCGCAGGCCAAGATCAATGTAGAGTTTGTGCTCCCTCGAACGTTGAAGCACCATCGATATTCTGCGCATGCGCAGTGCAACTTTAGTGCGTTTGCGCACGCGCACAAGATCGATAGTGCTGTCCGCTATGGCGTGCTCCAACTCTCCAATATCCGCAATTTATGCAGTAATTCAAATTGAATCTCTGATTGGTGATAATTTGCTAGAGGATTTAATTTTGCCAGTATCGGCCAAGGGCCTTTCCTGGGATCTGTTTTACATACCGAGAAGCGTCCGCATGCATGCCGTCGATTTTTGGCACTCAAAAATCCCCTGAGTTTGACCGGGTTTGAACCCGCGAACCTGGGATTAGTAGCCCGGCATGATAACCACTATACCATCAGAGCAGTCCCGTTAGTGTTAATGCTTTATCCCGGGAGGAGGCTGTGATCTTCCTCCGCCAGACCGAGAGATCCATCTATACAATGGCTTGCGATTTTCCCTCCTCCAGCTATCTCCCCCAACGAGGCACCGCCCCAGATGGGACAAGCTCCCGACAAGTGAAGTACTGCAGAGCATGTAAGTGAGCGTCAAGGAGCAATAGTAAATAAGGGGCAATAAGTAAAGAACCATTGCGCACCGTGGCACGGCAGTTAACAAGACGTGGCTCGCTTATGAAGGTACTACTTCGTCCTTCGACCACATCAATGAGATCGTGAGAAACCGCGTAAATCAACCGATCAGACGCTGGAATTCTCCTTCAGTCAGCGGTTGAATTCGATCAACCTTTTATACCTAAAATCGAAAATCTGCCAGTCGGAGCTGGAACCCTAAGACCTCCCGGTCAGCGACGCTGCAGAGGCCACAGATTGAGGAGGCCAGCCACTTAGCCATTGCTACCGGTATGGCGTGTTTATCCCGGAATTTAATTCGTAGGCTGACTTTGCTAATTGGTAATGTCCGTTAATTCCTCGCCATTAATAAAGACATTATTATTATTATTATTATTATTATTATTATTATTATTATTATTAATTCCCTTCCAGGTGGACATCGTAGCTGTATCTTATACAACGAACCACATATTCACGCGATGTTTCGTTTCCATTCCCCTTTCTGTTATCTCCTCCATTTTGGACTGAGGCGTCGTACGTCCTGGTTCTTTCCCTTGATAACTGGCGTACTCTGATTGTAAAGCGGCATTCGCTCTTACGAAATACTATTGCCACTTACAGGTACTTTAAAAAATCTACTTATGCCAAAAGATCTGTATTCAGTACGTTATTGGTGTTAATATTCAACTTCACAGGTACTACATTGTTTGGTCACACAAAACAAGCGATAAAATTTGGCATTTTGGCCACGACAGTTCCTACGTAAGAGCTAGTTTAGAGAAGTTTGATGGAAAAGGAAACTGTTATAAAACCAACAGCGCATACTCCTTTAACTCCTTGTACCTCAGTTTTTATGCTTTCAAGTTCCATTGGTGTGACTTTCCCTGCGGCCGGTCGGTGGGTCACTGGAGCTCTGGGAAACACGGAAGCAAGGCAGCCTGCAGCACCAGTCGAGGCGGCCCTGAGCCGACACAGCGAGGTCGGCATTTCGTTTGTGCGACGGGGGCGGTGTGGACGCCGTGGAGGTGACGGCGGTGGCGACGGTACTGGGTTGCGGCTAAACGATTCAGTAAGATTTGTTGAAGTTTACCGGAATATCGGAATTGATTACCGCTAGCACTAATGTGGCCTTTGCATTTACTTTCAGCTTCGTTAGTAAATTCTCTCGGCTGCGATGTTCTGATTACAACTGAAGGTGAATCTAATGGTAAAGTGGAAAATTGTTATTTCTTAAAAAAATCTATTGTATTTGTAGTTGCCAAAATTCCTACTGCATCACTTCTATTGCAATTTCAGATTGTTATGTTTTCATCAACACGCATTTGCAGTTGCGTTGCTCATTAAAACACCGATTTGCCCAATAATATGTGAATTCCTCTAACGATAATTGACACCTCAACTACTCGTTCAATGTTTTACATTTGTGAAATATTTTATTCTTAGAAAAACAGTGAAGAAACGAGTCATAAGTTACCTTGGCTATTGTAGACAAATAACGCAGAGAAGTTTATCTTCTCTTAAAATAAAAACCAAATACATTAAGTATTTCTGTATTTCAATATAAACGTGTTTTTACAACAGTTGAAAAATCGTTCAATGTGAAACAGCTGGAAGCCATGTTCTTCAGTTTCTCCCTCGGAGAGTTCCCCCACCCAGCAAAACCATCGTGCATTCCATTTTAATGCAATCCTCGTCGCAACATTGTGGTTCTAGAGTTCTTTGCTCTTAGTGAAAGTAAACGGTAATTTGCCCTTGTGTCATGCAAGGTTTGAATACGTGACCGAATCTGAATTGAATTACTTGCGTCACGTAAGTTGTCTTATTTAAGGCGAACTCCTTCTACCCCTCTATTTTCATATTAAAGAGAGAGGCCTTATCTTTTCTGTAATCCATGTAGTTGTCCTTTTGACATTATTATTTACTCTCTCTACTCTATGTCGCCAAGTACTCAGAATCATTTCACATGTTATTCCGTATCAAAATTTCTCTGATCGTATTCATAACAAACCGTTCAAAATTAAACCTTTGCTTTAATAAAATGAATTGTAGTCTAATATTATTCTCATACAGGTCATACGAGTACATTACTGATGTAGTATTTTGTAAAATATCAAGAAAAAATCAATACAGAGACTACTTTTTGAAAAGTATCAATTCCTGCGATGGGTCGAGATTAATAGATTTGCCAATACACAAGTCGGCAAGTACGGTAAATAAGCCATACGAGTGGTGCACGGTGGGGACAAATACGCATAATTGTGGCCTCCACCAATCACCGACTTTCTGATTTCTCATAAATCACATCTGTAAATTACCATAACATAGATTGTAGTATCAACAAAACACATACGAATTTGATCTGAGAGCATGCCTGCATCCAAGGGCTTTTCGATTGTTGTCTGGTAATCACTTTATCGGCTTTGAGACGTTGCCATGTTACAAGGTTTAAACACTTCAAAACTGTTCAAATAATCTCAATCGTAAATTTGAAATCTTAAAAAGTGATAACACTACAGATCCATAGTGACAAAGCCGATAAAAAACGTAAAATAGATTTTCAATGTTTTCTGAATTATCTGCATATCTACATCTATGTATATTTATTTTTTAAAGCATTTGAAGCATTTTCATGAAGTATGAAATACATATTCGTTCATCGTAGGTGTAAAAACTATTCATTCTTGTTAAACAAAAATAAATATAGAAAGAAAGTAATATAACTTGTAAAAGAAACCCGTCAAGGCGAATAGCGAGTACAATATAATATAGTTATATGACCTTCAGCTGTCTTACAAGTACTGAAGAGTACTTTTCTGCCAAGTTATGTTAGTACTAGAATATCGTGTTCAAGGAAACTCAGAGTAAATTATGGATTTGCCCAAACATTTTTGCACTAAAAAGCTCACGTAAGCTGAAGAAGCTATTTTCGTAGCTGTAAAGTCAGTATTAAAGTAACTAAATAAGATAATACATGAGAATTATAAATAGTATTAGACTTTCCCATTTAACAATGATCAGTATACAGTATTTTTATTAATGTATTATGGATTTTCTGATAGGTTTTTAAGTCACAATTTCATAATTATTATGACAGTTATCCCTTATGTATCTCTTGCTTTCCTTTCGTGTTAGAACTTTGTCGAAAAATATTAACTTACTATTGAATTGACTCATTTACAGGGTCATTCTTATAAACAATAGTGATCATGCTAAGAAGTAGGACCTAACTGCATTTGAGGGGTTTGAGGCTTTACAATAGTTACACAAATGAAACTGACGTGGCAACGCCAAGAAACGCGAGTTCTGTTCCATCAAACGAGTCTGGAGAGCGTTGAAATCCTGCCAAATGCCTCTGCGCGGGAGTCCAAAGTCCGCGCCCTGCGACTACAACGCGCTCTAGTGAGAAAATCTCCGATTATAATAGACACCTTGCAACGGAAAGCGGGCGCGTAGACATGCAAACTTGTGCTACTTCACAGAATTAATGACAATGGAGCAGTCCGAGACCTTTCTCCGATTCTGCGAGTAAACAGGAAGTAAAGTACTGTGGGCGTTTAGTCTCATGTTCGCTTAATTGGAAAGACATTCCACTCGGCTGTTCACAAGCAACATACGTACCACAATGTGCCGTCAAAGCAAGAAGTGATTTGTGATGCAGATAATAGTAATTTTGTGCTCCACTACAATGACATTATATTAACATGTGTTCTTCCTTTTGATATTGTAATAATTCTATGAGTTTCTTCCTTCTGCTCTCTTGTTATCGTCTGCCACAAAATTTAGAATTGTTAATTTAACATAACGTAGCAGTATTTATTAGAGACATTTTCTATCGCTTTTCTCGCTCTAAACGATCTAGTGCAATATTGATTGATTAGTGATTCCGGGCGCGGCAACCACTAAGATCAGGAGTACCGTAAGTGTTGTGCACATTTTTCTTTGGGAGGTGACGGTGATCTTACCCCGCTGCATGGTGAGATCCGGCGCCGACCTACCGTCGGCTAGCTGAGGTTTCCCCTAACCAGCACTCTCCCACCAGCGGGGCACCGCCCAGCGGGACAAGCTCTAAGCTCCCGACCGGTCTCCCGGAATATGTGGTAGTGTAGTTCATGTTAGTACAAGTGTGTGTGTGTGTGTGTGTGTGTGTGTGTGTGTGTGTGAAAGGGAAGAGGATAGGATAAGGAAGAGGAAGGAAAAATCTCGCCCATTTGTTAGGATACTGCTCCGGTGTTTGCCCGGAGGAAGAACGGAAAACTACCGATCAGAGCAGCCGGCCGCTAGAATTCTCCTCTAGACAACGACTAAATTCCACCTAGCTATTAAGCTATTGGCGCAAATCCTGTCACAGTTTGGACAGGAACTCATTGATGTCCTGAGCAACCTCTCCCGGTCTCTAGTGCAAACTATAAGAAAATAACATTTATTATTATTATATGGTTCCAATGCATTTTGGCAAATACTGACTAGTTATCACGATGTAAAGATAAAAATCTTCTCTAATCGATATCATGAGAAAGTATGCGGATATATTTCGTTACTGTATCAATACCTTTATTCGCAGAATTTAGTATTTGGGTTCAAAGTTAGGCATTCGTTTTATTAAGTGGCACTGTTTACCTTCGTCTAGAGATATTTTATAATCAGTTTTGAAAAACATGGACTACGTAATGCTTCTGGAGAAAAGAATATGCTGGGAGCAGGTTTTATAGATTTTAATTTAAAAAACGTTAAATAATAGACGGGAATTAAAATTAATGTTTTTGTAAATTAATAGAAAAACTGTTTAATTGTCAGTTAATAACGTAAAATTTTAAATTGCTAAAAAATGTTATCTATGATGCAGAATAATGTTTTGTAATTTTAAATTCGCACTGTGAATACCCCTTGAACACGACCCAATATTTTTCAAACTTCTCATGGTATTAAATTAGGTAACCAAATACAATTGTGCAGCAAGAAAGTTACAGCAGAGCAATTTTTAATTACACAACTCTGGGCTCTATAAGAAGCTCACGATTGAATCCGCTTTGAACATATATCTCAAAAAATAGGAAAGATGGCGACATTGTCTCATTTTCATTGTCTTTAATTACGGTGTCTACGGGAGCGTTCAATATTGTAAGAAATTAGACGTACTACATGGTTAAATTCCAATTGTATATAATATTCCTTTTTACAAAGAACAGTGGATTCTCGATCATCCGCCTTTCGTTTATCTGACATTTCGCATTATCCAATGCATAATCCGCATTGTCTATTTTTGTTGTTTCCGACTGTACCACAATAAAAAAAGAAATCTGATAAGACCGCGAATGTGATCGGGAAGGAATCTGATAAAGCACTCGTCGGGAAAGCAGAGGTTAAAAAATTTCTTCAAAACACACTCCTCCATTCAAAAATCTATCCCATATCTTATAAATTATTTTTTGACATGCATTCGGTTCCTACATTTTCAAGTGAGTCTCAGAGACCTATCAACCCCTACACTTAGAAACCAGTAACCTATCTACTCCTTTTTCACACATCACGTTGAAGAATCCTAAGTCACAAAATTATTTGGAGGTCCTCGATTGTGTTTCTTCCATCCTAATTAAACTGTGCAATTTGTCTTATCCGTCTGTCAGTGTTGTGTTATGTATTCTGTTTTCAAGTAACAACTGAAAGAGCTGAGAGGATGACCGATGTAAAAATCAATAAAGATGTTTGCTGTATAATATCCCAGGGCTATTATTTAAGATTTGTCTCCATGTTTTCTGTTGCTTTGTGTTACAAGTGTACTTTCGTAAAATGTAAAGTATGGATAACAAAAGTTTGGATTTATTTGACGTTTTTTATTCTTCCGTTTTATCGGACGTTTTCCCTTACCGGCGTTTCGCCTGCAGCGTTGTGTTGGATAAACGAATTGCTGGGCTTCCTAAACGTATCAATCTCAGAAAGCATTCCCGAATGCACGTAAAACATGCATTATTGGTGATTTCTGTTGCAGCACATTTCATACGTTCTGGTTAGCAGAAAACATATCGGAGCACAATCATACTGATATCCAAGGAATATTATAATAAAATGCAAAGAAATCGAACGGGATATTCGTAGAGGAATATGATAAAATTTCAAAAACGAATTCCCGAAAGCTTTGGTAGAATTTCTGTAGTATTATATCACTGTTGTTCATGCAGAGTTACGTAAATGTGAACACGATTTAAATTTTCTAATAATTGATGTTTGCTATAGATTTTTTATGTAAGGCGATGTTAAATGATTTTGAAACGCTACAACAAAGAAAACACAACACCATTACAGAAGCATTGATGACGCATCAAGTATGCAACTCAGGGCATTAAGATAAATTTATTCATGTTATGAAAAATTTCTAAATGACATTCATTGGATTTGTAATGTAGTTAACTTTTTAGCACACGTCCGTTCGTCTCCGACCTTCTCAGTCGTCCATCTGTCCTTCTGTAAACAACAGTGGCGGTTAAACTATTCGTATACATTTTGTGCTGATGTTGAAAAGAATTCTTTAAATTTTCTGAACTTTTGTGTATTTTTGGGTCATAACCTATCGTAGACTCAACAGAATAGAAAACTAACCACTTCGAGAAAGACTGTCAGTTTGCAGTACCCTATTCATTTTTAAATACACTTTTAAAAATGTGAATGATATTTGTTGGGCAGTTCAATACTATTTTTTTCATAGCATGTTAATGGTCTATCCAGATATAATGGTAGTAGGTATGTTAGGTCTGGTTTAATGCCTAGTATGATCCCAGGAGGAATTCTATTGTTTCTTCTATTTTCTTAGGTACTTTCTGGGTGTGTACCTCATTAAGTAGCTTGTTGCACCTAGCACGCGTCTACGTCATTCTAATCAACTTCATTGGAAAGAAAAGCGCTACTAGGAAGTGCAAGGTCATTGTATCAAAGATTGTACACTTCGCAACAGGTGTGTTAAGTTGAGAATGATAAGATGATAAGTAATCGCATGTTTTCAGGTTAGGGAGGTCAAGATGAAATAATATCAATGAAGTTCAACAAATCGGAAACACTTGCAATAAAATGAAATATGAACTGCTGTAGGTAGTGCTTGAAAATTCAAAATTTTGTTCAAATAATTTTTACGATATTCAAATCTCAGCAATTCATAATATTAAAATAATCATGTATACTTGGATTTTCGTAACGTGGCAGTTGAGAATATTATCTTCAAGATGGAATATGGCGCGGTTTTTCGCATCTTTCTCGGTCGTGCCGCTCAAGTCGCTTGATCTGCAGTACTGCTTGATACGGTCGCGATCATGCGACATCTCGCGGCAGGACCGAGAAAAACGCCAAAAGTCGTGCCATATTCCATCTTGAAGATATGCCGCCCCGATACGAAAACCCAAGAACATTTTTATCTTCCATTCTTCTACATCAAACGTACTATAGCCCAATATACCCCAGGGTTGCCTTGACGATCAGCCGCTATTCCTCTGTTCTCTCAGCTTTCTCTCACCATCTGATAAATTTAATATTCTTCAGGTCATTCACAACATTCTGGATCGAACTTTTCTTGAGCCTAACACATTTTCTTACACTCGCAATATTATTTTGTGTTTATTTCTTAGCTTATTCGGCGATCTCCATCATTTCCCTTGGCTGAAGCATAGTTCTTTTGATCCAAGTTCCTATTATCATTTTATTCTTTATGCCGGTTTTTTCCCGAGTAATCTCCATAGAAGGACTTGCTGACTTTTCATCCAAATTGGCATCTTCCATTACAGAAGGGGGGAGGGGACTTACCGGGCATTTCGAAGCTTGTGGACATGGATAATCCCCGCTAGGCCTATATCAGCCACTTGATCCCCTTATTTTCCAATATGGTAATTTCACAATTGGTTCCAAAATATTTTTGAGGACAATTAACTAGAAATACAAAGTCAAAACAGACCATTGTCTGTTGATATAAGTCGTAATAATGGTCAAATTACAGCGTTCTTCAGCTACATTTGCTAATTAAAATCCCACAGGGAATTAACACTAAATTTTAGAAAGGTAATCCATTTGTAAAACTAGAGATGCTACAAAACACACACTTTCTTGCATTATTGGAAATAGTTACGAAATATTGTAATTTCTGCCGTGCTGAAAACTCATTTATTATTTGAAAAAGTTCAATAGAGCCAATTCAAAGGAAACGCCTGTGGTGGAAATCTAGACTTAATTCGATAGCAAAAACAATATCATTTCTAAGTTTTTCCAAACGAAACAAACAGGAATAAAATTTAATTATTATAATACTTATAGCATATTATACAGAAAAGAAAGAATAATATTTCCCACACGCATGCCTTGATTCATCATTTCATCGACTAAGCTAACAATTTTAAATACCATAATCAGCGATCAAATATTAAAGTAAAATCCTTAAATTTTTTTCTTTGTTTAAATTAAACCAAACGAAACGCGGGAAATTCAAAATTAGCAATTTTTCCAATTTTCGGAAATACCGAGAGTAAGACGAAAATGGGACTAGCACCACATTTTGTATTCAAGATTTGTTTTTGATGAATACATTTCATTAAGGAAAAAATGTTCATAATTGTAGTTGTTGGAAAAGGTCGAAAAATGATTCTTCCGCGATTTACGATACATAATATATTTTAAGAAAAACGAGTCCTCCACCATTCTCTTAAGTGTCCTTTACTCTATTAGGAGAAAAAATCAAAACATTTATTACCATTTTTATGAAAATTTTGAAAATGTCCCAAGGGCTTTATGTAAAGTAGCCCCCAAAATTAAAATGTCGGTTTTAAATTTAAGGGGTCACGCCTTCAGCCAGATCGATTGGAAAATATTAATTTTGGCGAAAATCCTCCTTACGGTTTAGTCGGTAGTTTTCGCTGACAGACTGACAGACGATTTTTTTCCGCATCAAGGACCCACAAAATATAGTCTCTGACTACTCAACTTATTAGAGGAAGTAATTTATCCACTTTTTCTTTATCAGGACCCGGCAATAACAGTTTTTCTGTCGAAAATTCGCAGCTTTTATCCGCAGCACTACAGTACTTTCTCTATACTGTGTAAGCAGTAACGAGGAAATAAAAATGATCAGAGAATATCTAAATTATTACAATGAATAGACATATTGAATGTAACAATTTTAAATATTTATTTAATTATAACGAAATGCTATGTATTATTTAACATCATTGACTTTAAAATTACTTAATTCAAATATATTTATTGATTATTTTAATTCATATAAAATAATTAATACTTACTTATGTATTCACGTTTTAGGGTGATACTGATTTTTGATTTTAAAGTATTTCAATGGATTTTAGACTTTGTTAATAAAGTTGTAATAAATGTAATACTATTATGTGCAGCCTGCACGTAGCGGGGCTGGCCAGCGGCTGACGTCGTTGACCTAGCGGGCTGAATGCGCCGTTGCAGCCTCCTGCGTCAATGCGGCCCGGAAAACCCAGCGGCGTTTCCAGCCTCCGGCACTTGCGGTCCGCGTCCTTGGAATCCCAGAGATAGGGGGCGCGGAGGTGGTGGGCGGGTCGGGGCGGGCGGGCGGGCGGGGCGGGCGGGCGGGCGGGGTGGGAAGGGCGGGCGGGCGGGGCGGGAAGGGGCGGGCGGGCGGGCGGGTGGGAAGGGGCAGGGCGGGGCGGGTGGGGCGGGCGGGGCGGGCGGGGCGGGCGGGGCAGGGTGGGAAGGGGCGGGCAGGGCGGAAGGGGCGGGCGGGCGGGCGGGGTGGGGCGGGCGGGGCGGGCAGGGCGGGGCGGGTGGGGCAGGGCGGGGCGGAGCAGGGCGGGCGGGCGGGGAGGGGCGGGGCAGGGCGGGCGGGCGGGGCGGGGCGGAGCAGGGCGGGGCGGGGCGGGGAGGGGCGGAGTGGGGCGGGGCGGGGTGAGGCGGGGAGGGGCGGGGCGGGGCGGGGCGGGGAGGGGCGGGGCGATCAGAGTGCTGGGGCTTCGCGAGCCAGGCGGCGGTCACAGTGGGGCCGAATTGGGTCGAAATTTCGGGCATCCGACGTCGGACATTTTCGTTCTCTGCACCGAATACAGAGCCGGTGCTAGATATTGGCAGACCTGGCGTAGTCCCGCAAGTCAAGGGGCCCGTTGATGGCACTAATGAGAGAACAAAAGGTAAACAATTGGAAAAGAAATTAGAACTTGAGAAAATCGTTATCATAATTTTACAAGTCGCGGTACAGTAGTCGCGGTACAGTAGTACTTCATAAAATGTTCAATTAATTGTTTATGTTAAATATTTAATTATAGTTCTATTAAATGAATCAAACGACGTTAACATTAAAATAGAAATTGAACTGCTGAAATTCACATTTATTATTTCAGTATTTAACAAGTCATTTTATTAAACACTAGTCAAACACATTTTTTTAGCGTTTTAGCTCAGGTGGAAATTTTAATATTTGGTCATAATACTTTACTTACAACTATTATTTAAAATATATTTCTAAAAGCTTTTTCTTGCTTAAACGTAATTTTTGTTATTTGTTAAAATAAAAAAAACTCTGGTTTTTTGATTCAACTTTCACATTTCTAATTTTTCGGGAGGGGGTGAGCTACGTTTCAGTATTGCCTTGGGCCCAAAATTGTCTTCCTCCGACACTGACCGGATTTGTTCGAACACGTGGTGGTAAATGGAAATTATGGTAGTGAACCAAAGCGACCTCTTCCGACGGCATCCGAAGACATCAGCTGACGGACGATTTGTTTCGTTTGGATCCGTCAATTCAATTCACCAAAATCAGCTGGAGAGTCAAGGTCATCTGCAAAACCTGGACCATCCGCAATACATTGGCATTTTGAGCGCGTTTCTTATAACTATTTCAAAATTGAGCTGAGGAATTGTGGGAATATTCGAACATTTTTAGGTGCTACGTTCGGACGGTTTTCGGATGAAATAAGTCGGACGATTCCGCTTGTAGTCGTCTGACAGCTCATAACCGATATGTAGCTTCACTGCGACCGTAGTCTAAGGGGCTTACCAACCGATATCGTTATCACGCATGGGACCTGTGAATGCGGTGCGATCATCCAGTGGAGTATTGTTTGGGTAGTGTCCACGCGAGGTGCAGGTGATATGGCTTTGTTTGCCGATTGCGATAAAAGTACAAGCCATTCCCTTTGTAAATTTCTCAACACTGTTGTTCACTATACTTCGTATACTCGTTAAGCGCATATAGGAATACTCACTCACTCACTTCCGAAGTGATCGTCTCCTGTCTGGCGTTTCACTTCTATTCATCGTCGATCATCTCACAAAACAACAATAATGTACACAAATTGCAAATGAGCCCCAGAGGAAGTAAGTGCTCAATGTTCTATTTAATGTACAGATTTTTATCATTATCGAGCAGAGCCAGAATTCTAAGAGAATGGTTTATTTTATTGTAAGAAAATCTCTTGAAATTCCTGAAATACGTGCTGCTCAAAAATTCAAAAATTTAAGTAGTTATCGTGATAATTTTATTTCCATTTCTTATAAAAAAATATAAATAAAAATACAACCTGAAGCGAAATAAAATGAGAAGTTTATTGCCTGAGTTCGGAACTCGAGTGGGAGAAGTAGCTTGGCAAGGATGCCAGGAAAGTTCCAGACGCTTTATTTGTTTTGTTCTTGTTTCTTAGAGAGGCAAAGAGCAGCCATTACGATTGACGTTTCCCAGTCTCCGTTCTATGTTTTGTTCATTTACTTCGAAATGCATAATACAAAGTGAGATCAATCAAAATAAAAATATTTCAATATGTAACATGTCTTCCAAGATTTTATGAAAAAAAAGTACGAACTACAAACACGACGAAAGAGATACTATAATTAGACAAGTGTACTGAATTTCTCAAAGAAGAATCGGAGGAAATCGCATATTTTCTAACTAAACACTATGAAATATGTAAATGTTTCACCAATTCATCCCAATTATATCTTTTATGAATCCTTCTTTCCCGCATAAACTTAACTCTTCCACGCGTGTAATACATAACCATATAGAACGGAATTTTAAATTTAATTGTTTCAAAAATACACTTCACCAAAATAAAACTTAGTTAAGAATGATGAGTTAAGATAGTTAAGAATGTTGAGTTCTTTACGCACAATAACTTCCTATTTTACTAATAAAATAGTTTAGTAAACTCTACCTCTTCTGAAGACAAAATGAAATTGTCATAGACGCCACAGAATATTCTGTTATAATCTTATGAGAGGGAGAATGATAAAAGAAGAATACACTTTGAAGTAAACACTTTTTATATAGATGAAAGAAACTATATAAACAAGAACATTATACACAGAACAATTAATTCTCGGGAATGGAGGACTTTCTTCTTCGAGAAGAAATATTCGACTGAGCTTTCGGAAGTGTGGTCCTAGAGCTATTTCATTATCGTGAACTTGTGCCTTTCCGTGGTGCCACATAGCGGCGAGGCGAGCAATCTTTTGCACGGTCACTTCTGCCATCTACCAACGACTGACGGAACCAGAGAGTATTATGAGATGCAGCTTCCATGTCTTCTATTACCAAGCGATTTCGTGTTCAATGGGCAAGAATTATCTCAAATTTTCAACAAACTTACTTAGAAATATACAGTTTCATATTAAAATTCAAGCCACTATTTCAATTTATTTGATTTAAAATACGATGTTCTCATTTTGTAAACCACGCATGGTTGAGGCGCTAGTAGTTTTCACGGACAGACGGACGGACGTTTCAGAAAATCCGCTTTTTCGGTATCAGGGGATCACAGAACGTGTATTTCTCTTGAAATCTCGAAATCGATTGTCCGCAGCATTACATAACTTTCTCTATCCTACACACACACACACACACACACACACATATATATATATATATATATATATATATATATTTTATATATATATATAGTACACGAGAAAGTAAACGTAAAGCTAGCCCATACAAGGATATTAGAAAACGTTACTACGAGAGATCCATGCCATTTTGCAGCCCAACTAGTTTGCTTTATTGATACCGCCTGCGCTGTAGAAAGGAAGTTATGCACGAATCCTGCACAATTTTTTCCCGGAAAATCTTTATTACAGGGCCCTAATAACGAAAATTGGATAAATTCAGTAGCTGAATTTAGAAAAACCAAATCTGACTGTCCTTCTGCGAACAACGCTAGCGGCTAAACCCTTCAGATGATTTTCTCCAAATTACACACACACACACACGCGCGCGCGTGTGTGTGTGTGTGCTATCGATCTGTCTCATGTCAGGGCACCTTGAATTTGAATCCTAAAATTTTATTCCAGGAGAAAAATTTTATTACATGAAGCACCTGGGACGTTTTCAAAATTTTCAAAAAAATAGCTTCAACGTTTTTGATTAAACTTTGTTACTGGATATTGCGAATAATGTTAAAGATAATGGTAAATGTCTCATCTTCGTGGAAAACGTAATTATTAGAAAAATTACAAAAATTAATTTTTTTGGCATATTCCTGCAACGAAAATATTAAAGACAGAGACTTTTTTCATTAATGAAATGTGTTTCTTAGAGATACTCTTTGAAATAAGGTCATGTGCAATTTTTAAAAATTTAGGTACTTTTCGCGTATTTTTGCGTAAAATATAGCCAATTTTTAATTCTGTTTAATTTTTTTCTCAAAAACGACAACGTTTTGATTTATTTTGACTTTGGATAACTTATTGAACGCTTAAGAGAATAGTGCTGGTCTCATTGTCGTGGAAAATTTTAATTTTTGAAAACTGCAAAAATTAAAATGTTTGCGACAACTGCAATTGTAAGATAAATATTTTTTCTTAATGAAATGCGTTCATGGAGAGAGTTTCTACTTATGTCATGTTCAATTTCTCAAAAATATTAGTATTTTCTTTAAAACAATTTGAGTCTTTTTTTCTTAAAAATGACACATTTTTTAAAATTAAATTTGAACCTTACCGTAAAGGGCGCTTAAGAGAATGGTGACTGCATAATGTTCGTTGATGTGCCTGATTTTTCGAAAAAACATCACTTTTTTCGGCGTCTTCCGTTTTTGAAATTTTCCTAATGTTCATCAAAAACAGATCTTTAAATTAGGCATTTTTTTGGACATATGAGTAATTTTTGGGTAATTTGGCGTCCAACATGGTAGTTCATTTCGAATTTACTGTGCTTCGTGAAGGTAATATGACACGTGAATCCAAGCAATTGAATGCTACACTGTCAGAAATTCCATTAAATTTAATGTAGATTTAACGTACGACTGTAAATTAATAGTAATGTACATTGAACATTAAAGGGTGATTAATGTAGTTGTACATTAAATTTAATGATTAAATTAAAATCAATGTAGATTTAATATACGACGGTACATGAAAATAATGTACCTTGTACATTGAGGGGATATTAAGTACTTGTGCATTAAATTTAATGCTTAAATGAAAATCAACGTTCATCATAAATGAAACTTAGTACTTTTACGTTAAAGAGAGATTAATATAATTCGTCATTAAATTTAACGTTTAAATTAAAATTCATCCAGATTTTTATAATTACGGACATATGGAACATAAAATTTTTTTAAATAAAAAAATTATAAAAATAATTTAAATTTTCAAACCATTTTTAATATTTATTTGAACATAAAATATTCCTAGTCGTGGTGTGTTTTTGCAACGTTTGCCAGTTTTCGGGTCTCGTCGCTTAGGCTATGTCACCCCGGCTTAGGGCATTCCGAACGCTTCCTGTCTCTAGCAAGCAAGACAAGGGATGACGTGTTTCCCAGCCTGCCTACTACTTCAGGCACTCAAAGTGTTTCGCTGTTTCGCATTCATTCGTATTCTGAAGCGTTGCAGTCGTGTTCTAACATGGTAGAGCAATAGTAGTCTTTTCTAAAACGTGTGTAAAATCAAAATAAACGTCATAACTTTCCTATATGATAACGTGTGAAACGTATGTTATTCCTCACTTGCTGTTCTCATCACAGCAGTTTCCTAGAGCGGTAGGCCGCTAACATCGAGAGAAGCCGAAGCAACTCAGGAACATTGGATTTGTGAAGGTAAGTCTGATTATTAATTAGTATTATTTATTTAATATTATTTTCATGAAATGTGAAATTGGTTAATTTCTACCTATTGATGTGTATGTGCTGCAGATTGCAAGTGCCTGATTAAATATGACAATGGACTAAACAAATTAAGACAAAAAACTGAAGTTAAGGAAATCAGTGCTACATAGTAAGTTCAAAGTAAATAACTGTGATCCTGGAACAAAAATGTTTCAGTATTTTGTAAAGACGATATTGAAGGTGTGAGAATATTATTTGCCAGCTATTACGTTTTTAGGTGTACGTATTCAGAAAAATTACAATCAACCGTCGAATTCATTCGAAGGTAAGTTGGAGTTGTGTTATTATTGTGCATGAAATTAAAAATAATGTTTCATTAAATAATTATTACGATCGATAGAACATTTGAGAAAAAAAAGTTATATTACAACCTTGAGAGTTATTAATAAACTGGCAATTCGTCTCAGTTTTAAGTAACAGATAAATTGCTTTAAAGAAATCATTGTCAAAATGGATATTGTCAATTAGAGAATGATTGTATCCATACAAACAAAATAGTTTTTCTGATTTAGTAATTTCTAGAATGACCAAAGAAGAAAGATTGGTAACATTATGTAATTATATTACCATCTAGTAATAATATTAAAAATAGTTTTATTTTACATTAAATCAATTTTCTTTCTCATTTTGTTCTTTCTCTTTTTTGTACTCAGTGCCAATGTAAAGCAAATCATTTGCCTCTGTCAGTTCTTTTTATTGTTATTTTTTTAACTGTGTAAAAAGGTAATGCTGAATAAATATTATTTATTAAGAATAAAATTATCACTTTCAGGGAAATTATCAAAATACATCCAACAGAAGGAGGCAAAAGGCCATAAAAAAGGTGGAAAAAATTTGATTCTGCAGTTTTTAAATTGGCAAAAAATATGGATAAATTATAGTGAAGAGTATATTGTAATAAGTTGTGAACTTTTCATTTCTCAAGTGCTGATAGTATTGTATTTTTGAATAAAATAATTTTTTGTTTATTAATAAAAGAAAAATATTTATTCATTTTTCCATTCTCTTTAAATCAATTCCGTCTTATTAATTTACCGTCGTACATTAAATCTACATTAAATTTAATGTAATTTCTGACAGTGTACATCGATGCTAGCTGATTCTTCTTGGAGAGTTCTGAAGAATACATCTGAGGTCCTATACAATTAAAAGGCAACATTAAACTGTTTAAATTTAGAATGCATTATATAATACTACTAGGTAGCGGCAACTAGAAAATAATGACCTAATGACCTAAAATTAAAATTTCGCCAATTTCATATTACGCTCTAAATCATACATTGAATTACAGTAATTTCCATTCTTTAATAGAATAATTGTTACCCGATGTATTCGAATGCCCACAAATACTAACATAAATAGACCGGGAGCAGTAGCTCAGTGCATCAAGTGATGTTACTGCAGCACCTCTGACCGGGAGGTCCTAGGTTCGAGTCCTGAAGGCGGCAGGATTTTCGACACTAGCTTTTCACCTAGGTCGAATTCAGTCGCTGTCTGGAGGAGAATTCTAGCGGCCGGCTGCACTGATTGGTAGTTTTCCGTGGTTTCTCCGATCAACACCAGGCGAATTCCGGAGCAGTACCCTACCAAACGGGCCACGGACCGCGCGCGATCTGTCCTTCCTCTTCCTGGTCCTATCCTCTCCCTTTACACACTCACACTTACACTAACATGCACTACACTATCACATATTCCGGGAGACCGGTCGGAAGCTTAGAGCTTGTTCCGGCTGGGCGGCGCCCGCTGGTGGAGAGTCCTGGTTGGAAACCCCACTAGCCGTAGGTAGGTCGGCGCCGGATCTCGCCAACCATCGGGGAATATCACCGCCATTTCCCGAGCAAAACATGCACTACACTAACGGAATAATGACCAAAGCAGTTGATGCGCCGGAAACACGAAAAATCAATCAACTAACATAAATACATCCTGACGCCATCAATCCACTAACGCAAAAGAGAATGTTTGACGCAATAAGTAGAGGTTTTCGTATTCCAAAGTTTTAGTTCCTAAAATTAACACGTCAATTGTTATACCGCTCATTGTATCATAAATCGAAGATCAAAATGCAAGTTCATTCGATATACTTCGATCCATTTTGTTACCGGTTGAATGGAGGTAAAGAGATGGCATTTCCTTCGTCTCTGAGCGACTCTAATTGGAAGATACTAGGGTTCTAGTCTCGTCGGTGCAGAATTTTCGAAACTACCTCTAAAGATTCAAACGTTGTCAGGAGGAAAACTTTAGCGGCCGGCTGATTTGATCGCAGTTTTCATGCTTTCTCGGAACTATGCCTTAGGAATGCCGGAGCAATGCCTACATTGGGCCATGGAACGCGAAAAATCTTTCCTTCATATTTCTGGCCTATTCTCTCTGGTAATTTACATTTACACCTAACACGCACTATACTACATGTCAGGAGATACGTCGGAAGTTCGGAGCTTGTCCCGGCTGGGGCGGTGCCCCGCTGGTGGGAGTTACTTGGAAAAGGAATTCCTTCGCAAGGCCACGTGAGGTTGGCGCCGGATCTCGCCATCCAGCGCGGGAGGAGAGAAGATTACCTGCGCACGTTCTCTTAAGTACCAGAATCCCATCCAAACATTTTAACGATAGTTGAAAGATGAATGAAAGTTAAAATAACAACAATAACAATATTATTAAAATAATAATAATAATAATAATAATAATAATAATAATAGTAAAGTTTAAAATAGTGCGAGATTTTTGTAACAGTTGAAAAACTAGAAGTTTTCGTTTCCGAGTAATAGACAAACTGTTTGCAACGGTAAACTAACTGCAGATTTGATTTTTCTGCACTGTTAACAATACAGTAACTCACTGTCAGCACTGTACTCTTACCACTACAAACAATAGGAGAGCTCAATGAAACGTGAGCATAGTGAAGCTACATTTACGTCCTGAAGCAAAACAAGGGACCATCTCTACATTTACTCAATGGATGAGAGGAACTAAACAAAAACCTGATGGAGATGGGGGTCATTGACCCGGAAGCTGAAGTACATTACTTGTTACAGTCATATTAAGTCTTTATTTAAATTACACAATGAAAGTGTAAACTAATTCATTATATATCATTGTTTTGTTTAAATAATCAATATTTTTCTTTTTGATGATCAGAATAGTTTCTAATAGTCCCACTAATAGGAATAGTGGCTATGGCAGTTGATGTGAACGGAAACAGCAATCAATTAAACCAAATTTATCCATTTTGTTACTCGCTCACTACTTCGCTACACATTGTGCATACTTGTTAGACCCACCAAAAGAATGAGATGATATGATATTTTTATTTGCAATGTTCACTTAATTTATGTTCTTCGTATCATCGAATAGCTTGTGCGAACGATAGTCTTTTCACACTACACAGCGTTGCATATCGACAACGGCCCTCTTAAAACCATTGTAACAAAAGAGGGAAATTTTATTTTGAGGTAGTCCAACAACGTTTTGTATCTTCTATTCTATCAAATAGGTTATATTTTCTCTTCTTGCTCAGCTACTACAATTTTGTGATTTAGCTCAAGTTGCTTATCCTTCTCGCAGAATAAAATCCCAGAATTCAAAATATTTATTTAATACTTCATAATTTATTTGAATTTCAACAACCTAATAAAATATTTTAAAAATATAAAGTATAATTATTTTCAAAATTTTTAATGTATTGTAGATGACCTCAAATTTGTATTTTTTGAGTAGAGTTGTAATTTCAATTTTAATTATGAACTACTGTAATAATATGACGCTTTATTAGGTAATAAATAATTGTAGTTAAACGTTATTGTAACTGCAGTATACAAAATCTTGAAAAGCAGAATTATGTAGGGGAAGGAGGAATTAATTATTTTTATTCTCCTGTTGTGTGTGCTTGGTGAATCGAACCCGATCGCTCCTTGTGGGTATTTCCGTGAATCTCCCCGCGCGTAGGTATCATCTAATGCCGCCCCGAAACAACTAGCCCAATCTAGAAATTCGGTTACAAGAACTTTCAATACCTATTTACAAAACTAACAATTTATCCTTGTTATCACCAACGTCTCTTTGTCGTGCCAACAAAAACGTAACTTAACGATCTCGTACTTGGAATCATTTTAGTCGAAAACATAGAAGCAATAGTCAGGATATCATGTATCTGACTTCTGATTGTTTTGAGGAGTTGAGGAACATTATATTGAAATTTAGCAGTATTTGTTTCTTTTAAGATAAATAAATACTAACGATGATTTCAATCGAATCGCTCATAATCGGTGTAGAATGTATTGTCGGACAGAAAATTTTGCCAATAATAGATGATGCGAAGAAATGGTTGATTATTTGAAATCTCTTCCTATATTATTTCAGTAATATACTCGTACATGCCTCTTGGTGGCTCTCACACGCAACCAATATCTATAAATGGGGTCTTTAAAGAAACCGAATTTAACGGAGACGTGGTGAATTGCATTTTGACTTTAAAGAATATGAAGGATTTGTTTATAAAAAAAGCATCTAAATATTCATGTCAAATGCAACCTGCAACACTCGGGCAGCTACATCGTTAAATAACTTCTAAAGGAAGCTTTTTAGGGTCTTAAAAACTAAAATTTTTAAGCCCAAGGCCGAAGGTCTCAAAGAAACGTTCATCGCACCAAAATGTACAGGATGAGATCTTTTTGAACATTTTATTACAGTTTTGCTGGTTCGACGCGTCTCAACTCTACCCCACCTGTTCAGAGCCTGTAGAATCTGTATCTATTTGTCAAATTAAACTAATTGTTTTATATTCTACGCGAATGAATTACACGGGTCTACCTGCGCGGTAATAACGTTAAATAAGAATAGTTTGTATTGACAAGGGTATACTATATTGTTATCAGTTGCAAGGACAAGTAGAGCAAGTGACGGAGGATAAGAGGGATTTGAAGAAAAAAGGTGTATAACAGTTTTTTTTATATGGAAATGGAAAAATAGGGAAGAGGTGCAGTTAAGCATGCGAGAGTTCCACGGGCACGCCATTTCTTTTAAACCAACTTTAAAGTAATGTGTCTGATTCACTTTTTTTGATGGTAAGTTTTGGAAAATTCGAAACAATTTTTTTTATGAAAAATGTCAATTGTGAATTGTAAGCTTGAAACTATTTATGAGCCATTGTTTCGAAAGATTAATATCTGGAAGAAGAGTCTGCATTGAAGAGAAAATAATGTACCTAGTACAAAATATAGTCGTCACTCGTCACTGTTGGGTGTAATAATAAAGTGCGTAACATGGAAGGATTCTGAAGTTGGAGAAAAATGTGCCTTGGGATGTAGGAAAGAATGTTACATGTTACTCTGTATTCATAAATACACGATTTACTATTTATTATTTACATTCATATACAACAGAAATGTGTTCATCTTCGTGATATTGGTAGAACAAGTCCGTTATATTCTCTACCACAGAGCAATGAATTAATTTAAGTCGATACTCTTTAGGAAATGCTTAATTTTGGTTAAAAATGCTTAATTTTTAATTAATTCAAATTTGAATAATTTGGATATTTTGGCTATTATTTATATTTAATTTTTATTAGTAATTATTTTTTATAGTAATGTTTACTGTTACATAACCACAAAACAATAAATGTGAGTACATGTAAATTATTTTGGTGTCATTGGTTCAAACGGTCTATAACACAAAAAATATTAGATAACTCGTTGAACTGTGACCTTTCATCGATGACTGAACTCGAGATTTACTTTTCGGCAAAAATGAATTCTACCCCCGCTAAAAAATCAACCTCTCACGAGTCGGCGTTGTCGTGACAAGGGAACGGCACTTGAGGTATTGTCAATGTAAAATACAAGTTTCTTTTCTTTAGTTGATTACTTACCAAATAAAATGAAAAAAGAAACAGCCCATTTAATGGACGGGTATACCTCTAGCCTACACTATTTTGGGTGTAATTTTTTTAGTCCTCTTGAATGGCTTATGGGCAGCGTATTAGCTTTCAGTAATGTGGTTCCCGGGTTAGATTCCCGGTCGAGGCAAAAATATAGTGGTAGCTTTCCTTTAGAATCGTCACAGTTCCTGTAGCTGTGTGACGAAGGAAAGCTCAAGCAGGCGGATTTTGCCAGTTACGGTGAGGAGAATACGTTATGTTCGCCTCATGTCGCTCTTACCCCCAAGCATGGGAATTTAACTAGTCCCAGGCAAGGGGGACACTGATAGCTGGCCTGCAAAATCGGACTACCGACCCAAAATGCCAAACACATACACTGTTTTTAGACGTCCATAACATGAAAAATATATTAGATAACTCGTTGAACTGTGACCTTTAATCGATGACTGAACTCATGATTTACTTTTCGGCAAATACGATTTCTCCTCCCTCCCTAAAAGACGCACCTCTCGCGCCCGGGCGAGGGTGGTCGCGAGAGGGGGAGGGGGAGGGCGCTGGCGCTTGAGGTCGGAAGCCGCTGGGGGTCGAGGGCTGGGCCCGCGCCGCGCCCTGTCGCAGCGCGCTGAAAGAACTCAATAGTGCCCTACAGAGATGAGAGGCGCGGGGCGCATGTTCGGCGGAGGGTGGGGTCGCTCGGGCCGGGAGAGCGGGTGGAGGGGGGAGGGGGGAGGGGAGGGGGGAGGGAGGGAAGGTCGGAAGACGGCAGAGGGCGGAAGGCAACAACAGCTTCTGCAAGAGAGAGACTCTGGGATTTCAGGCGAACGTGGAAGTGGAGAAGGGGGACGGGAGTGGCAAACCTGCTCGTGTAGATAGCACGAGGAAAGGATACTGACCGCGGAATGGAATGAATTACAAAGACCTCAAGCTTAAAATGTAATAATATGGAATTTATCGTAAAGGTAGGAAAAACTTGGAAGTATCGAAATGGAAACACTTTTCGTTACAGAGTAAGTTTAGCTAAAGCATGTCACTATTCTTTTTAAAAATTGACATAGTGTTTGGTATATTTATATATATTCAACTTTTGTGTACCCGCAATTATGAGTGAATGTTAAAGAACCTCTTTACTACAGATACAAGCGTATTTAGTCTGGACACACAAAAAATGAAATATATTACGGTCGAACATAATGGATAATTTCATGATGAATGCAAACGGGCAATTCGACTTAGTTGCATAGATCATCGCCGACTGAGAAGAAAGTAAATTTAGAGGCATAAAAGTGACTAAATATGTATAAACTGAGAGAAAACATATTACTTAATGCTTTCAGGTAAAACTGTGTAGCAGTCCTTCTTTGCTTCCTAGTCTACGATTTAACGCCTAATATATTTTATATTTGGAAATCTGAAATTGATATTTTCTTACCCTTCTACAAATCATTCCATTGTTGCAGGAGAACGATATACGCTCCTTTTAGGAGTTGTTGATTTTGAGCGAGAATGAAAGAATGTTACTGTTTCGAAATACGAACGAGTCTTGAAAGATATGATGAATTAGCAGTCACAAATATGCGGCGAGAAAATTCGCGCCGTATAGACCTGATTAATAATTATTGAAGAGTTCCTTACCGAAAGGAGAGTTGGCAATGTTCCTTCCCCACCAGAACGTGAGATCCGAAGTCATCCTATACGTTGCGTGGTTTCCCTCCTCAGCTCTCTCCACAAGAAGGCACTACACCATATGAGACAGCTCTAAGTTTGCGACTGGTCTCTCAACAGGCGTGGTTACAGAGTGCATGAAGGGTAATTATATGAAAACATCTGATTTATGTCACGGTCTGATTAGTGTTGTCTTTGATTGCACGTTTTACTTGTACTTCTCTCTGCTGCATCTAGTCGCGCCGCTACCCCGCCCCCGCGGCGGTCCCCGCCGCTCACGGCACTGGCGGTGGCTTGCACGCCCGTCGGCGAGGAGAATATAAGAAAGAACAGAACCGCGCGGAGGCGGTGACCCTTTTGTTACGGCATTTGGCATACGGCATTTGTATACTATTGTTTCGACAAAAAAAACCCTACGGAAATCTATCAATAGGATCAAATTCTCCTCCAGTCAGCGCATCAATTCTACTTAGCAAGCTAGTGTCAAAAATCAACCACCGTCGAGACTCGAACCCTAAGACCTCCCGGTCAGAGGAGCCGGGAGCGTGGCGGTGCGGGCGCGTGGCGGTGCGGGCGCGTGGCGGTGCGGGCGCGTGGCGGTGCGGGCGCGTGGCGGTGCGGGCGCGTGGCGGTGCGGGCGCGTGGGAGGGATGCGCGGGGCCACTTTTCAGAGCGCGGCGATGACGACCTGGAAATCGCGGCGCCACATTCACGACGTGAATGGCGCTTATTAGTGCGTCTGTCTGCCCCGCCCCCTCTCCCACCATGGCCTCGCCTGCGTTCGCATCCGTGCCCTATTCCGCTGCATCCGTTGGGCGCTCACCTCCTCACAGTCAGCCTTCACACCCTCCCTCCGCGCACTCGAAGCTCGTCACTCGCTTCCTTGGCGCACAGCCCAGCGTGTCTAATGAGGTAAGAAAAACGAGACCTTTCCAAACCCGGAACGCCTTCTATGAACCTGCTCTCCGAGGTAACGAGAAGCATCAAAACAAGTTGGTGAGAAGTAACAAACTCGCGAGTTCTCCGAAGAACTCTCTCTGGTTTACATCCCAGACCGTAATTAATTCCTGCGTGTCCGCTCGATTTCCCAGAGAGCCCAGAGAACTTTTTTAGATGGTAAGGTGATCTCTTTCGCCCTGAGATGACCTTTCGGCGTGTGAACCCACTGAGGAAAACGCAGGGAGTTATCAATATAGGATCTATACACTAGTGATACTATAAAGGTTCTCTTATGCGAAAAGTCTCTGACGTTAAATATTCCTTGGTTTTGTCCTTGGCATGAGCGTGTTCTGATATTGTAATGTTTTTAATAAACTCGATATATCATAAAAATAATAATAAACACAACTTTAACGCCAAACAGATGAAATTTTCTAATAAATAAAAAAGTCTAATTCATTTCAATTTATTTTAGAAACTACAAAGAAATTGGCTGTATTTTTTATTTGAAATCAGTAGTGAACAGCATTGAACCTGCATTTAGGGCCTTTACTCAACACCTTAGGAATGGGGAAGCTTATGTTTATGCGTTTATAATACTTTTATTTATTGGAGGTAAGGGATTTCATTATTCATAAAAACGACTTTTCTTGTTTCAACACTCCACCTCGGGTTTTTTTTCTTCAGATATCAATGCAACATTAAATTTGAAGTCAGGCTCTCTTCGGTAGAACCTAAAAAATCAGATATATACGAAAATGTAATATTCTTATGGAATCATATATGGTTAGATAAATTTCAGTAATATACAGCGTGATTATTGCAGAGTACTTATTGAAACAATCTCCTGTAAGATGCAACACGCTAAACACTTGTGCTACACATATTGCATACTCAGTCAGGCACTATGAAACTACTGAGTTGTGAGGCATTGCTAGTTCTGTTTTCCCAGTCTTGACAAGAACTTTACTGAAATGAAAGAAATATATAATAAAACAAGCAAAAACTATTTATATGGTTTTAATCTTACATACAGTTTCTATTAATTGACGCATTCCAGATAATCAACATCTATGTCAATAGTTACTTGGACAACAAAATTATTTGAACGACGCCGATATGAAATTATTTTTCATAATATTTTGCAAGTTGACATTAAGAAGACTTCATTATTTGTTTCATAAATGGTTTTGGCGAGCAAGTAGTCATGTCGGCAAAATTTCGCCCAATTGAATGTGGTAAGAATTTACAACTGAAGTTAAGGCTTTTCTGATACTTGAACTACGTTGTATGTGGTTACATGGTTACATGAATTTCTTCACTGCATTCTACTTCGTACCATCGCACTTTTAAACTGATTGCTGTCCTTTGCTCCTTGAAATTCTTTTCCAATACAATTATTATTTATTGAGCTCATGTGCTACCAACTGCACAATTCGCTGACTGGAGAGCCGAGCCATGCACAAAAGTAACATTCTCTTCTTGGAAACACTTGCGAATATCTCCCTTCTGAGAAAAAGCATTGAATAATGGATATGTCTTTCAAGAGCTTGGCGTGTGAACAGTGGGCGAGCGCCGAGAAGGTGAATGTGGGAGGAGGGTAATCGGCGTGAGGACCTGGTGAATTGCGAGTATCGACGAGTGAGTGAAGAGTGAGTGGGGAATGAGGCGAGCGAGGGCACTGCAGTGACATCAGCTGATACACTCAGCCACTTCTCCCGGTCCCATATCAAAACATACGCAGTTTTGCTCTAATGTTGCATAACGTTTAGCCCGGAAATTAGCATTATAGGACAATCGCGTTTTCCCTGACAGTGCTGTAACTAACTAGGCAAATATCTCTAAATTTGCTGGTTGGTTGGTTAGCGATTCCAGCCGCGTCAACAGCTTAGGTCATGAGTTCCGTAAATGTAGTGTATGTGTTTTCCTCGGGAGATGTCGGTAACCTTCCCTCACTGGATGGCGCGATCCGGCGCCGACCTACCGCTGGCTAGCGGGGATTCCCCCTAGCCACGACTCTCCCACAAGCGGGGCACCGCCCCAGCCGGGACAAGCTCTAAGTTCCCGAAACATGTGGTATAGTGTAGTGCATGTGTGTGTAAGGGAAGAGGCTAGGACGAGGAAGAGGAAGGAAAGATCGCGTGCGGTCCGTGGCCTGTTTGTTAGGGTACTGTTCCGGCATTCGGCTGGTGTTGATCGGAGATACCGCGGAACGCTACCGATTAGAGCATCCGGCCGCTCGAATTCTCCTCCAGACAGCGATTGAATTCGACCTAGCTGACAAGCTAGTGTTGAAAATCCTGCCGCCGTGGGGAGTGGGAACGTAGGACCTCCCGGTCAGAGGCGCTGCAGTGACATCAGCTGATGCGCTGAGCCACCGCGCCCGGTCTAAATTTGCTGTTGGGCGCAGGCAGGCGGAGACGCTCAGTCAGCGCCCGCGCGCAGCGTCTCCTGCGCAGGGCTTAGCGCGCTTTCAACGGGGATCTCAAAAATGTTGATTCTGGCTAATAAATTCACGGCAGCACTGTAATGAAAATTCAGCAGACCGCCAGCGCCTATCCGCGGGGCGTCGGCGACTGGCGCGCGCGCGCGACACGACACGACGGGGCGGGGCGGGGCGGGGCGTGGCGTGGCTGGGCGGGGCGGGGCGGGCCGGGGCGGGGTGGGCGGGTGGGAGGGGCAGCGACAGAGCTGGGGCTCCGAAGAGCCTTGTTGGCTGGGGAGGGGAGTATCCCATCTTATTTATGATGTCCGTATGGCGCTGAGTGCGTGGACTTGGAAATGGCGAAGCAGGGGCAGGGGGCGCCCGATGACAAGTGGTTCGTTGTCCGGGTGAGGAGGCAGCCAGACGGTGGAAGCAACGCGAGGAAAGATCGGTGGAATGAGAGGGAAAAACGAGAAGGGAAGGACAGGCGAGGGAAGGGAAAAAAGGCAAGGGAAAAAAAAACGCGGTATATTCGAATGGAGGAAGGGTCACTTCAGAGTGGACGTGGGGTAAAGAGCAAGATTTTTTCAGAGTACGTCAACTACGACGGTTATTTATTCCGTAACTGTAATGCCCATGTTATATCTCGGAAAATATTTCCCCTGGTGACAGGGAGAGGTGGCTCAGAGGTCACTGCAGAACATCTGACAGGGAGGTCCTGGGATTTGAGTTCAAATGGTACGACTTTCAACACTAGCCAGATAGCTAGGTGGAATTCAGCCGCTGTGTGGAGGAGAATTCTAGCGGCCGGCTCCGCTGAACGGTATTTTTCCATGGTTTCTCTGTCTTACACCAGGCGAATGCCGGAGCAGGACCCTAACAAACGACCCATGGTCCACGCCTTCATCTTTCTCGTATTATCATCTCTTACACACACACTTACACTAAAATGCAGTACACTACCACACATGCCGGGAGACCGGTCGGGGACTTAGAACTTCTCCCGGCTGGGGCGATACCCTGCTGATCCCTGTTTGGAGAAAACTCCGCTAGGCAATGGTAGTTCGGCGCCGGATCTCCCCACCCATCGGGGCTGGATCACCGCCACCTCTCGAGCAAAAACATGCACTACACTTACGGACTAATTATCTTGGCCGTTAACGCGCTCGGAATGAATAGTAATCAACCAATCAATCAATGCGAGACCTAGTCGTTGTCCCTAAGCTATCGCCTCCGGTCAGGGGAGCTGGAGGTAAGACAGGCTCGAAAAAGAAATTATGGGAATTCTGATTGGATGTTGTTGACGTTTTTATAAGAAGAAATAAAAGAGGTCATGTTCGTCAACATATCAGCTTTATTAAGATAGCCGGCTTTGCCGTCATCGTCAGTCTACAGAATACAGAAAGATACAAAAAACTTTATAAATAAATACACAATAAGATAGAAAAAATTAATGAAATTACAATTGATGGATAACTCTAAAATATTTAGTTACAGATAGATAAAATTTCAAAAACGGTAAGGGGATTGCAAATTTGCAATCATACAATGTGTCTTTCTGTATTGATTTTTTGTTTAATTTGAACTGCTACTAATCCTCCCGTTGCATCCCCCCCTTTCCGTTTTTGAAATGTTATCTATCTGTAACTAAATATTTTAGAGTTATCCATCAATTGTAATTTAATTAATTTTTCTATCTTATTGTGTATTTATTTATAAAGTTTTTAATTTTTTGTATCTTTCTGTATCTGTAGACTGACGATGACGGCAAAGCCGGCTATCTTAATAAAGCTGATATGTTGACGAAGATGACCTCTTTTATTTCTTCTTATATCGAGAAAGAAAGCCACGTCGAGCGAGGGGCGTGGCGCGGGCGAGGGCGCCTGTGCCTCGGCGTTGCCATGGCGCCCGCCCACGCAGCGCCCGCCGCCGTCGACGTCGTCCTCGGCGGCGCGCGACGCCTCCAAGGATCAAGGCTCATTCACAATGCAATCACAAACTTAAGCATAACACATAGACATAGACATGAACATAAGCGAAGAGTTGGCGTATTCACAATGTCCAACATAAACATAGGCAAAATAAGAGTTTCTATTGGCTATGAGGCATTCTAGTTTACTATTGGTTGGATATGAGAATCGATTTCGAGATATCAAAACAAATACGACAAACACAACCACGCAGCACACGAATAGTTCGCCTATCGACTTCGATACTCGATTTTGAGTTAACGAACTGTGATTGGCTCATTCCTTATGTCTGACATAAGCATAAGCACACAAGCTTGAAGCTTGCAAGCTCTTAAGTTAACGTCTTACGTGTTATGCTTATGCGAACGCATTGTGAATGAGTCCACTTGTAGACGTAGTCCTAACTTTTAAGGCTCATTCACAATGCAATCACAAACATAAGCATAACAATAGACATAGACATAACATAAGCAATATTCTAGTTTACTATTGGTTGGATATGAGAATCGATTTCGAGATATCAAAACAAATACGACAAACACAACCACGCAGCACACGAATAGTTCGCCTATCGACTTCGATACTCGATTTTGAGTTATCGAACTGTGATTGGCTCATTCCTTATGTCTGACATAAGCATAAGCACAGAAGCTTGAAGCTTGCAAGCTCTTAAGTTAACGTCTTACGTGTTATGCTTATGCGAACGCATTGTGAATGAGTCCACTTGTAGGCGTAGTCCTAACTTTTATGTTGACGCCATGCTTATGCTTATGTTTGCATTGTGAATGGGCCTTGACTCGGTCAAAGGCGTCGCGACGTCGCGCGTCGCGTCGCGTCGCGTCGCTTCGTACAGCGGGAGGGCGGGGCGCGAGGTCGCCAGCGGCGGGGCGAGCGACGCTGAACAGAAGCGGCGCAGGAAGCTGGGGAACTCATATCGAGCTTCAGCGACACTGACGTATGGGTGGCAACGCGCTTTTTTAGCTGAGTATCATCTGCGTACAAAAAAGGCAGCGCGTACACGAGAAGGAACGTGTACCTCGTGCTCATCTCACATTTACTCACCGCTGTGACATTTCATTGTGTTCTGTGAAGCGCTCATAGTCTTTTTAAATTTTATAAATCTCTGTACTGAATGTTGAAATGCTACATTTATGTAATGCGGAAGTGTTATTAGAAGCTAGAAACGGCATAGGAACTAAAACAATGAAAAGTATTTTTAATTCATTTTATTTTATAAATAATTGTATCAAATGCTATTAACCGTATTGGGATATACCAAAATGACGAACCATTTTTATTATGGGAAATGTCATTTTATTTGACATAGAATATAGGGATGTCAATAGACGATCGCGAGGGGGTCGCTATGTGACAAATAAACAACCGGTATTAAGGATCATTTTCGTTAGGTTGAAATGACAGAGCAGAGGCGGAATAAGCATTGTTTTGGGAGACAAAAGGAAAAATATATAAAATTCGGATGCTTCCAAATTTTTAGAATAACATTGATTCCCTAGAGAAATGCAATGATGAGCGGGTCGGCTCTTTATGTATTTTACTAGATCGAGGAAAGTCTGTAATTGACAGTTGTATAAAATAAACTATCGTTTTCTATATTAGGATAGAGCGTTCTTGTAGGAAGTTAAATTTGTGTTTAGGTGTCCACCCCAGACGTTAGTGAGGGAAGTCACGGACTATAATAGTATCGCCTGGAGAATTTGGAATCAGTCACGGACATTAGGCGAGGACTTTATCCAGAAGCAATATTCTGCTGGTCACGGAGAAGGTTCTACGTGGCGCCATCGAACGAAAGTGGAGAGCGCGCGAAGACTCGCGAATGAATAAAAAGGTTTATAACATTGTAATTCCGAGAAAACTGGTCATGACCAAAGAATACGTTACGTGCAATCCAGTATTCTAATAAGATTTTCAGATTCCTTGCCACTCCGTATGAATGGCATATTGAATAATTGGTTGCAGAGTAAATAGCAACGATTATGAACTTCGAACCCCAATGAACTGAGCTAGCACAACATAATTTTGTAAGGAGAGATATTTCAATTACGTAGGAATCATTAGGTTTCTAGTGTAAACTTTTCCTGGCACCCAAATTACATTTATCAGTAATAATTATGTTTCAAAGTGTCCCTCCAAGTGGGGCTCGTTTTTAAATAGAAAGACGGGGCTTGTTTAAAATTGGCACCAATCAACGTCGGGCATGTTTCAATTCAAAAACACTTGGTCATGCTTAGAGGAAAAAACTAGTACAAATAATACTTTTAAATAAAAGGTTACGAAATCTCTTCCTCCTAAATGATGTATTCAGCGTTGATGAGTAAAACCATAGAGCAAAAATTTATAAAAAAGAAAATTATTACCAAAAATTTTTATGGAAATTTCTCGTTAAGAACGTAGCAATCTCCACTTAAAAATTATACAAAGGTTTTATGAATCATGTCATTTACGAATGTGATAATTAAAGCAGAATAGAGCAAAACACAGAAATTTAAATTAATTACACACAGTTGTTGTAGACAACAATTTTTTTATAACATTTATATTCTAACAAACAGTGAATAAATTCCAATGAAAAATAACTTTTTGATTGTCGAAGTTAATTTTCCTTTAAAATTAAAGGTATTTCAGTTAACATAATTAAAATTAACTAACGGAAATGTTGGAGAGAGATATTTTGAAACCCACACTTTACAATAATATATTTTGAAATTCTGGTTACAATAATGCATGTATGAAAAGTCATTTATTTAATTTAAGCATGGGATTCCCGTAAGTCATGCTTATAGACGTATAAAAATGATGACATATACAGGTAGAATACACGGAATTTTGAAATGCAACGAACAATTTACACTTAAAATAAACAATAAATATTTTTCTCTGCGTTTTGGTAGGTCTCAAGTATATGCTTGTTCCACATGGAAAACTAGTAGTGCTAAAACAGCACATACTTTCTGGTTGGTATTTTTGAAATTATGTGAAAGTACTCCAATTTTCGGAGAATTGTACATGACCTTATTTCAAAATATATCTTTGAGGAACAGATTTCATTAAGGGAAAAAACCCTTTCTTTAATATTTTAGTTGTAGGAAGACTCCCAAAAAAAGTTGAACTTTTGCAAATTTTCGAAAAATTAGAGTTTTTAACGAACATGAGATGTGCACTATTCTCTTAAACGTCCTTTACACTATCAAAAAATTTTAAAAAATGATAGAGCCATTTTTTTGGAAAATTTTGAAAATATCCCAGGGGAATGTTATGTAAAGTATTCCCCAAAATTAAACTATCAGTTTCAAATTCAAGGGGCCGCGACATCATCTAGATCGATTGGATAAAATCAATTGTTGAGAAAGTCGGCTGAGCAGTGTGGCCGCTAGATTGTTCTTTGGTGTCTTTCAATTTCCGGTATCAAGAACCCACAAAACATGAATTCTGGCTACTACACGTGTTAGCAACTGAATTTATTCACTTTTCCGTTACCAGAGCCCTGTAATGAGTTTTTCGGCCGAAACTTCGCCGGTTTTTCGCGCAGCATTGCATAACTTTCTCTCTACTCCGTAGGGAGAAAATAAAAGTCACACTCTATTAGGATAACAGAGGGGTTTTAGCTGACAATGTGAAAAGAGCCATTGTTTCTGATAAAAATAATATACCACAAGTGAGTTAGAAAATCTTCAATCAACATCAGTACACATCGCGTGTGTCAAAAAGAAATATGCATTAGGGATATGCGTAGACTATTTGAAAATCTTGCTGCTAACAACTTGGTTCCCAGAACAAAAAGCATTTTACTTCGGGCAGTGAGTTATGTGTTTTGCATTCACAACTTGAGAATGCCTCAGTGATTTACTGTTACCATGACGATATTGCAAGTGAAGGACTTGACGAGGTATGATATTTTCTTAATGTAGATTAAAAGCATTTTGAAAATGAAAAACATTTAACACATTCTCAAATGATGTTCTGCCAAAAACATTAACGCAATAGTGAAAATGCTTCTTGCATTTATCAAAGATTTCTTTTTATAAATCACTGCTTCTCATTCGAGATAATTCTTTCCTTTATTGTGAGTGTCTGTCATCAACAGAACAATAAGGAAATGTTGAGTAAACACATATGTGCACTGATTGCTGATGATAAAAAATAGATTTATAGATATAATTGTAAAAGGTAATCATGTTGATTACAAACGCTGATGTAAAGTTATATTACTTTTCAACTCGAATGAGTAGATTGCACATCAATAAATAATAAGAGGATGAACTTTGTTTATTCTTGACGACAATATTAAAATATGTATTTGCTTTTAAAATAGTGTAATTCACAGGCTTAACTTAAGTAAAGGTAAATTTAATAAGTAATAAAACTCTTTTTTAATAAGTTGCAATTCTCAGAGACAACACATTTTACAAATAGATATGGTTTATTCAGCAATCACTTTATTTCTGGGTTCCCAAAAGTTTACACTTTTGTGACTTACGGGTTTTCAAAAATAAAAATTGAAATCTCTTCACGACAGTTCGTTGACTGAGGTTTTGTCAAACAAGAAAAATAAATACAGGTAGGTAGAACAAACAATACATTTATTGAATCGGTTTCTGAAGGGCAGCCACTTCCTTTAAAACTGAATCTTCGCGGAATCCGAGGAATGGATCTTCGAGCGATGCACTTCAGCTACGATAAATATGTATGAAACGCCATTGAAACGGCTGTTAAATGGTTCGAAATCAAATGGTTTCAGACAAACTTGCAACTTGTCTGCTCGATCGTTCTTTCGTCGTTCTGTTCTTACTATCGTTCTAGAGCTCGGCTTGAGTTGATACTCTAACAAAATTAATCGTGAGAAATATGCTTTTAGGACCGTATCCTTGACCTTGTTTTAACAAGGTCATATTGTTCCCATCTTAAAAAGTGTTAAGTTCTTGAGCGATTTTATGAACATGCTGATTTTGCCGTTTCCTAATTTGTTGTGTAATGGATGACATTCTGCTTACGTGGAATTCAAAATCACATTTACAATCATGATAGATTCTCATCACGTCAAATTAATAAACTTAAATTTAATCCTATTAAAAATAAGGATATCTAATAGATTTACGTTCTTTATTTCGTTTTACTTTTTCGTCTTTCTTAGATAATATTTATATTAACGTATTATAAAATTATTGTAAATAACCATATTATTATGCAATTTTCTAATCTGATTATATATTAGTGAATAGTCATTGAACAAAGGAGCTTGGAAAAATAATGCAGGAAGTAAGAATATTTCCTTGTAACCAGTATTACCTACCTTTGAAGTACGAGTGTGCATGGATATTTGTTAGAGCCGATCACGCGCGGTGCGCCTCCCCCACCCCGCCCGGGGAGCCCTTTCCCTGATTGGCCGTTGCACTCTCTCCGCATTGGCTGATCATCCGGCCTATCAGCGGACGGAGAGAAACTGCATATAAACCCGTGCGCAGCCCATCTCCGCGCAGTACTACGCCCTGAGGAAGGTCGCAGAATGGCGACCGAAACGTTGGCACTGTGCCTGGACGCGCGTCTCCCGAAGCCAAGTTAATCATGGATATTTGTTATTTACTAGTTTTTTGTACTTATTCGCGTCAGTCAGAAAAGTAACCAGGAACGAGAGTTTCTTCAAAACATTGTGTATTCTTGTGTTTATAGCACACGGGTCATTTTCGTGCGCGGTTGGCCCGGGCTGTGCGCGCAGTTTTGGGGGCCGCGAGCAATGATACATAATGCATTATTTACCATTTGGACTGTATAAATGAGTAAAAACAACCTGTAACAACTATTGTACTACAGCTTCCGGGTCAATGACCCCATCTCGATCAGGTTTTTCGTTGTTTCCTGATCCATTAAGCAAATGCTGAGATGGCCCCTTGTTTTGCTTCTGATCGTAAATGTAACTTCATTTTCTGTGCAAGTCTTCTAGAATTCAGTGGGAAATACAATTATTCAAATTATCGTTTCCATGTTGTCGCGGCAGGAAGTAATAAGAGCCAAAATTTATTGCTTATTTATCTTGAAAATAGATTTTATTACATGGGAGTTTTTTTTCTCCCTTTCAAAATTTATTGCTTGTTTATCCTTGAAAATAGATTTTATTACATGGGAGTTTTTTCTCTCTTCAAAAATTAAAAATTTAAGTAGTATATGACTTAGTGTAGGGATCGCAGAATTTTGAAAATGTGCACACAATTCACTTTTCCCCATAGCACGTCATACGCAGTTTTTAACTGTTTTTGACGTAAAATAAATAAATAAATAAATAAATAAATAAATAAATGAATAAATAAATAAATAAATAAATAAATAAATAAATAAATAAATAAATAAATAAATAAATAGCCCTGACGCGTGCGGTGCTCGTTCGCGGGCGCCGGCGCCGGGGCGGCTGGGCGTCAGGAGGGCCGGCGGGGGCGGCGGCGCGGCATGGGCGCGGGCGGGGACTGCGTCGGTGGCGCCTCTTCGCCGCGTCGTGTTTTAACGCTAATTATTCTCGTGCCTGTGATCATCTTGTCAAGGCCTGATTGGGCCCCAATAGTCCGCTCGTCGGCCGCCCACCGTCCGCAACCCCCCCCGCCGCCGGCGCCGCCGCCACTGCCCCGCCCATAAACAAGCTCATTTATCAGCAAAGCCGGCGGCCCGGCGGGCGAACCCGGCCGCCCCGCGTTATACACTTGCGGGGTAATCAAATTGCTCCATTCAGTAAGCGGCGGGGGCGGAAGGAGGCGGGGCGGGGCGGCGCGTCCGGAGACGACCGTCGGCGAAGACGTGCTTCACGACACCCCTCCCAGAGCCCGCTGCCCCTCCCGCGCTGCCGCCTCGCGCGTAAAGTAATCTGCATGTTAATCGCGACTGACGTCACTCAATTACCGCAGCGACGCACCTTGGTGGGAGCCCGGCGGGCGGCGGACACGCCCACTGCGAAAACTCCTCAGGCAAACACCTCCCCCCCCGCCGATCTGTTGCGCAGGAATTACCAAGTCGATGACGCTAAACAGTTTTGCGTAATAACAATTATTTCAAATAAATAAAATTTCTACCCTACCGCAGTACGTCGATTTGATCCTAGTTTTGGAAATTATTTTCGGAATTGTATTTTACGAAAATAGTAATTAATGTTGAGGGATGGAGAATTGTCATTTGCGCATTTTTGTCTTCAGAGAGACGAATGAACAATTAGCTGCAAGTTGATAGAGGAGTTCAAAAGGTTATTATTCGATAAAAATATAATGTAGGTTGACTATTAATTGTCACTAGTAATGTCCTTTTGCTGAAAATGAGCACATGAATAATACAGAGCTCTAATAAGGAGCTAAAAGAATGCATGATATTAAACTCTATTTAACTAACACTAAGCTCATTCAGTTGTATTTTCTCATGAAATAATTATAAGCGTTGTCTTTGCCAACAGTAAAACATCTATTATTATTTCATTTTAAACGCAAACCACAAATAACCGCTAAACCTGTATTCTCGTATACTATCAGTAACTCTCGTATAGTTACGTTTTGAATTAACGTCATTTGGTTAATACAATACTAGCAGTTTCAATCAAGGACTCCGTGTTCCCGTTTAGCATGTAAACACTAGTTTGTCGTGTGCATAATAATGTTAAAATGCAAGGTGAATGATTCAGACAAAAAACACACGCGTATTTTTCATCATACTGCCATAAATCAATTCTTTTACTGTTTTGGAATCAGAGGCGTAGATTTCGGCGTGAAAGTGTATTTTGTAACTTTATGATTTCTTTGTAGCCACTACATTACACGAATTTTGAAGAATTTTGAAGCAAACAAAACTCTGCTGCGATGGTTGGTTCGCGCGCCAGACAGGTCGGGCGTAATTTGGATCCTACTTTTGTCAATTCACAAATTTACGTTGTTCTTCATTTGGATCCGAAAAAAGGTTTTATTCTTCGGAAATACTTAGAAGTATCCTCAAAGCTCTGACTCACGACGAGAACAATCTCCTGAAATTTGTAGGCGATGAATCCTCAAATAGCAAATTGACATTAGAAGCTTTTGTTCCACACGACTGATGAACCTATATATGCCAGCATTGCAATTCTGGGCGATTCTTGATGTTGTCCTTCGAATATTGTATTATTACCAAACTATGTTTAGAAGCTGTTTTCAGAGTTTTGAAACAATGTATTACATTTATTTTCCTTTCTGTTTTTTATTTCGTACTCGGAGTGATCCCAAAGGAACTATTCCTACACTTTCGCGTCTTTCGATGAGACGGTCAAGAATTGACCTCTCCTCTCAACGCTGGCCCTCTCGAAACAAAAATAGAGGTTCATCAAGGCAATTAGGGGTGCGGGCGCGGCGTAATTTAATTAAGAATCATCGCGCGGGCGACATCCGCGCGCGGTAACGAAGGGCTTGTGCCGCCGGCGGCGCCGCCCACGCACCGCGGCGGCGGCGGCGGATAAACACCTGGCGCCGCGACGGGAAACGCCCCCCCCGCCGCACCTCGCCCGCGGATTCATTAGAAGGTTCTTTCCGCGGGAAGGGAAGGTCACGGGAAATAAGAAGCACGGAAGTAACGAGATTCGGGCAGAGGAAACGAAAGTGGCGCTGTGACGGGGACGGAGTTACGGAGGAGCGCCAGCGGGGAGGCGGCCGGCTAAAAAGGCGGGGATAGGTACGATGGCGGCTGGCTGCAGTGACGGAAAGAAATCGGGGGGGGGCGGAGAGTAAACGCCTTTAAGGGAATTCGCGTGGCAGGTAGGGTTGGAGGTGACGGAAGTGCAGGTAGATGGCATGGAGTGTTGACAGGTAGAATGGCAGGTAGTGGCAGGTAGAGTGGCAGGTAGTGTTACAGGTAGATTGACAGGTAGAGTGGCGGCGAGAGAGGGCGCGGTGCCGAGAGAGAGGAGGGGATTGAGAGACAGATGACAGAAGCAAGGAATAGAAAATAGCACGGAAGTAACAGATTGAGGAGGCAGGGAGACACGTTTTTTAGGGCGGATCGACGGTGACTGGCTGATGGCGGCGGTGGAAAGACTAATTGATTGATTGACTTTTTCGTGTTTCCGGGCGCGTCAACTGCTTTGGTCATTAGTCCCGTTAGTGTAGTGCATGTTTTTTCGCGGGAGATGGCGGTGATCTTCCCCCGTGGATGGCGAGATCCGACGCTGACCTACGTCTGCTAGTGGGGTTTCCCCCAACCAGGACTCTCCCACCAGCGAGGCACCGCCCCTGCGGGGACAAGCTCTAAGCTCCCGACTGATCTCCCGGAATATGTGGTAGTGTAGTGCATGTTAGTGCGAGTGTGTGTGTAAAGAGAGAGGATAGGACAAGGAAGAGGAAGGACAGATCGCGCGCGGTCCGTGGCCCGTTTGATATAGTACTGCTCCGGTATACGCCTGGTATTGATCCGAGAAACCACGGATTCTACCGATCAGAGGAGCTGGCCGCTATAATTTTCTTCCAGACAGCAACTGAATCCAACCTATCTGAAAAGCTAGTGTCGAAAATCCTGCCGCCGTGGGGAGTGGGAACCTAGGAGCTCCCGGTCGGAAGCGCTGCAGTGACATCAGTTGATGCACTGAGCGACCGCTCACGGTGGAAAGACTAATGCACCGACAAGATGGCGATATGGCAGTAAGATGGAGGTAGAATGCAGTGGTGCGAAGGAGAGACGCCAACGTCGCGAAAACGTCGGGGGAAGGTGTCAGGGAGAGAGCGGCGATGATTGCGTGCTTACGGACGTCAATACACGTTGCAGAAAGGCAACGCAGGTTGAATAGATAGAAAGAAGGCTCACGGAGGGAAGTGATCGTGTTCGACAGATAATAGAAGAGATTTTCTCCCCAAAAGTGTTCATAGAATCTTGTAGAAGAAGAGTTCAACGTGCTGGATACAATGGGGGAAGTTATTCAAGAATGATTTCATGTCGAACACATGCGCAACGTTACGTAACATCAGGGAAAGGAAAATCAAAGCAGACTGGGTGTCATAACGACATGGTTTGTTACAACTCCGCAGCGCGTAAGTACGGTTCTTCTGAAATTGGGATTGCAAGTACGTTTGGAGGGGTGAGGTAGAAGTGAAGGTAGAGAGCGAATAAGTGTGTAGAGTGGAGGTGGCAAAAGGGAAAGATGGGAACGGAGGGAGGTCGTTCTGAGGCGCAAAGGCTAAGGGAGTGGAGATGGGCGGAGGGGCTGGAAAGTGAAGTTGCGCGGAAGGATTCTCGAGGTGAAGTGGCGCGAACATTGGCGAAGCACTGCGCACGATTGGCATTGCGAGAGTGGCGCGTCTTTGTGCATTCTTCAAATCAATAAGAGGGGATCGTCCGTGCGGTGAAGTACGGGAAATACTATCTAAACCAACTTACGTCGCGCGGAAGGATCATGGTTTCAAAATTCGGCAAAGAAAACAGAGAACAGATGTAGGTAAATTCTCATTTGTAAACAGAACGATACAAAATTGGAACAAATTACCTGCAACAGTGCTGGAGAATGTCAAAAATTTTAAAATTAGACTAAGTGAATATGGTTCATAGGTTAATTTTGTAAAATTGTAGTTGCTAACATGTTAATATTTTAATGTTGTTTGATGTTTGTTTTGTATATTTGTAGAAATTTCTTAGAAAACGCTCCACCGGAAATATTCTACGTATTCCTAAGTAGCAAAATAAATATTCTGTTCTATTCTATTCTAACATCGAACGGCGCCAGGAGTGAAGGAGGTTGGCGCAAGTGGAATGAGTCGGACAGCGACTAGAGTTGGCTTCGCGGAGCTCCGTGAGGAAGAGGGAGGCACCAGGGTCAAGAGCAGGAGATGTAGATTGGGGTAGCAAGGAGCAGAATGAGGAGGAAGGGGTGAAGCGGGATGGAAAGGGAGTAGAGCGGGTAGGAGCGGAGTGGAGTAGTGAGGGGGGTGGAAAGGAGAAGAATGGGGGAGCGGGTTGAAACGGAATGGTGTGGGAAGAACCGGGATAGAACGAGGGGGAAAGCGGCAGAGAAAAGGCCAGGTGAGGGAATACGCGCAGCGCGGCGGGGCGACGCGGACGGGTCGAGGGGCGCGAGGCGGCGGTGAAGGCGACCTGGCGGCTCCGCGGGCGGCGAGATGAGGCTCTTCATAACGAGACGAGGGGATTTAATCAGGCCGCGCGGCGCCCGGCAAGCTGCAGGCGTCACCCGCTAGGCGACTTCGCCCGCCGTCGCCCGCCGCCGCCCGCCGCCGCCCGCCGCCGCCCGCCGCCGCCCGCCGCCGCCCGCCGCCGCCGCCGCCGCCCGCCGCCGCCCGCCGCCGCCGCCCGCCGCCGCCCGCCGCCGCCGCCCGCCGCCGCCCGCCGCCGCCGCCGCCGCCCGCCGCCGCCCGCCGCCGCCCGCCGCCGCCGCCGCCGCCGCCGCCGCCGCCCGCCGCCGCCGCCGCCGCCGCCCGCCGCCGCCGCCGCCGCCCGCCGCCGCCCGTCGCCGCCGCCCGCCGCCGCCGCCCGCTGATTTTGATAACCTTAACATTGCCAATATAATAAAACGCTCTTAAAATGTGTTCAAAATGCCCTGAAAATAAAGGAAAATGACGTAAAAATAAAATCAAAAGCAGTGCGGATGAACAACTTAAGCTGTTGGATACGTTACTGATGTAATTGTGACTTCTTGCATTCGTTCAAGTGAACTCAGCTTGCAAACTTTTGTTTTGGACTGTTCTTTACCAGAAAATCTGCCTTTAGTTATCCCCAAATCGGCTGACATGACAATTTCTGAGCGAAGAAATCGAAGAGGCGCTACCGAGTAACTGTGGAGGACGTTTGTTGCATTTTGTAAATATTATTTGAAAGTATCATTCAAATGATAGTACAATCGATGAAATCTGCTAAAAAATGAATTAAAAATGACGGGAAGAGGTAATTTGTCTTTCTTAATACTTAAAATGAATTAAATAAATCCAACCCCTAGTGATAAACCAAGCAGAAAATATAGTTTCGATCTTTCCTGTTCTTTTCGTTGAGAAAACTCTTCAAATGAAAACAGGAATAGTAAACTAACTGATGTGTTTACCAATAAAGAAATATCAAATCCATCGAATTCTCTAATCTTGGGATGTAGCAACGAATAAGATTGTGATGATAGCACGAATAAGAAGAGAGCGACAGCACCTTAAAATAGACATCGACAACATCCCGACCAACATGGGCCATTGTTGACTACAGAATCAGCTGGTGTAGATGGTGTAGTAGTTAAAACCCACGATCAACTGCGACTATCAGTTGGGAGGGATTTTTTTAGGCAGTGGATTGAGAAATTATTATAGAGCCACGCACATCTCTAAGATAGCCAGGAGCCATAGCAGTATAATTAATTTTGGGAAGCTCTTCCCCAGAAGAACTGATAGATGTTGATTGAGGTGATTTAAACAAATTGACACCTGCATGTAATTTAATAAGTTATGAATTAACTGTATGGACAAATAACTCATTAAATAACATTATTTTAAGAACAAATATTAAGTTCAATGCTGATGGAGAATTTCGTGAAATTGGTTTACAGAATTGTACAACCTTATCGAAGGCTGAACCCCGTGTCAAAGGAAGTTTATTAAATAAAGGATGCAGTGAGAATGAGTAGCCGAAAGGTTGTGATAATTTTGTTGGTGGTTCCATTTAGTAGTTCACAAGTTCATTGTACGAATGAATGCACACTTAATTTAATAATGCAATATTAAAAACCAGTTGCTATAAATTACGTTGCAGCCGCAACGACTCACAATAACCCGCGCTAACATAATAAACAATCTAACACTTTGATGCATTACTAAAGATAATAATTTGCTGTACTGTTCATAAATGTCTTGAGCATAGCATAGCGTGTGCTTGACTCCCAGGTCCTTTGACTAATTAACTAATACAATGAAAATCGGCGGGAAATCGGTGATGACCGACGCAGGCAGTTAGCGTGCGAACCGGTTATCAACTTCGTCGCGAAACACTAACGAATCGTGCTGCAGGAAGAAAATGCAGTGACAAGACGGCGAGTCGGTCAGTTGTGTAGTAATGAAAAGTGAACGTTTGCTAGTAAAATTGCTAAAATAGTTGGAAAATTGATGTGATGTCACTGATTACGATGAACTGAATTATGTAAAGGTTGGATTGATAAAGAGTATGGAAAAACAGGTGAAATTGGTGCACACACGTGTTCCGCGGAAAGAATAAGGAGGCATTGAAAAATTAACCTCCTTTGAGCAATAAACAGTTGAAGGCAAAAGCTCGCAGCGAGCACTGATAACAACATTCCAAACAATAAAACTTGGTTGGCGCGGAGCAGAAGGGTAGTCAAAGCTAGTTGCTTTTATTGTCGAGTACTTCTGTTCAGCTTTATTGCCATTATCTAAACAAATGTCTGAGGCAGGTCCAGGTCCTTCAAGGGAGGCACCTAAAACTTTCATCTACTGTTCCTGCTGGTCCCTACCCAGAGCGATGACCTGGCCGCACACGTAGCAGGTTTCACATTAATTTTCCAGACGTTGGAATTACTGTAAATACTCAAGTGGCCGAATTTGTAACTAATACCCCCACTCCGCCCGCATTTCTTCAATCCATCGTTCAAGAAAAGTTCACGAGCGGTACGTTGTCAGTGCGGAGTTATTACGTAGCATGTAGCACGTGAATTTAAGACAGGTGTGGGGCCTGGGTATGTGAGTCTGAGCATACCGGCATTGCGCAGTGCAGCGATCACTAGTGTTTGGGAACAAACGCGTAACGTCCACATGTCTTGGCTAAGCGCTGTCGCCACCTACTAAGATTGTGGTTGCGAGAACATTGATTAAGATTTCATCATTCCGGAGGGTCCATATATCGGCAACATCGAACTGGGCAGTGTTGATGGAAGGGCAATCCCATGGCTCCTCGGCAAGTACTTCCTGTCGCAGTGTATGAGTTCCAAGGGCTTTAGGCGGCACGCAGCTGGACGAGAAGTGGATTGGAGGAAACTGTGTCCACGGCCGTATGAGTTCCAAGGCTGCTCCAGCCAATCACATAGGCCCCCATGGCTATATAATCCCGAGCGTCTACCACACCTGCGCACAACAGCCCTGAGGAAGACCACGACGAGATGGTCGAAACGTCGGCAACACAGCCTTCGACGTGGCGTCACCGGGACAGCCAAGATCATTTACATGTGTCCACGGCCGTTTTACTCCACCAGACTCCGAGCGGCGAAGGTCAGAGACAGGTACTTCCGAAGGTCCCAGGTGGACCGGAAGTGCCGTTGAGGTCTGAGTTTGGATATTTGGAATTGAAATAATTTTTCTAGTTCATTTTAACGAGGTAAGTTAAAATATGCAATCTAAAAGTTTGTAACGATCGTCTTCATAAATATGACATCCCTTTATATCTTTAAGGGCTGTAGTTCATAATTATTTTCGTGGAAATGTATTAATAAATACTAACTGGACCCGTTCTTTGCAAAAATGTGATTTAAAAGTGAAAATAGCTTCTTACTGGACCCTAACTCCGACCAGTCATTCCCTGCAATGCACGTTGTAGTAATATGAGTCTGCTGCTGTGCAAGAGTAAACATTGCAATAAAGCTGCGCGTTGAGAGTAAATTTCACTGTAAATCAAAGAGGCACTAATTTTATCGTGTAATATTATTTGTGCATGCTTATTCAATTTAAATTTACTTTGCTTTCGTGTGACTACTGGATCTAATGCCTTCGCGATAGCTCATTCGTCAGCGTGCTCGCTTGCCATCACGCCATCCCGGGTGCGACTCCCCGGCGGACATGATTACAGTGTGCGTTTTCCTTGCAATGTCCCGGTACAGGTTGCTGTGGATAAGGCGAGACTTCTGTTACGATGAGAAAACTCACTTCTCAGGTTGAGAAGACCAGACGCGGCGTAACCACACGTCGAGTACCCTGTAACCCGTGGCCGCAAGACCGGAAGGCCCAGACCGCTGGAAGGCCCGGGCTTCGGCACTAACTATTGCGTCATAGTACACACATACTGGTATCTAATGCCAGGACTGTGCAGCAAAATAGGAGTCCTCACAAAAGCTAAGTTTTCAAAACTATATGGAAGAAATTATAGCATTTTGTAGACTACTGCCTTTGAAACATAACTCCGGCTCCACCTGACCTCCCCGAATCCCCACTAGTCCTCCTAAAACTCCCGCCCCCAAGAAATCGTATTTCCACAAACCTTATGTCTCTTTAAAAAGAGGATAATGTGGTTTTAAGGGCATTCTACGCATCGTTTTCGATGATGGGTTATTGTAACGTGGTTGTAGTAAAATGACATAATTTGTACACTTCTAGTTTTTCCGATTTAGAACTGTTTGATGCACGATTGGAAAAAGTGCTATTCACTTATACGTTTTGTGTTGATGGTTTCTCAAAATTTGTAATAAGAACTGTCATCTTTAGTGTGAAGATTTAATTATTTTCGCGAAACGTTAATGTGACCAAGAAGAAGCTGCAGTTAAATTCAAGTATTTTGATTTATGGGTACGTTTCATAAAAAAATTGCAGACGCTTCACTTCGCAAGACGTTTGATGTAGGCGGACGCGCGTTCCCAGGAGGTTCGCAGGACCATTCGTCAGCGGCAGAGCGGAGGGAACGGACGCGATGAAGGGACGGCAGGGACAGGCGGGTGGCGATAGAAGAGGCACTGACAGGCGGTGACGAAACAGAGGAGGGAGCGGAGGCAATAGCACTGGTGGCGACGGAGGTGAGGTTACGGAGGCCTGGATTCAGAGGTAGAGGTGGGGTAGAGGTGGGGTAGAGATGGGGTAGAGGTGGGGTAGAGGTGGGGTGGAGGTGGGGTAGAGGTGGGGTAGAGGTGGGGTGGAGGTGGGTAGAGGTGGGGTAGAGGTAGGTAGAGGTAGGGTAGAGGTAGGGTAGATGTAGGGTAGAGGTAGGGTAGAGGTAGGGTAGAGGTAGGGTAGAGGTAGGGTAGAGGTAGGGTAGAGGTAGGGTAGAGGTAGGGTAGAGGTAGGGTAGAGGTACGGTAGAGGTAGGGTAGAGGTAGGGTAGAGGTACGGTAGAGGTCGCGCACGGGCAAAAAGAGCGGGAGTATGAGGTTTGGCGGGGGCGGAGGAGGGGCACCGCGCCGCTTCCCGCCGCCCACCGTCGCCTCGTGCCATAAATCGCGCACGGGCAAAAAGAGCGGCTTGTAAAAGGGCGATATAGCCAGCTCTGTCCGCGCAATAACTTCTGACGAGGCGGGGGCGCGGGCGAGGGCGGCCCAGCGAGCGGAGCGAAGAGGTGGTTGAGGCGGGGGGCACAGCGAGAACGAGAGCTTAAGCTCCAGAGGCCGCGCGGAATTGGGATTGGTGTTGCGGCGGGATAGCAAGCACAAAGAAGGGAAAATAGGATTGGAAAGCACTCGGTACGTCAAGTGGATTACTGCCTCTTGAACAACCAACCCTTTAAGGGGTTGTTTCACGAGGTGTGGATGGAAAAAACGAAATTTAAAAAAAATAATTCCGTAATGATTCAGATTTTAAGAAGTTTGGGAAATTCACGGCTATACAAAATAGGGAATTTCACGAATGTCAGGACGATAATGCATTAAGTTCTTCAAATGATTTGGGTACGCTCTATAATAGGATGTGGAATGTAGTTAACGGTTTTAATTGTGGAATTTGATCTGTAGCATTGATAATTTGGTACTAAGTGTGTTGTAAACGAAGATGTTATAATACAATTACAACATATTAAAACTAGCCACACAAGAATAATGCTGATAATGAAACATAAACACTTCAAATATTTAATTTAAAACTTAAATATCCCTGAAATAACGTTTTGCAAGACATTTAATATTTGAAAAGTCATTAAGAATTTTTTATCTTGTAAAATGTATAAGAAATGAATTTTCATGAGAGGAGCTTTCTGTGGAAAAGAAACTTATACGTTTCCATGAATTAAGGAAACGAAGATAGCTCTTCTTCGATAAATCTCATTGTCTACGTTACTGCAAGGAACGTTCAAACAAGGAACAAATATTATAATCTCACTATGTATTTTCCAACTTCAATTTTTATGTACATTTTAAAATAATTTTTCTTCCAAGATTCACCAGTGGAAATTTATGACAATTCCAAGTTCTCTATAAATATCATAGTTGGTCCGTATATATGAACCATGTCAAAGAAATGCCACTGATTATACATCACAAATAGAGCTTCTTTGGTACGTGATCAAGAATATATAATCAAATGATTTGACAGGGGTAAGAGAAAGGAAGTAGTGAAGGTATCATGAATTAAGAGGAACGACAGAGGGAACTAAACTCGTAAGTGGAACTGTAATAGTACAGCTTACATTAACTCATATGTAATAAATCTACAAACTATTCTAGCACCACGATCTAAAAATCAACCGAATGTCTTCAGAAACTAATCAGTCTTTTTCGACAAGAAATAACACCATTAATTTCACCTTTCGGAAGTGAGGTCTTTTTCAGTTATGTTTCATCGGAGGGATTGATAAACCAAAAGCCAAAGAACTTGAGAAATAAATAGTGTGGATGTGATTTGGGGCACATGCGCCCCTCGCGGCGCTGCCAGGGTGCAGGACCCGGTGGGGGCAGCGCTGAGGGCGTGGGAGGCTGATATCGCAGGCCGCACACCCGCTCCTCCGTCAGACGTCGCGCGCCCACGCGAGCAACGGAGCACTGGCGGCTCAGATCTGGCTCATCAACTATACACTACAGCCCAAGTGGGAACGGGAGAGGTGGCTCAGCTGATATCACTACAGTGACTCAGACTGGGAGTTCCTATGTTCGAGTCCCGACGGTGGCGGGATTTTAGAGAGAGCTAGATGGCTGAATCGAATTCTGCCGCAGATTGGAGGAGAATTCTAGCGCCCCCTGCTTTGGTCGGTAGTTTTCCATGGTTTCATTTTAGAGAGAGCTTAATTGACCGATGACCTTGCTTCCTCCTGGAGCCATAAACAGCTGAAGGCAAAAGATCGCAGCGAGCACTGATGACAACATTCCCAGCATTAAAATTTCGTTGGCACGAAACAGAAGCTAGTTGCTTTCATAGTCGAGAACTTCTGTTCAGCTTTATTATCATTATCTAAAGAAATATCTGAGGCAGGTCCAGGAGCTTCAAGGAAGGCACCTAAAACTCCTATGTACTGTCCCTGCTGTTGCCTACCCAGAGCGATGACCTGCCCGCACACATAGCGGGTTTGAGTTTCATCTACCAAAGGTTGGCATTACTGAAAATACTCTAGTGGCTGTTTTTGTAACTAATACCCCACTCCGCCCGCATTTCGTCAATCTATCGGTCAAGAAAAGTTGCGCGAGTGATACCGGAGCAGTACTCTAACAAACGGGCCACGGACCGCGCGCGATCTATCCTTCCTCTTCCTTGTTCTATCCTCTCCCCTTACAAACATACTTACACGAACATGTACTACACCACCACATATTCCGGGAGACCGGTCGGGAGTTTAGAGCTTGTCGCGACTGGGGCGGTGCCTCGCTGGTGGGAGAGTCCTGGTTCGGGGAAACCCCACTAGCCGACGGTAGGTCGGCGCCGGATCTCGCCATCCAGCGGGGGAAGATCACCGCCACCTCCCGAGAAAAAAAAACATGCACTACACTAACGGTACTAATTACCGAAGCAGTTGACGCGCCCGGAAAAGCGAAAAAATCAAATCAAATCATTTGCTGCTTCATCAGCTAATATATTACCGGAAATACCTCGATGCGATGGGATCCAAATGAGAATTATTTCCTTCTTTGTGTGAAATAATAATAATAATAATAATAATAATAATGTTTGTAATAATAATAATAATATAAGTTAGTTATTTCCTTTTCTATAGGTTCCTGGTTTCTATAGCTTGTCAGATAGGTCGAATTCAGTCGCTGTCTGGAGGAGAATTCTAGCGGCCGGCTGCTCAGATCGGTAGTTTTTCGTGGTTTCTCCGATCAACACCAGGTGAATGCCGGAGCAGTACCCTATCAAACGGGCCACGGACCGCGCGCAATCTGTCCTTCCCTTCCTTGTCCTAACCTCTCCTCTTACACACTCACTTACACTAACATGCACTACATTACCACATATTCCGGGAGACCGGTCGGGAGCTTGTCCCGGCTGGGGTGGTGCCCCGCTGGTGGGAGAGTCCTGGTTAGGGGGAAACCCCACTAGCCGACGTAGGCCGGCGCCGGATCTTGCCATCCAGCGGGGGAAGATCACCGCCACCTCCCGAGAAAAACATGCACTACACTAACGGTACTAATTACCGAAGCAGTTGACGCGCCCGGAAAAGCGAAAAAATCAAATCAAATCTTTTGCTGCTTCATCAGCTAATATATTACCGGAAATACCTCGATGCGATGGGATCCAAATTAAAATTATTTCCTTCTTGGTGTGTAATAATAATAATATAAGTTAGTTATTTCCTTTTCTATAGGTTCCTGGTTTCTATAGCTTGTCAGATAGGTCGAATTAAGTCGCTGTCTGGAGGAGAATTCTAGCGGCCGGCTGCTCAGATCGGTAGTTTTTCGTGGTTTCTCCGATCAACACCAGGTGAATGCCGGAGCAGTACCCTATCAAACGGGCCACGGACCGCGCGCAATCTGTCCTTCCCCTTCCTTGTCCTATCCTCTCCCCTTACACACTCACTTACACTAACATGCACTACACTACCACATATTCTGGGAGACCGGTCGGGAGTTTAGAGCTTGTCCCGGCTGGGGCGGTGCCCCGCTGGTGGGAGATACCTGGTTGAGGGAAAACTGTTAGCCGACGGTAAGTCGACGCCGGTTCTCACCATCCAGCGGAGGAAGATCACCCCTAACTCTTGAGACAAACGCATGCTCTACACGTACGGGACTAATGATCTTCGCAGTTGACGTGCTCTGAATTATCAACCAACCCAAGTGGATGGTTGCGGAAAGTATACCCTCCCTAGTGAATGTACACAGCAACAAATTATTAGTGGAAGTATACCAAAGGACCTACTACCAAAGGGGTCGTCGTATGATTTTACTAAGGAAATTTGAGTGTTACGTAATGTAACCGCTCATAAGTCGGTTACATCGTTCAAACAGCGCGCGTTAATGGTAAACGAAGACCCAAAGCAGTAATAGTACCGCTGAACTCCAAGGAGGTGCGCGAGAAAGAAAAGACATTCTATATTCTGAATAAAAGTTCTGAACGCACTCAAGTAGCGGAAATTCAACATCCAATCAGGAACCGCTTTGAAGAATTTCGGTCGGCGCGATCAGCTCTGCAAGGGAAAATTCTTTCTTTACCGCGAACCTTCGAACGGATCAGTTTCCTTTCTTTGCTATAAACCTTAGCACGCAACGAACCAATACTGTCTTGCGTTGTATTTTGCTTGGACATTCTAAGTAGTGAGTGGCGTATATTTGTTGGAGACCGCCGTCGGACTGTGTTGCTTTGCGAGATCGGCGAGCAGCGAACCGACGAAGAAAAGTACTTCACGACGCGAGAGGTTAATTCGACCTTGGGCCAGCCGGACCATCGCAGTCTTCTGGAGTGGCAAGAAAGTGTCTTTGCAGCGACGTCGTGAGTTAAAAAGACAAAATTTCAAAACTTTAACAAAATACCTTTTGAAAGACCGTTGGAAGGCGGATAAATCATGCATTAGAATATAGATTTCACCTCACGGCCAGACGGAGATAGTTAAACGTTTAAACCACAGCTATTAAGCATAACTTATCAACATTTCTATATCGTAGCGAGAATTCAGATCAATTATTCATACGAAAAGATGTAAAATTTATTCCTTTCGATTTTTTGTTTAACCATTTTATTTGTTCTTGTAATGAATCTTCTTTTTTTTGCAATACATAATTTAAATTGAGTTAATTAAATGATAAAGAGGTTAATAAATTGTGTGATAGTGTAACCGCTTAAGGGACTCATGTTGAGGATTAAAAAAGGTATATTGTACATATGAGTTTTTCTTTCAGCAGTGTTTGTGATGTGATTTTTTTTGTTTTTGTGAATTATATAAAAGTTTTTCGTTGTATTAATGTCAAACTGTAAGATGATATTGGGTCATTGAAAGCATTTTTGTAAATAGAAAAGGTATATCTGCAGTCAATTAATATTTTAGGAATTTGTGAGCCATACAGAAAGTTACTTGAATTTATAGGTAATACGTAGATTAGTAACGAAATTGTACCACAGAAATTTGATAGAATATATCTAAACGTTCTTAAAGTTAATTTTAACTTCCCTGTTTTATTTAATATCTTAAAAACAAGATAAAAGACGGACCCACTCCTGTAGGACTTTCTAAATTTTGGATATAACATTAAGTTATTGGAGTGACCCGCTCATTTTTTTTATTCCATAGTAGAGAGCGGTCACACATCTGGTATAGTATCCTTGAAGAAAAATAAGAAAGGTTACAGTAAGGATCATATGAAATATGTGTTTTTATTCATAAAAACTGCCTTTCAACGAGGTAATTTCATAACCAACGCAATTTTCGCGTAAGTAAATGTAGGGATGCATCCAACTCCCCCACCCCCAGTATCTCGCGACGGTCGTGCGACTCGGAATGTCTAGAGGGAGGCGAGGCGTGTAATTTCAAGTTCTACAATGCCAGTAGTAAACTTCTATTTACACGATACCACCTAACCTGAACTAATCCCACTCCATTCTTCAGATGACGCTTCAGTATAAAGTTTTCGAGTTGGTGGCAAAGTTAAATCTTCGTGATATATTTAAAACAATGGAGGCAGCATTACAGTGTGATCTGATTCAAATAGATGTTCTTTACAGAACATTGGTTATCTCATAATGATCTCAACACACTCCAAATTCTTAGCTTTTACTTTGCAGGATAATACAATACGTTGTAGAGCGAGGGAATCAAATAAGGGCATTGCTTACGGAGGTTCGTGTATTTACGTAAGAAATAATATTGATTCTACCTTCTTGTCAGAATTCAATTTATATGCAGTTGAAAAAGGTTTTGAAATAACAGTCGTACATCTTACTACGCTCAAAATTATCTTACTTTGCATCTACAGACCTTCAACAAAGCGAGCTTTAGATCATTTCAATTTCTTAAAAAAGCTAGAGATAACTTTGAAAATAAATAGTAATCTCTCTTTTAAATCCATTGTTGTATGTGGAGATTTCAATATTGATTTCTGAGCGAATTCCACGAAAAAGAGCATTTCTCAATTTAATTTATTCTTTTAATTTAGATATTACGTGAACGTACTACACGAAATATCTTAAATCAAAACAGCAATAGATCAAATTAGAAAAATATTAAATTTAATAACATGAATACTGACACAATAAACAAAACGCGCATGTGCAGAGCATTTACTAAAGTTAACATAAAATTATTTACGGACTACTTGCTGAAGGAATCATGTGATGCAGTTTATAACGCTATTCACAAATGAAAAATATGATTTATTTTTCTCAAAGGTTTCATTTCATTTTAACGCGTGCTTTCCTATTAAAAAGAGAAAATTAAACATTTCACGGAAAAGTAATTCTTGGATCACACAAGGAATTAGAACATCATGTAAAAACAAACGTACACAGTATAGCTCTGAAGAAGGCCACCGCAAGATGGCCGAAACGTCAGCTCCATCGACCATGACGGGGCTAATCCCGGACAGCCAAGAATTCAGCGACTCCTGCCGCGGAAGCCTACGACTCTACAAACGTACACTCTACTTTATTTCTAAACATCATAACACATCACCCGGTTTCCATGTCTACTTCTGAGAATATAAAAGAATTTTAAGGAAAATAATAGTTCAGGCAAAAATAAGGTGGTACTGCAAATAAATGATCTTGCATACGAGAGAGTAAGAGTTAATATAATCAGCGGAGCATGATAATGACTTTTGACGTTGAGAACCAAATTTTCTTAAGTCATTGCTACATTTGAAATTAGAGACATATTGCAGATGTTACTGTTTGTACAAATCAGTTTATTGCGACAGTAATAGTGCTAAAAGAGCACACGCTTTCTCGGATTATTTGTAACTTTAGCAATTTGGAAAATTCGGAGTTTTGAGCCATTTTAAAGCGTTCTTTGTTATGAGGCAACAATTAAAGACAAAATGAGAAGACTACTGAGATTTTTAAAATAAATTAAAATCATGCAAAAATATGAAACTACAAATTTTTACAAAATCATCTGCATCCTTTTTTAAGATATAACTTTTAGAACAGATTTGATTTAAGGAAAAAGTATCTACCATCAACATTGCACTTTTGCAATGTTAAAGGTTTTGCAATGATCGAAAATGCTTCGTTGAAAATAGAATCTGCCATTTTTAGTGTGCTCTATTCTGTTTATCCTGTGTTCTAACGGAGGGAAAATGGAGCCTAATATGGGAACCCTTGACTCCTTTAAGATCTTCCAAGATAATGAACCGAAGCTCTCAGCACCTGCCCAAAGTCCAGATCTTAATGTAACTGAACATGTGTGCCAAAAAATGGAAAACCGAGTACGACAACACACAATAAGAAGTAAAGAACATTTGAAGCAGTTCTGACAAGTGAGTGGGAACAATTTGAACGAAACGAAATATAAACGTTGCTGGATTCAATTCCCAGGCGTTTGTAACGTGTTATTGAAGTTAAAGAACGAGGAACTAGATATTAGGTTTTTTGTCTAATACTTATATTTGATTTTGTGTATTTGGTCGAATATTTTTGTAGGTCCACATTTTTTAATAATGTATTTGTAATAAATATTTGTTTGTAATAATTCCGTGTATTTCACATTGAGATATTTTATATTTAAGACCATGATTGTGTACCATATGATTGTGCAATAAAATGCAGTCTTTTTCTTTCCTACAACGTGTTTTGTGCATTTTATCACGCATTATATATTCAGTAAATTAATTCACACACACACACACACACACACATATATATATATATATATATATATATATATATATATATATATATATATATATATATATATATATATGTGTGTGTGTGTGTGTGTAAGGGAGGTATCCCTAATCTAATTGAGTTTGGAGCTTAAATCGAATGATGAGCGGATCGATAGCGCAGATCTCGAACGAGACGCACGCGTGGATGTTGAAAAAAGTTATTGATTCAGACATATGACAATCACGACATAAGGTCGCAAAGATAATAAGCTTTATCAAGAAACTGCAAATTGAATAATAACATTGAATGTTGTTTCTTTGTTATTGCAGGTAAGATTAATGATTAAAATAAATGATTGTGTTATACCTTTTTGTATGAAGCAATAAAAAGAATCTTTGTTATTGCAGAGCAACAAATTCGTGTTATTATTTCTAACTAATAGAAAAACAGATACATTACAAAACAACATTCTCGTTGGAATTCACAAAATCTCACAATGGACAAACTCCGCTTCAACTTCATAGTTGGCAGCAAAGAAGATGGAAAAACAAATCTAATATGCATAACCTCAATTGGCACACCGGATGGCCGTGAGTACTCTATTCCCGAAAATTATCAAGCAATAGGTTACCACACAGCGATTATGAAGACCTCAGCATATGCTAAAGTATCAAAAACACTTGTAACAAGACATCAAATAAGAAAGGTATGGATTAATTTAAATGAAGAGTTGTCTGAAACATACTTGGACGAAGGAGAAAATTTACAATTTGCTGATATCTACTTAGAGGAAATAATTGACACATCACAAAGTACTAAGGTTCAGTCTGACGTCTCAGAACAACCACTAATAAAAATGATAGAAAAATTACTTCAAAAAAATCAAGAACTATCCGCGGTAAAAAATCTTGGTAAAATTGCCAAAGAATTTACAATCGAAAAATTTAATGGAAAAAATTCAAATGCCAATCAATGGATCACTAGCTTTGAAAAAGAATGTGAATTTAAATAACTGCACAAATAATGGAAACAAGTTTAAAATCAAAGCCAATAAAGGTTGGTCTCCAATAAGATATGCACTGTCACTTAAATATCAAACAGGTTCATTACTAGATTATGCACTAAAAAGAAAAACTCTTACTGGAAGTGAGAAGATCCATTGATAATGGAACACTAATAGACCTAATTGCTACTGGCTTACCAAATTTTGTAGCCGATAGAATTGATAGAGAAATTTTGGGAAGGAACCGAAGACCTATATAATGAAATAGGTAAATTAGAACACTTAGTTTACAAAAAATCAGAAACAAAAACAAATACATCAGCTAACAAAGACAAAATTGAAAAGACACCTTGCGAAATTTGCAAAGTTAAAGGCAAAGGCACCGCTTCCATCCTGAAGCCGAATGCTGGTTTAAAGATACAGACAAAAAATAAAACATGTCAACAATTCAATATTGGAGGTGGAATTGAACAACAATGATCCAAAAAACTGGTAGTTCCACCATTAATTAGACTCAAGGTAACATTAAATGACACTTTAGATGTCTCTGCCATTTATGACCCAGGCTCAAATGTTACATTAATAAATTCAAAATTAATACATGTGAAGTCGAAAAGAGATAATATTATGCAAAAAGCTGACTTGAGAACAATTAATGGTGTACATAAAACAGATGGATTGATAACTCTCAAAGCAAGAATATTAAATGCAGAGGAATATATTAATGTTTTCATAATTGATAATGAAAATTTTAAATATGACTTTCTAGTGGGATTAGATTGCATAAAAAATAAATAAAATGATATTTGCAAAAGATAAGTATGACATAGGCACAGTAAAAGATTATGAAGCTAGAATAGATCTTAAAATAGATAAATACTGTTGTAAAAGACCTTACAGATGCACAATTGAAGACAAAAAAGAAATAGAGGAACAAATTTCACAATTACTTGAGAGAAAGTTAATCGAAGAATCATATAGTCCCTTTGCTTCTCCGGTGACACTAGCATACAAAAGAGATGAACACAAAAAATCAAGACTATGCATAGACTTTAGAGATTTAAATGAAATCATAGTTCCTCAATCACAACCATTTCCACTAATCGAAGACTTAGTAATGAAAACAAGAAATTGCAAATATTTTTCAAAACTTGATATAAACTCAGCATTTTGGTCCATTCCTACGAATCGAAGATAGAAGAAAAACAGGATTTGTAACACAAGAAGGTCATTTTCAATGGACATGTTTGCCATTTGGATTAAAAACAGCACCAGCTATCTTTCAAAGAATCCTCACCAATATAATAAGGAAACATAAATTATCAACTTTTACTGTGAATTACATAGACGACATATTAATTTTTCTAAAACCTTCGAAGAACATATTGGCCATCTATCACAATTACTGGAAGCAATAATGAAAGAAGGATTCAGATTAAAACTTTCTAAATGCACATTTGCACTGGATTCTGTGCAATATTTAGGACACATAATAAAACACAACTCAATCTCTCCAATAAAAGATAACTTGATATCAATACAAAATTTTCCTGTACCAAAAAATCAGAAAAATGTGAGACAATTCTTGGGAAAAATCAATTTCTACAATGAATACATACCCAAGATTTCATTAATTCTCGAACCACTACATAATCTATTGAGAAAGGACAACAATTCATATGGTCTGAGGAATGTCAAAAGCCTTCGAATATATGAAAAATTTCCTCTGCACCCAACCAGTCTTAGCTATTTTTGATCCAGACCTACCCATACATATATACACAGATGCAAGTCTACTGGGCATGGGAGCCGTATTAAAACAACCACAAATACATGATGATCCAAAAAGTGAAAAACCAGTAGCATATTTTTCAAAGAAACTGAACGAATCACAAAAAGAAAAAGCCATTTACTTGGAAGCCCTAGCAATAAAAGAATCACTAAAGTATTGGCAACACTGGCTTATAGGCAGACATTTCAAAGTATTTTCAGATCATAAACCATTAAACAAAATGAACATCAAATCTAGAACAGATGAAGAATTAGGTGATCTCACCTACTATTTATCACAATATGACTTCGAAATAATATACCATCCAGGTAAAAATAACTTAGAAGCAGACTGTTTGAGCAGAAACCCAGTACTAGAACCTCATGAAGATGAAGATGATAATTTAAAAACTGTGAATTTAATAACAATAAAAGAGATTATTGAGGATCAAAAAAAAACGAAGATATAAAAACTAGCAAAAACAGACTAACTTTTAAAGACAACCTGTATTACAAAAAAATGAGAAAAAAAGAAAAAATCATATTATCAGAAGAATTTTGTAAGAAGTTTATAGGAAACATACACAAACATTTTTGCCACATAGGGATGAAACAAATGCAAAGCAAAATACTACCTCATTATACATAAAAAAATATCTCGGAAAACATAAAAAATGTTGTAAAAAATGTGAAGTGTATAACAAGTTGTGGTTTTAATGAAACAAAGAAACACGACTTTACTTGATATTGAATTAAATAAACAGGTTCTTTTCAGAATATATAAAAGGTCACATTGTTCTGATATTTACCCATCAATGTAGGTTTACAATTAAATCTACACCAGGAATCGAAAACAAAGTGGTTAGGAAAATCGATTCGTAAAATACCATAGTTACTAATTCCTGTGTATACAGAGGAATTAGTAACTGTGACCAAACCAGTGAACAGAGCAAGTTGGGATGTCACAAGGTTACTCATTCAGTCAATATGCTAATACTATTTATTGTGTTTACCATTCGTTCCAGCCGTGATGAAAGTTCCAACCAAACAATTAATTCTCCATTTTCTCCCTAGCGCTCCAATAACTCGAAATAGGTCATCACCAATCCCTGTCCGTCAGACGAACAGCGCCTAAACGCAACAATGGGCCCTGTGACGAGCATTTTAGAATCATGCAATCAATTATTTTGTGATCTAGCGCGCGCATCCCATTAATTGCAAGTTCTCTCTCAACGGTTGATCGGTGGCGGGAACGATGCCACATAACATTCTGCTAGCAATTACACTTTAGTATCGAGTTTAATATTCTCCCAATTTGGTGAATTAAGTATCAAAGTAAGAGTAAAATAATGGTGCAAATTACTATTAAATACTATGTTTCATCCAATGAATTTAGAAATCTGCATATTTATGAGATTGTTTCTGGCAAAGAACTGAATGGGAAATGAATGTAGGTAGAGTTGTGATAAAATCCTGTAGGTATCTTTAATGAAATGTGAGTATCTTTAACAAAGGAAATTTAATTGGTTAAAAAAAAATATGATGATGTTAATTCTGAAATGTATTCCAAATTCAATTTTGTTTTTAGTCTAATAGATATCTGCAATCACGGTGTTACCTCCCTCATCTAGTTTATTGCAATTCTTCCCTTTTTTGACTTATCAGGCATTGTAAAGTCAATGTAATTGAAATTAAAATCACTCGAATTTACAGAGGTTTTGTTCGAGTTATACATTTGAACATGACGTCCGTTCAAACACAGAAGCCCCCTACAATCGATAGAAAGGCTCACACGGTGATAAAAACTGACGTCAAAGATAAAAGCACGTGCGCTGGAGGTCACAAAGTCCATGAGTTAGATCGACGTTTTGAAGTTACTTTTAGTCATTTTTGCATTAAGACTAATTATTTTTAATTATATAGAATTCATGGAACTTATACAATTTGTCTGAATCGAGTCACGCAGCAAGATGAATATAACAAATTGCTCATACTTTCCTGAAAAAATCTTTGGAAATTCGGCAAAAAATATTTAGTGTAGATTTTGAAAACTTGTTTGGATGTTCAACCATAAAATGGATTCTATTGTTTCCTTAAAGCATTTGCACAAAAGATTTTCCTTCTTTTTCATTTTACAATTTTCTTTCTATAAGTTCTTAATTTGTTTAGATGGTAAATTACATATAGATTTTATACTATTAATAAAAATGGGATTAAATATAGTTTCATTTTAACGCAGTTACGAGTATTAATACAAATCAGGACTATAAAGTTTGAGATGTGACAAGGTTATGCGTGGTGTCCGGCGTGATAAAATTATCGGACAGAAAGGAGTTTCACATCCAAGAAGAAATTCCTGAAACATATTTACTTTATTCTTTAGTAGAACTGCATACAACATTTTGTTAATGAAAAGTATTTGTGACAAGAAATCACCATCGAATGTTAACTTATTTTTAAGTGTTAAACCGACTTTTGTCCTTAAAATCACGTCGTGTGCGGTGCAAACATTAAAAAATTTTAAACCATTTACGCAAAATTCTTGAATATTAGTCTTAAAGATGTATCACTAATGATAAATGATAATAATAATGAAATAATAATAATAATAAATAATAATAATTAATGAAAGAACTATTTTTAGATGGCATTTCTTTAGTCGGTACGTTGCAACTACAGAGACATGCAGGATACAGATTCTTAAAAACGGTATCCTTGAACACCGCTACAAACCAAAACAAATCCAGATTCTTTTCCATTCAACGTGACTTACGAATTATGACTGGGCTCTAAAAGTGCATTGTAAAGTCACTACATGAGCCTCAACTACCATACAGTCTGAAGCAGTGATAGTAACGGACACGATGTAATTGAACATTTGGATGGTATCTGCCAATGCAACTGATAGGTTCCATTTTTGAGGGAACATGACTATTACGTTCCGTAAAATAGTTTTCGTTAAACGGATGACATCCGTTTAAAAGTCCGCCGTCCGTTAAAAACAATCGAAACAAATGAGTTGTCAATCTGTATACTCAAGATGATAAGAGTACACTTTTTCCGAGAAATGGTAGTTCTTGTTTATATCATTATTTTCGTATAGCATAAAGGGATTATAAAAAGGATTGACATACGACATGTAAAACAAATAACAGACTTGGTTAATTATAAACTTTGACTTTCACCTGAGTTTATATTAATAAATTTATTCTGTATCTGTTATTTGCTGTTTTTATGCTTCATGATGCTAATATCTATAATTTATGTGTTTTTAAGGTCTGTTGTGGAGGAGTCGTTAGTCAATTATAAAAAATGGTTACGTGAAAAAGTGTTTAAAAATATATTCTGAAGCCATGTGATATTTGTTATTAAGTTTCAGTCACGAGTCAAAACTGCTGGTGGTGGTAATTCGGGAGGCACGTACCTCTGTGAAGTTACTGTGCTACCGGAAGTAGTGAGGAAACTGATGGGTGTAATGATACCTGCCGCGTATTTTGGTATGAAACAGTGGTCTTTCGGAAAATACAGTACTGATATGTTCTACCATGTTTTGCAGGAGACATGAGTCGCTTTTTTCTGGAAGCAGGGGAAGTCTTGTGAATCATTAAATTGTAAAATGCCGCCTTCTTTTACAACAATTCCCCTGACTGTTTTAAATGATTAAATCACACTCAAGGCAACGACCCCTTTGGGCCTCACAGTAATACTTTTGAACAATATTTATCCAAAATGAGTGGTTATCGCATTGTAGGGGATGAACACCCATTGGTATTTGCAAAAGGATAATAATCCGCGACGGCAGGAGGAAAGAGGAGGAAGGGTTGAAGAGGCAGCGCAGCTTCCCTGGTCCTGGTGGGGGGGGCGGAGTTCTTATTCCGCTAATACGCCCGGGAGCACCTGGGCAGGGGGCGCGGGGCGCGGGGCGGCGCGGCGGGGCGCCCTGGGTCACCTGCGGGCAGCGCCCCAGTGGCTCTCAGGTTAATTAGTGCTCGCTGGAGCACCGCGGGCCTCCCGTAGGGGTCGCCGAGGAAATGGGCGACTTTTTTCTTCGTGTTTTCGGCGTTAGGAACCCTATATTCTTTTGTTTTGTACTTCCTCAAAAAGCATCATATATCTTAGACCCTTACGAAGTTACCAGTGTATCAAGAATCTAAGTAGATCACGCAGACATCAATGGAGTAAGTTTGTATTCAGAGGTTTTCCTCACCTCGTGGTACGTGAGATCAGATACCGACAGAAATGACGGTTTGCACGGTTTCTCTCTACAGATATCTCCTCTAGTGAGGCACCATCACAACCGGGACAAACTCTAAGCTTCCGCATGACATGAGCTGAAGCTGGATAATCTGTTGCAGGCTCTAGGGTTCAGAGGAGAAAATGACGAGAAAGAAAAGATCGCGCGTGGTCCGTGTGTTAGCATATTGCTCCGGCATTCGTCTGGTGTTGATCGGAGAAACCACCGATCAGAGCAGCCGGCCGCTTGAATTCTCCTCCAGACAGACGCGACTGAATTCGACCTAGCTGAAAAGATAGTGTCGAAAATCCTACTGCTGCCGGGACTCGAACCTAGGACCTCCCGGTCCGAGGCGCTACAGTCAAATCAGTTGATGCCCTCAGCCACCGCTCCCGCTACCTACTGATGAAAGTAATAACGAAAAAACAAACAAAAAATCCAATATTATATTTGTAAGAGTCGAGTATTACATTATTGTACCGAGTGACATCATTTAGAGTCAAGAGGGGCATCTCTAGTTTCAACTCTCCCCTACAAATCTGTCTTTACGAACACAACCTCGTTGCTTCGCGCGTCCATCATGACGCAGCCACCGGCAGGCGCCGCGCTATTTTTATTCCGGCTGCTGCTGCTGCTGCGTCGCCGCCTCCACCGCCCAAACTGCGCGTCCGGACACTCGCAATAAAATTACCTCCAAGTGCCTCCAATTACAGTAAACCGCCGCCTATTAAGGCACTCCTGTAGATGGGAGGCGCGATTCGCCGGGTGGGTTGCGCTGTTTCTGCGCCCACTATCACACCCCCACACCGCCACCGCCACCACCCACCACGCCACCACCACCACCACCACCACCACCACCACCATCTCGGTGGCCGTTGTTGCCATTGCAGTATCTACAAGTCGGAGCATTGTTTTTGTGGCCGTTGCATCCGGATAAATGCAGCAAAAAGCCAAGCCAAAAACTTCACGCTCCGCAGATCAAGTAATTCTCCAACTCTCATGTTTTAAGGTCAACGTTTAACTTGGTTCTCATACAACAAGGCAGTCAAATATCTCGGTATGAAGTTTTACAGAAGACTCACTTGTTTATTTATTTTATTTATTTATTTATTTTTTTACGTAAAAAAAGTTAAAACTGCGTATGCGTGCTATGGGGAAAAGTGAATTGTGTGCACATTTTCAAAATTCGTGATCCCTACACTAAGTCATATTTTAAGGAAAAAGCAATAAATTTTGAATTTTGAAAGGGAAAAAAAATCCCATGTAATAAAATCTATTTTCAAGGATAAATAAGCAATAAATTTTGGCTCTTATTACTTCCTGCCGTGACAACATGGAAACGATAATTTGAATAATTGTATTTCCCACTGAATTCTAGAAGACGTGCACAGAAAATGAAGTTACATTTATGTCCAGAAGCAAAACAAGGGGCCATCTCACATTTGCTCATGAGGAAACTGGACGAAAAACCTATCGAGATGGGGTCATTGACCCGGAAGCTGTAGTACAATAGTTGTTACAGGTTGTTTATACTCATTTATACAGTCCAAATGGTAAATAATGCATTATGTATCATTGTTAAAATTAATGTTACTTTTCTTGTGATGTCAGTATAGTATCTAATTGTATAGAAACAGTTATGCAGCAGAAACGATTTCACTTGGGATTTAAACTTTTCTATTGAATCAAATATCCTTCAGAGAATCCCTTAATGTTACTTTTCTTGTGACGCTCAGATTTTATGTTACGATTCAACTCTACCAATCAATGACCCCTACAATTTTATCCTATAGTTCTCCTATCTGGGCCTTAGGTAACAAATGAACTATCCAACAAAATTCTTTCTCGCAGATTTTCCAAAAGAAATTCCTCCGAACCATTACAAAAGTAATTTAATTTACATTTGTCTAATTATTCACAACTTCACAAAACGAAGTCGGTATTACTCCCATCTCCTTACACATCTTCCCTGTAGCCTCCTGCTTCCATCCCCAAATACCCCAGATTACCTCAGCCGTACATTTAAGAATCGGAAAAAAGTTCTATCCCCAATAGATTAAAGCGGAAACTACAGCGATAGTTTTTCAACCCTCCCTGACCGTCATGTATCTGATGGGCTTCGCTGATTTAATCCACAAAAAAATTGTTTATTGAATCCATTTAACGTGGCCATACTCAGTGTATTAATTCATCAATCATGTTTCCTAAACAATGTCTATGTTATTCAATGTTCTCTCAATGCATAGTACTCGGCTGCAGATGTCTTTCGGGCAGTGTAGAAATGCATTTAAAAAATTCCGTATCACGTTTAGTTTCACCATGGTTGCTGTAGTAATTGATTTTGGTTGCGGTCGCTATTGTTGCAATTGTTGTAGATGTCGCCACGAATCTACATGTTCCTACAACCAGAGTGGTTTCATTCGTAATCTTGAAAACAGTTATGGCCTTCTTTGCTGCTACCTCCACATACACTACCTTGTAGTTCTGTCTCATCACTTTCAAATTTGTCGCACAGATTTTTCAGTCACAATCGTGACCATCATATAACTTGATGCCCCCTAGTCCGTCGTTTGCAACTTACCATTTGACGAATAAGGTGGCTCAGGGCAGCCTCTCTGACCGGGGTGGAGATTGTGCGCCGCTGGTGGAGATATTTGGAGGGAAAACCCTTAACCCTTACTTAAGTTTTCTAATTTCCTTGGTGTGGACTGGCTTTACGGTCTTGCCTCATCCTCTTGCCATCTGTCATTTATCCCCGCCCAAACAACATTTTTTTGACATTTTCTCAACTTTTCGGTTTCCTAATAGTAGAACCGAAATATTATTTTAAGAATATTAAAGAAGGCGAGAAATTTGTCCTAAATAGGAATTTTCCTTGAAAAATTTGGAATGACCTTAACGAAAAACTATTTACGGACAACAAATTTCGTTTTAAGGAAAAGTCTATATCTTTAATATTTTAATTGGAAGAAAAATTAAAAAAAAGAAATTTTAAATGTTCCTAGGGCTTTGTATAAAGTTCCCCAAAAATTAATGAATATTTTTCAAAATCGCAGAGCTTCAGCTAACGCAAAAACGACAGGGGTTTCTTCAATTTGAAAAAAATCGTACGCACGGTTTAGGCGCTAGGTTTGTTTACATACGACAGACGGATAGACGGACGGACGAGTTTGGTTTCAATTGTTTTTCGGCATCAAGGACCCACAAAACTGTTTTTGTCTACAACACGTGTTAGAAAATTTTTTCCTTAATTTAGCAACTGGATTTATCTACTTTTTCGTTATCAGCGTCCGGCAATGAATTTTTTCTCCGAAAATCCGCCGTTTTTCGCGCAGCATTACATAACTTTCTCTATACTACGTATATTACTCTGTATATACGTACGTATGCAAGAAAGTATAAAAGGAAATGTGAGTGAGATAAGGGTTTGTTACCGTGAACATCGGGAAGATGGTATTGATGATTCAATGAGATGCTAGTTTAGATGCTATTGAGTAATGGCAATGGAAGAGAACTAAAAAGTTTACTGCTGAATGGTAGAAAGAGTGAAGTGAAGTAGTTGGCAATGAAAGCAAACGTTGGGAAACCTGTGCATGGTAGAAAGGGATGTTGTGGGCAGCCATTTGGCGTACCCTGTCCAGAGCTTTCTGGGAGACGCGATCGGCTTAATCGGCTCATTTTAGTGAATGTGTGGCGTGGGGCCTGTAGCGAACAGGCGGCCACTGTGATCTTTCTGCAAATGAGCAGTGCTAGATGAAAACAAAATTTTGTATGATACTAAGAGAGGTAAAGGAAATATGGTTGATCTGCACAGGATAAAGGAACGGTAAAGACATCAATAAAAGAAAGAATTTTTTATATAATGAGATAAAGGTCAAAATTGTGAATAGGATAAGCGAGAATGAAGATGATCAATATAATTAAGGAAGACTGATTGTCAGAGGGGCTATCACGGAGTTGCAGAGAACGTAATTGTGAGACTGGAGAGGGTAAGGAGAGAGTACCAAAATAAAGGCGCACGTACTGATCGAAGCGTGGGAAAATACAACGAAGGCAAAAGAAAAGACATTGGACGTTAACTGTGACCTACGATGAAGACATCGAAAACCGTCAAATTTAAATTTAAAAATCATTAATTTAATATAAAATATCAGAAACAAAAATATTTTGAGTGTTGCATTAAACTAATAAACAGAATCACAATCGTATAAAACACAAAGTTTATTTTGAAAATCTACAGCCCAGTAAACCGGCCACCGAGGCGACAACCCAAAAGTCGATGTCGGGAACAGCGAGGTCGAGATCGCGAACAGCGGCAAGGACATCGGCGGGGCGGGGCGGGGCGGGGGGGGGCGGGGCGGGGAGGGGCGGGGCGGGGAGGGGCGGGGCGGGGAGGGGGCGGGGCGGGGAGGGGGCGGGGGGGGGAGGGGGCGGGCGGCGGCGCGGCCGGGGGTAATTGCGTGCAGCTATCGTTCTTATTAATTTAAATGATTAAGTCTGCGCGCGGGCAGCGGCGGCGGAGGCGGAGGCGCGCGCCGGAATGAGAAGGAACGCGCGGAGGCGGCGCTAAGCGAGATGAGAACGCGGGCGCCGGTAAACACCCGGGCTGATCAGCTAAAAAGGGGGGGGGGGGACAGGGGGGGACGGGAGTAGGGATGGACGGTGATGGGTGAGGAGGAGCTGAGAGGGGCGCAGGAGAGATGGGGAGAGGCGAAGAGGGGCGGGGACATTTGGTAAGAGACGGAAGAGAGGTGGGGAAAGACGAGGAGACACGAGAAAGGGCGGGATGGGTGGGGAGGAGCGGGATGGGTAGGAATATGCGAGACAAGGCGGGGGAGGGTGGGCGGAGAGATTCGAAAAGGGCGAGGAGTCACGCGGGGGGGGGGGGGGGGGGGAGGAGGGCCGGGAGGGCCGGGGGGGGGGGAGTGGAGGGGACAGTTAGAGCCGGGCGAGGCAGGGCGCGAGGAGGAAGAGTGTGCCGGGGCGCTTCGGAGAACGCGGAGGCGGCGTCGCGGCGCTGGGCGCCCGACCGCTGCGCGAAGCCAGCGAAGGCCGCCGGTGGAGGACGCGCTCTGGGCTGCGCTTGGCTTCTGCGCGGGAGACTTTTCCCTCGCCTTCGCCCCATTTCATTTTGTCCTCCTTGATCTTGAGTGCGGCGGGGTAGAAAAGACAATAAAGAATACGAGTACAATACAGTGCACATTGGTAAACTGGAAAACAACGGTTTTAGGCTTGAGTGTACCAATGATCTGGACGTGTGGGCTCGATTGCGGTACCAGAAATTTACTGATGTGTTTAACCTTTGTAGTTTGAATGAAATACCCCTAGACTTGCGTTGCCCAGATACTTACTTGGTGACGAACATGCGCTTCTGTTGGGACTCACTGGGGCTTACTAAGGTTTAGCTGTTCACCGACAACTACACATGTAGTTCTATAATACGTTCAGTACGACGAAAATTTCAAACCTGGAATTGTATTGTACCATATCATATTGATATTACTACAACAGTGTTTCACTTAGCCGTATTGGATTACTTCGATAAAACTGTATTACAAACTAAAGGTTATTTTAACTCTAAAACACTAAGCAGAGTCGAATCGACTCACATAGTACACATAAGTGCCCATGCGCAGCCCTCATGATGCACTAGCACTCTGAGCGGTCACCTAAGGTTCCATTGTTTAGTGCCTCTTGTGATCCATTCTGTGCTCTTTACCATTTGGACTGTATAAATGAGTATAAACAACCTGTAAAAACTATTGTACTACAGCTTCCGGGTCAATGACCCCATCTCGATCAGGTTTTCGTCCAGTCTCCTGATCCATTGAGCAAATGCTGAGATGGCCCTTGTTTTGCTTCTGGACATAAATGTAACTTCATTTTCTGTGCACGTCTTCTAGAATTCAGTGGGAAATACAATTATTCAAATTATAGTTTCCATGTTGTCGCGGCAGGAAGTAATAAGAGCCAAAATTTATTGCTTATTTATCTTTGAATATAGATTTTATTACATGGGAGTTTTTTTGTTTTTTTCTCCCTTTCAAAATTCAAAATTTATTGCTTTTTATCCTTGAAAATAAATTTTATTACATGGGAGTTTTGTTTTTTCTCCTTTCAAAATTTCAGTAGTATATGACTTAGTGTAGGGATCAGAATTTTGAAAATGTCACACAATTCACTTTTCCCCATAGCACGTCATACGCAGTTTTTAACTGTTTTTTTGACGTAAAATAAATAAATAAAATATAAATAAATCCCACCTAGGTTGTGTCTGACTGCCGGGTTCGTGTGGCGCCATCATCTTCAAAGGACAGTGAGTCGAAATTACTCATGATTTGCAATTAGAGACTATTTTAGTGTGCGTCCATCTTACTCATCGTTAATAAAGAAGGTATCTTTGTTCTGTCTTGTTTTAACAATTAAAAATGAATATACTATTTTTTAGCTATTTTATGTTATTTTTGTTTTGTAAAGATGGCTGGAAGACAGACGAATGAGGAAATATGCTTCTGCTTGATGATGAAAATGTATGAACAAGCGTGAGGATAATTTGAAAGACGAAGATTTGGACTCATGATAGTGATGCAGACCCTTATTACGAACAAAATTCATTAGAAGAGGTTTATGAAGATATTGAAGAAGATATTTGAAAAGCAGAGGTAGAGCTTCGAGAGCCTAGGCGAAAAAAAACGTGCGGGTACAGCAATGATCCTGGCTTAGTTCAAACATCAGCTTTCAGTGTAATAACATCAGAAAATTTTGCTGACCCAGTCTTCTCATATTATTCACGTTTGTACACGACATAACTGTGTAACAAATGAAGGATAGAAAGTTGTGGAGTGCATATGACTAAAATATGCATTCCATTTTTAATGTGTGACTGAGATATTGGTGATTATTGAAATTATAATTTTGTGAAAGAAAACTGATTAGTTTGTAAGCTTTAGATTAGATGAACTATAAATTACTTTTGTTTTACGAAAAAGAAAGTTATGATTTATTTTTGATTAGATTTACGTTCGTAGCTACTTTATAAAATATATTTTTGGCTAAAACAATGTCGTCAAAAATATATTTTAAATTTTTATAAAATACCAATTATTGCTTCAGCCACTCCATTATATGTAATTCTTTGAAAACAAGAAAAACAAAGCAAAAATTTATTATTACACTATTTACGTAATAGCGTACCTATAAAAATGCTTAGTGTTTTAGGGTTAAATATGATTCAAACTTTTATGTTAATTATGTATATAATTTTATGTCAGAACAATACTGATGAGTACATCAAATTACAGGAAGTTGATTATTCAATAAATCCCGTATATTAAGGATTATTAACTTCAGTTGCTTTACAATATACTTTTACAAATTTAAATTTATGGTGTCATAATCAATATGCCATGCACCCTTTGACGAAAAATCTACGTCGTCAAAAGCAGAAAATATACGTGCAGGGATTATTAAGCAAGTACTAGAAGTTTGTAGTAAAATCTGTTTGCAAATTACAAAAATATCTCTTGGAATATTTGTTTTCACAGGAAAAATTTCTCACTAGATTGATATTTACATTCCATCATACTAGAAATTTGTTTCAGAGAGATACATTTTAATTTCTAGGAGTAATATCATTCCTCTGTCGTCCTTAGATACTTCTGAACTGCATTATGCCGCTGACACTCCTATACGCAATTTACATAAACGTTGTTATTGTCTAGCAACGGTACCTGTTATAGGTATTTTTCATTACATGGCTTTGAGATGTAATTCAACCAACCGAGATGCTCATTCCACAAAGGTAAACAATTATTAGAATCATCCTTTATTATCCCTGGTTCTGTACACTTTATGTAGCAATTTTGTTTAATCCTCGAGTACAAATAAAAAATAATTTCCCTGCCATGCGAATGGCGCTTCTTGTTGACTCGTTACTCTGCCCGCCCCTCTCCCAACGTGTTGTTGGGGAAGGACAAAACGCGGCGTGTTTTCGCGTTTCGTGAAGCACTTGCAGCGCGTCATTTGGCGTTGCCCTGCAGCGCCCTTGCGTCGGCCTCATGTCTTGGCTGGGAGCGGTGGCTCAGGCATCGACTGATGTCACTGCAGTGCCTATGCCCGGGAGGTCCTAGGTTACACTCCCCACGGCGGCAGGATTTTCGACACTAGTTTTTCAGATAGGTCAAATTCAGTCGCTGTCTGGAGGAGAATTCTAGCGGCCGACTGCTCTGATCGGTAGTTTACCGTGGTTTCTTCGATCAACAACGAATGCCGGAGTAGTACCCTAACAAACGGACCAGGGATCGCGCGCGATCTTTCCTTACTCTTCCTTGTCCTATCTCACCCCTTACACACACACCTACACTAACATGCATTATACTACCGCACATTGCGGGAGACCGGTCGGGAGCTTAGAGCTTGTTCCGGCTGGGGCGCTGCCCCGCTTGTGGGAAACACCTGGTTGAGGGAAACCCCGTAGACAGACGGTAGGTCGGCGCCGGATTTCACCATTCAGTGGGGGAAGACCACCGTCACCACCTTCCGAGCAAAACACGCAATACACTTATGGGACTAATGATCATAGTAGTTGACGCATTCGGTTCATTTGATCACTAACAATCAAATCAAATCGATGTGTTGGGTCCTCCCACTTCACCCTGCATCCCGGCCCGTCACCTCGCAGGGGCTTGCTTCTCTGGTTTTCCATGTTGTCTGAAAGCGTCTCCCATCGATCGGTATCGGTATAAATTCTCCAACAGCGCTCTGCCTATCTGTGTCCCAGCTGGTATAACGTCCTTACCAACTCCCTTTTCCCTTTTTCGAGTCTTTTCGAATCTCTCCGTATATATCCGAGTCTGTCTTTCTATTTAGTGTCTTTTCGATACAATCTTTTTTGTGATTGCCCAACTAGTACAGTTCATGGATGAGAAATATTAATCTAGTGAGAAATTGATCCTGTGAAAACAAATCTTCCAAGAGATTTTCGTGATATGAAAATCGGATCTAAGCCTTTAGTTCTTGCTTGATAATACCAGAATGTGATATGTTTCGGGCTTTGGAAAACGTAGTTTTTATCGACGAAGAGAACATGGCATATTGATTATGACACACGGCAAATTTAAATCTGTAAAAGTATATTGTAAAGCAACCGAAGATAAGAGTATAGAAATATGCTGTTAGATAAAGAATGAGTCTCTATTTTCCTCTTTCCATGTCTTCCCATGCCTTACTTCCCCTACCTTCCTCTCTTACACTCAAACACTCACTTAATCTCACAGTCGTTCGCTCATTCATTCATACCCGAATCCATTTCTCTCGTGTGTGTGCAAGTCTCTCTTTCTCTGTCGTGTCTTCCAATGTTGGGTCTATATTAGTTAACGCAGAACCTCCCGCTCCTCACTCCATCACACCCCACCTTATACTCTAATCTGCTCCTCTCAGATTCTGACAATGCCGTGAACCGTCCGTTTATTTCCTTTGATACGACGTCGTCCAAAATCGCTAGACTTCCCTCCACGACCCTCCGTGTCGTCTTACGTCACTTTGCTTCACCCTGCGTCACTTGGAGTCGATCCGTGTCGCGACGACTTTGCACAGCGCCCGAAACGCTCTCGTCATCTCACGTCAGCCCTGCGTCGCGTCGTTCTCGTCTTTTTTTTTTCCGTCGCTCCCCGTCCCTTTGAGTCGTGCCAAATGGCCCCGCGCCGCTACGCTCGTACCGTTACGCTCGACTTGTGCCGCCTGACGTGGCCCGCACCGCCATCCGCTCTGGCGTTGTCGTCCTACGCCGCCCCCGCCCCCGCCCCCGCTGCCGTCGCCGTCGCCGCTGCCTCCAATATAAACATGCCCATGTTTTGCTTCGCGCGTTGCCATGGCGACGCTCTCGGGCAATTTGTAAATCGCTTCGCTACGTGGCTTTTTTTGGAGGGAGAAACCTCTCGCGCCGCGTTTTGCACCTCGGGTGTCACCTCGGGTGGCAAGACGCGGCCGCAGGCAAAGTGTGCGGCGGTTAAACGCGCGGCGTTTTTATTCGAGGGAAGCTCCGGCTTTTGCTTGTTACACTAACAAGCGGGGAGGCCCGAACTAGACACGTACAAGTGAAAGAGTCCGATGATATCACACACTGTCGAGTGTGACAGGAAAGAAAAAAACTTTTCTCTCAGCCTCGACACATTTTATTGAACGCTCCTTTGGATATGGAAAATGAAAATAATTTGTCAGATAATATACAACATAAGGTGATTTAAATATTTTTGATGAAGCTTTTCGAAAAGCATGTGGTATTAAAGCAGTGGGTTTAACGCATTTCTATAATTTTTTTTAAACTAAAGTAAACAAAATACCTGTTGTATAAGGTGTGCCCAAATAAAAAGGAGACTACAGTGATACTGGAGGAAACTTTAATGCAAACTTACGAGTAACATTTCCTTTGGAACGTACTCATCTATAAATAATGTGAGTCGGAAGTTATTTGATCCGCAATAAGGAAAACGAAGGAAACCCACTCAATAATTGTAGAAGAGCGTTTGCAAACCGATAACTAAAATATTTATATCTTTGATTCGAATCAACTGATCATGTGCAGTGAGAATTGCGACATTTTGCCTGAATGTTAATCCGGCTTCCGATCGGGCAGATCTTGTGAAGATAACTTCTTTGTGTTACAAGGCAAAATAGGATTTGAGCTATTTAAATCTAAAGGAAAAGCTATGCAGCGTTTATAGATTTCAAAAGAGTTTCGAATCCGTAATCCACAATATTCTATGGGAATCACTATATGATTCCGGGATATTGAGGCTGCGAAATAGCTACATCAGAGTTTTGGGAGAGCAGCAGATTCGGGCTGACAACAAGCGTCTTGCTACATTTCCTCACTTGTCACAAGGGAAAATTCTGAAAGGCAATATTTAAGAACTCTTAGTTTACCTCAGCGTAAGAAATATTGAGTGTTGAAGTTGTCAATGTTACCTTCTCTTAGGCGAAAAGAAGATCGTTTTCTGTCGTAATTCGGTGTAATACAATTTCAGGCAAGTGTCTGCGCCAAAACACGTGTGTGCACGGTGTAAGGCAGCCCCACTTCCAACAGTCCAAAATCTAATTTTTCAATCCAGCCAAGATGTGAATTACTAAGCCTCTTTACTGACGAGGCGATCCTTTGTGAAACCGCTTGGCTGAAGGTTCTCAAACAATTTACTGTCGTGGCGTCCTATTTAGAAATGCATCTGATTCTCAGAAGTGTCAATAATACGAGAGTTCCCAGTAGTGGCGCAATCTCGCGAGCGTCTATGAAAGCGTTCAAACTTTTCAAAGCAGTTGTCCTTCGAAGTGTTTCAACGAAAGACCTCTTTGCCTTTCTCTCTCTGGAAGCCAGCATGGTTTTTACATAAAAAAGTGTAAGTCTAACGCTGGATGTTTAAAATGTATGCCCTTTGCTGTTAATTACTGCCAAGGAATTGTTATAAATGATAGATTCCAAAGTATGGCGCTAAATTTGAATTAATTTTGGCCGCCTATGTGATAACTGGGGTAAGCAGCAATTTTATGAAGATTCTTCAGAATCTTTATGGAAGAGCATCAATGAAAGTAAGAATCGACACTCATTCTTCTACCAATTCGATAGAAGTAACACAAGGCACACTAAAAGGTGATTAGTTGAACCCTACACTATTTGTTCTTTTCCTTCGAGACATTACCGGTTTCTTCGTGGATGATGATTACTCTGACATAGTATTAAACGCTGACATTCTTCTTTTTGCTGATGATTTGATTATCCTGGCAACCGATGTGATGGATCTTTAGAAACACACACTATCTAAGTATTCTCAGAAAAAATCCTCGAAGTTAATCTCAAAAAAGCAAATAATGTAATTCATAAATTCAGGCAGAATGATGTTAGAGACGCCAGTAAAATATAGAGGTGAAATTATAGAAATGGTCAAGGAATACACGCATTTAGTTATACAATTCACAGTGTCAAGGTTATTTAACTATGCAGCTGCCAATGTCATGTGCAAAGGAAACACGGAATAGAGTTTAGTCTGGAAAATATTAATATCAGGAGAAAATGATAGCTGGCAGACTGATCGAAAACTTTTCGATTCCATGATAGCAACTACTATGCTATACGCTGCCGTTTCTGGGGCCTAAGATATACAAATCAACTCGATAACATACAAAGAACTTCTACAAAGTCTTTTGGGCTTAGAGAACCTCTCTGGGTACATGATTAGAAAGGAAACTGGATCAACTAAAATATAATCAGAAGAAATTAAAAGATCACTGACTTGGTGCAAACAAAACTTGGTATAGACAAGGTGCAAAATTACTATGGCACCTTGTCTAACCCACGTAAAATGTTCAAAAACTTTCAGAATCAAGAAATGCATATCCTAATTTTAGAAAATACAACAGGATGTCCTTTGGACGGGTGATGAGTGATTTGGGATTTAATAACTTAATTAGCAGCAAAAATTCGAATATAATCAGAGATAATATTCCCTCAATTGCTGCAACAGCTATAAGTAAAATCTTTAAAGAAGAAATTAAAGAAGAATTAAAATCTCTAAAAAAGAATTATGAATTGATCATGCAGTACAATATATCGAGAAATTAGGTATCTGCAATCCACAGAAACAGAGAAATATCTAACTTTGGTTCTATCCACTTCCATTACTAAAGTACTCCACCCTCAAATAATGATGTCCAATGACAAAGAAATCTACATCAACAGTAGAAATATGTGGCACAAAATACACGCAAATTCAACCTACTCGATATGTAATATGAATACTGAAGAAAATCATATTTTATGTGAGTTTTTTTATTTGAGCCCGATCTATAAAGAGCTTAGATAATCACAATTATGTATTATCATTTCTCAATTGTTCGGTTAATCTAAATTCGGAACGATCTACAACTCTGTATTACTTTATTTCATCAATTCTGAAACTATTGGCATTCATTATAAATAGACATACGCCAATAAACTATATTCCACGAGCACTCTAATGAATAACGTTATCATGTCTGTAACGCGTCAAGACTCACTTGATACAGCTTGTTTGGTATATGTTTGTATGTTCTGTTGTCTCCATTATTTTGTATCTTATGTTTTTGTTATTGTGTTACTGTATTATGTGTATATGTTGTGTTTTTTATATTGAATCTTAAGCTAACTACCTGTGCAAACTTGGACGACCTGTTGTATCAGAAGTCCTCATCGGAGGCGAATCTATGATCTTTCAAAAACATTTTTTAAGGGCCGAAGATATGGGAGTCGTATGGGAAGATATCGGGGCTACCAGGAGGACGTTTCAGGTCCACCCAGTGAAACGTCGCAAGGAGCGCGACTGCCTTCTTGGACTCACCCTAGCTTTGTGTGGATGATGTGATGTACCGTGAGTGATCTGGCTGTCCGGGTTACGCCGCGTCGAAAGGCTGTGATGCCGACGTTTCGACCATCTTGTCGTGGTCGTCCTCAGAGCTGGTCGGCCAAGCCTTTCTAGGTTAGACCAGCCCTAGGAAGACCACGACAAAATGGTGAAACGTCGGCACACAGCCTTACGCGGCGTCCCCGGACGCCAAGATCACTCACATGATTCTGGTCGCGGAAGCCTACGAGTTCACGATGTGATGTACCGCTCGTTTGTTTATCGTTAGTCCAACAGCAATTTCACATATGGCGATCCGACGATTCTTCCGTATGAGCTCATTGACAACCGCAAACGGCGGTTGGTCATAACGTGCACCTGTCCCGGGCACGGCAAGCCTAATGTGACGCGTCCCGACGTATAACGCTGACATCACCGGAATGCGGTACACCGTTCGGACACCGCTCGCTATACATCCCATGCGTCCTGCAATAAATTTGGGACGCTTGCTGCCCTTCTGAGTGGAGAAATTGGATCGCTGATCTTTGTGCTGCTCTGGCGGCTTCCATCATGCAACGAACTGCAGAAACCACGCGATTAAACTGAAGCAATCGCTGCGACGTTCTTCTCTCTGTCTGTTTTGTTTATTCAACAATTTTCTGATACAGCGTACATAACCACTTTTTTAATTTGTTGCGTCATTATTAATGCAAGGCGTCTCTTAAGCCTTGTTGGGCGTTGAGCGCTTTTTTCTGGAGTAGTCCTCCGTTACTGTGTAATTATTACACTGTGTAATTATATTTGTCAAGTCTCGTCAAGTCGCAGTCAGTCAGTGCCTTTTATCCCTTCGGCCACGGGCTCGACGCCGTTAGATCCCGGGGTTCCTGGCTGGTCGGCTGGTCGGTCCCAACGCTTAACCTGCGTGACTTCACGGAGCGTAGTAAACGAATTCGGCTAGCGCCGCCGGCTTTAAGTCATGTCACCTTACGTCGGTTGTCAAGAGGACCGCCAGGTAGCATCTCCGCGTACGCGCCTCTTACTACGCGCTCCTGCGTCACTCCCCAGCGGTCAGAAATGGGAAGGAATAAGCGATAAGGGTAGGGTTTAGGACGCTTCACACGGATTGGTCTAGCCCTTGTGAAGCAGCCAAACTTGTTTTGTTGGAACAAATTCCACATGAGATTCGACGGTAATCGAACCCGAAGCTCAGTGGTGAAAGGCTAGCGACTTCGCTATGTGTCATGAGCGCAGCTGCTTTACAGCAGTGTTTGGTTATACAATGTATACAATAATATACCGACAAAATAAAAGGGAGGATGACCCCACTGGGCTCCTCAACGGGAAATCAGGTTCGGGTGCTTGGGAGTTATTGCGGTGGTTTGTGATATGGGGGAGATAAGGGGGTTATATTGTGAAGAAACTCTCACCGTCTGTGCAACAGGGAAGAACAATCGCGCCATCTATCGGCTACCACGTTCACTTCCGGAGAGTTGATACAACGCTCCTACGGCTCTCTCTCCTTTTTATTTGGGCACACTTACAGCATTATATCGATATATCATTACGTTTATAACATTTACACATGGCAAGACAATAGTTCATAAGATAATTACTGAAAATAACTCAAAATCCAATATGCATTCACGTAGAAAAATGACAAAATGTTTAACAAGTTTCCACCTGAGAGTATATGCGGCTTCATTACTTATAAAATCACATTTCTGTTTTAGGAAAGCGAAGAGTTGAGATGGTCTTTTATCTGCGATATATATATATATATATATATATATATATATATAATTAAACTAAATTAAATTAAAATAAAATAAAAGGAAACGGTTAAAATAAAACACATTAGGGGGCGAAGGGAAGTGAGAATCGGAAATGTAAGGGCAGAGGCGTTGGTGCGGACAATCTTCTGTGGTGCTGTTTGTTTTCAGGTACTGAGGTGGTCAAACACTGGAAGGAAAATGCCTGACGCCCGTACCAAACAAATGAATAGTTTAGAAACCAAAATCGGATAGATTAGCATGTACTCGGCTTCTGATGGCAGGTTTTTCCCCCTTCAGGGGTTTTTTCCTCAGCCGTACCTTTGGTCTCTTTTCCGCGGCATTGATGCGATGAAAAGACCATTTGGGGTGAATACGAGAATACGAAAGGTTAGAACGCGGTGGAATGCAGATATTGTAATGACTTAAAGGCCTTCGGCCAAGCCACTTAGCATCACCTTCTCTAATTTGTATGTAATAGTTACCTATTAAATTATATATATATATATATATATATATATATATGGCGTCACGGGATTAGACAACCCCATAACGCCACCATCAGCTACGAAAAGAAGCCCACGAACAGAGAGGAGTAGGGTACGCGGCGGAGCGATGGCTTGTAAACACGCCATCTACCCACAGCTTTTCGAACTCTGACGCCCGAACTAGCGAATAATGTTTTTCCGGGAGGTCACGAAAAGAGGAGAATATTCACCCTCCAAAAATTTCCCCAGGCGCGAGTACCATAAGTATCGCGGCGTGCCTCGGAGGAGCTCTCTATGATTGCAGCAGCGACGGCGACTAGACTGAGTTCTGAAAGCGGTTGTAACTTGATAGCATATGAGTTTATTTTAACTTGGTAGTTAAAAGTTAGCTTGAGAAGCGTATCAACGAAAGTGATGTAATTCAAGTGATTGTTTGACTTCGAAATAATTTCAAATTTGTAAAATTCGCGCAGAAACACATTAACTAAATCCAGCATCTCATATTGCACGCTGAGATCACACACGCCCAAAGTGTGGTAGGTAGGCCGAGCATTTAAAGCATAACTTCAGCAACTTAATTATTCGAGGCTGGAAGCCGACAAATTGTACGAGGCGTGGGTAGGTAGGCGGCACGACCCCAGGAGAGCGAAGCGTAGATGAGAAAGATTTGGACTGGAACGAGAATCATACGAGTCCGGAGAACGGGAGAAGGGTGTGGAAATTGGAGGTGTCCAGAGCTCGAGGGAATGAAACTGGTAACATCGTGGGACAGCGAGCGAAGACTGGTTGCAACGCGAGGCTGCGAGCGCCAGAAAATCCCCAAGGTTACCTACAGGCGAGCGATGCGGAGCTTTTGAGGTAAAGAACTGGCAACTTTACGCGGCGATCAGTTGGGGAAAGAGAATAGCGGTAAATACACGACAATTCGTGTTAAAAGTGGGTGAAAAGTCCAGAATAGGTGGGAGAAGTATTCCGAACGATGTGAGTGGCAGTTTCAAGTTCATTTACTGCGCATGTTATTGAATTCATTCAAAGAGGCATACCTTGTACAATTTTACTTAAATAATTCATGATTTTCACATGTTGTACAGTTGATGTTATCTGGAAAAGTATGTTTATTGTATTGTGTTAAAAGTAATTGCTTTCTGTATATGTAAAGGGTCAGATTTAAGTAACGTGTATGTTACGTTTTATTGTTTTTTCTTTAAAGTTCACAGTGTTATAGTGAGTGCGAAGCCCAAGGCTAGCACCTGTGAACGGGATACCTTAGAACAAGTGTAAAACTCATTTTAAAAGCCGTACACGGAAAAACGAGAGAGTAGAAAGAGTAAAATAATGTGGTAGATAAAATTCAGAAAGAGGAATGAGCAAATTGTGAATTGTAATTGGTGAGAGTGTTCTAGCAGTCGAGGTGACGCTTTTTTGTTTTGCCTTGGTTTTTGCTTTTTTCTGCAATAGTTTGTTTTGACCAACTATTTAAAGTGCATAATCCTATTAAATAATTGTGCCACTGCAATTTTCATTGAATATATGCACATTTTATTTGTATTTTATCTGATTCATTGTGTCAAGGGTTCAGACCTTTCTCATACCCAAAAGATCCTGCTTCCTGAAAATTTTGAGCTCGCTTTACGAGCATTCATACTATCACGCTCTCCCCTCGTGTGGAAGGTAGTAGGTGGGCGTGTTAGAATATGTGTATATTGAGAACGGAACGCTTCTTGTTATCACCATTCTTGATTCTGTATTACTTGCGCTTCTACCATTCACTTGAAATTGCACTTAGTATTGACGCTTGGGAATTTTTTTCATGAACTGAAATATACGATTTCTTACTATCGATCTACTGTTACCTATATCAACTTTTAATTACAACGTTTTGAGGAGAGGCATTATTATATCTTGCCAATGCCCAAGCCTTATCACTTGGAATGAACTATTTAGTGAAAGGATAAATGTAACGGTATGATCAGAAGATTAATGTCGGAATGGAGGAAGGAGGTTCTGAGAAAACAAGAGAACACCTAGAAAATCTGCTGTGAATACGCTTCGCGCACCACTGATTCCACACAGATATATCACTATTCGAACCCAGTTCCCAGCAAGGAAAGGCTCAGATGAACAGGCAGAGAACCATGTCATGGGACTTCCCTTGGAGAAGAGCCAGTGCTATGTCATTTACTGAAGCCAAGAACCACTACTAGGTCATGTAGTTGTAGGACACTTCCATCCGCCACCATCCACGAATCTTGTTTCATCCCCCAAAGAGAAGAGATAGATCGGTGAAGAGGAAATAGAGGTTGCTCAGCGCAATTGTCGAGAAAAGATTGGGGGCGGCTGGGAAAAGTACGTAAAAGGTCACAAAAAGAGTGCGGGAAGGTGTTGTAACTGCACGGAACTAAATAGAACCACCATCCTATTTTGGTCCGGGCAGAAGCAAGGTAGAAAAAGAAAAAAAATGAGGATGATTAGTTGGATAGTAAAGAAGCGTGAAAGATAGCTGAAAACACGTCGAGAGAGAAGGGAAGAAGAGACGAAGAGGAAAATTATGGGGCAAAAAGAAAGAAGCTGAAATGGACAGAAAAATAGTGGCTGGAGAGACGGAAAAAGTGGGAGAGAAATAAAGAAACTAAAAATTCTGGAAACGATGTGAAAAGTAATTTGCAGGTGTGGATGATGCGTATAAATCGAGGTTCAAGAGAGCCGTAATGTACGGACGAGAGGGATTGTGAGGCGATCGAAGTGGTGAGGCGGCGGAGACGGCGATGCTGTGGAGATGGCGAGGCGTCCGAGATGGCGAGGCGTCCGAGATGGCGAGGCGTCCGAGATGGCGAGGCGTCCGAGATGGCGAGGCGTCCGAGATGGCGAGGCGTCCGAGATGGCGAGGCGTCCGAGATGGCGAGGCGTCCGAGATGGCGAGGCGTTTGAGATGGCGAGGCGTTTGAGATGGCGAGGCGTTTGAGATGGCGAGGCGTTTGAGATGGCGAGGCGTTTGAGATGGCGAGGCGTTTGAGATGGCGAGGCGTTTGAGATGGCGAGGCGTTTGAGATGGCGAGGCGTTTGAGATGGCGAGGCGTTTGAGATGGCGAGGCGTTTGAGTGGCGAGGCGTTAGATGGCGGGGCGGGCGGGTGGCGGGGTGGCGAGGGGCGGCCGCGGGGGCCGAGGGACCCCGCGGCGAGCCGACCTAGGCGCTGGCTGCTGGTCGAGTTGCCTCGCTCCGCCTCGCGGCTCTCAGCGCCAGAGCGCTCGCGCACTGCTCTCGCCTCTTTCATCTTGTTATTTGGTTACGCCAACTACAGCACAGGTTGAATTCATTAATAAATAGTTGGGACAAACATTAGGCATTGGATGGACATGAAGTTTAAATATAAATAGGTAGTGGCAATAACATTTGCTCTTTTCTTTAGAAATGAAATATTAATAAATATCTACCTGCTTGAAGAAAAAGTTATGTTGAAGAAGAGGTAAATTGTTTTCTTTGTTCTCTTATGACTGTGTTATCTGGAAATTCAAGTAAAGCGAGAGCTGACATTTATTTCTCCATTGCTTCGATTCTCTACGAGTAAGAAACGATATTCACAGAAAGATGAATGAAATGGATTCAGATTTTCACTCTTTTTATTATATGTAATATTCATTACTTTGTTACAAAATAAAATTATTTGGAACTATTCATGAAAAAGTGGAATTATAAAAGAGGTATTGAAATGGAAATAATGGAGGAAGGAACAAAAAATCTGATACTCATTAAGAAAATTTTAATGGAAATATAACATTTATTTCTTGTAATACACACATTAAATGTTCTTATAGTAGCTAAGTTAATGTTACGCCAATATAACGAATGTGAAAAAAATGCCTTTTACAAAACTATTATCATAGGAAACGTTTGCAGAATTATAGAAGTTGTTACCTCTGAGGGAACTTTATTTCATATCATTATTTACATTTTGAATTATTTTCATTAAATATACTGGAACCCTATTTTTTGCTTGAACATTTCTCTCTCAGGTTTTTAAAATGAAAGATGAAAATGGCACAGATACAAGCCAATCTAATTATTTTAAAACATTGAAAAAATTCACATTTTATATTTAACCGAGGATATTTATGGTTTTCCTGGCAAAGAACTTCTTGTTTACATAATCAAACGAGCGAAAACTTGCAAGAACGTGTATTGTGTGGATTTTTATTTGTAGCTTCTTTGCTCTAGCAGGACCCAGTTATGCTTCTCTAACGAGACTTTGTATGCAAACTCACCTGTTCAAATATTTGGTGCCCTCCAACTGGTACACCATACTATTTTGCGCCGGAGTGAAGCAGAGTCAAGCCAGAAGCTCTCGTAGAACACGTCAGACAAGGTTGGTTGGAAGCAAAGTGTTAAGCACAAATATTCGTAAAATAATTAAGTAACTAACCACTCCTCTAAATAATCTGGACATAGTATTATGTCATAAGACAATGTACTAATTCTATAGGAGCATGAAACCTAAAATAAATTGTAATGTTTGCAAATATTATCTGAAAATAAAATTAACTGTAAAATAAATATTTTTTCGATCGCCTCTAGTAAAAGCAATTACTATTAGAGCGTGACCGTGCTTAAAGTTCAATTTTGAGCACTAGAGCTAAAAGTGAGACGATGCTCAAATGTGCACGTAAAAAACGGGGCTGTAACTAAGAAAACAAAATACTTTCGTCTGACCGCATTAGTTACTTCTGACATTGACGTAACTAGTACATAATTATATGCTTTTTATCTAGAATTAAAATAAAATAAAACCTATTAAGTTTGACAAAAGGGATCTTTTGACATACTTGGTAAAAAGGATTTCATTTTATTGGAGGATTGCATCACTCAGTCTCGTGACACAATTCTTACTTTTCCTACTCGCCAAAAAAATGTCACTTTTACCCTCGTATCATAAGAATATTATTTTCATCACTGCACTTCTTGCAAACAAAATATTACTTCCGATAGCAGGAATATATTGATATCTTAGTTTAGAGAATTCGGTAGACATTTTCGTGTTAAAATGTTTATTTGTCTACAATTTTATTACAAAAATACATTTTATACACAATTGCCTGCCTCATCTATCTACGGGTGTAGAAAGTTGCATGAAAAAGAGACGAGTACTTTAAAAGTACAAAAATACTTTTAAATATTTTTCATTGCATATTGGTTTAAGACAATCTGAGAAATCAAGTAACAATAATTTATGTTCCGTCAGGAATGCAGTAATATTACATGAAGTTTTACCATTGCCTTGAAACCTCCCCTACGCTTTGGACATTGGTTACCAAAACTAATTTATTTGCGGAGACAATATTGTCATGAACGTTTAATCACTTGACAGGTATATCAATCTTCCTCAAACATGATGAAAGAGTGACAAATACAGTTGGTCCCCTTCTGATTAACTTTATCGCATCTGTCAATTAATACTGTAATCAGTCTGCACATCATAATACAAATTGTGGTTAATAAATTGTACAACACTTTTGTTATTAATTAAAGCATTATTTACTCAGTTGCACATTTTTATGACATGTGAAACATTAACACACATTGAAAATCATGACGTTTTATTGCAATCAAAATTAAGCTGAAAGTTCCTTACACAAGCTGAATAATGGTATACACGGAATAGTAGTTTGGACACAGCGAAAAAAAGAAGATATTATAGCAATGCATTCTGTTATAAGCAGTAAAATAATTCCATTCTTGAAATGATATATCAGTCAGAATTGATTCACATTCTTCAAATAGTGCCAAATGAATAATTATGATTTGGTTTTTCAAAGTAATAATGAATTCCGAACTTGAAATCTATTATATGATACATAAAGACATTATAATGCACATAAAGACATTTTAAAGTCACGAAACTGATATTGACAAACCATATTTTTATTAGTAATTATGACATTTTTCGATCTTGTGAAGGCCACAAAAAATATTTGACAACCTAGGTTTTCTCTCACGAAAACGCGCTGGGGCGAGAAAATCCAGATTGACACTCGACGCTTGTGACTATCAGTTGCGTCACGACTAATAATGTGAAAGGTGTGCTAAGTTGAAATCAAAATCTGAGGTACAATTTAGTGAAAAGGTGATAATGAAAAGTTATATTCACCCTAGATAACCCCAGAAATAGCCAGAATACTGAATGTCCCTGCTATAAGTGCAGCAACTGAAAACCTTTCATGCAGTTAATAATCTAGTTTAAGAAGAAAGGAACATTTTCAATTTCAAAATCAGTAAAAGACGTGCTTCAGTTCACATTTTCTAAACGAAATTCTGCATAAAAAATTAATTATATTTCAATGACATAAATGTTTTTTTGTACTCTCACATCTAAAGTAGCATTTTACAAACATTTTACGTAAAATTTAACTTTTATGAGAAAAGTCAATTAGCTTGTTATCCTTCCTTTCTTCCCTTATCCATTAAGTAAATGCTGAGATGGCTCTTGTTTTCGTTCTGGACATAAATGTAGCTTCACTATGTGCACGTTTTTTGAACTCTCCTTTTGTTGTGATAATAGTAGAGCCGGGGAATGTGGGTTGATATTTTGTTAGAAATGCTAAAAAATAAAACCGGTTGTTTGTTTATTTAAGCAAATAAACTCGAGAGCAAAAATGTCCAGATTTCATATGTTTTGTAGCTACTTTTATTCCTCCATTCAACTGTGTGTAATAATCAGATGAGAGAGAGATACTGGAGCTCAAGAAAATGTGCGCAGATCATACTTCGCGGCGACGATGGGGTAATGCGGCGACGATGGTTTAACGGTTAGCGTCTCGGACTGTTGTACCCAAGTTTGCGGGCTCAAACCCAATCGAAGCCGTGGATTCTTATGGGCGAAAAAATCCTCGTACGCCTTCCTTCGGAGGGAAAGTAAAGCCGGCTGTCCCATTTAGTAGATTTACTGCATGTCAAAGTTCCTCAAGCCTAAATGAAGTCCTGAGATAACTTTAAATTGCCTGTTTCATCGCCCAAGTAATACCTTCTTTCTCTGCTAGTAGGTGAAAGGAGCGTAACGAAATCTGCGTGGTCAGAGGGAAGAGCAGGCCTCATGGCCTGAGTCTCGCCACGTAAAATAAGGCATTCATTCATCAAGTCCTCTGACCTGCAAATCAGCCCTCGGAGAGCTCAGGACACGTAAACTTCCGGCGCACGTGGCTGAAACTTTTGAATGAATGCTAATAGCAATAGTACACGAATGTCGTGTCACTCTAATTAGTAGGGGACAGATTTTAATGAAATGTCAGTTTTTTCTTTTCACTTTAGAAAAATTTCGTTTAGTATAGAAATTATTTTTATGTTATGACAAAAGTAAATGTAATATTTTTTGTATTTTTCATTTGACTAATAATCACTTTTTACATTTTCGCAATTCTTAATCTTTTTTCTTACTTAATCGATTTTAATGTCATTTTAATCGTTCTCCTTCAAATAATATTTACGAGATGCAACAAAGGTTTTGCACACAATACCTCGCAGCCTATTCGATTCCTTTCCAAGAAATTATAATATCAGCGTTGTGAGTATGTAATCTAAGGTTTCTGTGACGACTGTCAACGTCATTGGCGGTTCAACGACTTTCGGAATAACAAAAGACAGAGATTTCCCTGGTAAAGAACGATTCAAACCATAAGTTTGAAATCCAAGTTCACGTGAACAAAAAGAAGCAGCCTCGATTACATCAGTTAAGTATCCAACAGCTTGAGTTGTTCATCGGAACTGTTTTTGATAAGTTTTCTTCATTTTTTCGCTTTTAGAGCATTTTAAAAACAATTTAAGAGCATTTTATCGATTGTTTTTGGCAAAGTTTTGGATATCAAAATCCGCCCCTAGTAATAGGCATCTTATTAAGAAGATAAAATATAGTTTACACTTTATAGAATGACTCTTACAGATAAAGAATGACCCTAAGACGAAAATAAAAAAGTCCACGATTAGATTTTAGTTTGAGATTGACTCATCATTTCGTGTTTCCGGACGCTTCAACTGCTAAGGTCATTAGTCCCGTAAATGTGGTACGTGTTTATTCCTCGAGTAGTGTCGGTGATCTTCCCAGATGAGATAAGATCCGATCCACCTACATGTCGGGCAGCGGGGTTATTTCCAACAAGGTATTTTTCACCAGCGGGGCACCGCCCCAGTCGGAACAAGCTCTCTTGACTGGTCTCCCGAAGTAGTGTAGTGCATGTAAATGTGTGTGTGTGTGTGTGTGTGTGTGTGTGTGTGTGTGTGTAAGTAAAGGATAAGGATAAGACAAGGAAGGGGAAGGAAAGATCGCGCACGGTCTATGCCTCGTAAAATACTGTACTGCTCCGGTATTCCCTGATGTGTTCGGAGAAACCACGGAAACCTGGTGTTCATCGGAGAAACCACCGATCAGAGCAGCTGGCAGATAGAATTCTCCTCCAGACAGCGGCAGACTTTGCTACCTGGCTAGTTTCAAAAATTCTATCCCTATCGGGACTCGAACCCTAGGACCTCGAGGTCAGATGCACTGAAGTAATATCAATCGTTGCCCTGAGCTACTTGAACCACTTTCAGTTTTGGTAACCTGACAGCGGTTTCATCACTTCAAAAGGTGTGAGTAATTAGTTTACGTTTGTGTCATTTATCTCATGAATGTTTTCATATTTTGCTCAATAGACACTTTCATATATTTCATTCCATTACCTTCTATTGATGTGAAAAAAATATAAATTAATGCATACCAGCCTTCTAAATGTATCGGTCCAAAAGAGGCAACATTCTAGGCTTCTGTAACGCAATTTCGGCAATCGTCGAAATATTAGAAACAGATTAAACAGCACAACTCCTACAAGGGCAACATTAGACTTACTATTTGCATTCGTGTTGTTAATTTAGTTTAGTTGTAACGTATAGCATAAAAGAGACAATTCGTAATTACATCTGCACACTGTTATTCACCGAAAATTAACTATTAATTACATCTACAAGCACTGGAGAAAATTTGTATTATCACATTATTCTCATGCTTAGGCACGTGGGCACGTAGGCACTTAGGCACGTATGCAGTCCAATTTAGACGCCGATGCAAATTCGGCAACTTTCCTCTTTAATACACGTTTCCGTGATTTGCACTTGTTTCACCAATGCAATTGTGTAATGGTATTTGACGTACGAGGAAGATTCTCACCCTCCTTCTGAATACCTTTTTTCTGACCCTGCGGTAAGAAGCTGTCCAGTAAAGTGGCGCTCCGAGGGTGCGGCGTGGGCTGTTGACGAAGGTAAAAGGAGAGGAATCCCCGCCTGGGTGGCGACAGCTGCAGCTCGCGCGCCTTTGCCGTCACGCCCACGCCTGCTGCGGCCTCCGCGCGCCCGCCACCACCTGATCCTCAGCGCTCCCCCCGTCCCCGCCCCTCCGCCCCACCCGTCCATCCCCGCCGGTCCGTCCCCGCCCTCCGCCGCCCACGCCCCCCCGTCCTCTCCCGTCTCTCCCTGCTCTCGCCCTCCGTTCTGTCCGTCCGTCCCCGCCCGTCCGTCCCCACCTGCCCGTCCCCTCCCATCCATTCGTCCACCGTTCGCCTGTCCCCGCCTGCCCGTCCACGCCCCTCCGCTCCTGCCCGTCCGCTCGCCCATGCGTTCCCTCCAATCTGCCCCACCCATCAGCCGCCCCCTCACTCCATCCCCTCCCCGCGTCCCCGCCCGCCCCCGCCGCCAGGCGCGACCTTGCGCACGCGCTCTCTTGACACAGCTGCGGCGACGCGTGTCCCGCCGGGCGTGCGTGCGGCTCTCGCCGTGCCGTGCGTGCCGTGGCGTGCGGCGTCGAGTGCGCGGACTAGGCGACGCTCTTGAGGTGGCGGGGCAGCCTCTCCCACATTCATTGGCTTAGGGTTAGGTCACGCCATTTAGTCTTAAGGTTATTTTGGGTTAGCGGATGACGTTTCGATATCTATGGAATCGTAAAAATATACTGATTGTACGTCATGGTTACAGATGTGACAGGCGGGGGAGTATTGAAAATAAAACAGAAAATCCTAATAGTTCTAAACATTAGTAAATAAAATTGTTTTTTTTAATATTTACCTAAGCGCGTACATGTTAAAAATACCTCCGGACACGTGACAAGAATCTAAAGTTTCGGTAGATACCCGGGAACCCGGGAATATTTCATTGCGTTATTCCGTCTATTATCATACTGCACGTACCGAGTGAATTCTCATACGAAGTGTGTCCCTGCTTACAACACAGCTGGTGTCAAGCGACAGCAAGGATCTAAGAAAGAGGCTTTAAGTATTTGCTATATTTACGTGTTGTGGTATTTATTTTGCAACTTCTGACATTTTTGATATATGTATGAAACTGTTGCAAAATATATACATATACTAAAACAGTTATATATCATATGCAGGTCACCACTTAATAGAAACAGTCTTCAGAGAAAGCAATTCTTTTCAATAGTATCTGTATTATTCATCACACTTCCTCATTGCGTCCCACACGGAAAGAAATGTGAAAGAAATATCTACTCAATTTCACGGTACCAGTCCAAAAACGAGTACGTCTAAAAATGTGGTGATATTTAGATAACCATTTTGTATGTTTTTTAAAATTCTTGTTGATGCAGGAACAATTATTAACTAAACCTCTTGATTTACTTTCAATAAATTTTGATTTTATCGAGTGGAACTTATGTAATTAATTATCTCCAGAATTTACAATGTAAAACTATTATTGAGTACCTACCTCGTTTGAATTTCATGTCGTGCTTTAATGCATGTTAACTTTCAAGAAATTGGCAAATAACTTCACTTATTAAGTTTTTATTTATACATATTAACTTATTACTAATCAATACATTGTGTATAAAATTTTTTGCATTTCTAAAACTTACACTTTGCTATTTAATAAAAAAAATTCACGATTTAATGATTGATTTTGTTTCATTTTCATGATTTTAATGAATTTTAATCACTGATAAATAACAGGCATTTAAAAAAGAATCTGGATAATTATTTAAACGAGAGAAACGAGCATAATTAACAATATTTTTGATAACATCTGGGCATTTTTCGATTAAGAGAACTTCCCACATCTTTGTAACAAAAATAAAATACATTAAACATTCATTGAATTTTCAAAAGTTATAGAATCATTTTAAAACGCAGTAGTTCATTTAAAAAAAACTACAATGGTAATAAAAACTAGGTGATAAAATAAATCAGAAACGAATTGAAGTGACTGCTCAGAAATATTTCCAACCGATGTACCATAAATTAGAAATTTTCTCTTAAAGCTCAAGTTCTTTTTTGGAAAGAACATGATTTTATTTAGCAGTTTTGTTTCATCTTTGTAGATGCTAGCCGGAAAGTAGGCGCGCCATAAGTGTTTCCGAAAATTATTCGGTTTGTGCATGGTAACCAGTGAATCAACAGAAAAATAGTAGAGACAATGGGTAATAAAATGTAAAAAGTATACCTCCTCACAGTAAGGAGAAAGTCTTATTCGGAGAAATCAAATTTTGATCCTTCACATATTTTAAAACTAGAGGTGCTATAACAGCGCACATTTTCTCGCATTAATTGGAACGATTACATATTATTATAATATTTCAATTTCTTTCATCACTTGAAAAAGAAAGAAAAAAATAAATACGTCTGCAGTGCATATTCCTCTAATGCCTAAGGTAATTTTGTGTGCCTAAGGTAATTTTGTCGCCCATTGTTATCGCGTTCGTGCGCGCAGAGGAGCTATGGCAGCCTGTTTTTGCAACATTTTGTGCTAACTCTCCCTCCGACTTTACCACAGACATATAGCAGCTCAGCACGGTTTTAGATGAAGATTCGAACCAACACAAGTCATGTGTACACTCTGGTGAGGAATGTACAATGCCCAAACAATCAGGGCTAAATCGACATCTGGCATTTAGAAATGAAAAAAAGCATTTGTTTCATTTATGACGTCTCCTGCTCTGTGCACAGCCAACTTTGAAGTTGGTGCGCGCGCACGAGATAGCGCGCGCTGTATACTGAAAGACACGGAGCAATGAGGCACTACCCTCTCCATCGAGCATCTAGCTTCGAGAGCGAGTCTGGGGCGGCATCGGCCACTAGTATATAATGGGCAGCCCGACACTCGAGAAAGCAGAAGGGTTTGTGACTGAGTTGTGAGTTACCGTTATTGTGACAGCTATTGTGAGCTACCGTTATTGTGACAGCTATTGTGAGCTACAGTTATTGTGACAGCTATGCCAACCGCGCCGAGTTCTTGGTTATTCCCGTCGGATAATTGTGGATACTGCAATGAACTGGTGCATCTCCTGGTGATACGAAACACAGCTACGGACTTGGTACGTTCTTACTGGCAAGTGGAACACCCGGTGTATCTTGTATATTTGGAAAGGGATTTTTCATTGTAACAAATTGTAGCATTGTTCATTCACCTAGGAAGCAGAATAAACTGTTCATACTGAAACCTCTTCACCCATACTTACTCATACATTTCATCTCCATATATTGAAGAAATGAAATTTCCAAATAAATGCAAAAAGGTGCAAATACGAGTTGACCAGAAATGTGATTACATATGTGTAACAAGCGGAGCTAGAGGGATATTTGCAATTTATTACTACATGGCTGAAGGCTGCATTTTTTCATCAACATTTATTCAAAATTAGTGATATACATGTTTTTGTATTTCTCCCACGTTCCTGGGAATCGAACGAAACCGTCACTTCTCACATGGACGGAGGCTACAAAGTACTCTTTCAATTTCTGCTGGCGTTGGAAATTAAATATTAAACCGGTTGTTGGAATCCCTGAATTGGGCCCTTTCCTTTGCCTGCCGCCGAGAGTCGCAACGAGGTGAGGTTGTGCGAGGGAGAGCGGGGGCGGGGGAGGCGGGAAGTGCGTCCAGGCTAGCGGGGCGGGGGCAGGGTCCGGAGGCTGGACGACGTGGGGCGGGGCGAAGAGGAATAAAGAGCAGCAGGCCAAGTCCAGCCGAGCGCGTTGGGTCGCGGCGGGGCGGGGCGAGGGCGAGGGCGAGGGCGAGGGCGAGGGCGAGGGCGAGGGCGAGGGCGAGGGCGAGGGCGAGGGGAGGGGGGCGAGGGCGAGGGCGAGGGCGAGGGCGAGGGCGAGGGCGAGGGCGAGGGCGAGGGCGAGGGCGAAGGAGACAAAGGGGCGGGTTTCTGAGCCAGTGCCCGAGGAGAGCAATATGACGGCCCCGGCGCCTCTGTTGACTCGCCCTCTATATTGGGGCGGTCGCCGCTGCCGCTCTCAGCCGCCCGACTCTCGACGCCGCCACGAGAGAGCGCCCACGACGCCGCTGCCTCGCGAACTGTCACGATCGATTCCAGGTCATCGTTACAGCCTAAGGGCTAGGCATTTGCTCGCTATTGTGCTTAGTTTCAATTTACATTTACAGTTTCCGAGAATTCCTGAACGAATGAATAACTTAGAAATAATAGAATTCAATTCCACGATTAGACGTTCAATGAATAATGTGAGTTCTCATATACCAGTACGTTAATCAGTGATAATTTGATGTAGAATAACCACTCTGCCTCTGATGGACCGATGACAACAACCTTGTAAAGTATCTGACAGGACTGTTGGAGTTCGAGTCCCGACACTGGCGAATATACGACCCTAGCTATATTTCAACGTCGAATTCAGCTACTCCCTCAAGGATACTTATAGTAGAAGGTTTCCTTTAATTGTAGTCTTGTGCAGTTTCTTCAATCAATATCAGACCGGGAGGGGTTGATCAGGGCATAAACTGATGTGACTGCAGTGTCTATGACCGGGAGGTCCAAGATAGCAGACCGAACAGTGGCAGAATTTTCGACACTAATTTTTCAGCTAGGTCAAATTTACTCGCCGTCTGTAGGATAATTCTAGCGGCCGGCTGCTGTGATCGGTAGTTTTTTCGTGGTTTCTCCGATCAACACTAGGCGAATGCCGGAGTAGAACCCTAACAAACGGGCCACCGACTGCGCGTAATCTTTCCTTTCTCTTCCTTATCCTATTCTCATTCCTTACTTCCACACACTTACACTAACATGCACTACACTACCAAATATTTCGGGAGACCGGTCGGGAACTTAAAGCTTGGCCCGGCTGGGACTGTACCCCGCTGGTGGGATACCTGTTTGGAGGAAAATCCGACTACCCAACAGTAGGTCAGCGCCGGGTCTCGCCAGACAGCAGGGGAAGATTACCGCCACCTCCCGAGGAAAACAATGCACTACACTTACGGTATTAAAGTCTTTAGCCTTTCACGCGCACGGAATTACTAACACACAATCAATCGAACACTATCAGGCGGCTGCCGGAACGGCTCCCTGACAAACAGGCCACGGACCACGCGGGGTCTTTCCTTCCTTGCCTTTGTCCCCACCCTGTCTCACACTTACATGTAAGACATATTATGTGGATTGTGTATTCGGGTTACACAACCCACATGTCGGGAGACCATTTAGGATTTTAGACCTTAATGCAGCTGGGGTTGCACCCCGCTGGTGGAGATACCTGGAGAGGGGCAATGTGGCCTTTAGGTCGGCGCCTTATCTCTTGATCCAGCGCTGGAGGAATGCCGACACTTCTCGGCTATTTATTTATTTATTTATTTTACGTCAAAACCAGTAAAACTGGTATGACGCTATGGGAGAAGTGAATTCTGTGCAGTTTTCAAAATTCTCTGATCACTACACTAAGTCATATACTACTTGAATTTTGAATTAATTAATTAAAAACACGCTCCGATGAAATAAAATTTATTTTCAAGGATAAATCAGCAAATAAATTTTGGGCTCTTATCCATTATGTCCTTCGTCAAGGAATAATTCTTCCTGCCGCGAACACATGGAGACGATAATATGAAGAACTATATTTCCCACTGAATTCTTGAAGTTGTGCACAGATAATGAAATTACATTACATGGATATGGCAAGTACTGTACCCATGGGACGGGTGTTGACAAAGAAGTAGACGTGACCGGTAGAACTAAAGACTCATTCACGAATAATTTAGCGGAAATACACATTCAAACCAAAAAAACTCTTTGTACGCTGTCATGCTCTCTCAATTATCATTGATCCTACATGTTTTCACGCAATACAAGGTGTACACGAATAGCCTAAAAGGAATGAAATTATATCGAAGACTAGTGTTGTTATGAGTTGTGAGATGTGGATTCATAATTCGATCAGGAACGCAATGACAAAGTTGTTAAACATTAATTAATATTCATCTTGTCAATCCATGATGATCGGTGGTGTGATTCGCGTCTGGAGGTTAAATTCATCACCTACTGGACACACACGTACGAGGGTAGCCACGTGTATGCTCTCAGAACTCGAATTGTGATGGAAGAGCTGCCAGTTCTCGCCAGTTAATATGGAGCAGGCTGTTGGAGAAGACCACACATCCGGTTATGTATTGAGACGGCAATGGAAACATGGTTATTTTCAAATTAATAGAGCATCACAAGTTCATATAATCCAAAATTCAAAAATATTTAATATTAATAAGAAAAAAACTGTTTTCTTATTAACACCCTATACGGGAATTATTATGCGAAAATTGGAAAATGGCACTTCTTTGAAAACTGCTCTAAATCTCCATGAATCAAATTTATCAAATTTGATAAACCTTTACTAAATATTACATATTGCATATTTTATGCTCAGTATATATACATTCTAACTGAATTTGCAAGTCATTTATCGATTAAAAAAAATTAAATTAATGAAAAAAATGAAAAATGAAGTTTATATACCATTCATCAATGTTACAATGAGTATATTATGCAATGGGTTACAGCTCAAATGACAGATTATACAATGAGAGAAAAAAATAAATAAAGTAACGGCCAAAATATACGTAACGCATTTTTTTTCTTATAAAAAAAATTTTTAATGAATTTCAAAATAATTAAAATAGCAATTTTGAATATCGCCCATTTTGATGTGCAGATTATTTTCGTTCATTTTCCCTAAAATATGAATAGCTGTCATAAACCTTTAAAACAAAGACTTCTGTAATTTGTTATTTAATTCTTCTATCAATTCTTCTTCAGATGGGATTCTGATCATGTCGGGATCTGGTCTGAAATTCGCGTACGAGCAGTATTGTAGCATTAAACCATCGCCCGATCAGGACAGAACAACAGGGGAGGATTGAGAGTATGACAAAACATTGTAAATATTACTCAATGAGTGAATATGAATAATTCGGTGCGATTTAATTTATGTTGTCATAAACTGATTTTATTTTATTTATTTACTCAAAGAACGGCGAAAACTGTATGTGACGTATGGAGGAGAAGTATGATCTGCGCACATTTTCTTGAGCTCCAGTATCTTTTCATTTGATTATTACACACAGTTGAATGGAGGAATAAAAGTAGCTACAAAGCGGACTTCGCAACATACGAAATCTGGACATTTTGGCACTCGAGTTATAGAAAACTTATTTGCTTAGATAAACAAACTACCGATTTTATTTTTTAGCATTTCTAAAAAATTAGCAATCCACATCCCCGGCTCCATTAATATCACAACAAAAGGAGAGTTCAAAAAACGTGCACATAGTGAAGCTACATTTACGTCCAGAACGAAAACATGGACCTTATCTTAATGGATAAGGGAAACTGGACAAGGGACGTGATCGAAAAGGGAAGTGAGGAGAAGATGGAATAAATTTATTTCAATGTAGTATACTTGTAAAGTATTCAGAAAATACTTGAAGATTTGGAAAATTAATGATCGTAATGTTGCACTTAAGTATAATTAAGTTGCAAATTAGTTTTCAAATAGCAAGTTGGGTCAGATGGCCAACGTAGGTAGCCAACGAAAGCTGCCGCCTCTTTCGCTACAATTTTCTTCGCCTGAATGTTACCTTACTCTCGTCAGCTGACTGCTCACCAGTGAACTGGCTTTTGAGACATTCTCGGGAGTGTGAGAGTTCCGAGAGAGCTGTGAGTTCACTTTTCAGAGTCAATACTTTCTGCCAGTCACTTGCCGGTTGACAAGGCCCTGGGAGGTGCTCATAGTCTAGCATGTGCTAGTTACTCTTTAGTGGGCACGCACCTTTAGAAAGATTTAAACATGTTACATACGTACATGTCATCTCTCGATGTATTTAAATTATATGAAAGACAATGGTCAGCACCATTAAAAATATTAAAATATGAGGCAACCTTTGATTCGTGTTCATGCTTGGTTGAACGAATGAAATGTGTGCCTTCGTGCAGACAACTTTAATGGAGAAACAAAGCAAAATATGCATATTATTCATTCAGAGGTGTATTTTTAGACTGCCACTGAGAAAAATGAAATATGGAGCAAAATTATGAGCGTCACTCACTGAGTACGAGTGAGGAAGTAAAATAAATTTGTGTTCATGCCCACTGGCACCATGCCGTGATGCTGTATTCAATTCAGAAGTTTCTCCTGCGTTAATAGATGATAAAAGGTAGTTGTATCTCGGCAATTGTTATAAAATAAAAATTGAAATATTTCTGTTTTCAAAATATTTAACGTCTTTTATTTAGTTTTTTTTTAGATGCAGGGAAATGAATCTATATGAATACTATATTCTATACCTTCTATTTAATACTGACATGTAAAAAATATTATGATCTCATCAACTTCTCGAATGATTGCTTGTACTTTTCATCTTGTGACGTAGTCGTCATCATAACAAAATATATTCAGAAAATACGTTGCATCACAATCTGGATATTTGTTTTCAATGTATCTAAAAAATGTTACATAAAACGGTGCAGAAAAATAATGTTCCAAACTAAATTTTGCATTTCACAGAATAAAAATACATAAAAAATTGTTTCCCGAGTTAGCACATCAAGACAATGTAGAATTTAAGATTTCGTGATTATTCAGATTTTAATCTCTTCTGATAACGTCGAGCAGGGCATGCTGGAAGAAAGGTTGACATATCGGTTTCTCTGAATTGCCCTTTCTGACCCGACGCCAGCGTCAGTGTTCCCGTGTCTTTCGGGGTGGCGGATGTGCAAGCTTGGTGCCTTAGGCTGCGTTTATGTTGGAGCAGCGATAAACGATGAGAGCGAGAGAGAGTAGGTGTTGCGAAATCGCAGCGCTGATGTGTTCATGTCGGAGCAGAGCGAAGCAGCGCCACTCCGAATCCACCAGAGACATCTACAGGACATTCGGTGAAACTAACTTGTCAATTCAATACCAACCTTACGTAAATCACCGCCATATTTACTTAAATTGGCTTAGGAACTTTGGTTACCGTTTAAGTTGAAGTGCAGTAGGAGTCAACCTCAACATCATTCCCCTATGCAATGGAAGCATTACACCTTAAGTATTTTTCTTGGCTGGATATTGGCATGCTTGGTGAGAGAGATGTGTGTCAATTTCTCTCGACTCTGCAACATGCAGCAAACAGCTGTGTGCAGCCCGCGAGAGTTAGTCCTAGAGCGTACGTATTTCGAAGTTTTTATACTGCGAGCGAATTCAATAGTGATTTGTTTTGGAAATGTATTGTTATTTCATATTGTTCTTGGCGTTTTCATCGATGCGTCGTCATTTGACGAAAAACTCTTCAATGAATGTGATGAGGAGAATTTTAGAAAGTCAGACACGTAAAAAAATTGTCTAAAGTGATATCCTGCCTGAAGTTGCGATGATTATAGAGGTAAGCTGCCATGGCTACAATAATGAGTGTTAATGCACATTAGTGTTTATGGAAAATTAAGTGTCATACATATAAACATATTTACATTGACTATTAAAGAGAAACAGATGTATATTTCCAGCAGGGTTATAATTATAGTATACAATTTAGTATTGAGGTTAGTGATTGATTTCATTTGAGGAACTCAATGGCCTTTCCTTTTCTTTACAGAGAGAAGATGCCTAGTCTCTTGAAAGAAATCTGGTTGTATGTAAATGAATGTTTAAGAAAAAAATTATGGAATTGTGTCGTACTATATGCCTATGTGAATCTCACAAACATAACAGTATTTTATGCCAGGTTGTATGAAAAATAAAAACAGTGAAGACAAGTGGGAATTTGTGTGAAGAAAAGTGACTATGTACAGAAAATTTCAAATGTGTGCAGTGCTCTCCCATTCTGCCAATTTCTATTATTCATAGTCTTTCTAATATTTTATTAGTCTGTCAAGTTTCATTTTATAAAACAGTTTTCAGATTGGTACATTTTCAGTATTTAAAAGGAATAATAATTAATTTGAAGTAGTATTTTTTATGGTTGTTTATTCTGTAATATAAGAAAAATATCTGTTGTGCAATATATATCATGGAGTAAATAAGAAAAATAAAACATCTTCAAATTCATTGTTATTGTCTTAAAATAAGAAAGGATTCTTCTCATTTTAATATTGTCTAAGACAATAATTTTGCTGTTAGTTCTACCAATCTTAATTGAATTCTCAGTATTTGTTTCCTATTGTCTGTAAAGAGCATATATGTGGTGGTTTGTCTGTGTTTAATGTAACTGAATGTAAAGTCTGAAGATTACATGTACAATAAACCATCTAGTGTTAAAAACATTTCCATATGATTAATATTTTAGGTGTCCTCTGTTCATGTTGACTGAACAACATATCACTCTCTCCCAAAATTTTGTAAGTTTTTCATGAAATATTATCCAAGTGTACAAAGGATATCTTCTAAAATGATTGAGTTTTGCTAAGACCAATGTAAATAAATGATGATGTATTCTGAAGTAAAAACTACTCTGAATTCCAAGGAAAATATATTATAAGGGAAGTGATAAAGGTAAATGGCATATTTGTTTTATTTAAAATTGTTTCTTAACTCTTAAACTATGACAACGGAAGGCTGACAGCTTTGTAGTGTAACATCTCAATATTTTGCCAAATTGTGGCTTAGGACTAGCTGATTTCAATCACTTCAATTTTGAATTAATTTCAAACATTCAATTTTCATCCCTTTGAAATGTTGTTCTAGGAAATGAGATACATGTACTATCAAAAGCAATAATTTAGATAATTCTTTTTCAATAAATTTTCTAGTTTAAAAAAAAAAAATATTTGTTTCTGGCAGTTCATTTGTTTCATTTTAAAATTTCTGTTATAAATTATACTTCCTTGAATTGCACCCACATTGTGTGCCATGGGCAGCAAGCACATAATTAATCATCTCAATCATTCTGGGTCAATATCTCACAACTACAATAAATTATTTTCTATAGTTTTACAAGGTGTGGATGCAATTTACAAATTCATTAACAGATGAAATGGGTGATTATGGCAAACAAAGTGAACAAAACTTCTGAGGGTTTGCAATACAAAAAAATGATTCAGAATAAAACATTATCACTGGCAGATGATTATGTCCTTTATCTAAGTTAACAATTAGTTTTGCACAACACAATATAACAATAAAATGGCAGTTATCCCGTAATTATTTGTATACTTGTCGTTCAGTGAAAAACGAATGTAACCTAACCTCTAAAACTTACGTGTTGTACTCATTTCTGCGGTACACAATTTGTCTAAAACGAAGCTATTGCGGCGATTTGTGTCCCTTTTGTCACAAAATTAACTCCTAACAATAAAACAAGTGATCAATTTCTCAGCATTCATGTTATTCGACAAGCAAAACGCCTGAAGTGTGCCAGCTGTGAAGACTGCGGAACAGCGCGATAGTAGCGATACTAGCAGCGAAAACCTACCAAAGGGTTTTCTTCGCTCTTATCGCGGGTCGCGCGCTGATCCGTGATCAGCGCGCTGTCAACATGAACACTTCCATCTGTTTACATGTGAACGTTCTCGTTGCTTCGCTCGTAGCGCTGCTCTCATCGTTTGTCGCTGCTCCAACATAAACGCACCCTTAGCGATAATTCGCGACTCATCTTAGGTAAGTGGTGAATACTGCTTCCACTGGGTGTCGGCATATGTTTTGAAAACGAGTAAGATAACTTGCATTTGTTCTTATCCTGTTAGGTCATGTCAAATTTTTGATAACTGACGAGGAGATCGAAGCGGAATTGCTTCAAGATGATGACGACTCGTCTGTTTTTAGTGAAGGTTCGGAAGATGAAGACAATCTACATATTAGCGAGCACGACTCGAATCGGATCTTGTTTATACTTCAGAGAATGAAGCGATTCCTATAACGGAAATTATTTTTGAGTAAGGACAAAAGACAAAATGGAGTAAGGAACCAGTGAGTCAAATGGGAAGACCAAAAGTCATAATATAATTTCTCACTTACCTGGTGTACGGACTACAGCAAAATTAGCTAAGAAGCCAAAGAAATATTTTCTTTGTTCTTTGATGACCAGGTAATGGATAGTCTAGTTTTGTACAGTAATATGTACATTATGAAAGTTCCGAGCGTTTTGAGAGAGCTCTGCAATGCTCGAAACACAGATCGCGTGGAGATGAATGCTTTTTAGGCCTTTTGTTGTATGCGGAACATACAGGGCCTCTCATTTGCACTTCAAAGATTTGTGGGATCAAGATGGCCTGAGATTTTTCAATCACAATGTCTTATGACAGATTCTTGTTTCTACTTCGCTGCATTCGCTTTGACGACACAGACAGAGAAGTTAGAAAGAAAAATGACAAATTGGCAGCAGTGCGTGATTTTATCTCAGCTTTGCAAACTAATTTTTGAAGGTGTACACTCCTGCAGAATACCTGACAATTGACGAACAGCTAATCCCATTCCGAGGAAGGTGTCCATTTAGACAGTATTTACCAAACAAACCCAAAAGTATGGTATCAAAGTATTTGCTATGGTAGATTCGAGGACATTTTATCTTTTAAATTTCGAGATTTACTCTGGAAATCAACCAGAGGCCCTTCAAGAAATCAAACTCACCAATAGAAATAGTTCAACGACTAGTTATCCCCATTTCAGGAACTGGTAGAAACATAACAACTGACAATTGGTACACAAGCTACCCTTGCAAAGAATCTTCTGAAAAGAAGTTGACCATTGTTGGAACATTACGGAAAAACAAACCGGACATTCCACTGGAGTTCTTGCCAAGTAAACAAAAGAGTAAATTCAAGCCTATTTGGCTTTACAAAGGAGGTGACAATGACCTCTTATGTACCAGCGAGATCACGATCTGTTGTAATTATTTCTACTATCCACAAAGATAAGAAGATAGATGAAAGCACAGGCCTCAGCAGAAGCCAGAAATTGTAACTTTACAATTGTACAAAGGCGGAGTGGACACTTGCGATCAGCTGTGTAATTACAGTGTAGGCAGAAGAACAAGGAGGTGGCCATTAGCTGTATTCTTTCATTTTGTAAATGTGAGTGCTCTAAATTCATATATTATTTTCAAAGCAAACACAGGACAGAAAATTATGAGAAGGGTTTTCTGAAGGATTTGGCTAAGGATCTAGTCCTGAAATGTGTACAACGAAGGATGGAAGACTTGCATATCCATCGTAGTCTTCGACAAAAGATCAAATTGTATTTGATTGAAAGAGGTGTTACTAGTGTTACCGCTAATGTGCGGCCAGAGAACGACAGGTCAAGATGCACACGAAATCCGCCAAAAGAAAGAGGTGTCATATATGCCCGAGCACAATGACAACAAGCACTCAGTCGTGTGTTCTCTGTGCAGTCAACACATATGTAAAATGCACACTAAACTTATCTGCATATCCTGTGAAGGGATGATTGAAAGGAAGTAAACTGTTTTGGCTTTTGTTTGTTTGTTCCCTTTGTTTTTCAAAAGTATTTATTGCAATCTAAAATTATCTGCAAATCTCCTCAAAATAACTCAGAAAATACAAGTATTTGAGTGAGAATCAGTTTAAAATATATCTTATGTACAATAACATGTCAATAAAAATGTAGGTTTTTATTTATATGTAATTATAAATTATATATACTATTTACCCATAATTCTCCCAAAAACAAATATAGGCACACTTTTATTGAATCAGAATAGTCAGGTCCATATGACCCAACGCCAGTGTAAGTGTAATAGATCTCACGCCAGTAGTTAAGGGTTAAAAGCAACACTTAAACAGAATGTACGAAAGCTGAAAAAACATTTGTTAAAAGAAATGATGTAAGATAAATTAATACGTTTCAGATACTCAAAATATTTACAAAAACACATTGTATAGGCCACTTTCGATGTCGCTATGAGCTTCTGTACTGCTTCTCGCTTTCTTTATCACAGTATTGGCACTCAAAACATTCCTGAGCTCAAAACATGACGGTTGCAACTGGCGGTGGCAGCAGAAGTGGCAACAGTAACGTTTTCCGAATTGAAAATAGAAAATTCAAAACATTCCTGACTTGTTTAACATTCGCATTCAAACACAAAAAAAACAACAACAAATGAATTATTACAAAATGCTTCTGATGAAAGGGGAATGCTCACTCAAGGCGAGGCAATCGCAGACTTTAATCCCCACCGCATGGGAAGATCTGTGTGGGCTCTCGAGGCGAGACATGACTGCTGAAGTCACTCGGGGCGAAAGACGAGTTTGAATCAGATTATTTTCATCTATGCAACCAAACAGATATACAAAAATCGAACCAAATTAAAATCGAATGGTAAGAAATCTAGGGAGTAAAAAGTTTTTCCAGTTGATGAAAATTTCCCTTTATACTGAATATAAAATGGAAACTCTATGCAGCGCTAAGCAGGCACTCCACTTGCGTGATTTTTTGCTCACTGGGTCGTCCTGAGTTCTGCGTAGTTCGCTGTTCGTGAAGCGTTTTGCACTTGTAGTGTCAGAGATGTCTCCTCTGGCGCAGTTGCTGCTGCTACTGCTGAGGGTTTTGCGCTTGCGTCTCCTTCACCAACTATGGCGGTGGTAGTGATAACGGAAATGGACGTTTCTCAGGACTGAGAAAATAAGAAATGAGAATGGAGAAGTGGATAGTGTAATTGTTAAAGGGAATTTCGCAAAACTTTAAGGACGTGGCAGTGGAATTTGGAGTGGTAATGGATACCGTGTAAAGTAGTCGTGACAAATGTTATGAGATGCCGGCGTCGGCTGCGGCGGTGGTGGTGATGATGGTGGTGGTGATGATGGTGATGGTGATGATGGTGATGATGGTGATGGTGGTGGTGATGATGGTTGATGATAGTTGATGGTGATGATGATGGTGATGATGATGGTGGTGGTGATGATGGCGATGGTGATAATGGCGGTGGTGGTATTCACTGCGGTAGTTATGATTGTGGCGGCGATTTTATTAATGACGAGTGGTGATACTGGTGGTGGCGGCGGCTAAGGCGGTTGCAACTGGCGGTGGCAGCAGAAGAGGCAACAGTTACGTTGAGTGAAATGAAAATAGAAAACTTAAATACTTACTGGTGAGAACCCGTCGAAATGTGACGGTGAGATCTGAGATAAATGTAAAATACTGTGCCCAGACTAACGTTCACAATAGGTCGCATTGTTCGGATCTTCAAAGTAGAACGAAGATATTCTATGATGAGTTCCCAAAATTTTGAACACGTATGGTCCATTAGCAGGGGGGAATGCAATATCGGCACCAAATGACACAAAAGATAGACCACTATTGTACTGACGTATATTATTTCTAAACTCTCTTGATGTGTCATCATCTCCTATAAACAACTGTTTGATTTCTTCTGGCATATTGCTGGAAGGTAAACTTATTTTCCCCATTTAAGCAACACATAGAAAACTAGTTTGCAGAATGTCTCTCACATGGAAAGTACGAAGCAGAACAAAACTGACATTTCATAGACAATGACCTAACAGGAAACGAAATGACCTCACTATCACACCTACGCTGACTTTTTCTTTCCCTGCATCCAGTTAATGTACGTTTGCGTCTTTTGGGGTGCGTAGGCAACGATTCGGAATTCGACAACCTGTGAACAACTTCACTACTTCAGTACAACAGAACAAAACCCAATGTTCTCTACAAAATACACCACAAAAGCAAATAAAAAAATGCATACTAGGTTACACTGAAACAAATCCTTGACGAATTGTAAACAAATTTCAACAAACAAAACAAAACATCAAGCTGCCCACCATGAAGCAGCAATAACTCACATTATCGACTCATATATATCGACATTGAAACAGCCACCTTTTGGAAGAAAACAATTGACTATTGATAAGCGTAGTATTAAAAATGATTTAATTAATTAATTTACACCGTAAATGTTAGTGAATCATCACAGACAATATCTGATAACATCTAGGGATCACATTTTTTCATTTAAAGGAAAAAATACTACAATCGGTTCAGTAGAAGCTCTAAACGAAGCCATGGCAGAATACCTTATTTTTTTAAATATATAGATATTAGAAGACGGTCAGTAAAATTTTTTGTGGAACTACCAAAAGTGGAATGTGTTAAAAACTTTAATCTAGGACGCCTGCAGAAGACATTAAAATTTTCTCAAGATACCCAAAGGATAAACTACCCCACCTAACGCTTTAACTGTGTGCAAATTGAATAAAAAGAATTACAAAACATTCAAACATAAAATTAAACAATAAAATATCACAATTTCAAAATAAGTATAAAGAAATCTCAACTCTAAATTAAGAGAAAAGTTAGAAAATAGAGCTGTTAAAAAAAGTTACGTTGCCGGGCGTTTGTATAACGAACCTGTGAAATGGCACAGCCAGAGGCAGAGCGGGTGATGCAGTGATTACGGCGGTGACTCGGGCGGAGGAGGAGGAGGAGCAAGAAGGAGGAGATGACAGGTGGCGGGGGCGGGAGCCTTCATTGCTGCTAACCTCATTACGTCGCGCGCGTCCGTTTCTCGAGCAGCCAGAACTTAGTGCGACGCCGCGCCGCGCCGCTCCGCCCGTCCGGCCCCGCTCCCTCACGGACAGCTTCGCCGCGGCGCCCGCGGCTCTGCTGGCCCACGTCGTCGGCTGCCTCGCCCTCGTGGGGCGAAGCCGTGCTGGTCGAACACGGATTTGATTCGCGTTTCCGGGCACGTCAACTGCTTTTAGTGTCCCGTTAGTGTAGTACATGATTTTTCTCGGGAGATGGCGGTGATCTTCCCCCGCTGGATGGCGAGATTCGGCGCCGACCTACCGTCGGCTAGTGGGGTTTCCCCCTAACCAGGACTCTCCCACCAGCTCTCCCGGAGTACGTGGTAGTGTAGTGCATGTTAGTGTAAGTGTGTGTGTAAGGGGAGAGGATAGGACAGGGAAGAGGATGGACAGATCGCGCGCGGTCCGTGGCCCGTTTCGTAGGGTACTGCTCCGGCATTCGCCTGGTGTTGATCGGAGAAACCACGGAAAACTACCGATCAGAGCAGCCGTCCGCTAGAATTGTCCTCCAGTGAGCGACTGAATTTGACCTAGCTGAAAAGCTAGTGTCGAAAATCCTGCCGCCGTGGGGAGTGGGAACCTAGGACCTCCCGGTCAGAGGCGCTGCAGTGACATCAGTTGATGCACTGCGCTTCCGCTCCCGAATCCACTATTATGCACGAGTCGCCGTATCAGAATGTATACACCTTTCTGGATTTTAAGGGGAAGTGAGTTCGGAGTGAGGGGAAGTTGCCCGTGCCCGTAGGAGCGCCGGGCTCCCCATGAGGGCAAGTAGCTCGTTCGGGCGCGGTTTGATGTGCCTGCCCTGACCCAAATGACCTATGAGTAGTTACACTAAAATTCTCTCACAGAAATAAGGTTTTTGTAAGGGTTCTTAGCCCCTCTCCCAACATCCATACCTCTCTAAAATCAAAATCTCTTTTAATTTTAATTTTTTTGTCAACTTAACTCTATTTTATTTAACTGAAAAATATGATAAATAAGAAAATTATTTATACTACCAGAAAAAACATTTTATGGAATTGTCTCAGCGGAAAATTCAAACGCAAAAAATAGGAAAAGATAAAATAATATAATCGTTACTGTGTTAAAATCCTGAAACAGTCCAGAAAGAAATCAGAAGTTCCTTCCAAATCGCAAATCGTTGTGAATTTGTTTCAGATGTTTTCGACTGCTGGTCTGTAGAAAAAAATAAAAACATTTTTACTCTTAAGAAAATTGTTTAAAGTGATTGCGTATTTGAGAATAGACATGTTTCTATCGTAAAAATGGAGAAACAATTCAGTTCACGTAAGCGACTCCTTTTTTACTACAGGGAAATAATGAATGAATAAGCCTAATAAGAGAAATATTTTCTTCTCCTTTATTTTTCTTTTTTTGATACAAAGAAATGAGGGAGTAAGATGTGAATTGTATCTCCTTTTTATAATAAGAACAAAGTGAAATAATAATATTCCTATTTCGATTGCGATAAAAATAAAACCTTAACATCTTTCCGTTAAATTGAATTCCCATTCTTTCCCAATGAAAAAAATTCCTCATTTTGGAGAAAATTTCCCGAGCCTCCAAAATTACCCACGCACAATCGTCCCCACTCCGCTCTGCTTCTTACTGATTGATTATTTCCTGATTCGTGGCGCGTCAATTGCTATATTCATTAGTCCCGTAAGTGTAGGGCATGTTTTTATCATGACGGGTAGTTTCCTTCCCTAGATGGTGATATCTGAAGCCTATCAACACGTCGGTTTGCGGGGTTTCCTCAACCAGGTATCACCCAGGTACAGAATAGCTCGAAGCTCCCGACTGGTCATCCGATATGCGTGGAACAGAAGTGCATGTAACTGAAAGTGTGTTGTGAAACGTGAGTACAGGACAAAGATGAGGATGGAAAGAGCTCCCGCGATCTGTTGTCCGTTTATTAGAGTGCTGCTCTGGTATTCGTCAAGTGTTGATCGGAGAAACAACGCAAAACATCAGGAGTAGCCGGCCGCTAGAAATCTCCGAACGGAGTCTGCATTCGACCTCATATCTTGTTAGTGTCGACAATTCCGCCACCGTCGGGACACATCCTCAGGACCTCCCAACCAGAGGCAGTGCAGTGCGTCAGCTGAGCCACCGCAGCGGAGTTGGCGGCGCGCAACGGAGCGCAGCTCCAGAGATGTCAGCGATGCGTGGGTGGGTGAACGGCGAGCGAGCGCCGTCGCTCCTCCAATTAACCCTCACCTCGGGCGCCGCTCAGGCTCTCCGCTCCACCCTCCCGCCCGCCCCGCTACACCCCGCCCCGACCGACCCTCGCCACCACCACCGACCCACCCCGCTACCGCTCCGCCCGCCCTTCACACCCCTGCAGCCCATCCCGCCCCGCCCCCGTGCCCGCTCGGTCCACTGCCCCGCCCTGCCACTCGGTGGATCCGCTCCGCCCCGCTTCGCCCCGCCCGCCCGACCCTCGCCCCTGCCCCGACCCGCCCCGCTACCGCTCCGTCCACCCGTCACACCCCTGCACCCCTTCCCGCCCCGTCTTCGCCTCGCCCTGCCACCCCGGTGCATCCCGCCCCCCGCCCCCGCGCCGCGGGCGACGCCGATGCCACTTGCTCATGCGTGACGCAGCGCCGGCGCCGGCAATGGAAACGAATGGGCCAGGGAAGGAGGACGAGAACGAGCGTTGCGGGGGGGTGCCTTACAACATTGTTCTGCTTTTAAGGCATGCTCTACACGCAATTTATTTACTTCATTGACTATTTATTTATTTTACGTCAAAAAACAGTTAAAATCTGCGTATGACGTGCTATGAGGAAAAGTGAATTGTGTGCACATTTTCAAAATTCTGTGATCCCTACACTAAGTCATATACTCTAAATTTTGAAAGGGAGAAAAAAAAAAACAAACAAAAACTCCCATGTAGTAAAATTTATTTTCAAGGATAAATAAGCAATATATTTTGAATTTTGAAAGGGAGAAAAAAAACAACAACAACAAAACTCCCATGACTATTCAACACAACAATAATATCACGATATTAATAAAAGCTGTGTTACATTTATACCTCTCTCAATAAAGTATAGGCGTTTTGCCTAAAATTCTGCCTGTAATTATCGCATATCTCTCCGTGATCTTCAACGCCCTCTCTTATTTCTTCGTTATTTTTCAAGAATGTATTTCCGTTTGATATAATATCCTATTCACTTCTCCCCAAAACATTTTTTCTTTCATTTCATTTATCATTCTAAATTTTCTTTACATTATTATATTATTATCTTATTAACACACAGTGCACGAAACACAATTTCTCGTCCGTGATTTCTGTATGCGTAACGGCTAACTTTCTCATTTTAATAGTCTGCGAAACATCGCGAAACGTGGGTGAAACATCTTCAGAGGGCGCGTTAAAATTACTCGTAGTATATGCCACACCTGCTTGAGTTTCTTCGCGCACTTGTTACATAACGTACTGTATTATATACATCATGTAAGGCGTATGTTGTTTTTCTTTTTATGAGTGGCTTCTATTCATCTACATCTTTGTTTTTTATATTTTTGTGTTTCTCTTAAAGACAATATTTATTGTAATAAGGAAAATTAGCCCATGAATTATACGAAGAAACAAATATTTCTGATGAAGGAGGAGAAGAATCGTAGAGAGCAAGACTTCGTAAAAATTGATTACTTAAATAAATGAAAGGAACATTGTCAAAATAATGATAAAATTTATATCTTAAAACTTTTGGAGGTTTTGAATTTAAATACAGAGTGTATACAATGTGAGATGATTTGATTGTTGGACTAGTAGTTATTGAAATCTTAAGCAACGTCACATTTCGTCTGATGCAATGATTTCTCAAGTAGAACTTCACAGCTACATCGAAATGCCCAATGACGAATGAAATTACTCTTCTCTTTCACAGATAAACACGCTAGTGTGTCTATATACAGTGCCAGGTTCACAAGAACGGTTTATAAAACGACTTGACGCAAATTAGCGAACCTTTTCATAGTTGGATTACTAATCTCTTAGTACTAAAATTAAAACAAAATATTTTGAAAGAAAAGGAACTTGCGTTGTGCATAAACGTAAAGCTTACTCTATAATAACTCAGTGAAGTCCTAATCTAGCTTTTATTAAATTACAATAATTTAAGATATTCATTAATGCATTTGCATTCTTCATATCCCCAAGTACACTAAATTATTACTTACTATTAAAAACCATTAATATAGTTCCTATTTTACCTAATAGACCTTTGTTCTACAATTTCGCTTGAAAAGTTTAAAGCATAGGACATTTTGAATACAAAAATCAAATAGCGTACTCCTAATGCTATATTACAATACTAGAACAATATGTTTAAGTGTCAATTCTACGCGGTTATCTAAACGCGTGATCCTGTCTTTCCACTCTCTTCCTTGGGTCTGATGTTAGGTTATTTATTTATTTTTTTATTTTACGTCAAAAAACAGTTAAAAACTGCGTATGACGTGCTATGGGGAAAAGTAAATTGTGTGTACATTTTCAAAATTCTGTGATCCCTACACTAAGTCATATACTACTTAAATTTTGAATTTTTGAAAGGGAGCAAAAAACAAAACTCCCATGTAATAAACTCTATTTTCAAGGATAAACAAGCAATAAATTTTGGCTCTTATTACTTCCTGCCGCGACAACATGGAAACGATAATTTGAATAATTGTATTTCCCACTGAATTCTAGAAGACGTGCACAGAAAATGAAGTTACATTTATGTCCAGAAGCAAAACAAGGGGCCATCTCAGCATTTGCTTAATGGATCAGGGAAACTGGACGAAAAACCTGATCGAGATGGGGGTCATTGACCCGGAAGCTGTAGTACAATAGTTGTTACAGGTTGTTTATACTCATTTATACAGTCCAAATGGTGAATAATGCATTATGTATCATTGTTAAAATTAATGTTACTTTTCTTGTGATGCTCAGTATAGTCTCTAATTGTATAGAAACAGTTATGCAGCAGAAACGATTTCACTTGGATTTAAACTTTTCTATTGAATTTAATCGTTTAATGTCATCTGGCAAAGTGTTGTAAAATAATGTACATGTATTGTATGTGCATTTTTTGTAATGAGCTATTGATACTGTCACCTATGAATATGATTTCTACGTCGAGTGTTATAGTAATAGACTTCGGCATTTTCTGAAAAAATATTCCCGCGGAAATGGAGGTTGTTCCTCCATTTCTCCCATGATCTAATGCTCATTAAGTAGAAAGTCTCCACTAGTACTGCAATGTCGCGAATGCCGTCCAAGGCTGATACGAATGTAGCGCAAGCGGGAGTAATGTCAACAATTGTTTCATTTGTGTTTTAAAGTGACGCCCAATAGACGATCAAGTTTTGCTGTTACATTTCATTCAGTAAGTGTTGAGTGAAATGTAAGAAAAAATTCCCAAATTCACTCCATGTGCTACTTACTGTATCTTTTTAAATAATGTTCAAACAAGTTTAAGAAATGAATACATCAGTTGTAGAATGTATAAATTTTAATGTACTTTGTAGATGCTAACACATTTGGAACATTGGGAAAAACAATTTATAAAATACCTTGAGTACAATTATTAATCAATTTATTTAGTTTCGTTCAATTATCATCACATTTTTTTGTTTCAATACCGATTATACTCGCTGCGATTTCCTTAAATGGGATTTGATCAGTCTATGATTATAATTACTTCTCCTACGTAGTCTCAAGCCGAAGCATAGTGTATATTACGACTTTAAATTATAAAGTACTGAAGTTTTATAATTATCTTACATTCAGTTTCAGGATATGCAAAAATAAACAGTCATTAAAACTAATTTTAGAAGTCCTTTATACGCTGACAAAATATTTATTGTTTTCATTTGAAAAGACAGTACGTACGACTTCCGGTATACGAAGGTCCCATCCCATGTGCTAGTGGTAACTATTGAATACAAAGCCTGGCTCTTGCCAAGTGAGAACAAACAATTTAGTCGGTAGGTACTTAAAAATGTGTATACAGACGTCTTAAAATACTTGAATACTTAAATGACAGGGCAGTTTCAAACTTTTATCACAAATTACTCCATATTCTTCAAAATTAGATCTTCAAAAGAAGGACTTTGATGACGGAAGGATAATGCAATGTAAAAGTTTTTTGAATAATTTTGAGTCAAATTGTCATAATTTTTCCAAAATATCTACATAAGATTTCTCAAAAAACTTTTTTATTTGAATAGAACAAAGTAAGTTTGTAGTATGGTATAGGTTAAAATCTCATTAAAATCCCTTAAATTTTAAAACTTCCAAATTTAATATTTCGCGCTTATTTTCTGTAATGTTGAAATGAATGTTGAGTTTGCTGATAGAATTTACAATATTATACTTTTATATAGCTCTCACGTAGTAGAGTAAGTAGTATATGCAGTTGTAGCAGTACTACTTCTAACTTACAAATAAATCGGCTAATCGGCCTGCCAATCTTTCGAAGCAATTTTATTTTTCAGAGCTCATTAAAACAGGTAACATTCAAATGTTCTAAATCCATGGCTAAAATTAAAAATCTCACATATTTTGTTATTTAAGGTCGCATCAACATCTAGTTCATTAGCGACCACTATTAGAGTTAACATTATGGTAACTGTTAAAATGAAATGATATGGTGATGATAAGGGGGGAAAGGACGAACACAAATACAACTATGTCCGAGGCGGGACTCGAACCCGCGACACTTCGGTCCCAGACCGCTACGACACTTCTGCATTAGCGATCTTACATTTTTATTTATACTGAGAATAGGAAAAACATTTTTGAGAAGATTAAGCCTGTTTTAATCGGTGGTCACTGCAAAAACATTTTTATTACTTTGAAACATTCATAATTACGACTTTCCAAGCGATCTATTTGTTCAGGCAATACTATTTCATTGACTTGTAAGCTGTTTCTTATGTTAATGCGTTAGTGTGAAAATAACTCTCCTTATTCTTCCATCCCAAGAAACGTTAACAATAATCTCCATGTTTGGTTCTTGGCATTTTGAACGACGTTCTACCTCAGTCCACCAATAAACATCTTAATACAGGGAGTAACAGGCCAAATCCATAAAATGACAACTGCAGCTCAATCTCAACATATTTATAAAGAGCTCTCTGACCAAGTCATCAAACTACACATTTTATGGCCAGAGATCTACGGCAAGCATAAAAGTCTACAGTAGATCGTGAATGAAGGTACTTTAATCCATGAAATATTTGTAAATGTATACGTGTTTTGAAAGAAAGATTTATATTAACTTTGTGCGCAAATAGATGAGTTTTCAAACTTTTCCTAATATATAAAAGAATAGAATTGGTTGTGTTTTACCCTAAAATTTGCTACAAATGCAAGTATCGCCGGTTTGATTTCTTTTATGACCGTATTACATTTTCATAGAAATTAAAATGGAATGGATGTGGAATTTAAAGGAAAAAAACTGTAATTTTCCTCTATTGCAAAGTTGTGGACTACGACAAAAAAAAAGTTGACAGCCATCCAGAAGGAGAAGGAGAATGAGAAGAAGCCAGAAAGGAAGGACATAAGGAGGCCGGGGTGACATCCGCTCTTTCAAGAGCTTTGGTGGGGGCGGGCGGTGGCCTTGGGGCGGTCCTCCTGCGGTGGGCGATTGTGCTCCGCGTCTGCCCATCGCCCATCGCCCTTGGGAACAGGCTCGGATCCAGCCGCTAATTTTTTTGGGGATCGTAAAATATAATAATTTTTTTTGTTATTACACATATTATTTATGTACCGTAAATATGACACTATACAATATTATTGTTTAAATAATTACATAAATCATACGTAAAAAATATTTAAATCAATTTTGTGATGACTTTAAATGATGTTTTAAGATTAATAAGTCGATCCCAACATACTTTTCCACGACCAGCTTATGATAGGAAAACTAACATAAACTCAAATAGCAGTTCACAACCAAGCAGATTGCAAATGAACATTATGAAAATCTCACCAAACAAAACAAAGTTGATGGTATTCAAAGGATTCAGCCTTTAAGAGGAAAGATATAGAGGTTATATTTGGCCAAATAATTGAACAAATTAATAAATTAAAATATCTTGGATATCATTTTAATTATATTAAATAAAGAGATATGGAAATAAACAGAACAATTTCACATACTTTTGTAGAACGTTACAACGAATCTAAATAATAAATTTGCAAAAAGAAACCCTACTTAATTTTACGAAGTTATTGCATTGCCATTACTGCTTTATGGAAGCGAGAGCCGGACATTAACATCAGATCAGCTGCGGAGAATTAAATCTGCAGAAATGAGATATCTTCGTTTTGTGGCAGGATATTCACAATTAGATAACAAAAGAAGTGAAGATATCAGAGAAGAATTAAATATTTAGCGTTTAGATATAATAAACAAATATCAAGAAAACGGAAAGGTCATGTCCTAGAATGCCAGAACATTGGATAAGTAAAATTATCCTTCAATATGCACCAAGGAAAAAGAAAGTGATGGACGTCCCTTGAAGAGATGGCATGAACAATTTGGAGGTGGAACAGATCAAGAGGTGTAATCCTCGCTGTCGATGATGATGATGATGATGATGATTTTTTTCAAATGAAGGAAAGATTTTTTTATAATTTTTTTTCCAGATCATACATAGTTCAGTACACAATACACTTTACATATGTATTGATGGCTTACATTCTAATTTCCCTGAAATTAAACTACAAACTAATATGGGTGAGAAAATCTTCTCCAGACACCTCTAAAAACAATCTATTTCGTAAAATTTGATTAGGAATGCCTGGTATGGATATCTCTTTTTTATTCTGGCTCTAGGAGGAGTTTTCCAAAGTCTGCAGTTGTCTAGGTGTGGAATTCGAAGTATGGAGTGATAGAACTGGGTTGAGAGACGTGTCATATGGTTTTGCATTGAGTCAGTCCAATAAGGGAAGGCCAACGAAAGCTCTAGGCCTTTTTCGAGGGGGGGCGTGGGGCGTGGAGGCGGGTCCGTCGCCGGGCGCAGCAGCCGCCGCTGGCAACAGGTGGCCGCGGAGCCTCTCCGGCGCTCGGTCGCTCGCTCGCTCGGGCGTCGCGCGCACACGCCTCCGCTGACGTCACGGCACCCCCGCGCCGCCGCGCCCGCAATTACAAAACGCCCCCCCCCGCCCCCTGCCCCCTCCCGGCCCCTAGGCCCGCCCAGCCGGAGCGGCGCGCCCCCGCCGCCGCGGCGCCGGCCGCCCCCCCGGGGGGGAGGCGGGCGCCGCCAGTCCCGGCTTCGCATCCCGCGCGCCCCCTCCTCCCGCCGCAGTTCATTTTCCCTATCTTCCCCCGTTGCCTTCAGCCTTCACTTTTTTTAACCCTTTCTCATTTCATTGCCTTTTATTTCCCACCAACCCCTGTTCTGCTTCCCCCTCCCTGTTCTCTGTTGTACCTACTCGCCCTCCCCCAACCCACACCCTAGCCTCTTCACTCCTTTCTCTCTACCCCCTCAAGGTCTTCTTCTCTACTCCTTTCTCAAACGCTCCCCCTCATCTCACCCTCCCTTTCTCCCCTCCTGGGCTCCCTGTTCTCCTCTCTTCACTCTTTCCAAACCTATCCTCTCACTCCTTTTCTCCTTCCCGTTCTCTCGGCTCCAGGAGTATCATCTGTAATGCAGGCGAAGTAGGTCGATTTAACGATAAATTTCCTCGTGCTTGTTCCCCCCAACGAAGTTGAAGTGTTCTGACGTTGTCCGCTTCCGTAATTTAATTGAGAGGGGAGTGAGTATCTGTTGCACACCAATAGCAACACGTATATTCTCATTTATGAGGGATAGCTCGAGCTTGATTAAGCAAGGAGTATTGTCTTACTTGCAAAATTGTTATGCGAAAGAAAATTTCCTGAAAATTAAAGACCTAGGCTGAAGTATAAACAAATTTAGCGAACATTGTTTACTGGAAAATGTCTTTCTGATAACTGAAAAATCCCTTTATAAATAAGCAAATTTTTACTTATCTTCTGAAGATTTATTTATGTTTTTTGGTAAAATTTAACTGCTTTTTGACGTAAAATAAATAAATAAATAAATAATGGTGTAACATTCTAATAATTATTAGAATATTGACAAAAACTACTGGTTGATGACGGGTAATTATTTCAGTGTAGTACAACACATATTGATATTCGCTACCCTTATTAATAATTATATTGGCTCAAATATAACGATCACGAAACTCTCTTCTTGTCGCTGGTTAGAGGGGTTCTGTTGGTGAGCGGGGTTTGCCTACCCAAGAATCTCCCACCAGTGGGGCACAGCCTCAGCCGGGACAAGCTCTAAACTCCTGACCGGTCTTCCGGCATATGTGGTAGTGTAGTGCATGCAAATTAAATGCGTGTAAGGCGACAGGATAGGTCAAGGAAGAGGAAAGAATGATTGCCTGCACTCCGTGGCCTATTTACAAGGGTACTGCTTTGGCATTCGCCTAATGTTGATCGGAGAAACCACGAAAAACTACTGATCAGAGCAGCCGGCCACTATAATTCTCCTCCAGTCAGCGACTGAATTCGATCTGACAAGCTAGTGTCGAAAATCCTGCCATCATCGGGGCTCGAACCTAGGACCTCTCGGTCAGACGGATTGTAGTGACATCAGTTGATGCCCTCTGCCAACTCTCCCGGCTTACCCGCCAAATGAATTCATGATGTCTAAAGCATGTCTGAACGTGATGTCTAAAGACTCTGAGAAAAAAGTGTTTTCTTCTCGCTTATTCATTAATGTATTATCAAACAAATATAGAACGAGTGATAATGTGTAATATCGATCTTGATATTTTGAAAAATATTTAGGTATCAGAACTTAAGACACTTTAGTTTGCAATGCATGCAAAAACAAATAAATAAATTGACAATTATAGGGTGTTAGTTTGTAGTAGTTTGTAGCTGTATCAGCTCTGTATTGGGATTCAAGAGGATATGATTTATAAATATTAAGACTCGCAATAACATTGTAAAAATTTATTTTATTTTCACGAGTCTGCTTTCGATGTAGATGTAACAGAGAAGTACGAAATCATAACGAGAGACTAAACCGTCAAAAGTATCAGGAGAAAAACATGTTTTTGGTAACTTGAATCGTAGGGAAAGTGCAAGGATATAAAGCAGCCAACGCATTTCTGAGAAAATGGTAATTGGTTGGAAACGGGAATCGGCCCAGTGTCCACTTGTCCTCACGAACACGTCCTCCTTTCCCGCATCGTTTTCTGTTTGACTTTGCGAGTGGACAGATTTTTGAGGGCGATGCGCTCGACTGCGCGCGAATGGCCTCCCACCCCCACCCCCGCAGCCGTGCCGCCCACGCGCGCGGGAGTGACGTCAGAGCTCTAAATGCGGAGAGATCTGCATACCAAGATGGGCACCGCCCACGTGTCACGCGAGACCGGAGCGCCGCCGCCGCCGGGGCGCTGCGCGCTGTCCCGAGCAGCAGCGTGGCGCTGGCGGCTGCGGATGCCGCTGCACCCCCTGGGGTTTCCCTTCCGCCCCCCCCCCCGGCCTCACAACCTTCACAGCCCTCGCCGCCGCGCCGGCAGCACGCCTGCACATCACGAGACCGGAATACAGTAGACCCTCGTTAACTCAAATTCCAAGGGACTGAATTAATCAGTGTTCTTGTTACAAAAATTCCTGTTATCTGATTTATATATTTATATATATATATATAAATATGATTTTTATATATATATATATAAATCAGATAACACGAATTTTACGGTTACGGTTTATATATATATATTAACCGTATCCTATGGGATCGTTCATGAGCAGCGTATCCCGTACTGTGGTCCCGGGTTCGATTCCTGGTGGAGGTAAAATAGAGTTGTAGCTTTCCTTTAAAATCGTCCCATTTCCTGTAGCAGAGTGATGAAGAAAAACTCAAGAAATCTTGCTAGTGACGGTGAAGAGAATACGTCATGTTCGCCGCATGTCGCTCTTACCCCCAAGCATGAGAATTTAACTAGATCCAGATGTGTGTGTATATATATAATTATTATCGATAAACGTTCTGCCCTTCATCTCCCTCTTTCACCTTCCCTCTCCCTTTCTCTCACCACCTCCTCTGTTCCTCCCTCTCCGTTTCTCCGTCTGTCCCCGTCTCTCCCTCTCAGTCAGTATCTTCCTTCTGTCCGTCTCTTCTCTGTCGTCTCTCCCTCTTCTCTGTCTCCCTCTCCGTTTCCCTCTCGCCATCTCTCTCTCTCTCTGTCAAGATGCCATTGCAAGATGCATCTTGAGCATATTCCTGCATGTGACGTGGACTAAGCTATTAAAGCCAGAATTGCGCTACCACCCTCAATTTAGTTTTTAAATGGCAAAAAACCCCATAAAATCTAGTCTTCAATTTCACAGTTTTTTTGCGATTACAAAAAATGGAAGGTGGTGGCGCAAATCTATCTTTAGATTCAAATTTAGCGCGCCGACGAGCATTGAGAAACATGTGTGAAGTCTTTGAGTCTGACAATATTATCTGAAAACAAAAATTAAAATTTCACGGTGTTTTTTCGCGATTTAAAAGAAACTGGAAGGTGGTGGTGAAAATCTGGCTTCAGATTGTGATTCAGCGTGTCAACATACATAGCGAAACATTTAAAAAATCCTTAAAATGTTTAAATAATGTAAATGTCCATGTTCAAAAATTTTAATTTTTAATAAGCAATTGTTTAGAGCAAATAACAAATGAAAATGATAATAAAATCTAAGGTAAAATGATTCGACGCTATTCTTTAAAGTCTAGCCCATACATCATATTCTCGGACAGACCTAACCTTCCTAAGACGTATTTTCACATAACCAATGAAGGGTTAATAAAACACCTTTGGCGAACTCTTTTTAAATAGGTACCTCTACTATTCACCACACTTGTTCAATCCTAGCGATTCGAAAACACTGCAAAGGAAATATCTTTACAATTTCACGGTATAGTTCCAAATAGGCTTGTAAGGGGAATAATTCTTTTGAAAGTTTTGAAACATCATTGTAGTACATATTTGCAGTCCCAAACAAGTTTTTTATTTCAATGAAACGTATCTTTCAGAAAAGGGAAAAAATTCCATAATAAGAAATTTTTAATTTTCATTACATTCCTGTGGTGATAAAATAGAAGTTTATTATGACCATGATGTTGGGAGGACGGATCCAATATAAGATTACCAACAGATGCTGAGGGGAAGATAAGACACTTGAAATATGTGGAGTGTGGACATATTTACACTCACTTGTGCTAGTACGTTCGATACGAATATAATCTTTTTTATCAGAAATGAAGAGACCATCGAAATGAAAATGTTGAAAACCAGTGTCTCTAACAAATGCACACTTTTCAAAAGGAAACGACAAATTTTCACTCTTCAGGGAGAGACAATCCTTGAGCTCATGCCATTGTCATGTCAGAGATTAAATTTTTATTTCTTTTGATAGCAAATACTTTATATCGATATTTTCAGTGCAAAATTTACATGCTTCTTCGTACTATAAAATATTTATGATCTATTTTCGGCGGCTAAACGCATCGTATTGGTATGAGCCAAATATACAAGAGCATATTTCTTACTTCAACTTTTTATACATCCCAGGAACAGCGTTTCCTATATTATTTTAGTAGTACACATTCCTATTGCGGCTCTCACTGGCAAGCAAATATTTATAAATGAGGTCTCTGCAGAAAGAGAATTTCACGGAGACCTGAGAAATTGCACTTTTACTTAAAAACTATGAAGAATTTGTTTAAAAAGAATTTAAATATTAATAACAAATGCTACCCGCAAAACCTTCATAATTTTTGGAATCTGTTGTTAAAAAACTCCTAAGCGAAGCGTTCTAGTGCCTTATAAAGTAAACTCTTCAGGCCAGAGGCCTCAAAGAAACGTTTATCATGCTGTAATATGGAGGATGAGATACCACCAATTAACACTTCGACAGGTAAAGCATATACATCCGTTGAAAAGTCCGAAGCGCTGGCATCCTACTTCTCATCAACGTTTAGAAGCAACATCTCAAAACCTCGCCCTGAACATAAAACAATACACAAAAGCAACAAAGAGTCATACTACGGTCCACATCACAACATACATTTCACCAATCAAGCTGAAATTCACAAATTAATTAAAAAAATACCCTCCAGAAAAGCACCTGGTCACGACATCATAAACAATACCTTAGTGAAAAACCTACCTCCCCTGCAACAGCATATATAACTAACATGTACAATTCCTGCCTTAGAATAGGTTTTTTCCTCAATCTTGGAAGCGTGCCATAGTAATTTCAATTGCCTAACCCAACAAAAATCACGCCGATACAAATAGCTACAGATCCATAAGTTTACTTCCCACGTTATCAAACATTTTTGAAAAAATAATTCTCAAAACATTAAAAGAACACTCACAGGTAACTAAAGTCATTCCGAAGGAACAATTTGGATTCACTGAAATCTTTCTACACTACACCAACTCTTCGCATTACCGAACAAAAAATCAAACAGTACAGTTTTCATCGACATAACACAGGCGGATCGTGGCATGAAAGTCTCATATACAAAAAAAAAATAGACACACCCCATTATATCCAGTGCATTATTCAAAGTTTCATCAGTACCGGAACCTTTTCAGTAAATATAAATAATCACCATTCCAACCCAAGACCAATCTTAGCAGGACTACCACAAGGATCACCCCATACCTACTTTATTTAATTTATATGTTGCAGACATTCCCAAACTAAACGACATCCACATTGCACAATTTGGTGATGATACAGCCTTTTATAACTCCGGTCTTTCACTTACGTATTGCAGCAACAACGTTCAATTGTACCTTAACCTAATAGACAGCTGGACTTCAAAATATAAAATCCAACTCAATCCAACCAAAACGGCCGAAGATCTTCAAGTCATCAACTCCCCCCGCGACCACTAATGCTAAACAATACATTCATAAACTGGCTTCCCTCCCAAAGAACCAATCAGATACATAGGACTGAACATGGACACAAAACTCAATTGAAAGCAGCATATAGACGCCAAAATCACTCAAGTCAGAATCAAATTAATACAGTTAAAGCTATTAATACACAGATCCAGCTCATTATCTTACAATTCAGCATTAAAAATATACAAAACAATAATAAGACCCTTGCTACTATACGCCTGCCCAATCTGGTTAAACGCAGCAAAAACCAACGAAAGGAAACTTCAGATACTACAAAATCAATTTCTCAGAATTATTTCTAACGCTCCCTGGTATGTCACCAACAAACAGTTACATAATGAATTCGACCTAGAGACTGTAGACCATCACATCACCTATCTAGCTACCAACTTCTTCTCAAAAATACCCCATATCCCTTCACTATCAGTTCACTGACTCGGCAAAAACCCTTCATATAGAACCAGAATACAAAATAAATTTCCATTCCACATTTTTCTGAAAAAATTCTCTGAATTAGATCCTGACTAGAGGAACCCCAAGAGTAACCTCGACCTGTATTAGTTTTAAGTTTTAATTTAAATTAGCTATAAAGCCATCCAAAGTACCCTTCCCACCACGGCACCAGGCATGCCGATCTGTGAGAACATCAGACCGTGTATTTACGTAGCATACCTTGAGTAGACATTACGACGTAATAGAGTAGGAAAAAATGATTTTTTAAAAATACTTATTTTCGTATGAAAATTGTAATAACATTGAAAAACAATAATATAATAAAAATTGTAATAAAATTGAAATAAAACTGATAGAAAAATATTTTGTGAAAATTGCAAAATATGTAATATAGAACTAAATAAGTAAAAATATGTAACAAAAAATCGGATATTGTGTTAGGACGGCGACAATTTGCCAAGATTACAATTTTGAGAACTGTAAATAGAAAGACAAAAAATGTAGTTACCTAAAAATCCGGTCTCTACTCATTAGTGCCTTCTGAAAAGCAATTTTTTCCTGTTTTTCAGATTTATTCTGCATTCAAATTCCACGTTAATGAGATTTATTACCTTTTGTACCCATAAGCGTCACGTGTCCGGAAAAGTAAGCACACGGTGCGGCAGATTTACTAACACTAACAGTTTTTAAAACCAATCGTGTGTTGCTTACTTTTCTATGTTCCTTTGCTCATAGCCATGTTACCTCTGATTCTCTCTGATATTAATACTTCTTATATTCGAGTTGTACACTACTTCCTCTTTCTGCATTAACTATTTAATATCTATGCAATTCCCTTTGATTGACCATTGCATTCTTGACCAGTGAAATGGCTGTCAGACTCTGTTCCAAAGCCATCAGATCAACGCTATCTTGTTTCCGATATAATTTAAGTCCGATATTTCTCAATTACCTGACTTAAAAAAACATTTACAATATAAATTCATTGTTCGCGTACTTCTATGCACCTCCAGCTACTTTAACACTAATTCAACAACTAACAGTGAAATTATTCTCACGATAAAGAGCGCTACCGTCTCCAACTCAAACCATAGCCGAGCACCTTCTTCTTTATAAATCATGTTACCCGCCTTTCAACTGTCTCTCCCTCATGGAAAGTTCGTCAATTGCATCTCTGCTAATTTCTGTACACTGTTCATTTGTCGTGCACACCGCCTGTTCACATTGGCTGTTACTCACTACAATCATAACATTGCTTTTTACTATAATAATGCCGCATTTTATATTTATTTTGTAGGTATTTCTAAACATGGAAATTACTCACGTGTCGCCTTAAAAATCATTTTATTCTTCACATCCAAACGCCGATCCCTTCTTATTTTATCACCTTTAATTATATCTTGGTCTCGTGATCATATCGAAATTCGTTTGTTCCTTTTCACGAAACGAGGTTACCAAATGTCTAATTTCCACCATAATAACCAAATGCTGAACCGCAAATTCATGGCACCCAGAAAGGTATAAGAAATCTTTTCAAGAACTCCTGTTTAACGTATTGGAACTCACAATGGAAGATGGAGTCTACAAAGCTACATCGAGTAAGAAACTCCATTATGGAACCAGGTCTACTTCAAAAATAATAATACTACTAAATCAAACTTCAAAAGAAGGGAAGAAGTCGTCATTACAAGATTAAGGATCAGTCACTTTAACCTAAATTACTGTCATCTGTTCAAAAAATCCAACCCTGAACCCTGTCCTAAATGTGGCGCTACCGTGTCTACTCCTCATTTTATTCTTGACTGCCAAGGACTTGTTAATATAAGGAAATCATTAAACATTGAAGGCAGCTTATATTCACTGTTCAAATCAGAAGAAGGTTGTAAAATCCGTCTCTACAGGTCTGTTGAAAGCTCGCTGCGTACCGACTGCGCACAAGGCACGGGGCGATCGGGTTTATCGTTCCCGATAAACACGACTAGCTTCATTGACGTTGTCAAGGCATTCACCGAGCAGAAACAGCATGTCACCACACTCTCGGAAAGTATTCCTGCTATTCCCTTTCATGTTTCACTGGAAACTACCGTGGACCTCCAGGAAGCTGCAATGACAAATCCTACAAAAAGCCGGAGGATTGCCGGCCAAGCGTACATGAGTGTGCAGCTCAATCTCGCTGAGCTTCCGTCCACGTCGTACTCTGAGGTTACCGAACTGCGCGTCGAAAATACACTGCAGTGGTCAAATTTATACGCCTGGTTTTATTCCCTGTTTTTATCGCCCCTTCATTCCCTGTTTTTATTGTTAGGAAATCATCTTTCGAAATAGTAGAAGAGGGATTTTCGTGTGAAAATAACGTAATGCTAGCCTCTTCAAGGAAGGAAATGTTTACACCGACTATGAGATAAATAATAGCATTATATATAATAATTATATTTATTATAAATTGATTATAATATCATAAACATTCATATTTTTGCAAACATTTTGGATAAATGAAAAATTGTGTATTTTTCAAAAGCTATAGCTTAGTTGTTAATTTGTAAGGGAAGAAATGTTTTGCACAAAAGTCGTAGAAAATGTTATCCTCTTTAAATTGATTTGAATGATGTTTCTAAAGGACTTAAAAATAAAAAAATATAGAGACAAAACGGTTTTTATCTGATGTGCAGGGTCACTGGGCCTGTGAGGATGAAAACTTCAGGTTTTAACTAGTGCTTGGGTTAATTCAAAACATCCCAAGAGAACGTTTTTATGACCTTTTTTCAGGTAAAATGGATATTCCGATTGCACTAACAGGAACGAAATACACATCCGAACCAATTCACTCTCGGAGAGCCGGTGAATTGTGAATAAAGAGATACACTGCTAAGGTGATAAATCTCTAAAAATACAAGAATGTTCCAAATAAGTGTTATTTTGAAGATTGCCTCCTAATAATCCCGATTTGAGACCCATACGCACATTTTCTGAATTATGCACGATTGATGTGTTGTGGGTGGTGTGTTGTGAGCTGCTTGTGCTCCTGCTCAATTTGAAACAATAATGATATACAATCCCTCTTCGGAAATATCCAGTTTACGGGAATTTTTGTAAACGATATCTTGGAGTTTCTACCTTGTGGATCTCTTTCTTCAGCGCTAATATACTAAAGAAAGATTCAAGAAATTTTATATTGTAGAAAATTGTAAAATATATTTACTACATAGAATCATTTGCTTTAATATACAGTGGCAAGGATTAAACTGTTTGAATAATAGTAAAAAAGAAAAGTTGAGTTTAATGCTCTGAAAATCAGTTATTTTGCATGAAAAATTAACTAAGTTACCTGCCTCTCGAAACTATTTTGGTTAAATGTGTTCCTACATTTTCAATGAAGATTGACCGTAACCAATTATCAGATACTCTTGTGTTTCCACAAGCCCAGCCCTACTTGGACATTACACATGTTCTCACAGGCCGGTCCAACAAAGCGAAAAACCCGGTTTTGAGACTGCTCCAAACTCCCAACCGGACTCCCAACACGTGCGCTGGTGAAGTGCGTGAAAGTATAATTGTTTTAGGGAAGTCAGAAAGGGAGAAAGATCAGAAAGGAAAGGTCGCGAGGGGATCATGGCCCGTTGGCTAAGGCACTGCTCCAGCATTCGCCTGATAGTCATCGGAGAAACTACAATCAATACCGATCGGAGTATTCGGCTGCTAGAATTCTCCTGACAGTAATTGAATTCGACACAGCTCAGTAGCAATGCTTGAAAATCGTCCGCCCTCGGAACTCGAACCCTGGAATAACCTGGCCAACAACGATGCTCTAACAGTAAGCTCTCGCACCCGGTTATTTAGCTATATACTCGACAGAAAAAGAAATACCTTGCTCAACCCATTTAAACGGATCATCCCACACGTACGTCGAACGAAACCTTTCAAACAGGGGAGGAAATAGGGAATTAGTGTCAACACACGTATCGGCGCAGTTGATGAGTGATGTCTGCAGGCAAGGTAGAGACATCGATGTCTGAGAAAGTTGTTTTGTCCAAGCAACAGTTCCAAGTTGCGGCGGCGATTGGGTAACGGTTAGCGTATCGGACAGTTACACCCAAGTTTGCGGGTTCGAAGCCGTGGATTTTGGCGAAAAAATCCTTCGTACGCCTTTCTTCGGAGGGGAAGTAAAGCCGGCTGTCCCATGTCAGTAGATTTACTGCATGTAAAAGATTCTCAAGCCTAAATGATGCCTCTGAGCTAAATTCAAATCGCCTGTTTCGTCGCCCAAGTAATACCTTGTTTCTTCCATGGTTGGTGAAGCGTAGAAAAAGCGTAGAGAAATTTGCGTGGTCAGACGGAAGAGCAGGCCTCATGACCTGAGTCTCGCCACGTAAAATACGGCAAATTCAATTCAAGTTCATTTTACGAAAAAGGGAGGGCCTTGTGAAGTTTTGTATGTAGTGTGTAAACATGGAATGGGTTAGTATGGAATTGGTTTGTTGCACGCTTATAGAGTGGACTATTTACAATTTGGTCTGGTCACACATGTAGACAGGGACTTAGAACCCAGTAAAAAAAAAATCTCAACCAGAAGCGGTGGTTCAGTGCATCACCTTATGTCACTGCAGCGCCTCTGACCGGGAGGTCCCAGGTTAGAGTCCTGACGGCGGCAGGATTTTCGACACTAGCTTTCAGCTAGGTCGAATTCAGTCGCTGTCTGGAGGAGAATTCTAGCGGCCGGCTGCTCTGATCGGTAGTTTTCCGTGGTTTCTCCGATCAACACCAGGCGAATGCCGGGGCAGTACCCTACCAAACGGGCCACGGACCGCGCGCGATCTGCCTTCCTCTTCCTTGTCCTATCCCCTCCCCTTACACTAACAGGCACTCCACTACCACAGATTCCGGGGACCGGTCGGGAGCTTAGAACTTGCCCCGCTGGTGGGAGAGCCTGGTTAGGGGGAAACCCCACTAGCGCGGTAGGTCGGCGCCGGCCCCACCCGCGATCTTTCCCGAGAAAAACATGCACCACACTAACGGTACTAATGACCAAAGCAGTTGACGCGCCCGGAAACACGAACAAATCAATTAATAAAACATCTCATTTTGTTAGAAAATTGGCCTTACAACAGTCTGGTTCTCAGACATGGACATGTCCGTGCTAGTGTTGGAGACATAGGGCCGGGCAGGGAAGAGGAGTGTGGGGCTGCGGCGGGGTCGATCACGCAGGCTCTGCCACAGGCGTGATGAGGGGTGGGGGGGGCACTCCACGCGGAGTGGACGCGTCACCGCTCGCGCCCTCTGGCGGCGGGGCAGCGCACCGCGCGCGTGCGAATCGCCCTTCGCGCGCTGTCGCGTCGATATGCACGGCAAATAATGCGCCCCCCGCCCCGCCCCGCCCTGCCCCCGCCCCGCCCGCCCCCCCCCCGCCCGCCCCCCCCCCCCCCCCGCCCCGCCCCTCCCGCCCCGCCCGCCCGCCCGCCCCGCCCCGCCCCCCCGCCCGCCGCCCCGCCCCGCCCCCCCGCCCCGCCCCGCCCCGCCACACCCCCAGCCGCGCGCGCGGTTCCGCCACCCAAAGGTCACAGTTCTTCTCGTCGGCCGCTGCGCCCGTTCGCGCCCGCACACGCGGTTCCGCTCCGCACAGTGGGGTCGAAGCGATTTCCTCAAAGAACTTCCTCACGAGAAATGCAGGGCTCAGTAGGACAAGGGACTACCCCATATTTCATCGTGAGATTGAGTTACTAGCAGTATATAAAACTTCAAATATTCTTATTTTACTGTAATATGTTATTTAAATTCAGTAGGACAGTAGTACAGTAGTAGTAGTAGACAGTAGGACAGTAGTACACTCAGTAGGACAAGGGACTACCCCATATTTTATCGTGAAATTGAGTTACTAGCAGTATATAAAACTTCAAATATTCCTATTTTACTGTAATATGTTATTTAAATTCAGTACGGACTTAAATACACGTGTAATGTGTTTGAAAATGTACTGATTTATGGAAAGTCCAGGTAAGAGCTCGTATATGCAATGTGGAATAGCCCCTTGTTCTACTGAGCCTTTCAAAAGTTGAGTGGTGATACTAATCAAATGAAGTGACAAGAAATATTTCTTCGGGATAATGAGAAAATTAGTCCATCAATTCAACTATGGGATCTACAGCAAAAAGTTTGTTCACGCCTGTTGTAACTGAAAGTAAATGATAAAACAGCGGGCTCTTAAATATATTCATTGAACGAGTGTTTATATCGCTTATTTCCAACACTCTACATGAATCATATTCTCAAAGTGTTTTCACTAGAGCTATTGACTCTCTAAATATTTTTTTCCAAGAAGAAATACAACAAAAATTAATTCACTAATGTTTTGTAAATATATCGTACATCCATCTCTTAACCATCTTCTTAATGGAAAGTTACAAATGACTTAATTCACCATTGATCGTACTTGAATAATTGTAAAATAAGACAAAGTTTTAAAATAATTAATTTAAAATAGAAATATCTTCCGTCTTAGTACTTTTATGGTATGTTTATTAGGATTCGGTTTATCCTCCGATATTTTCTCTTGAATTCTTCCTCAGAACTCTGAATATTGAGTATTGCACGTTTCCGCAACTGTTTGCTCGTTAAAAAGAGCTCAGTGTTGAGGAAAGTGTTGATTCTGTTCAATGCGTCACACTGGACTATCGTTGTACTGCACTGTATTTGCTAAGAAGACTAAGACTTATTTTCCTTTTTTCCCATCACTAACTTATATAATACTACACTTCTCAACAATAAACTACTGTTTATAAGTACATCATTATGTAAATGAAAATGGGTGCCTAAGTCTTTAATAAGAAAACTCAATTCTAGAGATGTATGTATGAAAAGTGTCGGCAGTTAATCAGACACACTTAGTTTTAGTATTATCACGCTTTGAATGGGAGAACCTTTCAAGGCATTTACGGGCATGGCCACCTCATTCACGTGCCAAGTCAACAAAATCCACACTTACTTAAATCCACTAAAATGCAGATGGCGTTGGTAACGTACCTGTTCGCGCTTTGTTAATGGCCTCAAAACGCTTTTTCATTCCCCTCGTGCCTCCAACATCGCAGTTGAGTGTATTTCTTACAGTCCTCGTGATTATCACATTCCCAGACCGTTTCCCATTTTACAGTAGCGTACCAGGAGAGGTGACGTAGGGCATCAGCTGTCACTGCAATGGCTCTGACCGGTAGATCCTAGGTTCGAGACCAGTGGCAGGATATTCGACTCTAGCTATGTAGCTAGGTCGACTTCTATGTCTGGAGGAAAATTCTAGCGGCGGGCTTCTCTGATCGGTAGTTTTCTGCGTTTTTTTTCGATCAACCTCAGGCGAATGCCGGAGCAGTACCCTAAGAAGCAGACCGTGGACTGCGCGCGATCTTTCCTTCCTCTTCCTTGTCCTATCCTCTCCCCTTGCACACACACACTAACTTGCATTACACTACCACATATTCAGGGAGACCGATCGGGAGCTTAGAGGTTCTCCCGGCTGGCGCGGTGTCTCGCTGGTGGGAGATATCTGGTAGGAAAAAATTCCGCTAGCCAACGTTAGGCCGGCGCCTGATCTCACCATATTAGAAGATCACTACCACCTTCCGAGGAAAAAAACATGCACTCCACTTACGGGGCTAATGACCGTAGCAGTTGACGCACCGGGAATCACCAACAATGAATCAATCCAGTAGGGGGCTTTACTGGTTTCTGCTTGGGCGAACAGGCGCATGTTTGGACCCAGCGTGCGTCGCCCCGCGCCGCGCCGCCGCCGCCGCCGCTAGCGCCCCCCGCGGCGGGTGCACGCACACGCCTGCCAACCGCCGCCGCAGTCGGCGCAGACCCCGCGCTGTGCCACCGTCGCGCCGCTGCATTACATGCAAATGCTTTTCGGCGTTTTAGCGAAATGATTCTAACCTAAAGGATCGGCAGCAACATTTCAATAGGAAAATGACTCTTTGGCGATTGTCTCTTTAGTCGGCAATTCTATTCAACGCTATTTTCTGTCATTATTAATTAAACGTCGTTAGTTCCAGAAAAAAGAGGTTCCACAAACGAAATTCTTCGATTTGTATTTTACTTTATTTCCATTATTTTGCGTTCAAACATATTATTGCTTAGCACATCATTGTTGATATTTGCGTATCCGTTACTCCAAAGAACGATTTTACAAAAAAACCAGTTTATCAAAAATAAGTATAAATTAAGTAAATATATGTTTAGACACTATTCAAAGAAGAACTATAATTTTCTCGTAATTTTGAAATAGACCTGTGAGCAAAAATATGAACAAATTGAAATATTCAATTCAATATTCTAAAACTTGAAATTCCATTTTCTCAAATATACCAACAATCATTATTGGTAATTTTTTTAAAAAAGGAAGGTGGGAAAAGTTTTAAAATCAGGAACTCGTCTAATGAAAAGCAACAAACACGTATGGGAGACTGGATAATGGTAGTCAGTTGGTAATTGTCGTCACTTATTTATCGGGTAGACGGAAATATAGATTACATATTCTATGTGCTATTAACTTGAAACTAGAAAGTTACCCCTCGTATTGTCCGCGAAAAATTTAAATTTCATATTGTTAGTTTTAAGAAACATGGTACGTCCAACATTCTAACAGATAAAACCCACTTTAAATTACGCCGTTGTGAGTTTTTGACTAATTACTCTTATTTACATGATAAAAACGCTTCGCCGAAATCGCTGGTCATCGTGCGCGGCCAAATGGCCGGCACTTGGTCATTTTGTCTCGCCATTACCTGATTAATCGAACTCAGTCAAGATAACCTCACACGATGTTGTAGGTATCTTTAACATGGCTTCTTAATCAATTGAACCTTCGGAAATGCGACAAGTGGTTTCAAAGCAACTGGATTCATTCTCTCAATCTCGAAATATTTAGAAACAAAAAATTGTTTTCATTAAATTTTCAAGAAATTGATCAACGGAATAAAAATTCAACTATACTGTTAGTGAACCTTCTAATAATACACACTAAAAAATGGGGCAATAAAGGAATGTGAATTAACACCGATGAAGTGTTGGAAAAACTCACTGTTCGCAGTTTTTTAAAATCACTCAGATCCAGTACCTAATCTTTCTGAAGTGAATATTTTTTCCTTTACCAGGATTCAGTCACTGTCATGCTATATCAACCAAAGGAGGAAGACTAAACAAAACTCCGGTTGATTGATTTATATTTGTACATTCGCATGTGTCAACCAAGGTCATTAGTCCCGCAAATATAGATCATAGTATACTCCTGGAGATGGTGGTGTTTCTGTACTGATTGAACGTGAGGTTCGGTGCCGACCTACAGGTTGCAGGTCGGCACCGAGGTTTTCAGCCACTGGGGGAACTGCTCAAGAATTCAGAACTCAGAAGAATTCAGAAGAACTTTCAGGAAATTCAGCCACTGGGGAACTGTCAAGCCGGGACAAACTCTACGCTTCCGTCTAGTTTCCCGACACACATGTGCAGGTGTGTGTGTGTGTGTGTGTGTGTGTGTGTGTGTGTGTGTGTGTGTGTGTGTGATGGACGGACGTCAAGGCCTAGGAAGAAAAGCTGATGCGTGATCCATGACCCGTTTGTTAAAGTACTTCTCCAGCATCACTGATCGGAGAAAAAACGGAAAACTATCAATGGGAGCAGCCGGTCATTAGAATTCTCCTCCAGACAGCTGCCGAATTCGACCTAGCTGTCTATCAATGTCCGGTGAGATAGCTGCAATGACAACAGTTATTGACCATTCTCTGGTTCAACACTCCAGATATCAGGTTCTCCCCTAGAGTAATAAAATAGTTACTTATAAACTCGTTAAATATTTTAACTAGTATAAGTCTGAAAATACATCTGTAAAGTAATTGTACTGAACAATGTAATCCATCTAAAAAAAATGTGTTTAGAAAACAAAAAAACCTTCCTAGATATTGATTTTCAGTCCAAATAATTCAACTTGAGGAAAAATAAAATATATAAATGAAGGACAGAAGTTAAGGTAAAGACAGAACTGAGAATCAATTGAAGAGAAAGAAAATAAAACAACTTTGCTTAGTATATAAAAATTTGAGGCTTTAGTCAGGAAAAAACAAAAACTTAATGAACAGAAAACGCTTCGTTTCTGTCATAGATATGTATATTATCGAGAAATGATTTGTAAAGTTGTGTCTGTAAATAAGTCGAACTTATTAGATGTTGGTCCAGAAGATTTTTTTATTAGACCGACTCAGTAAAAGATGGGGTTTCTTTTTTATTTTAGTTTTCTCTTCTCTATATTTTTTCTGATTTCCTTTCTTTATCTATCCTTCTCCGTTCTCCCTACTCCCTCCTCTTTTTCCCTCTTTCGTCCCTTCCTCTGTCACCCATTCCCCCTTCCATCTCTCCTGGGTAGCTTCACTCAGTCACAGGTTGTTCTTCGTCTCATTCACACATTGTCAGTTGAATGGCATGCCCAAATACGAAGAGTTCTTATTAACACAATTTACATAATGTTCATTGTGACGCATTACCTTGAATTAAAGTGTTTATAAAACTTTTAAAGAGGGAGTACTCTTGTTCTTGTACATCGTATCTCTTTTCTTCAATTTTAAACCTGTTATACGATTTATTATTTTATTGTTAGTCAATTAGTTTCTGAAATTATTCAAGCATTGTTTTTTGGCCCTCTGCAGCTGCTTGAGACAGTAATAATTTCTTTCTATTGAAATTTTTGTTTTAAAATTGTTGATCAAAATTATTTTTATGATGTAATTTTAGGAAGTATTTTGTTTTATTACATTTTTAAAGCTTGTTTTCAAACGTTCTACCCCAAAATATGCCTCTCTGTATGGCACAAGTCCACTCCAAGTCAATCAAATTATTAAAACGGTTCAAAACAAATTTTTACGTAAAATCATTAAAGCACCTCGGTTCATTAGCAAATTACATCGTGAATTATAAATTGCTTCAATCACTGAATTTTTCTCAAAATTAAATGAATCATTTTATTCAAAGCATTTTAAGACAAAATCGCGTGAAAATAACATGTAAAATAATTAAAAATGCGTATAATCACCGTCAAAGATCACAGCTAAAAGATAAATAGTTAAAATTAGGATAAAAATCCAAAATGTTCATATCGTGTACCAATTCATCTCCCTGAAAAGCATGATCTACTGTACAGGAAAGAAAGAAAAAAATTTAAAGAAAACAACATCGTAGTTTATACAATAAGTTTGTATGATCTGGGCTGTACGGGTGACGCCGCGTCGAAGGCTGGGGTGCCGACGTTTCGACCGACATATCGCGGTCCTCTTCAGGGCTGTACTGTCCTGAAGAGGACCGCGATATGTCGGTCGAAACGTCGCACCAGCTTCGACGCGCGTCACCGACGCCCAGATCATAACTCTGGCCGCGGAAGCCTACGATATCAATAAGTTTGTATTTTTATTATAGCACCTGATGAAAACAACCTATTAGGAAAACGTTGGTATCTGGACAAGTTTAATAAATAAATAAATGTTTCATAGTTGAGTGTCAATAAAAATAAAGGATACCATCTTATTAAAATTAGATTTTTTCTATATACATTACAATTAAATAATAATAATAATAATAATAATAATAATAATAATAATAATGCATGTATTTGGCGTTACTGGGTCGGTAGTCTGACATCGCCGGCCAGCTACCGGTGACCCCCTGCCTGGGCCTAGTTAAATTCTCGTGCTTGGGGGTTAGAGCGATATGAGGCGGACATGACGTATTATCTTCACCGTAACTGGCAAGATTCGCATGCTTGAGCTTTTCTTCATTACACAGCTACAGAAATTGGGACGATTTTAAAGAAAAGCTACAACTATATTTTTGCCAATTTGCCCATGAGCCATCCCAGAAACATAGGTATTCTGCCATGGCTTCGTTTAGAGTTTCTACTGAACCGATTGTATTATTTTTTCTTTTAAATGAAAGATGCGTTATCAGATATTGTTTGTGTTGATTCACCAACATTTACGGTGTAAATTAATTAATTAAATCGTTCTTTAATAGTACGCTTATTAATAGTCAATTGTTTTTTTTCAAAGGGTGGCAGTTTCAATTCAGGTTAATTGTAATCGTGAACTCAGATGTGTCAAATGCCTGGAACCACACCACTATTTACAACGTAAGAAATCGAAATCTTAGGAATGCACTCTGAAATTACGGTAAGTGTTCAGTTAAAAAAAATAATTAGGGATTATCGCAAATCCTCAAAAGTCAAGTGTTACCTTACTTTTAAAGGGAATTCCCAATTTTGCCTACAACTCTCAGAATTAGCACAACTCGTGGCACAAATAATCGCTCCTATGTGAATGCAATAAACTCGCAAAGTACCTCCAGACACGGTGAGGTGCCACTCAAAAAATGATGAAATTTCAAATGAAACTTTCGGAGGCATTATTGAATTAATAAAAAACAAAATTAAAGAATTTCTTCAGGCAGCAATAAGATCAATTCTCTCTGAAACTAATGAATTTAAATAGTTGAAATAAATTAATCATCTTAAATTGGAAAGCTAATGGAGTAATTTATCAAAAAGAAGAATATTACAAATATTTTTAAAAGACTACAAAATAACTTTGGCTTACATAACGGAAATCAACCTACGTTCTTCCACGTAATTTAAATTCCTGGACTTAGAATTTATCGGAACGATAGAATTGCAAGTAAAGCATCCGTTGGAATTCTTATTATGGTCCCGTCAAATATTCCACACTACTCCATTGCCACTTCCTCACACAAGGAACTCGAAGGATAGGGATAAATGTACAGTTAGATAAATCACATGAATTTACAATTCAAACACCATACAGGCCTCCTAACAAATATTTCCCATTTGAAATTTTCTGCAATTTGCACGCAACACTCACCGTGTTGGATACTCGGATTGACATGAAATTTTTCCATGTTGTTCAGTACCTTTCAAAATCCATAAATATTGATTTTTTATGCGCTATGAAGCACTGCAAAGAGTGGTTTTGCGACAATTAATATTCAGACCTTTCGTGACTTGTTGCTCGTCGGAGCGCAGTTAAGTGCCTATCTGTCGTCAGGGTCAGTTGCCCCGGGGGCATGCAGGGTATTACAAACGGGTGATTAAATGGCAGGTTCGGAAAGACGAGAAGGCCGAATTCGTGAGTGAAAAATCCAAATACAATTATTGCAAAGATATGAATCCCTAAAATGTTATCTGGATACAGGGAAAATAAATAAATATATTTCCCTTTTGCTAGGAAACCAAATTTTCACAAGAATTCGTTCTAATAAAAAAGTTTTAATGAGTTGTAATAAAAACTTAAAAATAGCATTGGTTTACGATATCCTTACAACCGACTTCGGTAGAATGATTAAGAATGCGTGTTACTGTACCCTTGAAACTAAAAAGAGTCCAATTGTTATGACTTTTGCCATCAGACGTGAAAGAACGAGCGTGCTAGAAATCTGACATCGTTTGATAGACATTTCTACCTCTGCTGATGCAACTTTGTTCGCTACAAAAAACGCGGAGGTCATGGAAGGTCTTAATGCACAATGTCTCAAAAACACTATTTCTAATACTCCATAACACTTCAAAATTTGAAGAGCTTTGTGTTCTACCAGCTGACGAAATATTGAGAGTGTTTGTGCACCCGCTTCCAACTCCGGATTTCCGGACGAGAGGGGAAAGGGGCTGTCTTCCCACGGGTGATTGACATCGACATCTCAGGGTTTTGCCAGTCGTCTGTGAGTGGAAGGTCACGGAGGAAAAAGTGTTTTTTCTTACTTTTGTATTAATAAGAAATACAGGATTTCGGCAGGGTGTCTCAACCTTTCTTTAGATCTTACGTACCACCTACAAGCCTGGAGAAATGTAGCTTGTCACTTGAACTAATAAAGCTTCAAAACATTTTAAACTGATGGCGTAATATTAGAAAGCAAAGATTATTTAATAAAAAAATGTAATTATTGATTATTATTTGTAAAAAACAGACCCTTAAATGAGAATTAAAACTGAAACATCAATAGTAAAACAAGTCCAACTCCAGGAAAAACATTGTTTATTCATTGAATTGTTTTTTTGTACGAATGACTACATAGATATCATGATCAATGTTACTAATTTTGAATCTCAAGTCATTTTACACGTTCAATTTTTCCACATATTTATTTTTTGTGTCAAATAAAGGGAAAATGCTCATTCTCAAAGATGAAATGACATGAATGGTATCAGATACTGCAAGGCTTTGTGGGGACAATGCATAATATTCTTTTTGAACATCCAACAAAAAATTCGCCACCTCTTTGCATTTGAAAACAAATTTTTTAGACAGAATTACTGATTGAATGAATTTGGCATTGATATTGTTAACCGTAAAATTTATAATTCATTTTTAGCCATGTTTATACGTATTTCACTATTTTTTATAAGTGAAATTCAAAAGCGAACTCTTTCTCACATACTTTTCTGGACCAGCTCATATTATTTTTTTTCATTTTTCTTGCCAGAGCAGTGCATAACTGATCTCAAAGTAGGCATATGTTTACAATTCAACATTTGTTGTATTGTATAGGTACATCGTTAAATTGAGAAAGGTGTACGCATTAATCCATTCGCTATAACAAATACTAACGTAAAATTATTTAAACCTAAAAATAACTAGTAACTCGCACAAATAATCTGAATCATATTAATTTGAAAATAAAATCAAGTAATAAATAATTTGTATTACAAGAAGCGAGGCAACACCCTAACGTGCCTATTCTAGCCTCTCGGAAGGCGCGAAATGATGCAGCAAGAGAGGAACCGAGACTGATACATCAAGTAATTTTATGAAACGTTTCAACTAAGAGGTTTCAGATTTAATAGGAAAAGACGCTAACCTATAAACGAAAAGAACTAGATTTTAAGATTAAATCAATGGGGCTAAAACAGCACGTATTTTCTCCCTTATATTTTAATGTACAAAGTAGGCAAAAAGTACTCAAATAATCCAAAAGTTGTACGTGACATTAATTTAAAATCTGTCTTTAAGGAACAGATTTCATTGAGGAAAAACTCCCTACCTTTGATATTTTTGTTGTAGGAAGACCCCAAAAATTTTGAACTTTTGCAATTTTCGAAAAATTAGGATTTTGGACGAACATTAGACCTGCACCATTCTCTTAATCGTCCTTATAGTACAATTCACAACAAAATTTAATAAAAACGATGGAGCCATTTTTTGAAAATTTGGAAATATCTTAGGGGCTTCTGTAAAGTACCCCAAAATGAAATATTATCCTATTCGTTCCCTAGTTCTTGAATTATGAGTTTCACTTCCCCATACTACGGCTACGTCAATGACACTGTGTAGTATAATAATTTTCTGTCTATATATTTGGAGGTGTTTGAGACAACAAATAAATGAAATATATTTTCCCAAATGACAGTAAAAAATGTGGTTCTCTTGGGCAGTTGTTATTAAGTTCATCCTCATGATGCAGTATTTTATCTTACAAAGATAATATTTTAAATTATAACAGAATGGGGAAAATATTTCAGACAGTTGTAAAAGTTTTAATAATAAGATGCTATTTAATTCAGTAATATTCGTCGTTTCTTCTTTCAGACTTTTTACAATAATGTACCTATTTTCTTCCTTTTGTTAAATAACAGAAATATTCGTATCATTTCATCATGTTCAAATGTAGATCCACACCGTTGTATTTCTATCAAATGTTACTTTCGTTAAATTCCGTAGGGGCGCAGATATATTCTGGTACGCCATGATCAACATTTTTTTTAAGTATATAGTTACCAAAGTAGTTTATTACAATATGAATTGATGAACATTGTGTTTATTAAAATTCGTATTCCGATACTTATGTTGTTTACGTACAGAAGTTTAACTTCGAAATTTCTTATATTATATCACATTATTATATTATCACAAATACATAAAATCCTTTTTTAAAATTTTTTTTAAAATGACATATTTATTAAATAATCCGTATAAATCTGTTCTTTTGCAAATACCACAACCTTTGATTACACGAGCATTCAAAAACTAATGAACTTATCTTTTAGAGACATGTATTTCGTAAATTAATTTCTATCGTAAACTGCTTGTTTTTCCAATTTTTCTCGGTTCCTTTAACATTTCATGGGATTTCCCAGCGGGGGAGGTGTTGACGAACAATGGCGAACGCAGGGCCGTGGGGTGGGGGTGGGCAAGGACAGAGGGCGCAGCGGAGCATGAGCTTTACGGGGTGTGAAGCGTCGTGGCTGTCGCCGTCGCCCCCCCACCCCCACCCTAGCCCTCGTGTCTTCCCCCTGCCTTCGCATCCGCGCGTTCAAACAGCGCCTACCGTAAATTCGTCTTCGCCCCGATCCCGCCTCAAAGCGCGCGCGTTTGCATAAATGTGGGCGAATGTAATCATCTGTAATAACATTACGAACTCACAAAGCGCGAGGCGCGCGCCGGCGCCCGCGCCGCGCCGCGCTGGCGTAGGTTAAAATCCGAGACATAGATTAACTCTCGCCGAAGTTGAGGCGCATTACGTTCATAAAGGATCCAGGCGGGCGGGGGGGGCGGGGCGCCTAAGACGAGGCGGGGGTGGTTGCGGTGGTGCGAGAGAGGGTGGCGTCGCCGGGGGCGGTCGGCTTGACAGCGCGTGGGCGTCGGAGCGGCGACGGAGGCGGCGGCCAGATAAGCGTAGGCGCCATCGCGCAGGCCCGCCGCCGCCGCCACCGCCGCGGTGCACGCCGCGGGCGCGGGTGCTGTGCGCGCAGTCAGCGGCCCGCTACCGCAGCCCGACGTCGCAGCGTGGAGCAGCGCCTCGCTCTCCGCGCACGCTCGCTCCCGCACACGCCCGCCGCACGCGTGCTCGCTCTCCGGGCGGGCGAGCGCTCTCGGACTGTCCCAGCCAGCGGTTGCCGGCGGTCGCCTGCCCGCTCGCCCGCACGCGAGCCGTCCACCACGCGGCGCGCGCCCACGCACGCACGCACGCACGCGCGCACGCGGGCGTCGGAGCACTCGCAGCGCGGCGCACGCCGGCCGACACGGCCCGCGACCAGCCCCGGCACGCGCTGCGGTTGCGGGGGGCGGAGCTGCTGCCCTTCGGAGGCGGCGGAGCAGCGCACCAGGTAAGCCTCCCTTCGGCCCGGCTTCTTAACCCTTTATGGCATGTTTGGTTGTTTTACACGCAATAATTATTTTTCATTGCATTCATTTATTTTAAGAATGGGAAAAATAATGCAGAAAAAATAACCACAAGTAACAATTGCTTGAAAAAAACAACAACAACGCAAAAATAAATTGTGTTGCTTCTCCAACATAATGTGCTAAATTTTATGATTTGAAAAAATTACTTATTTTTGAAATCGTTTACGTGATAAAATAAGAATGAAGCAAGTCAATAAAATTAGTAGCATTCGTATTTTAGTTTGATAATTTTGCTAAGACCGTTTCCTTTCTGATATATGGAAACAGAGTGTGTGTTACCAGGAAGTTCAGATTCAGGACGCCATTGGATTACTATCACTTTACCTCGTTATCTTCTTGCTTTTACAGCCTAAAAATGTATGGAGTAACATAAACATATAATGTACATCATGTGTAATATAAAATAGTTCATAATTAAATTGTTAAAATGTGTTTATGACCTGAAAAACATTATGTTGCTGCTGAGTTATGCTATGCAATAAAGGGTTAAGTTGTTTACTCGCATCGTGTTATTTCTATGAATTGACTTCAGTTTCTGGTTTCCCTTTGGATATTTTATTATTCAAATCCTTCCCTTGATATGTGAGACGAAGCATTAAGATCGTTGTGTATTGAGGACGTTTCTCTTCAATCATGTGGATTTGAAATGGCATTGACGCTTGTCGCTTGTTAAGTTATTTTTCATCAAGGACTCTTTTACAAATATGTGATGTAGTTTTACATGACTTTCCTATCTCACGTAGTTTTGTAGAAAACATCTTCAATTGAGCACAAAAATTAAGTCACTATTGTATCATACATGTGTGCCTTGACGTCATCTCAAGTTTGACTTCATATAGTTTTGATGCATGATTCCTTTAGTGGTAACAATATATGCGAAGTTCATTTTTACGTTCACCTAATCGTCCATGAATCGTCCAGGGAGTCAAATAATTGTGATTTGTTTTATACAATGTTTGTGCAATGATGTTTTGTACAATGCCATTTTTGATATTTGATACTGAAAGTGTTAGTTATTTTGAGCGTTTGAGTTGTGTATTTAAGTGACGATGTTACAATTTCGTGGCTGGTTGGGAAGGTTCACATCGATTTCACACTTTTTTACTACGAGGATACATAAAACCGGTACTTATCTCGTCTTGTTATGGTAACGGTTATCAGAAGGTTCTCGTTTTCATGTTAGTCTTATCTTCCTGCTTCGTAAGTGAGAGGTATTGCATCCTAGTTAATCTAACAACAAAATTATGTTCGGAAGAATTTTTTTGGAACACAAAAATATTTTTGCGAAAACCTTGCGTTTTAGAACTTATTGCCCCATGAAAAATTCTATTTATAATATTTCTAACTTAATTGTGTTCTGTCACCCATTATCCGAGTTCCAAACTAAAAGTTGAAAACCACGTTTCTCAATCAATTCAGTTTTAGTGTCCCGCCCAAAATGCTTTTAATTGATTGGTTAGTGATTCCGGGCGGATTAACTGCTAAGGTCATTAGTCCTGTAGGTGTAGTTCATGTTTTTGTCGCGGGAGGGGGCGGTGATCTTCCCCACGCTGGATGGCGAGATCCGATGCCAACCTATGTCGTCTTGAGAGGATTTTCCTCAACCAGGTATCTCCCACCAGAGGGGCACCGCCCCACCGGGACAAGCTCTATGCTCGCGACAATGTGGTAGTGTAGTTCATGTGAGGTTATGTGTGTGTGTAAGGGGAAGAATGAGGATGGAAAGATCGCGGGCGCTCCTCGGCCCTTTTGTTAAGGTATTGCTTCGGAAAACTACCAATCAGAGCAGCCGGCCACTAGATTTCTCCTCAAAACAGCGGCTAAACCCGCTCTAGTTGCGTGACTAGTTTCGAAAATTCTGTCACTGGAGGGACTCGAACCCTAGTCCGGTCAGAGTCAGTGCAATGACATCAGTTGATGCCCTGAGGCACTTTCGCCCACCCAAAAGTGGTATACTATGTTACATTTCCTTGTTGCAATGCAACTCCAGCAGTAATTTAGAATTTTTTGAGATTATTAAATAGTTGATATCTTGGAGATCCCAATCTCCAGCGCATATCGACGTCATGGAATTAAAAAAGTCTTCATGCGCTGTTTTTTCCCCACTCCTTCTGTGGGTAATGCCATGGTTCTCCTCGTCTGAGGATGTACGTAGTCACATTTCAATTTTTTAAAATCATCAATACATTTTAAAAGTTTTTCTCATAACCATAATCAATCTCATAAACATCTGTTATTCTTAATTCAAGCTGCATTTGCATTAAGAAACGTGCAGTTCAATGTTCTTTAGTGTTACAACTATGATTCTACTATATTTGCACATTGATATCTTACCATTCGTTTATAATAAATTATTTTATTTAATTAAAAAGTGGATATAGGACATATAGTATAGTTTCATTATACTAGGAGTATGGTTTATGTAAAACTACACTAGATGGACGCCTCCTATTTCATTCCATAACCTCCAAGAAAAGTAAGAGTCTGTTCAGTTTGAATCAAACAACTGATTTCGAAATGATTATTTTAGAAAAAATGAAAGTTCATATATTTCACGAGATTATCTTAGCTTTATGATTTGCGAAATGGAAAATTTTTCAAAATACGTCATCTCCTGTACGTATTTTTAACCTATAAGTTCCTCACATTTTCCTTGCAATTAGAATGTGCATGTACGGAACTGATTCTAACTCCTGTTAGTCTCAGGTCAGAAACAAGGATAATACGTTAACGCCTCAGCTACCTTTCCATGCAGTCGACATCTCTGGGGTAGTATTGATACTGAAATTGACCACTGAGTAGAAATAGCACATCAAAACACTCGAAAACCAGCGCAAAGGGCACCGGAGTTCTGCACGCAACATACATTTCACAGGGCCCGCTTACCGAGGGAATACACAAAGTAAGCGTTCCAACACCAAAACGACGCGTTTTCGCGTGTCTTAAACGGAATATTAAATTCCAGCTCGGGAGTAGCCCCGGCCATGCACTTCGTGCGCGAGACTCGTTACTGGGTCGCGGGGGCGGGGGCGGGGAGGCGGTGGCTGCGACGTCGTTGCAAGGTTCACGGCGCTGCCACCTCGTTACATAAAAGCCGCTTCCGGAACACGGGCTGCTGTTTTTGTTTCGCACGTGTTCGGCCGTTTCCGGGACGCGCGACCTCCGCCGCCGTGCGTCACCGATTCCACAACCTCCCAGGTACTATACGCGCACGTTTTCTTGAGCCCCGGAATACCTCCCCTCGCTCCTTTGCCGACATGAGTTGAATTAAGAATAAATGATAGCAACGAGCGTTGTACACAAAATCTGATAACCAGAAATGTTATAATAATAATAATAATAATAATAATAATAATAATAATAATAATGTCTTTATTAATGGCGAGGCTCAGGCCATAGGGCCTGCTCTTCCGCCTAACCATTGAGTCTACATTGATACAGGGTAGTAACATATAAGAGGGGAGGGAAATCTGTACATTTACGTCTGGGAGTGCAAAACTAGGGACCATCCCGGCATACGCCTTAAGCGATTGAGTAAACCCAGAAAACCTCAATCAGGATGGCGGCTTAGGGCCGAACAGCAGTAATGTATAGAAATGGAAGAGAAGAGAAAAATGAGAGAAGGGAATCATGAATGAAAATGAAGTAGAAAATACGAACGAGAAAGAAGGAAGGAGAGAGACTAAAGGGGGGAAAAACTGTACATTTATGACTGGGAGTGCAAAACAAGGGGCCATCCCGGCGTACGCCTTAAGCAATTGAGTAAACCCAAAAAAACCTCAATCCCATGCTCCCATGTAATAGAAACTATGTTGCATCGAAAAACGAACTACAAATGTGATATAATTCCTTGTCAAAATAACCAAACACCCCACTCCTCGCGCAAGGAGCGATGCGAGGGCTCAAGAAAACGTTCGCGGATAATAGCTCCTCCGGTTGGACCTTGGGGGACCCCACCATGGGGCGAATCCAAGGGGGCAGGGGCCATGCTCCCTCACCACAATACCAAGCAGTTTTGTTTGTCATTTTCACAATTTATTCACCATGATTACACCATAATTTCATAACATGTAAATAAATAATCCACTATGAATACATGCTTACTTTTCTTTTATTAGGAGCTAATTTTTTTTAAAATATTCAAAAATATTAGTGCAGGTATGAACTGAAATTAGCGCCCTGCCTGAAATACTTGCTGGAATCGCCCCTGACCCAACCCACGACACACGCATCAACTCACGAAGGCTGAAGTGAGGCGAAGAGTAGTACAAAGAGTGGCAAAGTGTTTAATGAAAAGAGAAGCACTAACATTTCCTGTCCCTCACATTGTCGCTAATATTCATGTATCTTGCGGAGAGATGATACGGGTAGGCAGTTTACCACTACGACTAACGAATTATTTTTTATATGCGGCTTTCACGGCCGTCATTAGTAGAATACATAGTGATGTTCATGGGTTTTGGTCTGTAAATTAAACGAAAAAAATGTTTAATTTACGGAACAAAGCCCATGAACAACACTATAAATTTCTTTTTTTACATGTACACGCCACTCAGAGAACCATATAATTATTTTAGTAACTTATAACAGCCATTAGTTATTGAATAGTTTGAATAGCACGTCTACGTTTGTGCTTAGTTACACAATTCGACCTTAATCAATGATCATACATTTCAAAACATTAAACTATTTGTGTCCTTCAATGAACACTGTTTTTACATGGTCATACTTATTTTTAATGAAGAGTTAAGCGATATATTTGTTCTGTAACTATTGAGTCTTCCAGTTCTGGATACACCTATAACTTTGTATCACCTATAACGAAAAATGCAGCAATTTTTATTGAATTACACGAGGTGTAGACTTCATTTCTGGAGAAATCAGTTTGCATAAAAAATTCACAGAATACTCTTCGAGAAAACTTAATTTAAATTATCATTGTTGTTGCTTTGTCATCTCATAAAACATTCACTTCAAATCACTAATATTTGAATTAATATTTTTCTTCCATTTAGTGCAATGAATTCATGTTTCATTATGCATCCAGTATAAGATACTTTTGCAGCTATTTGTGACGGTATTTTCTTACTAGATAACTAAACAAAGTATAATTTTATGAGAAAACAGTATACTTAATTAAATTACACATGAAAATCTAAGAAACAAAGATTTTTCGGACAATCTTCAGAATTCGATGATTAATTAATACTTTAAAACTAATCAATTACTTAGAAATTTGTATCTGAAGCTGATAACATTATTCCACATGGAAAACATTAATTTCATGTTTAGAAGCTAATAAAAATATTCTTTTCAACATTATTCACTTTATTGTAGCATTCTTTTGAGGAAGATTGTAAAATGGCAAAAAATAAACAATTCGTACCGCTAATAATGGCTCACTCACCAACATTTACGTTATTTAATTACACCTTGCTCCAGTTATTCGTGAAACAAAGCTTTTAATCCCTTATAATAAAACTTCCAATAATGTGAATACAAAGCTATAAAACTTAGTAGGGATAGGAATCCATCACACAATAAATTTCCATTCCCCATCATCGAAAGTCTGTCAATATTTCCTACAAATATTTAATCCTTGGGAATATGATAAGTAAAATGAAAAGTTTTCCTGGAACATAGTTGCTAAAAATAATCAAAGAAATAGTGCTAATTACTAATTATATTTAAATAGTGCTAATTAATACTAATTCGATGAATTAATCAAATAATTTCCTTTCTCAGGACGTGTAGCGAATACACTGATATTTTAAAACTAATATTTGGTGAACAATATCTCTATAATTATTTTCAAAAAAATTGTTTTTTGTAATTTTCTGTGAGTACAATGTTATTGTAAAATTTTTTGGAAAAATATTATTATATAACACAATAAATCGTGGGTAAATTATTTATCTGTTATTAAAATTAAGGTCTTGGTAAGAATAGATTTTATATAAAGAGATCGAGATTCAAGAACAAACAAGATGTGCTTTACAGTCGTAGTTCGACAGCGGTAGAGGCAACAACTACTGCTGCGCTCTATCAGCTTACCGATACACTGTATCTCCGAACCAAAACACTTCAGTATTAATATTACCTAACAGTGTTATTTAAAGTGCTATCAGTGTTCCAAGCAGTGTACAGCGTTTCTCTGGCCGGCCTGCCGGCTGGCTCAACGTATCCACATGAATAAAGCAGTACCAGCCAAACTCAAGATGAATCCGTCACTTAACCTCCAAGAGCAACCCACGAAGTCGTACGCAGGAGCTGCAAATACTGTGAGTTTTCCATCAAAAGAACAATCTATACTACTGGACGCATGCGAAAATCTAACTGTCAAAGACTATATAAGTAAACTAACTGAAATTGTTCCCCCCAGTGCCATTACTTTCATATCAAGAATATCCAATAACAGAATATGTGTGTTCTGAACTCGAAAGTCAATGCTGATCTTATAACTAACAAATACCCTACTCTAATCATTAAAAATACTATTGTTAATGTGAGACCCTAATTAACAAACTCAAGAGAATCATAATATCAAATGTATACCCTTTTATTCCAAACGAGGAAATCACAAATATTTTCAAGAATCATGACATCAAAACTACCTCCAGTATATCTTTCATCAGAGCTGGTCTGTCTGACCCTAACTTCAGTCACATTATGAGCTTCAGAAGGCAAACATTTATCCAACCTGAGGAATTTCACAAACTCCTCAGTCATCAGTGATTGTACATGAAGGTACACCATATAGAATCTTTTCTCTGCTGAAAACATTACTTGTTTCAATTGCAAAATGGAAGGCCATACTGCTAGTAACTGCCCACATAATATCCCCAAAGAGAATTGCCTTCTGGACACTCCCAGTACAAATATACCAACTATCCCTTCTAATAATATGGAAGTACAGCCTACCATAACTGAAACTCCACTGCCCCTCACCAGTGACCCTATGAACTTTCCTCCCCTTCTTAAAAGAAGCCTCCCAATGAACCCTCTTCCTATCTGAAGCAACAAATAATGTTAAAGATAATAATCAAGATAATAATGTTAAAAACTAAAAAAGAAACAGAAAAGAATTCTTCAAAACATGAAGAACTGGACCAAGATAGCAATCCTAATAAAACACTTGAAGACATGCTTAGCCCAACTAAAGATCTGATTGAAAGGAACCAAACTCCTTCCCTCTGTCAGTGAATCAATTACACTTACTACTAGAAAATACTCTGGGCTCTGCTGATCCTCTAACCATAGTAAAGGACTATTCCAATGATATTCCAGCTGTTATAAAAATGCTCAGTGACATTTACCCTGTATTAAAGGATATAATTATCAAAAGCAGAGTTACCAGAATAAGAAACAAACTGCAGAATCACCTACTGGAATCATACACAACTGACTCTGAATCCAGTATGGAAACTATCTGACACTAAATCTTTTAATTCAGGTCTTTTAAAGAAACACCATTCCCTTGCTAAATAAATTTCAAGCAAACAAATGAAGATACTCAATGGAATATTAATGGATACTATTGTCATCTTGAGTATCTGCAACTATTACCCAGATATCAATTGTTTGCAAGAATCCAATTCCAAGGCTAATCACTCAGCTAATATTAAAAATTATCAATGTTTCTTTAAAAATAGAACCAGTGATCATCCTTCTGGTGGAGTAGCCATATTTTTAAAAGCTGCAATTTTGGCTGATAACCTTATGATAAAATCTAATCACATCGTCTAGAAATGTTCCCAATTCAATTCTGTGAGACCTTAATTCTTTGATAAGAAAAGATTTAGTACCATTTTAAGGGATAATTCTTACCCAAGTAATGTTTTAAAATTTTGTAATGAAATAGGTATTTCAGTAAATATTTAACTGTATTAGAATAATGTAATTTTCCATTCCTTTTTGTAGTAATTAACAGTTATGTAATTTTCACGTTTAAGTTTTATGTTTTTATATCCATATCATCTCTGTACTGTAACCTCAATAACTAAAATTGACAATGTAAAATATAATGTATTCATTTAGTCACTAATGACCTAGCCGTTGATGCGACTTAAAATAAATTAAATTAAAAAAAAAAAGATGTGCTTTAACAACTACTGGCATTTATAGGATTACGAATGTATCTTCCTAAGCCCCAAAATGATAATCAATAGAAAATTGAAGGTTGACAATAAAGTAGTGATTTGCAATAGTCATCCTACCACAATACCTAACTAATACCATCGGCGCTTCTGCCAGACTAACAGTCCAGCTTCGGCTCGCTCAGTGCGGTTTCAATTGGCGTGACGTCGATTGATTTAGTTCGGCAAATTTGATGGAACAGTGTTCTACGCGATAGCTCATCCTTTCCCTGAAGAACTCGCACGCAAATTATGGCGTTTCAGAGCATTTCGCTTCCCTTCTCTGGTGAGAGGTGTCATTACCAAAGCACGCCCCGCCCCGAGTGCCAGTGACAGTGACGTGTCACTTCGTGTCGCGTGGGGGCGTGTCTGCTTGGCTCCGTGAGATTGGTCTTGCGTTATGGCTTCCTCGGATTCACATAGCAATGTCCGGGTTTCCTTTTTCTTTACTAATCGGTGAAAAATAGGTGTTACTGTGGTCGATTAATTGATTTTTCGGGTTTCCGGGCGCGTCAACGGCTTCGGTCATTAGTCCCGTTAGTGTAGTGCATGTTTTTTTCTTGGGAGATGGCGGTGATTTTCCCCCTCGCTGGATGGCGAGATCCGGCGCCACCCACCGTCGGCTAGTGGGGTTTCCCCCTAACCAGAACTCTCCCACCAGCGAGGCACCGCCCCAGCCGAGACAAGCTCTAAACTCCCAACCGGTCTCCCAGGTGTAAGTGGAGAGGATAGGACAAGGAAGGGGAAGGGCAGATCGCGCGCGGTCCATGGCCCGTTTGGTAGGGTAGTGCTCCGGCATTCGCCTGGTGTTGATCGGAGAAACCACGGAAAACTACCGATCTGAGCAGCCTGCCGCTAGAATTCTCCTCCAGACAGCAACTGAATTCGATCTATCTGAAAAGCTAGTGTCGAACCTAGGACCTCCCGGTCAGAGGCGCTGCAGTGGTGTGTTGATGCACTGAGTTACCGCTCCCGGTGTGTAACTGTGGTCATATGGGATAGAGTATTTCATCAAAGTGGCGGTGGAGGCCAGCATTCGCGTCCAGAACTCCATGGTTGACGCGGGTGAACGGCATTCTTCATGGTTTAGGCGGGTAGACGTAGTGATGAACCTTTCTCTTGCCTAGCTGCTCGAAAGAGGGCTATGTTTTCCATAGTGGGTTTCGAGTGTTTCTTTGGAGTGTGAGTGTTCCGCCTGTGTTCATGGGGCCGTGGCATGTCCCGCACTTCATGGTTTCCCCCAAAGACATCGTAATAGTATCCTTGACACACGCACACTGCTAGTGTAGCGTACCAAATTGAACGGTTTCTTAGCAGCCATGTTGGAGGCATCTATGCCAGTGTGGTGTCAAATTTCATTGTCATTTGCGTGTTTTTTGTGGTAGAAGAATTGTAGATAAAAGAAGTAAAAGGTAGAATGAAAGAAGTCAAGTTGTGCGCGAAAAACGGAAGTTCAAATTGTGGGACGAAAGCCTGCTCACCAACATTTCACGAATACATCATTTGTATGTGATGTAGATTATTGAATGCGTTATTTATTAACATTGTGCTTGTAAATACAAATGAAATCAACCCGTTAGAATTGTTCGTTATGTGTTTCACAGATTTTTCCCTTAACAACGAGGATCACATTTATTCTTAAGTACTATGTATGCGAAAAGAAGCTTATATCCTTATTGTTTGCTTTCAACATTCTGTTACAAGTTCCTAAAACATACTTGGGTGAAGCGCTTTAACACTACAATGTTTTGAGCTTTATAAATCTATATTGTGCCGACCTGGTGGCCGAGGTGGCTAAGAGCAGTACGGACTCAGGTATATTATGCGAAAAGGATCCTTCTTTTCGAGTCCACCTTGGGCATGGATTTTGTCCCTTGTCTTTGTATGTACGTGTTGTCGCGGAGGCCTCACGTTCTGCTGACCCCAGATCAGAGGAGCCCGCAAGTGTTGGTGTCTAGTGTATGGTCGAATATGCGTCCCATCGGGACGTAAAGGGTAACCGGCTGTAGGCTGGATAAAAACCCTAGGAAGAAGAAGAAATCTATATTGTTATGATATCAGAATACGTAACAATATTGACGTTTTAATGTTATTTTTGTGTATATTACGCTTAAATAATGGAATAGTATTTCGATTTATCTCACATTCATTCGTATCCAGGTCTTTGCAATCGGATGCAAATCTTTAAAATGTGGAAATATTTGAATGAAGAAAGTTTATTTGTCCCCAACATCGCTGCCAGCGCAAGCTTAAATATGCGTTGGGGAAAGACGGTCAGTAGAATGAGATCGTAAGGCCTTGGTTTACCCTGACGCATGCCATTAGCCGTGGTTTACCCGGGTGCAAGTAGCGATATTTTATCCTTCGTGAAAGAGGGTTATGTTTTTGACCGTGGATTCCACGTGAATAAACATTGATTTGCCGGCCCGGTGGCCGAGATCGCTAAGGCAGTAGTGTCGTAGTGATCTCGGACCGAAGGGTCGCGGGTTCGAGTCCCGCCTCGGGCATGGTTGTATTTGTGTTCGTCCTTTCACCCCTTAAATCACCATATCGTTCATTCACATAGTTACCATACCGTTAACAGCAATAGTGGTCGCTAATGACCTTAGATGTTGAAGCGACCTTAAATAAACCAATTTAAAAAAAACATTGATTCGTTGTGAGTGTCAGTGTTTCGTAGCTACTAGATCAAAATTCGCCACCCCGGGACTCGAAGCCTAGGACCTTTTGGTCAGAGACGCTGCAACGGCAATAGGTGTTGTTACTGAATCATTTTTGCCGGAGGATAGTAATGGCAATAACCTAAATACAATATGTGCAACAAAACAAAGTCTAGGTTACAGGGAGTGATATTTTCAACTGGTTCTCAAAGGATTGTGAGGTGGGCCCCTGGGAATCCAGCAGTTCACTGATTGTCCGCGAATGTTTTCCTACAAAGAATATTTTTAACGAAGATTTCAATTTAATTTCTTTATTGGAAGCGATTCTTAATAACGTAATCCATGTGCCTCTATTTGAGTGTCATTGGGAATTTGGACAAGTCATTTCATTTCATTTTTTCAAGTCATTTGGACAAGTCTCCGTTAGACCACGGCCTACAAAACCGAAAATGTCAAATAATGTATAAACCGGCCGTGAAAGCCTACATTGTATGTCATTGGAAAAGTTTGCGCATTATATATGCGCATTTTTCTATTATTTTCTATGGTAACTATCAATCCATTCAATATTTACATGTGTTTGGTCTAATGCTTTGTTACTGTACATGAATAAATACATAAAAGAATTTAGAAGGTAGCAATAGGCTGTCTGTTAGAAATGATTTGACTTGAAGGTTCCAATTATTAAATTATAGACAGTCAAATAGAAAATTTATTCTTTTTACTTATTTATTATTACATATTAAAACATAAATCATTACAAGATTTTCTGGCAACGTTTCGGAGGTGAGGTGTACCTCCATCATCAGGCCGTGGCCTACATTGACATAAGTTGGGAAACGTTGGCTAGGTACTAAAATAAAGATGATTGACTCCATTCTGAGGTCAAGTCTAAAAGCAGGCATTAAAAGAAATATTAGAAGGTGTCTAATTAGTTGGATTGTAAAAGATATAAAACACATTTAAGGTAAAAAGTTAAAATATCTAAATCATACATTCAAATAAGTTATGGTATATCGTCTAATTTGTTGAAATATTGAAAGATTAAAAACAAATTATATATGAGGTAAACAATAAAATGTTAAATGATGTTAAAAGTAAATAGAACAAAACAAAACAAAAACAAAAAGGCAAGTGCACAGATGAGAAAGTCCAGTACTCACAAAAGGAATCACCTACTGTCGCTGGAGGTGCGGCGATCCTACTACGGAGGTCGTAACGGCAGGAATGACGAGGTTTGTGTGAGTAATGGGAGGGAATGATGGGAAGAAGGGAGGGCGGGTAGGCTGGGTGGGGATTGTGAAGAGAAACGGAAGAACAGTTGCGTAAAAATATGGACATGGCGGTTTCTTTGGATTTGAATGAGAAGGTTGAATTTGGAGTACAGGAATCACATTGTTGGTATCGGTTTTTCTGAGGTTTTGTTCATGAACAGGGCTTCCATCATGAACACTGTCAGTAATGACAAGATCAGAATATCTATTGGATATATTTTTGAATTTAAGAGTATTGAGTCATAGCTTTTTGAAAAGAGGTTGCATTCTAAATTGGAATTCATGGAAGAGTTTGTTTTAATGAAAAGTGATTCAGTATCAATCTGGAGTTCCAGTTGGGTTCTATAGCTAATATGGAAGGTTATCAAAATCAATACTGTGGTCATGGTTGATGCGATGAGCTGTTAGGAATTTTGTTTTTCAAAAAGGGAAATCTTATGTTATTTTTGTGTTCCTTGACCCGGTCACATAATCTCCTACGAGTTTGACCAATGTATGCTAGTTCACAATGTGAACAATGTAAGGCATAAACAGGTGTTGAGTTTGTGTAACTTTGGTATAGGATCTTTAAGATGACGAATCAAGTTTGATTTGTGAATAATGGTATTAACGAATTTAATGTCAGGAAAACTATTGCAAAGTTGTCTTTTTATTTTATTATTAATGTTATGGACGAAGGGTAAGGAAAATATTACCTGTTCTGAATTGGTGGAAATGGCTTGGGTTAGATCACCAGGAAGAATGGCATTAACTGAAGAACTTTGAGCAAGTTGTTTAAGTTTTTGACAAACAAATTTGGAAATAAAATTAATGGGGTAAGAGTTCCTAAGCAGAAGTAAAAATATCTTGTGGATAATCGCCGGATAGAAAATTGGATTGGACAGATGAATTGTTCTTTGTACCAGATTCTTGACCAAGCTATGACTCAATACTCTTTAAATTCAAAAATATATCCAATAGATATTCTGATCTTGTCATTACTGACAGTGTTCATGATGGAAGCCCTGTTCGCGAACAAAACCTTGGCGAAAAACCCGATACCAACAATGTGATTCCTGTACTCCAAATTCAACCTTCTCATTCAAATCCAAAGAAACCGCCATGTCCATATTTTTTACGCAACCGTTCTTCCGTTTCTCTTCACAATCCCCCACCCAGCCTACCCGCCCCTCCCTTCTTCCCATCATTCCCTCCCATTACTCACATACAACCTCGTCATTCCTGCCGTTACGACCTCCGTAGTAGGATCGCCCGCACCTCCAGCGACAGTAGGTGATTCCTTTTTGTGAGTACTGACTTTCTCATCTGTGCACTTGCCTTTTGTTTTTGTTTTGTTTTGTTCTATTTACTTTTTAACATCATTTAACATTTTATTGTTTACCTCATATATAATTTGTTTTTAATCTTTCAATATTTCAACAAATTAGACGCATATACCATAACTTATTTGAATGTATGATTTAGATATTTTAACTTTTTTACCTTAAATGTGTTTTATATCTTTTACAATCCAACTAATTAGACACCTTCTAATATTTCTTTTAATGCCTGTTTTTAGACTTGACCTCAGAATGGAGTCAACCATCTTTATTTTTAGTACCTAGCCAACGTTTCCCAACTTATGTCAATGTAGGCCACGGCCTGATGATGGAGGTACACCTCACCTCCGAAACGTTGCCAGAAAATCTTGTAATGATTTATGTTTTAATATGTAATAATAAATAAGTAAAAAGAATAAATTTTCTATTTGACTGTCTATAATTTAATAATTGGAACCTTCAAGTCAAATACATAAAAGAAATTTTTGAAATTTTTAACAAAAACTACATGCGCAAAACGTATTTGTTTGACATATACCTGAATACTATTCTGTTTTATGTGTAATAACTATCGTATTAAAGTAGTCAGAAGCTGCGCAAGAATATTTACCCTAGAAGTTAGAGTTCGAGATAACAACGTGAGTAAGAACAAATTGTGTAGACTAAACAATGATTTTATATTATTCTGTAACATTCTATTAACATTTTCTGACGCAATATGCGTTGATTGAAGTTACAACGTAGCTGCTTTGTTTAATCCCATTCTTATACACAAGGAAAAGAGTTCTGGTAGAATATTTGCGCTGCAATAAAACTTATAAAAGCATCCACGCGACCGTGCTAATCAAACAGCGCGTTGTTACAATAATAAAACATCTCTGAGAGCAGTGTGCTTTTTATTTTCGAATTCTCTTGTTTAATCTTTACTCAATGTTATTTTCATTTCAGTAGACTCTACAACAAACATCATGCACGTGCTCTTTTGTTTTATTCGTGGATTTTTTCAGCCTCAGTACACGCACGCTAAAGATGTGATATTAATGCTTAAAATAAAAAAAAGTAAAATAATAAGTAAAACACTAATGATAGTGTACTTCAAACAAAAATTTAAAATGTTCAAAGTGCGTGTGATATACACATTCTACATGTAGAAAACGGGCAACCAGCATGTGTTTATCCGTCCCTCATTGTTAGACATCTAAGAGCCCACTATTCGGGGCAAATGAGGTCTCAGTCGATGCATCCGTCTACTGGGGGGGGGGATAATGTTTTAATATTCTTCGAGACTATTCTAAGAGAACGATTTCATTGTCCCTATTTATATCCAGATACTTCTACAATATTCTTCAGGAATTCTAGAAAAAACGTTTTATTCGGGTGCTATGCACCTACATTGGTGAAATGCTCTAAATCTCTTCACTGCCTTTCAGCACAACGTGGGTCCTTTAGACACGATCCAAACTATTGACTATTGATAAAATTATTTATATAATATAACATTATTCTTTTAAAAGAACGTCTATCAAGCTATCGAACATAAAACTCTGTGACCAAAGATGGGTGAGCCATGCTGTCGTATGGTGTTTAATTTTTCTTTTTATTCTGAACTTGGATCGCACAAATCAAATTAAAATTAAAGTAGCTGTCGTGACACCTCTCTAAGATAAAAATAATATTTGTTTAATACCTTTCCGCGTTCCACGATAATTGGGTAAGTTCCACGATAATTGGTCGAATGGAACCTAAACCGTTACGCAGTCTGATCGAGAGATTCAGGGCGAACAGGGCGGTTTCATGCATGACTATGTACTTCAGATTGATGATGAGGTAGACGATTTTCATTGGATGTGGTGTAGTGCGATGCTTGGACTGCATTCATTTCCATGGAATTATCTGTGTCATAGAGCCGTGAACCTTAAAAGCGATGTAAATGGGTCAACTACTGAAAAACTGACTCTGTTCTGATATACGCCACGTTAAATGGCGGGATTTTATCGACGATTATGAAGATAAAGACAAAGGTAAACAATTTGATCCAGGCATTTTCGATTGGATTATGTTTGAGTCATTATTGTGATACAATGTACTTCCTTTGTTGTATCTGAATAAGAAACGTTATTGTGATAATTTCAAAAACTTTCAGGAGATTCATATTTAGAAAGAAGAGGTATTCTAAAATTTTTAATGACAAAAAAATTAGGTCTATTTCTTTGAACATTCATAAGCAATTAATTACCACTCATTTTACTTACGTTCAATAGAGATTTGAGAGTGAGAGCCATAATAAATGGAATTAATGTATGATTTACAATTAATTACGTACTACGAGATCAACATAAATGTTGACTTAAGAAATTCGTATTTAGACTTTTAATGTTAAATATTGTAGGTTTTATTGCGTCTTCACGTAAAATATATCATGTTCAAATTCACGCGTGATAAGTCACTCAGAGAAGAGAAAATAATAAGAATAAGGTACCAAAATTTTTAATATAATGTTAATTAAGCTATAAATGTATTAAAAATAACCTCATAATAATAGTATTTACTTTACTAAAAAAGGTTAATTGCTTTAGCTCCCCAGAGTTAGAAGAAAGTCATATTCTCATGACAATTTATATTTAATATTAACGGAAATCATAAAATTTTGTACACCAAACGTTGTCCAACAATTATTTCCCAGCTTTTAATGTATTTATTCTATAGTATGAATTATTCATAACAAGTCTTTATTACGAAATATTTCTAAACATATTTTTTCATTTGTATAACCTTGTGTTAGCAATTATATCTCAATAACATACTTTAGTAAGTGGTAAATAAAACAAGATTAAAATATTTATGGAATGCAATTTATTTACTTTGTTACATACAGAAAGTTTAATGGAATTTACCTGTAGATATTCATTCAATACCTTTGTTGGGCATGAGGGATTCTTACCGTGGTATGCCTCTGTAGCCAATTGCAACCCGTAGTTACCCTATATATTCCTTCCTAACGTGAACCCTCATAGAGATGCTGCTGCTTCTAACACTGTGTCGCCAGTTAATATCACGACAGCCACAAAGGGAATCGCGATGTGGTGTTTTTGAATCACGAAATAAAGCGGAATTATTCCCTACAACTTCAGTGCTTTCGAGGAAAGGAAGAAAGGAAATATGTTCCCTTGAATTGTTTGGTCTTTTTTCGTTGCTGTGTTGAACTTGCCAGTATTTATTCCTTTCTGTCTTTGTTTGTAAAAATCAAAATCAGCAACTCAACTTGTCTTACAACTGGTTTAACAATGTGTTGGCATCGGTTGTCTCGCGGATCCAGTGAGTTATGAAATGCGAACGTGTGACGTAGAGCACGCAATTTTAATCATCAGTTGACAATTATTATTCATAAAAACCTTTGGTTGCAGATATTTTTGGTGGAGGGTATTTCCTTTTAACATTGACGTTCATTGCTGAGACATACCCAGATACCAGGACAGCATTTTTTTACGTTTCAGTCTGTCATTGCATACTATCATTTTTCATTTACGAAAATATTTGTAGTAAAATACGAATAATAGTTTGTAAAATAAATTCTGTAAATATAAATACTATTTAATTTGTTTAAACTGCGTTCGCTGTATGTATGTAATTGTGGGAATTCTGATGTGGTGTTGTTGACGTTCTTATAAGAAGAAATAAAAGAGGTCATCTTCGTCAACATATCAGCTTTATTAAGATAGCCGGCTTTCGACGGCTTTGCCGTCATCGTCAGTCTACAGGATACAGAAAGATACAACAAAATTATAAATAAATACACAATAAGATAGAAAATTAAATTACAATTAATGGATACATCTAAAGTATTTAGTTACAGATAGATAAAATTTCAAAAACGGTGGGGGGAATGCAACGGGAGGATTAGTAGCAGTTCAAATTAAACAAAAAATCAATACAGAAAGACTTCTTCAATACAGAGATCTTCGTATGTATGTAAATCGTTCTGAGTCAACGTGCATTGCATTTTCTCAAGCATCTCTCGTTCGCTGTAACCTGCCAGAGCCCTGTTCTATCATCATTCATCATCGTCGAGCCTTCGCCCAAGCTCGCCTTTCCGTTCACGAACGACTTGATAATCCGACGCTGCGCCTTCACGAGCCCGTGTTCGATCACATGAAAGTTCTCGCAAGATTGTGGCGAGTGCTCGGCGGCCACGCGACTTACGGACTTTCGCCGGAGGGACGGGTTTGTTCCGCAAAGTAGGGAAGTCCCTGACCAAGAAAAATAAATGAAAAGAAGCGAGGGACAGAGCAAGACGGTCCTTCTCCGCTGGGACGACATCGAACTTACCGTCGCGTCGCGTCTCGTCGCGTCTCGCCGCGTCTCGCGTCTCGCGGAGGGGGGGGGGGGCGAAGGTAGAGGCAGCGGACCACAGTGGGCGGAGGAGTAGTTTTCCACTTCTTTCAAAACATGCCAAATATACCCAAATTATGCCCGCTAAGACTCTGCCATAACCCAACTCACAGCACCCGCATTAAAAATAAATTTCCTTTCCATACACTCCTAAATAAATTCTCAGATCTCGATCCAAAGTAGAGATATTGTACAAAGATACCTCTACCACTCTAGTAGTAATGTAAGTTTTCTTTTAAGATTATTTTTAAGATTATTGAAGGTTAGTTGTAAGTTGATATAAGCAACTATTAGAAATGTAGAGTGTATTAACGCTGATCTTTGTATTGTTCTATCCAAAAGAAAATAAATAAATAAAATAAAAGATAAAGGTGTAGTTTTCGGTAAGATCTTTCTCTACTGGAGTTGTCTCTGAACGAGATCAAATAGTCATGATTAGGAAGAGAATTTTCATACTCTAAAATATCTTGGAATATTCTTTTAAAAATAGGCATTTATGATCTAAAAATTTTGAAATATGCACTTTAATATGCAATTAAAATAAACAATATTTCCGGAATAAACATTGCTTGATAAAATATGCACCGTAGTAAAGAACATTGTATGTTTTGATTTATTTTTTCTGTTTGGTTTAAACAAACTATGATATAAAGAAATATCCTACTTTTTCACAAGTATTTTATCATCTGTAGAAAAGAAAAAAAAACAAAAAAAAAAACAAACAAAAAAACGCAAACTGTGACACGCTCTTTCTAATCAATGAATGCTCATAATTAAATAAATTCTATGAAAACATGAAACGATTTATACTTGTCTTTATGTTCACGAAATATACAAAATATGCGCCTATAATTACAGGAATATGCCTCGTCAGGAAAAATAGACCAAATATGAACGAATATGCACTAACATATTAATCTGTATAACATCATATCATAACCAAATGTCAAAGGAAGGAAAAATGTACAAATAACAATCCGTTCCCTAGTCATGATAATCGTTGGTTTTATAACAATAACATTGATACCCATTTTTAATCGCTAAAACTGACATAATGACGAAAATATTTAAATGAAGCCATAATTGGCTTCCAAAGTACATTCATTGTCTTTTAGAATTTAATTTTTATTGATTGTTGTTTTGGGGCAACCAATCACTAGTCCTGTTAATGTAGTTAATATTCTACACCCAATGTGACGGTGTTCCTCTCCCGCTGAACGGTGATATCCGCGCCAACCCACAGTTCGCTTGCGAGAGACTTCATTCTCCTTGTGTCTCCCTCCAGCAGGGCCCCATCCCCGTCCGCGTTCCTGTCTGGTAATCAGACATTTGTGGTGCATGGCAAACAGTATTTTCACCATTCCGTTGCAAATGCGGTGTATGCACACGGACTATATTGATCACCTTATCATGTAGATGTAATTTATATTTATAGAACACCGAGTATCAGAACAGATATTTCACATCCTTTCTCTGCAGTAAATAATATGTTCATAAATTGTCATATACCAGATAAACTTAATGACTTCCCTCAGGAAATTTATATTTGTGGTTATATGGTAACATACTAACTTTCTTTTTTTATGTGTTCATGAGTAATCATTTTAATTACTACATTATTGAGATGTGATCTGGTAGATTCTCTTCGAAGTAGAGTATAATCCATTTGATCTCATTGGATTGGCTCGTTACAAACAAATGAATGTTTCGTGGTGCTGACGCTGTGTTGTGTGGCGAATTCTAAACGGTTTTTGAAAACTCGTTAAAATGGCTAAAATGAATGACAATAACATTTTTTCAGAAGTATTTCTCAAATATAAAATGCATGTACGTAAACATATATTTCGTTTACGTTTGTGCTACTAAATATATAATATATTAAATATTGTAAATTTCATGTCATGCATTAATAAAATAATTTTATAGACAATTGTAGTAGTAATAAGGAAAAGACTTTTGATGAAATGTAGTAATGCTGAGCATACATTAGCTTTTGTATGAACAAAACTACGGTAGTAATGATACAGCACTTCGTGTATTTATAGTTTCAAAAGTAATGACGCAGAAATACTACAAGAAAAAGTGTAGATCCAGGTTTCTCTGATTTGTAACCCTAGTTTGTAACATTTATGAAAAATGTTTCAAAATAATGTCTCCTTCACTGTTCGGTTCAACTTCAAAATTTAATTATAATGTATTTATAATTATTTATTTATATTTATATTAATTAGTTATTTAATTATAATGTATTTAAAGCAGTTTCAGACTAATCTAGCAAACATTTTACGCAAACAAAATAGGAAGATATTTAACACCGCGAGTCTTAGAGAAATATTTTTTCGATTCAAAACTGTACATTTAATTTCTTAATTCATTGTGGAACTTCTGTTTGAGTTCAAATACTTTAAAAACATGTGTTTTCTCTCGTCCGTCCGTGTGCCATCTCGTCGTGTGCTATCGGCGTTTCCGTCCTCAGGAAGACCTCACCACGCAAGCTTTACCGAAATGTTGGCTCACCAGCCCTTGTCGCGTGCATCGGGAGTGCACACGTTAATCCGGTCACGTAGTGAACTAGCAACTTCTCTTAAGTTATTCTCTGTGTAACTTCCTTTTAACTAATTCGTGGTGAGGACGCTTTGCTTGTTGCGACGTTTTGTGTCCCTCTGGAGTTATCAACCCCCGAATGCATCACGTTCCTCAAATGCATCAAACAAAATATCAAGCGCAAACGCTAGACACCCATGCGGATTGATGAAAAAGAAAATAGTTATGATACGAGTGGTGAAAGTGACATTTTATTTTGCGAATAGGATATGTTGCGATGAGGCCGTTTGACCAAGTGGCGCAATTCTAAGAGCGAAATAAAATCACTTTCACCACAACTATTTTTTTGACAATCTTACTGTCTTTCACTTTATTTTAATTCAAGAATACAAATCACTTAATGGTACTACATTTTGGTCAGTTGTAGCTGATGCGGTCAGGTGAAAGTATTTTGTTTCCTTTTTTTGAATTCACAGATTTTTTTGAACTCTTGAGCATCGTCTCCCGTTTAGCAGTAGTGTTAAAAATTGAAGTTTTATCAAGCTATGCATGCTCTGAAAGAACCACTTTCACAACTAGCTATCTAAAAAGACACTTATCGTTCACGTGCTTGCTATTTTTTATTTTTTCTTCTTTATTTTTCATTTTTCCTCTTTCTTTTCCTTTCTTTCTTTTTTACGACCGCTCGGCCTCGCGTTTTCGCCCACTGTCCAGCGGCAGCCGCGAAGAAAGAGCTTCGTCGAGAGGCGCCTCACGATCTACGAGTAAACAACGCAAAGGCCCTATCACCGGAGCAGAAGCGATAAAAATCACGGCCAGCTGTGCGTGCGCGCCCGCGGCGGCACGTGCGCGCGGTGCAACGTCCACGCGAATCACGCCTCCCCTCCTCCCCTCCCCTCCCCCACGCCCCGCCCCTCCAGCAGCTTCCGCCGCAGTCGGCGGAATCGCCGCAGTCAATCATCGTCAATGCCACCGTCACTCAGACCCGCTCTGACCAGTCGCCGCATTGTCACGGAAACGTTTACCGTCAAAGTCATCATCAAGTATTTTTAACGGTATTTCTTTGTGGCCTTTCGTTTTTACTGGATATTTATCTCATAGTGGCTAACTTATTAAGACTCTTTTTGTTAATATTTTTACATTAATATAAAAATTTTGTTTAACATTTTGCACAAACTAAATTGGTTTTACTGCTATTGCGAACAGTATTTGTTGTTAAATCTATGTTCTATCTTCATATGTTGCAAGAAATGAATGCGTTATACCTACTCTCTGTAGACTATCGATAAAATTGATTCCTCACGACTATGTTTTTGTGTATATTGCTCGATGGTTCTCTTTTGATTACTTTAGGACGTTTATAGCGAAGACATTAAGAGATAATTATTATTTATGATGGATTACTTTGTACTGATTTTTCTTTTTGAAAGAACGTAAGGACATTTGTTCAAATATCTATTTCTTAATATGAATAGATTTTGTGTGACACCTTATAGTTTGTAATTAAGTATTATTTTATCAATATTATTCAATTCAATAATTTGGTGTTCCCGGGTTTGTTTTCCCCACATTGTCACAAAGACAGTGCGCAGATATCAGAAAATATAAGCTTGAGTGTAGAAATGATAGAGCGTAAATATAGCAAAATATTCCTATCAAGTCATAGTATAATCTCATAATATTATCTTCTAAGTATCATCTCATAGTATTGGAAAAATTCTGAATATATTAATAATCTGCATCACTGTATTAAATTTTTGTGTCTTCTTGGGGCCAATAATTTATCCAATGTTTCAATAACAAATGAATCGCAGATAATTCAACTTGCAAAAATTTCTCTAATACTTATGGAATTCATGACTTGTTAGGGAAGTGTCTTGCTCTCTAACATCTGAGGTCGGAATTGAAGGAGATTGTTTCAAAATAAATATTGAAATCTCAGGGAGAGAGGAGCTTTATGGTAATAAATCTTATTTTGCACCCACAGTTACTTATTTAATTTTTTCCTAAGTTAACTGCGAATTTTTGGAATTGCAGAAATGCCAGTAATTTGAGTTCTTGTGGATGAAGAATACACACGATTTAATTTCGCAAGTTTACAAGAAGAAAATCGAAATCTTCGGAAAATTGCTTTTAAATAAGTTTTGTGGATTTTCTCAAATTTGCTTTCTTTCCTCTCGTAACGTTGTTATTCAGTTTTACTATATTTACTTACAGCTTTCTCGCAATATATTTGTTTGCAGTGAAATAGAAAAAGGCTGAATCAGGTTTTTAAATTAATAAGAATTTAGAAAACAAACATGCATTGTACAGGTCTCTTAATGGTCTCGTAACTGTAAGTCCAAAATAGTGATTTGAAAAAAACTGATTTTAAAAATGTACTATTACTATATGTTTCGTGTTTTTGAAATTTATATCTAAAAAATGTTGATACGGGTAGTGGATCTCTTAAACATATCTAAATGTGTTTCCAGCCAAACTTGGACGTAAGCGTCTGCAATATAGATGCGTTTCTCTCACATATGAAAATTGGTCTGACCTCTATAAAAATAAGTATATCAAACTTATTTACCTACACATTTACGTATACCTAAAATGACATCGTTTTTTTCCCATTTTGAGACATGACATTCTTGACACAGCATAGATATAATGAACATCATGGCACACAATCTAATCTGAAATGTCTCTTTGGAGGATATGCTTACTATTGCATCAATAGAATACGAAATCTGCTTCCCGCAATCAAACCAAGCCGAGCAAATCCCTTAACAAAACCATTGTATTACTAGGAGCAGATTCTACCTGTCGGCCTTCTCGCACATCAAGTACTTGCGCCTATTACGGTGCACACAGGCGTTGAGCTCTACTGCACCGTCCTGCGACACACAAAGGTGTCTGGCGTCGCCGCGGCTGACACCAACATGACAAACGATAATCGCATGTGCGAAGTCCTGAATCGCATTTCCTTGCTGCTCCGCCCACACACCGCTGCGCCCATCGCAGAGGCTAGGAGCGCTCCTGCATAAAGCGCAGCCGTCCTCAGGAAAGGGCTCATCGCCTCACGTCCTCGCCTCCCTCGCCGGCCTCACTGCCCTCGCCGAAATCTTCGTTCTCATTGACTTTGCTTCCCTCACTGCCCTCGCCGAACTCATAGCCCTTACAGTCCTCGCCTCCCTCGCCGGCCTCACTGCCCTCGCCGAACTCTTCGTCCCCACTGTCTCGCCTCCCTCGCCGGCTTCACTGTTCTTGCAGTTGTCATCGGCCTTATTTTCCTCGCCGTCCTCATCGTTCTCATTGACCTCGCCACCCCCGCTGGCTTCACTGTCCTCTCCTCCTCATCGTCCTCACTGCCTGCCTCCTCATGTTCCCATGCCTCACCCCCCGTAATGTCCTCGCCGTCATACTGTCCTCCCTGACCCGATGGCCCCACCCCCGTCGCCGCCGCTGGCGCTGCCGCCGAGCGCGTGCCAAACGCAATTGACCGCGCCCCGAGCGCGATTCCTGCACCGCGCGCGCGTGTCCCCGCGCCGCCCATTAACGATGCCGCGCGCCACCGCCCGCGTCGCGCGCGGCGGCAGTCGCCCCCGGCAGAAGGGCACGCGGCGACGCCCACGACAGAACATCCACGCTGGCTCGCGGCGAGGTCAACAATTAAAGCATCGATAGTAATATAAAATTCATCCAACAGGCTGGTTTATTATGTTGTGCGCAACAAACGTTATTTTCACAGACACCTAAAATATTAATTTATAATTAAAATTTAACATAGAACAGTTAAAAACGCATCCCCTAGTGTGAGATAAAAGAAGGAGGTTATAAGTGAGCGGCGGATTTTAATGTAATGTCATTTTTTTCTTCTCATTTTTTCATTCATCGAACAAGCGGATATGTTGTGCGCAACAAACATTATTTTCACAGACACTTAGTATATTAATTTATAAATAATATTTAACATAAAACAGTTAAAAACGCATCCCCTAGTGCGAAATAAAAGGAGGAGGTTGTAAGTGGGCGGCGGATTTTAATGAAATGTCATTTTTTTCTTCTCAATTTTTCCTCATTTTTTATTTCATCTTTTTATTCATTGAACAAGCTGGTTTAATATGTTGTGCGCAACAAAAATTATTTTGACAGAGACCTTAATAGTATATTAATTTATAATTAAAATTTAACATAAAACAGTTAAAAACGCATCCCCTAGTGTGAGATAAAAGAAGGAGGTTATAAGTGAGCGGCGGATTTTAATGAAATGTCATTTTTTCTTCTCATTTTTTCATTCATATTTTTATTCATCGAACAAGCTGGTTTAATATGTTGTGCGCAACAAAAATTATTTTGACAGAGACTTAATGTATATTAATTTATAATTAAAATTTAACATAAAACAGTTAAAAACGCATCCCCTTGTGCGAAATAAAAGAAGAGGGTTATACGTGGGAGGCGGATTTTAATGAAAAATAATTTTTCTGTTTTCACTTTCGAACAATGCCGTTAAGTATAGATATTAATTATATGTTATGACAGAAGAAAATTACACATTTTTATTTGTCATTTTTTTTCATTTTTTTTTTTGAATAATAGTTCCTTTTTAACTATTTACTTTTTTTTTCAATATATTTTAATAGTACTTGCTTGAAACAATATTTAGAGATTTAACAAATGCTTACCATACAATTCCTGAGTACCTTTTCAATTTCTTCGTTCATGTATCGTAATGCCCGCCCTTGTGAGTACTATGTAATCTATTCTCTCTGTGCCGCCTATCGTCGCCGTTGTCACTTCGGCCGATTTCGCGATGAATAAAGGCAGAGATTTTTTGTAAAGAACAGTCCAAACCAAACGTTCAAGCTGAGTTCACTTCAACAAAAGGAAGTTTTTATAACATCAATAACAAATTTAAAACTATTAAGAGCATTTTATTGGTCATTTTTGGCGATGTTTTAGGTTATGAAAATCCGCCCCTAGTTATGATGTTTTGAAAACATCGACATCGATGTCGCATTGATGTAGGAAACAAGGAAGGATGAATGCCCCCCGGGCGAAGATTCTGATAGAGCATAATAGAATGTGGAGTTTTAATGGACTATATTTTCGGTCTTTTAGGGACGAGTTATTTAGTGAATGAAAAATTGACCCATGTTAACAATAATCATCAGGATGCCTGATTTACGAGGTTTATTTTATTTGTTACGAGCGTAAATTATTTGTATGAGCGTGAGTGTGTGTATGTGTGTTCTTGTGTGAGAATGCATGCGCGCGGAGTGCAGTGTGAGTGAGCATGTATGCGTTTGCATGAGATAATTTATATCATCAGATGTGTGCGTGCTTGGTGTATTTGTGAATCTTCGTGACTGCATGTGTGTCTTCGTGAGTGCATGTGTGTGTTCGTGAGTGCATGTGTGTGTTCGTGAGTGCATGTGTGTGTTCGTGAGTGCATGTGTGTGTTCGTGAGTGCATGTGTGTGTTCGTGAGTGCATGTGTGTGTTCGTGAGTGCATGTTGTGTTTTCGTGAGTGCATGTGTGGTTCGTGAGGATCGTGTGAGATGATTAATATTTATTTGAATGGACGACTGAATAATATATAGCAGGTAGTATTAGTGTCTGTTGGGAGGTAAACAGGGATTTGTGAGGATTGCGCGAATTGTGATTCGGTTAATTTTGGGTCGTTAGGAGTTGGGTGTCGGCATTATGCGTACACGTTAGTCTTCTTTGGATGAGCATTAACGGGATTTAATGGATGTTGGCAAGTGACAATACCTAGTCATGCTCAATGGCTGGTGGTAATAAGCACCGATGATACAGTCACACCTCCATATATCGAATCTGACGGTTCCTTCAATAATTTTCGATTTATAGAAATTTCGATAAACAGAAATAATTATGAAAATTTAGGAAACAAAAACAGGGACAATTTTGAGAAAATTGAGTAAAATGAAAATTTCAAACATTAAATAATTAAAAATGTTTTAATAATTCGTACCGCACATATTTGATTAGGAACATGAAATTCGAATCGCTTTTTTTTTACATTAAGGGATTTCGTTTCGAAATTTCGAACACTCTTCTTAAACGCGTAACTGCAAACTGAAGAAAGTTATACTGTTATATTTTCCGCAGTAGTATTGAATTGAATTGAATTGAATTGAATGTGCCATATTTTACGTGGCGAGACTCAGGCCAGCTCTTCCGTCTGACCACGTAAATTTCGCTACGCTTCTTTCACCAACCATGGGAGAAAGAAGGTATTACTTGGGCGACGAAACACGCCATTTGAATTTAGTAATACTCTCGTTCCAAATTAAACAATTGCAACGTTTAAAAATATAATTTATATGCACTGCACATTTTTATTTGAACAAAAAAAGCCAGGAAATGAGTTCGTATATAAAAATAATTTTGGGTATGTAGAGTAGCAACGTTCTAAAACGGAATTTTCAAGGTAACAAAAATATTCTATTTATACAGAATTTTTACAGTTCTATATGCAGGTCCGACTGTATGTTGTAAAAATGAAGTATAGCACAGAAGAAATAGTTCGTTCTGCACAGAGAAGAAGTCCGCTTACAAAGCAGAGATATAAGAGGGATCATGAATGATGTCTGGAATCGAAAACGACTGATGTCACTGCAGTGCCTCTAACCGGGAGGTTCTAGGTTCGAGTCCTGACGGCGGCAGGATTTTCGACACTAGCTTTCCAGTTAGGTCGAATTCAGCTGCTGTCTGGAGGAGAATTCTAGCGGCCGGCTGCTCTGATCGCTAGTTCTCCGTGGTTTCTCCGATCAACACCAGGCGAATGCCGGAGCAGTACCCTATGAAACGGGCCACGGACCGCGCGCGATCTGTCCTTCCTCTTCCTTGTCCTATCCTCTCCCCTTACACACACACTTACACTAACATGCACCACACTATCACATATTCCGGGAGACCGGTCGGGAGCTTAGAGCTGGTCCTGACTGGGGCGGTGCCCCGTTGGTGGGAGAGTCCTGGTTAGGGGGAAACCCCACTAGCGGACGGCAGGTCGGCGCCGGATCTCGCCATCCAGCGGGGGAAGATCACCGCCATCTCCCGAGAAAAAACATGCACTACACTAACGGGACTAATGACCAGCGCAGTTGACGCGCCCGGAAACACGAAAAAACCAACCAACCAACCAACCGAAAACGAAGGAAGAAGTGCAATGGAAGGAAGTAGTCGCTGGAAGCGTGCTGTGGAGTGGTCAAGAAGAGTCGGGGGCAATGAAGGATGGCAAGCGGCGACCCACCGCGACAAGGCACGTGACAACGATCCATGAGTGATGCGGGAACCCGAGACGTGGCGCGAGCGATAGGAAGCGGGGCCCGGCCACCGCCCGGCCGGCAGGCGCTGCGGGGGCGCAGTCTGCAGGCGGGGAGGGGACTCCATTGTGGTGCAACCAGCGACGTGAACATAGGGTAGGCACGCCCTCCCCTCCCCCCACCCCACCCCCCTCCTCGCTCGAAGCCTGCTCCTTGCTTCACATCGACATGGAAGGGGATTAGGTCACATGCGAATTTGCCAACTCTGGCTTCGAGCTTTCGGACAAAACATTGCATTTAACTGTAAATCAGTCATTTTTATCTCGAAACTTGTTTCTTCCTCATCATACAAATAGTCATCAACTAGTTTAAATTAAGCAGCACTATCACCAAGGCGAGGCTGGTACTAATAAAAATAGTCCAATATGTTAAAACGGGATTTAACATTTTAATAATATCACTCGGATAGAAGGAAATATTAATATTGTTCATTAGTTCTTTTAAAGATCCTTGAGTTCATAAGAAAGCGAAAATTTAAGAAATATGAATTGTTGGATATGTAATTTCTGTGGATTATTAATTGTTATTAAGGACATTTAAATTTAAAACAGCAGAGGAATTTTATTAAAATATCTTATTGATTTTAAATAATGATTACAGTCCAAAGATTATTTAAAATTATTTAAATGACATAAGGGTCTGATCTCAACAATTATTCAAACCAACACATTTAAAGGAAATGAATTACTCATATTGTGAGAGAAATGAGAAAATATATACAGACTGTTCTCGAAACCTCAAATTGTTTTTCACCTTTCATGACAAAATCGTAACAATCTTCATGTCGATACAATTCTTGCTGCTTCATGGTACATTTAATGTTTTATTTAAAACATACTATCAGGTACATATGTATATCACTAGTTATCGTGAGGTAAAATCTGTAACAACTCAGTGATAACGTCACAGGAAATAAACTGGATAATGTCATTTCTATGATCCTCTACTTAGTCGTTGTTCATTCTCTCGACCTGAATATCCGCTATCGAGCATCCCACGCGGCACACGCGCGTGTTTTGCGCTACAACGTGTCAAACACGCATGCACGCGACCTTTTTGTCACCTCGCGAACTTTTGTAACGCAACACTTTGCACGTGGGGAATTGAATCTCGAGTTGTGACATCATGTATTGTGAAACCAATAATGACATCCCACAGTGTCCTTATTTAACACCTCATTAATCAATTCCGTTTTTTTATCACGCATTGACCGTAAGAGTGGGAGTAAAATAAGTTATTTCATACACACTATTTTACTCTGTTAATATTCTCTCTCGTACCGTGAAGTCACCTTACAGTATCCTGACAAAGAAGAAAATGGAATGTACCTACATACATAATGGAGAATACAAGATACAAGATAGACGGTGAAGCTGACGGCAGACAAGGTCAGAAGGAAGGGGAAGAGTGGGATGACCAAGAACACTGTGTAAAGACACATTGGGAAATTATGACAGTATGAACAATGTAAAATGTGAATTTATGAAAGTTATTGGGCGAAATGCCAACTGTTATGAAACAATTTCCTTTTGTATAAAAGCAAACTAAAGTAAGCAAGAAAGAACGAATGAAAGAAGAAAAAGGTGGGAAGGAAAGAAAGAAAGAAAGAAAAAACAAATTGAGAACAAATCAAAGAAGAAAAATACACTGATTCTTGGCCACTCAAAAGGAGCCAAATTTGAGGGTCATCATTCCTGTGGTACAAACGTTTTTAGACATACGATTGTAAACAACTTCACTTTTATGAACAAGAGAGATTATTTAATATTGTTCTGTGTGATGGCCTCTCATCTGAATGGAATGCTTCCTTAGGCGTTTGCGCTTAGGATGCTTCATGTAGGCGCGCGCGCTGCCTGCTCGCCTCGTCACCAGGGTGCGCGGACGTCGTCAGCGTTGGCCGGAAACGAAACTTGCGTAAAGTCCCAGCGTTGGGATGAATTGCATGTAATGAATCAACTCTGTCAGCAGCGCACATTCACCTCTGTGCGACCAGGAGCGGTGGCTCAGTGCATCAACCGACGACACTGCAGTGTCTCTGTCCGGGATGTCCTGGGTTCCAGTCCCGACGGCGGCGGCAGGATTTTCGACACTAGCTCTAGAATTCTAGCAGCCGGCTGCTCTGATCGGTGGTTTCTCCAATCAACACCAGGCGAATACCGGAGCAGTACCCTAACAAACGGACCACGAACCGCGCACGATCTTTCCTTCCTCTTCTTTGTCCTATCCTCACCCCTTACACATACACTTCCACTAACATGCACTACACTACCACACATGCCGGTAGACTGGTCTGGAACTTAGAACTTGTCCCGGCTGGGGCGGTACTCCGCTGGTGGGAGATACCTAGTTGGGGAAACCCCGCTAGTCGACGGTAGGTCGGCGCCGGATCTCGCCATCCAGTGGGGGGAAGATCACTACCACCCCCGATGAAAAACATGCACTACACGTACGGGACTAATGACCTCAGTAGTTGACGCGCCCGGAATCAGTAATGAATGAATGAATCAATCAATCTCAGTGAGTTTTGAAGATGAAGGAGCGAGGTTACCGTCTTCACCGCCCGTTGCTCCTCCTTTCGGCCAGTTTCTTTCCACGCATTGAGAGTTATTCACGGCCGTCTTGACCAGTGGAGCACCTAAGGGATTTATAATGGCCATACGTCCTAGCAAAGCGGGATATGTTCTGAATGTCGACATGTGTCCCACAGTCCTGCCTGATTTTTCTTTGTTTCTACCAAATATCCTGAATTTTTATTCTCTGTTATAATTTCACCCAGTCCTACAAATACCTGCGTTTTGGGAATACTTGTGAACTACATCACAAAACTATGTGATACATAATAGAAAGCAAATGGCTAATTACTGTGTTAGGCAAATATTGTTAGTTTTGTCTTTTACGGTACAATCTGAGAGTTGAAAAATAGATAAAGAAAGGAAGTGTCATTTGATGGAAGCGCATCTGTCTTCAGCATGTGTTGTGTAAGAAATCTGAAGGCAAAGGAGAAAAGAGATTATGGCCGTTCACCAAATACTTTTTAAGTATGACTTAATAAAGTCATACTTAATTTTAAGACGCTTCAGGTATGCTTTGTTGTTCGTCGTTTCACCACCCTCTTTGCAGAAGCCGTTGGCGAAGTGAAACTCAAATGCATCCGAGAACAGATTGGAAATGCTCGATCCTGGTGAACAAGCCAGTGACCGTAATCAACTTTGTTTGATTTGGTTCTGATTAGTGGTGCAAACACGTTATTTTCAGTGAATTTTCGTAACGGGTAAAAGAGATAGGAGTGCGATATTTTCATCGTCGGAGAGAGAAAAACTCACCAAATGTATTAGGCATTTCATGAAAATACATTTCTTTTATAGAAAATGGTATTACAAATGGAGCAACAATCCACCCAAAAAATGAATACCTGGGGAAACACCGAACGCCATTTTAAAGCAACAAGCTACAAGATGAAGTATAACAAACATTAAATAAAGTTTTGGAGATTGTTGGGGATCAGTGAAAAAAGAAATGCAATAAAAATTACGGATTGTAAAATTTGGAATTTGGTAGTAGATACGGGACCATATAAACATAACCTACAAAACACTAGTTGTTAGGCAAACCGGTTTCTTGCAACAAAAAAGATGATTTTCAAAAAAATTCAAAACATGTAGTATTGTCATCTTTGAAGGCGAAATCGGTTGCCAAAATCAGTTTTTTCGAAATATTCGGATCATTCATTGATCCACCTCGGCCTATGTGAAGGCTTCTCAAAGATTTCGTCTTCACAATTGTTGCAGCAATCCCTGTCACTCCATCACAGCAACAATCCACGATCGCTCGCCACTTGGACTGTTTTTGCGACGAAAAAATGACTTAAAATGTTTAAGTACAGCTGAGAGGTTTGCTTAAATTTAAGACGAATTTATTGTTTAAGTTCGTCTCAAGGGTGAGGGTGAATCGAAAACCTCTTCTAAGACTACGTTAAATTTCTTAAGACTTTCTTAAAATTTCAAGTAATGGTGATTTAACCGGCCGTTTGTGGTTTACAATTGTTGAAATATTGACCAGAGTTATGTTTCATTTTATACAATATTTAAATATCCTGAAATACTTCACAAATTTTGTCATGGAAAATAAGGAAATGACCTGGATAACCTGTAAAAGTCAGAGAAATTCGTTCTAGAAAAAGAGTGCTGACCCTGTTATTCTTGAAAGTGTGCAATGCAATTTATTTTGATCTACTATTTAGTTAATAAAACAATGTAGACTTTCACGTCCGGAGTTGTAATCAAAGTTTTCTTCCGGGCTGAAAGGCCGCGGTCCATTGGAAAACATAATTCCAGACGTTTCGTCCGCAACTACGGCAGACATCCTAAGACATCAGAAGAAAACTTTGACTACTATTTAGTTGTTTACTTGATATAATACTTCCTTGTCATACGATTTACTTTATATACTGTTTAGTTGTATAGTAATAAACAATTTGCTCTGAAATATATTTCGGATGTCCAAAATTCCATTGTTATCCTTATGGCAACCCTATGGGGAGAAGACTCATGGAGCTGCAAGCACTCCACAAGACGAAGACACAAATTCATATTTATATTTTTCCTAATTTAAAAAGAAAACATGCCATATTGTCACATAGTCATTACCTATTTGTCCTACTACTTTAATGAATTTAACAATCTAACTTTTCACATTATTACAAAAAAAGTTAAGAAAAAGTATTGTACAATTTCATTTACTTTAAAATGGGTCCTCTTTTAATGAAGGTTCATAATCTATATAATACCAAACAAAATTTAAAATAATTTTAACGATATATTTTTACAACTGCTTGAAATGAATGACATTGATTTATAATTTTAGTTCTTTTATATCAATCATAACTTCTTGATTTAGGCAATAACTTAACAAGAGACATTTTTCAAAAGCAAAAATGAATTTTTTTAGAGAAACCTTAAAAAACTGGACACTTCGCACAAGCCCCTTTGCCCCGCTTCCTCAAAGGAAAATCTTACTTGCGCCTGCCTGCTAGTTTTGGTTATTGGTTTTGTTAATAAAGTTTTAAAATAATTTGAGTTGTCTAATTCATGATGTACAGTAGTACCCAGAACATGTCGCTGAAAATTTTTTAAAGACAGCATATCAATCAGTGACGGCTCTAGACTTTATACTCGAGGGAGAACCAGTGGTTGTAATATACGTAACTAGCATCCAAATGAAACGTTAACGGACAAGTCGAAGATTTTTGGCATCCCGTGTATTCTTAACGTTGCAATATCCATCTTTGTATCAAAGAGATGTGTTATATCAAACAACAGATGAAACAGGTTCAGTTGTTCTTTAAATTGAATTTCACCTTATGATAAAAGTAATAATGAAAGAATCTACTTTAAAAAAAAAAAAAAAGGAATTTACCTTTAATGAAAAGATGAAAAACTAATAATCGTTACTATTCGAATTATTTATCTAGCACTGTTCAACTAATATTTAACCAGACATACAATGGAATTTCTAAATGTATTACATATAGAGGGTAAATTTGAATTAATAAATTATTAATGATAATTAAATAATACTCTCTTTTAGTCCTATTGGCAGAAAAATTACCTTCCATTATCGATCACCTTAAATTATTTATTTATACAGGTTTCTTTTTTATATTTTTACTCTCATCGAGTCTGTTGGGTTAGATGTCCTGGCTTTGGCTCCGTCGTTTCTCCCAACAGGTACTGAGTGGAAAAGTCTCTACAGCAGGTGATAAAACACTCAACTCCCAGAAAGTCACTAACGTCTTAAATTATGTGGTAAAACAGATCAAGAGACGTAAAAGATGACTTTGCTTTTACCTCAAAAGAATAACGAACATTGCAATTACAAAGGTTGATGAAGCTATTTTCACCGAGTTTAATATTTTATTTTCCCAGTAAAACTTCCAACAGGTGTGATTTATTCACAGGAAATATGACTGGCGTTATATTTCTTTTAAAATAAGCCAACAAAGCACAGATCGTGATATTCGAACGCGATTTTTCAAGAATAAGTAGACATCACAATTTTATGGCTGAACCTAAAAAATTATGTTTTCGGAGAGTTGTATAATCCTCGGTAAAAGTGGGTGCGTGTGTTAAAATTTAGTGTTTTTATTTATTACTCCCTGCGTGGATGAACACGATCGTTTCAAAGGGTAAAGAATAAATGTGTATATACGAAGAATAGAAGTTTGGAATCTCATCGCATGCAGCATTATCCCTTTAATGAGCATTGTATCATCCGATGTGATACTGTTTTTGTAATGAAAGTACGGTGTGATAATGAGTAGTATGAATGAATATTCCGCAAGGCGAATTTGAATAACAAGCATTTATTATATATATTACTGCGAAAATATGATTTCTTCGAATGGTTCTTTATAACAGCAAACGCATAACCTACAACAAATCAATTACGAAAAACAAGAAAAATGTAATAGATTACGCAAAGCAGAATCATTCATGTCTATCCTCCTGTAATACTAAAATGTAAGCTACAATCAAATTATTTTTTGTACCTCTAACGGCATTTTTGTTTAAAATACATCAGCGATGGCAATTTTACAATAATTGTCGCTGGGATTGCTCACATTCTGAAAATGAAATCTAATAATTCGCAAGGTAGATGCAAACGTATTGCTAATGCGTGCATTACGTTCAAATAAAGTCTGCGCTGAAATTGAATCACTGAATCAAAACCAGGAAATACATGCGTTTCTTTCTCCCTATTGGACATTTTCCCTCATTAAAAATACTGCACATGGACACTTTAAAGCCGGCATCCGAGGAATAAAAAAGCGCGCGCGCCCTTTTATGTTGGGGCGCCGCCGCCGCACTTTGGTCCGAGCGCCGGGGCGTGTCTAAAAGGCGAGCGAGGGCCGCAAAATGTGAAGCGCCATCTGAATGGGCGCGTGGAGGTTACGAGGGCTGCGGTGCTTACGCGCGCCTTTATGTCGGCGCCGGCCAATTTCAGCCCCGGAGGCGCAGGCGCAGACGGCAAGGGGCGGAGGCAATGGCGCGGTGGGCGGTGGCGGTGAGGTGACGGTGCGGTGGTGCTGACGTGCTGAGGGCGGTGACGGTGGCGGTGACGGTGGTGGTGACGGTGATAACAGCGGTAATGTTTGCGGTAAAAGTGACGGTGACGGTGGCGGACGGTGGTGGTGACGGTGATAACAGCGGTAATGTTTGCGGTAAAAGTGACGGTGACGATGACGGTGGCGGTGACGCTGACGGTGATGGTGAGGTGACCGTGGCGGTGACGGTCACGGTGACTTGCCGTGACGGTGGCTGGGGGGGGTTAATGATTGATTAGTGATTCCGGGCGTTCAACGACTAAGATCATTAGTACCTAAGTGAGTGCATGTTTTCCTCGGGAGGGGGTGATCTTCCCCCAATGGATGGCGAGATCTAGCGGGGAGTCACCTGTCGGCTAACGAAGATTTCTCCAACTAGGTATCTCCCTTTTCGGGCACTGCACTAGCCGGAACAAACTCTAAGCACCCGATCGATCTCCTGGCATGTGTGGTAGTGTAGTGAATGTAAGTGTAAGTAAGTGTATGTTAGTAAGGGAGGAGCACGGGAAAAGCAAGGGGAAGAAAAGATCGCGCGCGGTCCGTGGCCTGTTTGGTACGGTACTGCTCCGACATTCGACTGGTATTGATCGAAGAAACCACGTAAAACCACCGACCGGAGCAGTCCGCATCTAGAATTAATTCTCCTCCCGTCAGCCACTGAATTCGATCTTGCTAAGTAGCTATAGTCGAAAGTCCTTCCACTGTCGGGACTCGAGCCTAGCATCTCCCATTCATAGGCTCTGCAGTGACATCAGCTGTCCTGAGCCACCTCTTTCGGTGTAGCGGAGGCGGTGACGGTGGCCTGACGGTGGCAGTGATGTAGATGACCAGTGACAATGACGGTCAATGTAGCAATGATGGAGTGCGGTGAAATCAGGTGAAGGAGAGGGAACGGTGATGGTGATAGTAAAAGTAATTTTTTAAGGAAGTGAAAAGATGGATGGTGATGATGTTGAAATGGAACGACCCGTGGGTAATAGAGATGGACAAAAGATAATGAAAGTGAGCAAGTTGTTAGTATGGCAAAAACATGTTAACTTTGGAAAGGAATCGTGAAGTGACGGGATGTGAGACATCTTACAATGAAAGCGCGTTAATCTTGCATGATGCTTCTAGAGGAGCTGAAGGCGACGAAGTAGCTGCAAGACTGAAGAAAAGTTTGTTAACAAGAAGTGGAATGAGATTCGCTACGTGGTAAAAAAGATAAATAGGCTATGAAAAAGAGAGAAGCGACGATGATATCGAAGGGGCTTAGATGAGTAGAATGATGGGTTTCAGATAAGAATAATTAAGGGAGAAAACGCGGTGTACGTAGAAAATTAAGGGTTTGATGAAGAACAGTGTAATGTGGTGCCCCGCAAGAATGCGCTGAGATGTGGTTAAAGTGGAAGTGGTACTGATAGAAGAAGCTTTTCGGAAGTTTGGGATGTATTTTCTGATTAGTTTTGGACAGCTGTGGTTTTTACAGCAACTCTATCTAAGATTCGGTTATGAATGATTTAAAAGTCACGGTACAAAGTTATTAGAGGTGGGTGCATTGTATGAGGGCGACGAGGGCGATGTGTTCAATTTATAGGCAGTTGAGGAAAGCAGTGCTGGGTTGACGAGGCTTCAGCAGTTAACTATGCAAGCCACACTCCTACAGAACATCACGGTATGGCAGCAGCTAAGGGATGGTGAGGTGTAAAGTGTGGCGGCTGGTCGCGACGACTGCTGCGAGTCGGATGGGTGGGCGAACCAGAATAAAAAAGGAGAAAGAGTTCAGTTCCTGTTAAGGGCGGTAGCGAGCAGACGGTGCCAAAAAAAAACGACTCCGAGACATGTTACACTGTACGAGGAAACAAGAAGAAGAGGAGACTAAAAGAATGAACCAGTCAGCTTATATTTCGGAGGTGCCACGAAAGCCTGAGAATTGAAGTCGTTCTTAAAAAAGGAAGAAAACCGAGAAATGGAAAAAAGAAACGAAAAATAATAGATTTATAATGAAAATCATGAATGGAAAGTCGATACGTACGATCAAATATATAAAATATTTTACATTGAAAAGGGAAGCAATATATACAGATAAAGGCATGGAGAAAAAAGTTGGGGAATTTATTTTCTAATTGATATCGATGACTAATGCGATTCTGATAAAGCCCTCCGCCACACTGTATGAAGATGAGTCTATCATGGCGAGAAAATTATTGATAATTTCACAATCCAACATAAATGAAGCGACAGGATAAAGTGGTACAGAAGTTATTGAGGAGAGGTGTCACAAAATGCATTAGATGTTTTGTAACAATATGATTCTTCTATTGGGCTATATGATGCTCTGTTAAGAAGATAAGAAATTTCTTGAAGAAAAAATAAAAAAAAGCAGATAAACAATCCTCGGAAACTAAAAGAGGAAGGTGGGAATGTAAACCACTCTCTAGGATATTCAACTTTCAAGAACTTGAATGTTAAGTGTGTAAAGTGAATTTGAATCGACAGTTGCTAAAGACGTACGGAAGCAGTAGGAAACTCTTCACAAGAAAAGAAAACACACGTAGTCCAGGGATAAAAATTCAAGGAAGGTTCAAAAACATATGGTGGAATGAAACCAACTATACTTGGGTTTTTACAGAGCCGTGATTGACATTTCATCAGTTGTTACGTTCGTGACATTTGATCAGTCGCCCAATCGAGACTTTACTCGTCACAACAGTGACGTCATAATGAAGGCGTTTGGACTTCCGATTGGATGAAATGAAACAGATGATTTACTTCAAACGCAGCTCTGTAAAAACTGGAGAATAAAGAAGCTAGAATGCTGGAACATCACATATGCACAGCATGAATCGGGCTTCGTCCGAGTGGGAGTAAATGGGACCACGAATAGGCCGACAAAACACAACAGACGTAGCACGTTAACAGACGTAGCACGTTAACAGACGTAGCACGTTAACAGACGTAGCACGTTAACAGACGTAACAGACGTAGCACGTTAACAGACGTAGCACGTTAACAGACGTAGCACGTTAACAGACGTAGCACGTTAACAGACGTAGCACGTTAACAGACGTAGCACGTTCACAGACGTAGCACGTTCACAGACGTAGCACGTTCACAGACGTAGCACGTTCACAGACGTAGCACGTTCACAGACGTAGCACGTTCACAGACGTAGCACGTTCACAGACGTAGCACGTTCACAGACGTAGCACGTTAACAGACGTAGCACGTTAACAGACGTAGCACGTTAACAGACAAAGCACGTTAACAGACGTAGCACGTTAACAGACAAAGCACGTTAACAGACAAAGCACGTTAACAGACGTAGCACGTTAACAGACGTTGCACGTTAACAGACGTAGCACGTTAACAGACGTAGCACGTTAACAGACGTAGCACGTTAACAGACGTAGGACGATAACAGACGTAGCACGATAACAGACGTAGCACGATAACAGACGTAGCACGTTCACAGACGTAGCACGTTCACAGACGTAGCACGTTCACAGACGTAGCACGTTCACAGACGTAGCACGTTCACAGACGTAGCACGTTCACAGACGTAGCACGTTCACAGACGTAGCACGTTCACAGACGTAGCACGTTCACAGACGTAGCACGTTCACAGACGTAGCACGTTCACAGACGTAGCACGTTCACAGACGTAGCACGTTAACAGACGTAGCACGTTAGAAGACAAAGCACGTTAACAGACGTAGCACGTTAACAGACGTAGCACGTTAACAGACAAAGCACGTTAACAGACGAGGCACATTAAAAGACGAAGCACGTTAACAAAGCATTAACAGACGAAGCAAATTTACATACGAAGCACGTTAACTGACGAATTGTGGGTATTGTGAGTTTTGAATCGTTTATTTCTGCATTAACGAGAAGCCAGTTAACAGACGAACCATGCTAACTGAGGACTGGTGTGCGGCAACGCAGGGCCTGGCCCTGGCGGACGAGCGTGCGCCTGCGCCCGGGCGGAGGCGCGGCGCGGGGGCGAGGCGGAGATGTTAGCGCCCCGTCGCTTTAACAAGGAGCTGCTCGCCGCCGGGGCCGCGGGCGGAAGATCAAGACGGACGAACTCGCCGCCACCCGAGCTGGCGAGCGCAAACGCGCCGGGTAATGAGGTGTATTATTACCGCGCCGTTCCCCGCCCTTCCCCTTCCCTTCCTTCCTGCTCCCTGTCGCCCCGGCGCGACGGCCGGGTTTTGCCCTTGCGATGGGAGGAAATGGCTTCCCGCTTACTCTTTTCCTTTTCCCGGTCGGGGCGGACGGAATAGTCAGAAGTGGAAACCGAATGAATCAGCAGTGAACGTTAAAACAAAATGTTACAAAAAGGCATATTTTGTTTATTATTGAAATAACATAACTTTAGTATGGAGATTAAGAAATACGAAGTACTATTTTACAGGAAAATCATTAGGCGTATTTAAAGATAATTTAATTTTCTATTATTTATAATTTAATGCAGACGCGAATGGAATAATTAGCGAGAAAAGCTGTTTTTGTGAGAAATGAGATTGAGTTTTTCAAGCAATAAAAAATAAAAGTAAATCTGCTTAAAATATATAATATTCTATTCGGTTGTTCTGTGACATAATGTTATAATTTTATAATGATATGGCGTGTTATATTCAGTCACTTCTATCTCTGTGAAAAGCTGACAACTCTTGAATATTAAATTTACAGAAGCCGGACATCCTTTCAGTATCTAGTGTGAATAACCTGACACTTCACCTTATTGGATTTTATCATAATTTCAAACCGACATTGTAGCGTTAATAATATAGAACTCGCTTGCTTTCGTTTTCGATTTGATGACTTTCACAATATTTATACCCAGTTGTAAAAAGTGCAATGTACTTACAAAAGAACAAGCCATCTTTGGTTTTCAAACCTTTTTCAGCACCAGTGTTTTAATTGGTAAAAAAGATCTAATTGAGAGTATTTTTTGCGCGAAAAAGCAAATCATCACAAATGTACAAGGAAGCTAATTCTCCTATACAAAGGAAATATAAGAACACGTTTTCAAATATATCTGGATGTGTTTGATGAATAATATTGATGTACGGAACCAATTTTCAAGTGTTAAGTTTATCATTGTTGATCTAGCACAGGGATTCTCAACATTTTTCGTTCATTGACCCCTTTTAAAAGAATTCATTTTTGGCTCCATTGACCCCTTATGTCATTCTGCATAATTGTCTTAAGGCCAACAATTTATTTATCCAATTTTTTTGTAAATAAGTACATTTTAATTAATCGAAGACGCTTGTGCATCTCAGTAGCTGAGTTTCTAACCATTGTTGGTCAATGGTTAGAAAATGGTTTCAAAATAGCTGCCCATAACATTTCTCAAGTGAGTATTGAATGGTATATTTTTCGTGATAGAATATCGTTGTGAATGCGTAGTCGTAATTTGTTAAGTTTTCTAAACATCGTTAGCAATTACGTACTTAAGTTGCAGAAAGCCAAAATGGAGTCCCCATCTACAATAAATGTGAAATTAAGAGTTTTAATATAATTGGTAGGCTCCTAAAAGGGCTGGTTCAATAAGAATGAAATGCAGTTTGTCTCATTCTTCTCATTCTTTGCCGATATACTCGTGCATCCGCATCGGTAGCGGTAGCTCAGTGCATCAACTAATGTCACTGCAGCGCCTCTGACCGGAAGGTCCTAGGTTCGAGTCCTGACGGCGGCAGGATTTTCGACACTAGCTTTTCAGCTAGGTGGAATTCAGTCGCTGTCTGGAGGAGAATTCTAGCGGTCGGCTGCTCTGATCGGTAGTTTCCGTGGTTTCTCCGATCAACACTAGGCGAATGCCGGAGCAGTACCCTACCAAATGGGCCACGGACCGCGCGCGATCTGTCCTTCCTCTTCCTTGTCCTATCCTCTCATCTTTCACACACACACTTACACTAACATGAACCACACTATCACATATTCCGGGAGACTGGTCGGGAGCTTAGAGCTTGTCCCGGCTGGGCGGTGCCCCGCTGGTGGGAGAGTCGTGGTTAGGAGGAAACTCCACTAGGTGACGATAGGTCGGTGTCAGATCTCGCCATTCAGCGGGGGAAGATCATCGCCATCTCCCGAGAAAAGAAGAAAAAACATGCACTACACTAACGGGACTAATGGCTGAAGCAGTTGACGCGCCCGGAAACACGAGAAAATCAATCAATCAATCGTGCATCCGCGGAGGTCCTCATTAATGGCCCCTTACTTCGGGGACCCAGTACGGTTACTTCGGGGACCCAGTACGGTGCACCGGTTGCGCCAGTACCAAGCTAGGCCCTGATCCTGAAGATGAACAGCGGATATAAAACAAGAAGAGCGAAATTATAATTCGTTATCATGTTTTGTTACTCTCTATCAGAAAACAATTAATTATCACGTTCATTTTTGAAATCAATGAGATCTTGATTAAATCTATCAGTCGCTGGTTTATATTCGGCTGTAGACCCTTAATAGACCTCTGACTCATAATTGACCCCCCTTTAAAATTCCATCGACCCACACGGGGTTGATGAAAAAAGGATTAAAAACGAAAGATGGCATGTATTCTTTTGTAAGTATATTGAACTTTTTTATGACTGGGCATGGAATATTGTAAAAGTCATGAAATTGATAACGAAACCAAGACAAGTTGAGTTATTGATTATTTACGTTATAATGACGGTTTGAAATAATACGTATACGTATGAAACTTACATACATGTAAGAAGTCATTTAGGACTCCAGCGTAGTGTTTTGTTCCGTCTTTGTTTAGGTTAAGAGTTACATTTCATGGTTTAGTACTTTTATTATGAGAGAATTTCTTAATATAAGTTATAGTTTCATGTTAAATCGCCTATAGGATGTTAACAAAAATTTAAAAGAGCCCTGCTTAATCACCTTGGAAAATCTGGCATGATCTTACAGCCAAGCTTGCCAATATACCCATTGCGAACTAACTTTACTATACGCCGATGTAGACATCAGTTGTGCATTGGCAACATGGTGGATCATGTTGAACTAGTGCTTCAAAAAGAGAACATGGCCATCAGTGTCCCCCGAAAAGGACCGCAAGTACTTTAACTGTTCAAAATAAACATTCCTTTTCACAGATCAAAAACAGAAAATATTTTAACATTAATTACAGGAAATGCGTGTTAATGTATTCCTAAACATATGTGGAATTAGTTTTTATTTATAGAATGCTTTCCATTCAATTATTTTTTAATTTATTTTGGGTTCCGCCGTTGAGCCAAGCTGTCATTTTTGTGATTAGCATTTGATTATTTCCGAATATAAGTTGAAAATCCTTCCAAAACATGACCAGGTGTGATAAAAAAAATTGGCAAAGTAACTTGGGATGACTTCTCTTGCTAGCTGCGGAAGCCAGCGCTTCCAGCTTTATTAAATTAATATGAGAATGATTTTGCCATATTAATTGAAAATGTACGGGTGAATATAATGGATTTTGCGTGATACTGGTGTGAATATTTTCTATGTAACGCGTGGAGCGATGAGTTACACACGCACGGAAGGACGAATGCATAACGAGCTTTGCTGCGGAGATCACGTGCAGGCAGAAGGCTCCAAACAATGGACTCTCTTCGCCTCGTTACATTCAATATCTCGCACAAAAACATTGCAGAGAAGGCGTTTGATATTCAAATTTATATGGTAAAGGGTTGCGCTGGTTTTAAAACAGAGGCGAGAGCAGATTCATCCAACATGATTGTAAAGCGAGACGCGGCCTTAATTATACTACTTGTTTTTTCTGACGACTGTTTTATTTTATGCAACTATTCCGACCAACCTTCAATAATGAATAATAAAAAAACACAAATTTGTATCATTGTTTTTTGGAGGAATTGAGCCGATTAGTGTTTCATTCATTATTCGGCAAATTGAGCCGATGAAAGATTTTATGAATTTGTCGGGGTATGTTTTTATTTTCGTATTTTTTATTTAAATTTATGTAAAATAATGTAGTTATTTATTTTATTGAAAATCTAAGTATTAAATAGATGTATTTTAAATTTAAAAATGTAATTATGCGGTTAAAAGCTTACAAAGTCTAATGTTTGACATGAAAGTATTAGAGAAAAGTGGAGATTGTATGAAAAAAGGTAAAAAACATTATTTTTTGTATCCTTTTTTTAGGGTGTAAAAATATGAAAGAAAACGACAAAAACTACATAAAATCATTGCACCTAACTGTACAAAATCATTAGCACTATTTACATTTTTTCACAAAATATATAGTTATGATGTTGACTTTACCATGAGTTGTCTTCGTTAAGTAGAAGTTTGAAATGAAATTAGTTTTCAGCATAAAAATGAGGTTTACGTAAACGATAAGATAAAATACACTATTTTAATTGGCAAGAAAAGGTGTGATGAACATTTGATAATATCGGAGTGTCTTGTCGGAATGAAAACCATATCTCACTCTGATTATTAAAACTTCAAATTAATGTGTGCTCATATAATGACTTCAGTAAAAATTTATGCTATGGACTTCAACAAAGAAAAGATCCAACTTCTCAAAAACATTTTCCTCAGAACGATGATACTAGTAACTTTACACCGTAATTCTCAAAGCTGGGTAACACTAGCTGCTATCTCCATAAATAATATTCGAAAATGGAAATCAAATCATCGCAGAGTAGAATGCAATTATGAAACTTTCTTCAACAATATCCACGTACCAAGCAGTCTTGAGAATTAAATCCTCATTGATAGCAGCGACAAGTTTTCGTTGGTAAGCACTACTATTAGAGCGCAGCTAACTTTCTCGTTCACCTCAAAAGAAGCCTTTAAACTTTCCAGATTCGATGTTGCAGTGTCTCAAAACGTTTCCTCCTCATTACTATTGAAATGTAAAGATTCTCTTCTAACATGCCTTCACAAAGAAAATAACAATGTTATAAAAAAGATATTTTAAGATAATTTGTAAAAATGTTTGCAGTTTGCAGTCGCATACCAATATACCAAGCGTAGATTTTTTTCGATATCCTTTTTAGGGAAGGAGGTACAGTTTCATTGTTTGCAACTTTCATTATTAGGATATTTCTGAACTTTTTCATGGCTTGAATGTTTTTAGTAGCGAGATTTTAGAGATGAAAAGATTTTAATTGAACAATTCTTAACTTGTAGTGGAAGTTTTGTGTATCAAAGATTGTTGAAAGTTTAGAAAAAAAATCGAATCCATTGTGCAATCGCTTCACGAAACCTTCGGAAAGGTCTCTTACAGGTCTCCCTATTAACACGTTACAATCTTATTTTAGTACATGTCAATGTAAATAACAGTTGTAGAGTTGGAGAAATACTGTATATGTTGAGACAGATCTTTAAAAAAGAGAACTGCAAACATTATATGTCCCTACGGTAGGGACAGTTTGAATAGAAAATGTTACAATGTTTACGATTGCGCTGTACCTCAAACGTTGATAACATTTGAACACAAACTTACAGGAGATGACTGTCATATATTCTAAATACTTGGAGTATTACTATTAATATATATAATTATATAATTATATATATATATATATATATATATATATATTGTGACGACACGGATTAGATAACCCACGCCACCATCAGCTATGTAAAGAAGCCCACGAACAGAGAGGACTAGGGTACGCGGCGGAGCGATGGCCGGTAAACGCGCCATCTGCCCACAGTTTTTCGAACTACGACGCCCGAACTAGTGAGTAATGTTTTTTCCGGGAGGTCACGAAAGGAGGAGAGAATGCACCCCTCCAAAATTTCCCCAGGCGCGAGTACCATAAGTATCACGGCGCGCCTCGGAGGAGCTCTCTTTTGCGGCAACAGCGACGGCGACCAGAAGAAACTCTCTTTGACTACAGCAGTGACGGCGAGTACAAATAGATAGTATAGGAGTTTATTTTAACTTGGTAGTTAAAAGTTAGCTCGGAAAGCGTATCTTAGAAAAGTGAAGTAATTAGGAAATAGAGTGCAATCATTCGTCGCAGTCACAATAATTCGGACAGCAAGCGAAATAACTGTTTGTGTTCGAAATAACTTCAAAGTTGTAAAATTCGCGCAGAAGGACATTAATTAAATCCAGCATCTCACATTGCACGCTGAGACCACACATTCCTAAAGTGTGGTAGGTCACTGAGCATTTGAGCATAACTCCTGCAACATTAATAATTTCGAGGCTGGAAGCGCGAACGAACGTGTACGAGGCGGTGGAAGACGGACGACCCCAGGAAGAGCGAAGCGTAGGCGAGAAGGACTTGGTCTACAGCGAGGATAGTACGGGTTCGGAACGAGAGAAGGGTGTGGAAGTTGGAGGCATGGCGGCGTTCGAGCAGAAGGAACTGCTTTCGTCGCAGCACAGCACGCGAAGACGAGGCGGCAACGCGGGGCGAGCGGCAGAAAATCCCAGGAACTGCTTTAGGTGGGAGAAGTATTTCGAACTGTGTGAGTGGCAGTTTCAGGTCACTTACTGCACGTATCATTAGATTAATTTAAAGAGTGTACCTTGTACAATTTTACATAAATTATTCAGAATTTTTATATGTTGTAGTTTGTTTTTCGTGTTTCCGGGCGCGTCAACGGCTTTGGTCATTAGTCCCGTTAGTGTAGTGTATGCTTTTCTTCTCGAGGTTGGCGGTGATCTTCCCCCGCTGGATGGCGAGATCCAGCGCCGACCTACCGTCGGCTAGTGGGGTTTCCCCCTAACCAGGACTCTCCTACCAGCGGGGCACCGCCCCAGCCAGGACAATCTCTAAGCTCCCGACCGGTCTCCCGGAATATGTGGTAGTGTGTAATGCATGTTAGTGTAAGTGTGTGTGTAAGAGGGAGAGGATAGGACAAGGAATAGGAAGGAAAGATCGCGCTCGGTCCGTGACCGTTTGGTAGGGTACTGCTCCGATATTCGCCTGGTGTTGATCGGAGAAACCACGGAAAACTACCGATCAGAGCAGCCGGCCGCTAGGCTTCTCCTCCAGGCAGCGACTGAATTCGACCTAGCTGAAAAGCTAGTGTCGAAAATCCTGCCGCCGTCTGGACCCGAACCTAGGACCTCCCGGTCAGAGGCGCTGCAGTGACATCAGTTGATGCACTGAGCTACCACTCCCAGTATATATATATATATATATATATATATATATATATATATATATATATATTGTACAGTTAATGTTATCTAGAAAGATCAATTTGTTGTATTGTGTTTAGAGTAATTGCTTTTGTGACATGTAAAAGGGATCTGAATTAAGTAATGTGAATGCCAGGTATAGTTTTTTATGTTCAGTATTATAGTGAGTGCGAAGCCCAAGGCTAGCACCTGTGAAAGGTTATATATATATATATATATATATATATATATATATATATATGTTGTGACCGTAATTATCTCAGTTTCCCAAGCAAGTACTTACCACATATTAGAATTTTGAAAGCAAGATTGGTTTATGAATTTCCCTGACCCCCAAGTGATGTTCTCCAGATACCGGAATGGTATTGGATGATTGTTAAGGAAAGGCAGTTATGTGAACAATGCCAGCAAACCTCTGTGATCTAAAATGTATGAAATACTGTATTATTATTAATCATTATTATTGTTATTATTATTATTATTATTATTATTATTATTATTATTATTATTATTATTATTATTATATTGATTTTATTTATCAGTTAAGATGGTCTAAAAGCAACCTGACTTTTGGTGTTTTAGAACTAGATTCTGCTCTAATGGAAAGTGAATTCACTCTATACCCCTTTGAGCTTCCTGTAAAAACCTAGGAACAATGTGACAAAAAAGTCTAAATTGGGCCTTTTTCCCAACAGCTTGAAATTGTATTGATAGTTCCACATTTTTCAAATTCTATTTAATTGTTTGCGACATCACTCCTTTCGATGAGATTACCAAGGTATATATGAGAACTTTCTTCAACCGCCAGATCTGTTTAAATCGCATTGCAAGCTCCTCATACTTCCTGATCTTCTCTAATTAAGTTTTCCTGTTTATATGTGTCAGATGAACTGCATATCAATTACAAACTACTTTATTGATTTATCAATGAGGCCGTTATAATCCACTGTCTTGTCCGTGATAGCAAATCGGTCCCAGTACATCACATGGTTCTTTGTTTCCCATACAGGTGCTGAACTATATTTGTAATACGGGGTAGAACAGCCACGCAACCCGTGTTTAACAATAATTTCTTGATGTATCAATTTTGCGAGTTGGTTGTGTCTTTCTAGATAGGCGATGTCTGATAATCATAATGTGCTCAATTGATTCGCAAGATGATTAATATTTTCTGTACTTGTCTATTACATCCATTTTCATAACATTTTTTCGTAGTTTATGGTTCGCAGAACTATACCTTGGATAGCCATTACAAACCCTTCAGTCTCTGGGTATAAATATCCACTTATTAGCCAATGCACAGACGCAGATTTATCGATATTTTGTTCTGTCAGATGATTGGGAAATTTTCCGTGTATGATTTTCTCCTTCCAAGATTGTAGTTTCTCTTGTGTATTTGAAATGCTTTTCGTGGCGATACAAGAAAGAGTCAGTGGCGTGTGACGTAAGTCAGTTTCATTAACCTACTGAATAATTAGGTCACAGGAGTTCATCAGTTTACTTTGCATACTCTGTTCTAGTTTCCTACGTAAACAGTGTATATTCAATAGGCCTCTTCCTCCAACTATTCGGGATAGATTGTCTGTGGAAGAGTTGGGATGCAGACATCGGTATTTAGTGAGTAATTGTTTTGTTTTTGGTCTAACAAATTTAGATCAGAGTCAGACCACTTAATTATTCCAAAAGTGTTGATTATGATGAGTTTAACGTTGATACGGCCCAGGGGTTGATGTCTGTCACTATGTTCTTACCTGATAATTTTATTTTGAGTACTTTAGTTATTTTACTCCGGTACTATTCTGTGAAATTCTTCTTTAGCTGAGTGTGCTCAATTGTAGAGTTCTTCCATATTCCACGTATTTACACATAGCAACCGGTTCCAGTTCTTCAATACCTGGGAACTGTTGGTTTGGTTTCACAGTTCCCTCTTTTTGAACATTGTGAACATTGTGAATTTTGAACATTGAGAATAGCACATTTGCCTATACCAAATGATATGTTAATACCTATACTAAAGATAGCAGCAGTGTTTATCAAGTATTAAGTTGTTTCATAGTTGCACGTTAGTTTCAGATCATCCATGAAAAGATGAGTGATCCTTTCATCATAGTTTATCTTGTAACCAAAATTACTTGCTTGCAATAGTGATGGGTTGATGGCTAAAAAAAATCACATCGGCGAGAGGGAATCTACTTGGAATAGTCTTCTTCTAATGTTAATGGATGCAATTTTGCTATTTTCAATATGAAGGTACGTCATCATCATCGCTTAAACATTTAATAATCCCGTAGAGATCTCGAGGGACTGAATCGTATGCCTTGGTGTAATCTATGTAGCATACATGTAGATTTCGCTTCTCAGTTCCACCTGCTTCAGTATTATAGTGTCGATGGTAAGTTGCTGTTTGCAGCCCAGTGTTCAACGGTCACATCCTTTTTCTTCTTTTCCCCAAATGCGGTTTGTTTCGCAGTATTTGTAGATTTCTTCATTTACTTCGGCAGTGAAAAACGTGTATAATACGAGTAAAAATAAACGACTGGCCGATAGTTATAGGGCTTCCAGGATTCTCCCTTCTTGTACAGCAGATATGTATTCCCTTCAGTTAGAAAGATAGGGCATTTTCGCGATCAGGTAGTGCTTCGGAGAAACAACTTGCTACAGCTCCATGTACTGACACCGGTTGTTTCAACAAAAAATTCTGAATTTTATCGGGATCTGGCGCTTTTCAGTTATTCTTCTTTTCTAGCACCCTTGCAATCTCTTCATTTCCATTGGCATTATTTCTGACTGCTTTGTTTCAATTTTCTTGATTATTACTATTATTATTACTATTATTATCTCCCATACTATTTCAGTAGGGTAGAGAGTTTTGCGGCTCAGTGCAGCTTATGCAACCAGTCTTTATAAATATGATCTCTAAAGTTAGAGAATTTCACGAAGACGTGAGAACTTTGTACTTTGATTTTAAAAAATCGAAGAATTTGCTAAAAAAACGCATCTAAATAGTCTTGTCAAATGCAACTCGCAAACACTCGGGCCGCATTGTTTAATCTTTATAATTAAATAACTCCTAAACGAAGAGTCTAGGACCAAAAAACCTGAAATACTGAGGCCAAAGGCTTCAAATTAAACATCCCCACTCCATATTCTACAGGATGAGATCTTCTTGATCATTCTATACCTGTTGGTATTTCGGCGCTTTTCCACACTACCGCAGCACATGCACTATAAAATGGCGTAGCTGCTTTTTAAATTCCCTATGACGACATGTTGATCAGCGTTCCTCGCGGAGACAAAGAATCACTACGCCGATTACATTCAATGCTACATTGTAAAACAGCTTCGTTCTGCTGTATATGACCAAAATGGACATGTTTATGTACTTAAATTTCCTCTCGAAAATATCTAAACATACAATAGGTGACGTAGAATTTTTTAATTTATTTTTCAGAAAAATTATTTAACCATAATGAATTTTGTCCATTGAAATTGAATAATATCATGAATAATGAGAAATAAAAACTATTTCTTTACTTTACATGAAACTGTCTAGAAACTGTATCTTAATAAGTATATTTTATAGGGTATTTTACTCTTTCTTACAAGAATTTAAAGAAAACATTTGAAGCCTTTTTTGAGAAAATTTAGAAAATGTTCCATGGGCTTCATGTAAAGTAGCCCCAAATTAGAAAGAATATTTACGAATACTAAAATGCTACAAAGTTGGGATATCAAAGAGAAAAGAAAACAACACCGCCGTGTGGCATATAGAAGAACGGGAAGTACAATCACAAACGGATAATCGGCGCGTCTTTCTCCAAGTGGAGAAAAATAAACACAACCGATGCGATACGATCTGAGCGTAGGCTTCCCTTTCGAATGCAGGTGTCACCGCTCACGTTTCCTCGTCGCCAACACCAAGCAGCGAAACGTCACGTCGTTTAGAGCGGCGTTAACTCTCAGGCGACAGCAGTCTTATCGCGCCTGGCATTGCTCGCGCAAGGAGACGCCTTGCAGGGGAAGGAGCGGGCATGGTGATGGGGTGGAAGCGCTGAATTTTTGGCAAAGAGCTCCGTCATGCGAACATAGGGAGAGGACTCAGTCATGGAATGAAAATTGTTTCAGTGGTGAGGTGAAGTTGACATTTACATAATTGGAATGATTGAAGGCGTTGTCATTGTCAACAATATTATTTATTTTACAAATGCAGCTTTCGATGGCTTAGCCATCATCATCTGATGGATGAAAGGTCGAAAGGATGATGATGGCTAAGCCATGAAAGCTGCTATTTGTAAAATAAATAATATTGTTGACAATGACAACGCCTTCAATCATTCCAATCATGGAATGAAAAGCTCCATTTAAAGAAAAGTTATCGGAAAGAGTGTTCAATGAAAAAAATCAAATCGTAACACGTTTGAGTTAATTGTGTTTGATTTTTTGCAATGCACATGACTTTGTTGAGTTTAGCATTTTTTATCAGTAGTTTAGCGTTCGCATTCGTAGTATATAATGTCTAAACTTTTTTCGTAAAATCCGTGAAGCCTTTTTATTTTAAACGTTTATTTATAATATTTTCATATCAGTTTGTTGTCTGCTCGTACCTTCAAGATAGAGATCCCTTCGTTAACTAGTAGTGACACTGACGAGTTGCATACGGCAATACAGGGATAAATGAAGTTCGTCGCATGAGATGGTAATCTTGAGGTAAACAAATGTTCAAATTATTATATGTAAAAAGTTGAGTTGGTACTTTGCCTACTTCATTTCTAAGTGTGGTCATTTAATTTTTTAATAGAAGTTAGGATGTGAGACCTGAAGATTGATTTTTCCTAAAAAAGAGATCCTGCTCTTGTAAATGTTTAAGGTCTCCAGTCCCGGCAACGATAATAGTGAGGAGTGGTTATAAAAAATTGGGGTCGCTGATAAAGTATATAAAAGTGAAGAGATCGTATTGAGATAAATAGTTTTTATTCAAATACTGTATTAGGTAGAAAGAGACATCAGGAAAATATAGTAATAAACTAAATTGCAGCAGACTGGCTCAAGGAAGGGAACAAGTTGCCAACAAGTAATGAGGAGTGGAAAGGAGGCGAAGATAGAAATGAGGAAAACATGATGTGCATGGGAAAACATTAGTATTGGATCGGGGATAACATAAAAAACAAACGGAAATTGCAGTGAAAACGAGCAAGATGTGTAAACAATTACTGGTATCGCATAAAAGAACAGATAAAAACGACTGAAATACTGCGTCCGAAGAAGCCACGCTCGCGAACCTGCTTTGTGCTAATTTAAAATCGGTCAACAACACCGTTGATGCCAAGCTTTCACAAAAATGGCTTCCGAACAACATCGACATCAAAGAGAAGCATCAGAGAATGTGAGGCATGTAAAAAGGAAACGACGTGAATTGATAGAAAAGTCGTAGAAAGCTCAAAAATGAGAACGAAGATAATACGAAGTGCTGTGGAAAGTAGAGCGGTCCGGCGTTGATGGAAGATTGAGATAACGGCAACGTCGCGGCCAGACCCAACCCCAAGCCTACACTTGCTAGACGCCACTCTAGGGAAATGCTAGAATGCGTTTTACGCGCCGGCCCTGCACGCGAGGATGTGTTCTGCTCGCACTTGCCATCCCCCTTGCACGCAGTGGAATCTTCCGATTCCTCCCCGCTGCATTTCTTCTTCAAGCCTTCCTCCTCCATTCTCTCAATGGACTTGATTGCTTGATCAATTAGTGGTTCTGGATGCATCAACTGTTAATGTCATTAGTCCCGTAAGAGTAGTGCATCTTTTGATCGCGAGGAGTGGGGGTGATCTTGCCTCGCTGGATGGCGAGATCCAGGGGGATCTACACGTCGGCTAGCGGGGTTTCCCTCAACCTGGACTCTTCCACCAGCGCGACACGTCGCGACAGCCGGGACAAGCTCCACGCTCCCCTCTGGTTCCAGACAAGTGTGCTAGTGTAGTTCATTTGAGTGTGAGTGTGTGTGAAAAGGGATGTAGATTGAACAAGGAAGAGGAAGGAAAGATCGCGCGCGGCCCGTTGTCCATTTGTCAGGATACTTCTCCGGCATTCGCCTGGTGTTGATCGGAGAAACCACGGAAAACTACCGATCAGAGCGGACGGCTGCTGGAATTCTCCTCCAGACAGCGACTGAATTTGACCTAGCTGAAAGGCTAGTGTCGGAAATTCTACCACCGCTGGGACTCGAACCCAAGGATCTCCCAGTCAGAGGCTCTGCAGTTGCACAATCAGGGTTGGCCAGTATTTAAATACTTGTATTTCAAATACATTTTGTATTTGAAAATCTGTATTTTTGAGCTTTGGGCATGTATTTTAGAGATTATTGAAATATGAAAAGTTGGAGTATTTAAAAACAGAAATACTTAAAACACACACAAAAGACAGACGAATAAGATAGATTAGAATGAGTGTAGTTATTTTTGTTTGATTCTGATAATGAATTCACCTCGTTGAAACAAAAATAAAATCTCCTTTCGGCTGTTGAACTTGGATTCTTTTCATTTTTAAGTGATAAATCATTAAAAATGCTCGACAACTATCCGGTAATAAGAAAATCGTTTATTTGTCGTTTCGTCACACTAGTTTATATTCATTCACGCCAGTAGAATGACTGTTTTCCTTTGCAGGTTTTATACATTCACCAACTAGAATTTTATTGCCTTATGATTTGTAAAAAATTTTAAAAGGAAATTCCATTTCCTTGCGTTAGATATACTTTTGATATTATATATTTGAAAATATTTGTCATATTGTGGCAATAAATTCTTAGAAATTTGTTCGATTTCAATTACTAATTTACTGTAATTGATCACTACAATATATTGTTGTAATAAAAATATACCCTACTAAATTTTTATATTGAAATATACCCATCCATATACCCATCCTGCTGCCCTCAAATTCCTGTAACGTGTTTCCGAATTTATATTAAATATATGGGCGCAGGAAATGGTTACGAGAATGTGCTCTCAAATTATATTTAATTATAACTCCGTTGCTGACTCAGTCGGCGAGTTCTTTACCAAATAAGTGTGAATACCTAGGATTACTTAATTCGCCCCCCATACGGAGAAGCGTGGAATCTGAAATGCAAAATATAAATATCCTATTGGATTGCACGTGACGGCAAATGATAATCAGCTTTCATCAATAGAAAATAACAAATTTATTTATAAATTTTAGTACAAGATTTTTTGGTCATGACCTTTACTACAGCGCTATAGAACCTGTTATCCATGAGAATCTTGGCGCCGGAAAGGTTTGGGCCCCAATTTTTCCAAATTATATCATGTAAACGTTTTTTATAGACTTCAGCTATGGGCCTCGTCCAATCTTCTTTCGTGCTACTGACCAAATCTTGGCGTTTCTTCTCATAAACCACTATGTACACTGTTTTTTCATTGGCTTTCCATCCCCATTCACCTGCTTGAATTGCTACAAGTTCTAATACTCCTTATTTTTCATTACCTAAGCAAAATCTTAATGCTGTTAAAATATTAGCATATAAGTTCACCAAGTTATCATCGGGTTCATATCATTATCCGCTTAATAAAATTTATAAGTCCCACTTTTGGCATTCACTGTTCACTTCGTATTAAACAATTTCTGAGTTCTATCTTTTGAATATTAACAACGACAAGTCACTACGTCCGAACTGGCGTACATTTTCTATGTTCAAGTAAACTGATATATATATATATATATATATATATATATATATATATATATATATATATATATATATATATAATCACCCTGATCCGATCGCTATCGTGCCGAGAGCTCGAATAAATACTCTTATGTCCTTCTTCCACATGTCAACTTTTTTTCGTCTTTTACTCTCTTGTTTCAAACAAAATTATGCGATCTACTGTAACCGCTCATAAGTCACTTACATCGTTCAAACAGCGCGCGATAATGGTAAACGAAGACCCAAAGCAGTAATAGTACCGCTGAACTCCAAGGAGGTGCGCGAGAAAAAAAAAGACATTCTATATTCTGAATAAAAGTTCTGAACGCACTCAAGTAGCGGAAATTCAACATCCAATCAGGAACCGCTTTGAAGAATTTCAGACGGCGCGATCAGCTCCGCAAGGAAGAATTCTCTCTCTGCTACCTACCTTCGAACGGTACAGACCAGTTTCTTTTTTTACCGCGAACCTTCGAACGGATCAGTTTCTTTTCTTTGCTATGAACCTTCGCACGCAACGAGACCAGTACTGTCTTGCGTTGTATTTCGCTTGGACATTCTAAGTAGTGAGTGAAGTATATTCGTTGGAGACCGCCGTCGGACTGTGTTGCTTTGCGAGATCGGCGAGCAGCAAACCGACGAAGAAAAGTACTTCACGACGCGAGAGGTTAATTCGACCTTGGACGCAGCCGGACCATCGCCGTCTTCTGGAGTGGCAAGAAAATGTCTTTGCAGCGACGTCGTGAGTTAAAGACAAAATTTCAAAACTTTAACAAAATCCCTTTTGAAAGGACAGTTGGAAGGCGGATAAATCATGCATTAGAATATAGATTTCACCTCACGCCCAGACGGAGATAGTTAGACGTTTAAACCACAGCTATTAAGCATAACTTATCAATATTTCTATATCGTAGCGAGAATTCAGATCAATTATTCACACGAAAAGATGTAAAATTTATTCGTTTCGATTTTTTTAAACCATTTTATTTGTTCTTGTAATGAATATTCTTGTTTTTTGCAATACATAATTTAAATCGAGTTAATTAAATGATAAAGAGGTTAATAAATTGTGTGATAGCGTAACCGCTTAAGGGACCTCATTCATTGTAATATGATAGGTAATTCATTGTTTATGTGATAGGTATATGAAAAAGGGTATATTGTACATATGAATTTTTCTTTCAGTAGTGTTTGTGATGTGATTTTTTTTGTTTTTGTGAATTGTATAAAAGTTTTTCGTTGTATTAATGTAAAACTGTAAGATGATATTGGGTCATTGAAAGCATTTTTGTAAATAGAAAAGGTATATCTGCAGTCAACTAATATTTTAGGAATTTGCTGAGCCATACTGCAGGTTACTTGAATTTATAGGAAATATGTAGATTAGTAACGAAATTGTACCACAGAAATTTGATAGAATATATCAAAACGTTCTTAAAGTTAAAAGTTAACTTGCCTGTTTTATTTAATATCTTAAAAAACAAGATAAAAGACGGACCCACTCCTGTAGGACTTCCTAAATTTTGGATATAACATTAAGTTATTGGAGTGACCCGCTCATTTTTTTATTCCATAGTAGAGAGCGGTCACACATCTGGTATAGTATCCTTGAAGAAAAATGTGAAAGGTTACACTACGTATCGTCCACTTTTGAACTAATGGACATTGTTTATATCTTACACTCCGGTACCATGACAACCAGAGTATTTTTGCTAATAACGTGTTATTTTTAATAAAATTCGCTGAATTTCATATTGGTGAGAATCTGGTATGTCACAATATATTTACAGTATTTATAGTATTTGAAGTATTTTAATTTAGCATATCAAGTCCTAATGTAACTATTTGAATACTTTCTACGAAGCATTTTTGTGAAGTACTAAATTTAAAATATTTTGCCAACCCTGACACCAGTTTATGCTCTGAGGCACCCTTGTCAGTTGAATGTAGAACAACTACCTTTCAGTGGATGATATTTCAATATCATAAATGCTCTTGTAACCTTTCTCGTAATTAAGCCAGTACAATGCTTTTTCACTTTTCCTTCATTCTTCTTTCAATAAATGTTTTTTTGTCTATTTTGCAATTAGTGTTTGTGAATGCCGTTCAGCCGATGTTCTCCAAAATTGATATTTCCAAATCGATCTGGCTGATGCGTGTCCCCTTGAATTTGAAACCTATATTTCAAATTTTGGGGGAAGCCCTATGGATATTTACCAATTTTTACAAAAAAATTGTTTCATTGTTTTTGATTAAATTTTGTTGTGGATAGTATGAAGGACGTTTAAGAGAATGGTGCAAGTCTCATATTCGTTTAAAACACTGATTTTTGAAAATTGTAAAAGTTCATCCTCGTGTTGGCGTCTTCCAACAACTGAAATATTAAATAGGGAGATTTTTTCATTAATGGAGTCTGTTCCTTAAAGATTGATTTTGAAATAAGATACTGTACAATGTTTCGAAAATTTGAGTACTTTTCGCGGAATTTTGCGAGAAAGTATGGGCGAGAATGTACGTGCTGTTTTAGCACTGCTAATTTGTGTGTCAAACTATTGTGTTGCATTACTTTTTAAATGAAGTAAACATTGTGTAATAAAAGCTAGTTCATCTTAATAGAATGTTCAATTTGATGCTCAAAAATATTCATGAATTTAATTGTAATTAATATTTTTAAAAAGTTAGAATCACAGAATTTTTTGTCATCTTCCAACAGACGGATGATAGTTGGAACGCAAATATTACTCAAATAACCTCACATAGAGGAGAGGATCCGAGCCGTGAGTTAAACCGATTTACCATTTTATAATGACTTCGGTGGTCTTCAATTTCCGTGTGCATGTTTCTATTATTTTCACTTCATAAAACATGCTTCATTACTGCTATTGTTCTGTGGCAATTGAAACGGAGGTTTTAACTTTTTTATTCATGCAAACTATGAGGTTGTAAGATTTTAATATCTGCCGTTACATTCGTCACGATTTTCAAAGTGAGTGAAGTGGTATCTGTACTTTAGCGGAAGTGTCCTGACCTTCATAAGATTACGAGGAAAAATAATTCCTCGAGTACACAATTCCGAATTAAATCCTCAGAAAAATAGTGATGGGTATGATTTGTGAAATGAAAATAATACAGGGACTACAAAATGAATTTGAAAACAACTCCGCCGTTACACAATCATCATATTTTGTGGAGAGCGTTGAGTGGATTCTGCTCTTCCCCGAAAGGTTTCACTCCTCAATGTGAAGTTATGCGTGCAACACATGTTTTCCAACTGTCATGGCTCGACTGGGAGGGGACAAAACGTTGCATGACTCCGGTGTCGTTGCGTGACTACATTAACATTCCTTACAACCTTTTACTTTTCCCTTTTCCTCCTGGTATTCTTTATTGCCATCCCTTGCAACGTCATCATCTATATTTTCTGTAGCTTCTCGCAACTACGGTATATGCTATTACAATTGCCTGTAATGGCAGAGATCTTTACATATTATCGCCCGGTTAATGCCGGATTATCTATTGCTGAATCATCACGTTCATCACCACAATTATCGGTGCCGGATTAACGTGCCATTCTTTTTAAAGCCACATATACTTCGAATAAGTGGCAACATCATTATATTTCATGTGTCTGAATTCATTTATGCAACAGTCATTTCTGCTGTTCTTCGCAAACATTCCGCCTTCTCTATTCAGCCATCTGAGATAACATCGTTTTACCGCTTCCGTCGTCTACTGCTATCTCTTCCACTGCCATCACCGTCACTATTTCCACTGTCACAATACCAAGTCCCTGTGGCCGCTTTCATCTCGATCGTCGTTGCTACTGTCGCTGTTCTTTGTCATGAGAACCACTGCGGCCGACTCCAGCGCCCGAGCCCCCCCCTCCCCTTCCCCGCGCGGGCGTCGCGCTGGGGTCCCACAATGCAGCGCTTTCATATTCCCTTCCGCCGCCGCAGTGGCATTGTGGGGGTTTAAAACCGAGCTGACGTGAATGTAGCCTTCCGCGATGGTACGCTATTAAACGTAAACGTGAACGGCATTTCGACTCTCCGGAGACCAGCGCTGAGCGAGGGGGCGGAGGCGGGGCGGGAGTGTGGGAGCGGGGAGGGGACTTGGGAAGCGGGGCATGGGGTACTGAGGGAAGCGGGGACGAGGATGAGGGTGGGGGTAGTTGCGGTGGATGCAGGGACGAAAAAGGAGAGGAGAGGGAGAGCGGGGGGGAGGGGGAGGGGGGGGAGATGGGAGCGGCGGCGGGGTTGGGAGATGAATGGGAGAGGAACGGAGGAGTGCGGTAGCGATGCTGGAGGGGGGAGGGGGGGGAAGGGACGGGAGCGGGCCGATAGGAAAGCGAGGAGGGGCGTAGCGGGAGGCCGGGAGCAATAGATATGCTAGGAATGAGAGGCAAGGGTCTGCAGGGATAGGGGCTTGAAGAGAAGAGAGGCTAAGGCTGAGAGGTTTGCAGGGTCGGGGGCAGCAAGTAAATGTGTGGGAACGGGCGGTAAAAGCGGGCGGGGGGAGTCTGAAAGAACTTGTAATGGGCGACTACCCACCCCCACAGTCTGATCTCCCACTCACTAGTAGAGTTAAGGATTATCGGCAAAGAGATAATATTTCGCCCCGAGATAAAAACGTTTATCTTCCTTGCATTTCATTTCGGGAGTCGCAGCGCCTTGAGTGCGTGGGATGTGTGAGTGAAAGTCTTTTCGAGATTGCGAATACTCCACGGATATGTTATCTCCGTCCTAAGCTATATTCCGAAACCTCTGCGTGAGGGAGTTTTCCGCCATTTTCTCGGATTAGATACTGCTGTTGAATTTCGGGCAACGTCGTATATTTGTTTCTTGCTGACTTCTGCGAGAGCACATTGTATTTGGAACAATGTGGAAACCAAAAGAGGAAGCCCGTCCTGTTGATTTAACTTAGGATATGGATGTCCTTTAAAGGAGGATAGTGCACTAACATTGACTCTGGTTCTAACTTTCTTGATTAATAAAAGAAAATTTCTTTGCGCAAATTATTTCTTTTTCATTCTTTCACAATATTTTGTTTAACTATATTTCAAACACTTACTTTGAATTTTCAAGCTCTTGGAATTATCATTTTCTCACTTACAAAAATACAGTTTTATTTAGGATTATACTAAACAATTCATACTAAACGGTTTAGAACTAAAAACTATTACTCCATTAACCAGAAATCTTCACTATTTGAAAGCTTTTGTAAATTAATATTTAATAATCTTTGTAATTCAATTATACTGCTGTGTTAATTGTCGTAAAACATAGGTTTTATATAGTAGAGACGAACTCGGTAAAACAATGTCTTAAATACAAAAACATAAATGACTGTAGTCTAGCCGTAACATTTGATGTGTTTAATGCCAGTAAGTGCAGATCACGAGTGCAGCAAAATGAAATGATGCGACTAGAAATGTACGAACATAAACGACGAAAAGCAGATCTGACCGCCATTGCAGCACGATAACGCAGGAAAATCTCTCATTTCGCGCCGAAATGGCGCTCGTATCTGCAGAAAAGAACTCATTAAAACGAGTAAACAAAATTACACAGAAACATAACATTCCTCATTTTGCTAATGTTTCTCTTTATTTCCCAATTACTCGTCTTTTCTTATGAGTACGGAGAGCGAACATCGGCGCCGTAATGTTTGGTCGTCCGACGCGTAATACAAATGATGCAGGTGACTAAAAGGCAGCTGCTCCCCCTCTGTGTTCCGCAAATCCCCGCTGTGACACTTTCGCAGCGCTAGGCCAGTGATAACCGCTTGTTTCGTTTGAATTGTTCCGTCGAGAGGGTGAGGTCCCGATGCTTTTTCCGTTTCAAAAATGCAGGTCATTTGTTCATTTTCTAGGAAAGTTTGTTGGATCACAGAGTTAAATTAACCAGTGGAATGTAATAAAGTCAAAGTTAATTTGCGTTTTGGTATGGGCGAATCGTTTTGTGTCACCTAAGCGAGCTATAACTGGTCTGATGAAAAGCACAAACAACTTCAATGTTGGAAATTGGTTTCAAATCGAGATTTTATCGCTGTGAACTGAAAGTGTACTCAGTGCAATTAATGCAGTATTGGAAATCGTTCACGAACCATCCTACGCACGGATTAAAATTTAATACAACTGTGCCCGAATATTCGTTTAATTCAACCCATAAATTTGCGATTGTATATAATATACTTCAAATGGACTATTGCCGTTTTGCAAATATATAATAAGAGCGTTTGAACTCGTTAATGTGCAGATAACTATGCAGGGACTAATGATTGAGTCTGGTGGTGAAATAAAACGAGCGAAACCTCCATGCATTGGACAATGCCTCAGACGCATTTTATTCGTTTGGATGAGAGGTTTTGCAATGGGAATCTTAATCTGACGACTTGAAGAGTAGGGAGAATATTACTGAGTGGTAATTTGGGAATGAACAGTCGATCATGAAAACGAATTTATAAGCTGGCGATTGTGGTTGTAGTTGTGATAATTGCTATTAGTGAGTGTAATAGCGCTAATGATTGTGGTGATTGGTAACGGTGGCGATGATTGAAATAGTGATGGTGATGGTGATGGTTATAGTGGGTGTAGTGGTGGTAAATGTTAGTATTAAGGTATAAATATTATGAGGTGATAATTAATGTAATGATTGTGAATATGGAAAGCTTGCAAATATGATTAACGAATGTAATAAGGAAGTCACACTGGAATAAGAAAACAATATTTCGTGAAAACAATGAATTTGTCCTCATATTTAGCAAGCAAAACTCAACTGTTATACTTTGTTGTCTATTCTTTCAAATAATAAAGTGATTTCTTGAATATACGAAGTATTTTTAACCATTTAGTCAATCGCCTTACCGTAGTCGTTAACGTGTATGTCCATTGATTTTGGCGGACTTAATTGGCAGTGGTTGCACATTATATTTTACCACGTTAGAAAAAAATCAGGTGTGACAGTGGGGGTAAATAATTAGGATTTTCATACATGCGAACATAACTATGGATGGCTGGAACGGACTTGGGGCGGGAAGTGTCAGAAACCAGGAAGGTACTGTGACCGCCCGTTTTCTTAGATTCCGAAAACGTGTCACATACCGCCCTAAGAAAGCGAGGGAAAAGAATATTTTGAACGCGCGCCAACGCGGATGAATATTTGGAATGTTAATTAGAATTTAGAACAAGAGAGACCGCCACCATATACCAAGGGCGAGACCGGAGGTCGGATGAAAGAAAAAGTTCTTTCTGAAGGTAGCAGCTGAACTGGGCGGACGTATGGAAAACGGTACGCCAGGAAGTGACATTGCAGCGTACTTCAGATTTGCAACTTTTTCTGAGGAAAACTCTTCTAGAAGACCAGAAGAGGTAATTATTCTATTATAAATTGATTTAAACATAATCTTAGAAGAAAGATAATAAGAAATGTTATGAATTTATAATGGAAGAATTAGGGAGAGAAATTTTGAATAGATGGCAGTAATTAATAGCTTGCATTCATTTCTCTTTCCAGTTTTTTTTTTCTCTCACATGCTTTTCTTATATTTAAATACTCTCTTGAAGTTGGTGCTCATATAAAAAGGGGTGATCTCTGGATTCATTTTCACTCTGAATATCCAGTTGGTCATTAACTGTAATCGAAAATAAAGTAAAATTCATATGAGAGTATTCAAGAATATAAAACTTGAACGAGAAAAAGAAGGCGATTCCTGGGGAGCGACTGCGTTCTCAACCCGAGGCCACGACTCTTCAAGGCCGAAGCAGCTCGGTGAAAAGGGGTAGAAGGAAGCCCAGCGGACTGCTCTACGCGGCCGAGAACACAGTAAGGTCGTTCCAAATAAACTGTTTTGTAGGGATAGGAGTGATTCAGTTTAATAAGAAAGCTTATTCTGTATCTGTCACGTAGAAAGAAAGGGAGGGTAACAGATTTACCACGCTTAAAAGATAAGAAAAGTAAAAGTACATTTGTTTCCGTACTTCTAATACGTGAGAACAGAATCAATCTTTTCTTTCAAAACGGATTTGAAGATCTAATATTGTAATATAGTAATTAAGAGTTTGTGTAAGAGTATAATTATAATAATAGTCATTCTCTAGATTTTAGAGAGAGAAAGAGTTTCCTTTTTGTTGTAAAAGTTATGTTAAGTCAAAAGTATTAATTTTGATTTTCAATGTTTGTTTCTTTCACATTTTTGTAAAGTAATATTTTAACGATTCTTTCGTTTTTAAAAATTGGGTTGTAGATGAAAGTAGGAAATTGGTATTGTGTTATTAGTGTGTTTTTTTAATTTTGAAAGTGTGTTTGTTTTAACGTTTGTTTCGAGTTTAGCAGCAAATATTTTTAGAATATATTCTGAATTTAGTGAAAAGTGATTCTCACCGAGTTATTTGTAATTTTGCATTCAATCCATAAACGATCTTCACGACCCTGCCCCCCTATTTTTTTATTTATTGTGTCCACACTGGGACGTCTATACTGAGCTAGTCGACCATCTGGTGAATTGTGTTCGCCACCCCCCCAAGACGTCTCAGGTCGGGTGCTGGCCTTACGGCTTGTACCGGACGGTACTGTGGCTCGCAGTACTGACAAGGGATGACAAATACGCATCCAAACACAGAAGGAAGCTTGGGTAGAGTGTGAGAATCATTTGAAAATAATCATTATAACTGGGGCCACTGCAGTGGAGCGGGAGTCGGAAAGAGTAGAAGGAAGACGAGAGAAAGGTAGGAACCCCGAAAATGGAGGTCATTGGAAGAAGTGCGTGATGTGAACAGAAGAGGGGTTGTTAAATTCACTTCTCTATATCAATAGATTCACTACACCTAGAAGGTTGTCAAAACATCAATCAAAGCGGTGAGGAATACGTTAGTAGGACTAACGAATGAAAACAATAAAAAATAATTCCGCTCTTTTTCAAACTTCTTTCCGTCCATTTCGATTGTTATCTTTAAGAGTTCTACATCCAGGTTTGGTAGTTTATTCAAGATCCTAAGCAGTAACCTACCTATTAATCCTATGAATGGAAAATATTACCTTTTTTCATGTTCATAAATAAGGTTTTGAGATAAAAAATATTCAGTCAATTTAAGTATTATTTGACAAGCTCCGAGAATTGCGAGTTGTGCCACTTTCCCAAAATCTCATTTGTTTTCAATTGATTGACTTATGTATGAAATTCAAATTTGTAGCAAATGTGTTTTAATTTAAACATAACACGTGCCAGAATTTACATTCTGTGGTGAACGTTTCCATAGCTTTCAATTTTATTTCCATGATTTTCAAAAGTGTTAAAGTTAGTGTCTATAAGACTCAATACAAACGAGTTAATAATGAAACGTCCAAAACAGCAACAAGTTGAAAATTATGGTCAAATAGTAATTTGCTTACTGTACAAATTTAAGTGAAATTTTGAGTTTGAATCAAAAATTAAATACGAGGCGAAATGGGTAAAGGAACATAATTAAAAAGGTATGAATACATATATCTCTTTTCACTACAATCTTCATCAATGTGCGATATTAGAAAGATAATAGCTCTTACATCAATTAGACAATATCCTTCTCTCGATTGATTGATTGAATTTTTCGTGTTTCCGGGCGCGTCAACTGCTTTGGTCATTAGTCCCGTTAGTGTAGTGCCTGTTTTTTCTCGTGAGATGGCGGTGAACTTCCCCCGCTGGATGGCGAGATCCGGCGCCCACCTACCCTCGGCTAGTGGGGTTTCCCCCTAACCTGGACTCTCCCATCAGCGGGGTATCGCCTCAGCCGGGACAAGCTCTAAGCTTCATCAGGTAATATTTTCGCCTTGAACAGAAATTTGCCATAAGAACGGCTGCTATAAATCCCTGTTTACCGGAAAATAACAAAATAAGACAAATTCAACAAATATATACTATTCAAATGCGAAACTTTTCTTTTATAAACAATTACAAAAAACATTAAATATGTTAATTGCCTATTCAAGTATTACAAATTTTTAAGAACTTGAATTGATTAAAAAAATACATAACTTTATGGGACAGATCAGAAATTTTACATGATAATTTACAATAATTACCATTTAATTTTAAATGTCTACATTAATTACATAATATATAAAATTAATTTATTTCATATTTTAAAATTATAAAATTTGAAATATTAAAGTAACAGGAGATATAGATGGGATAGAAATATGCACGTATGCAGATGGCAGTAGTATCACGTACAAAAGTATAACAGGCAGTGTATTAGCAGAGCTTTCATTTGTACTCATATGATTTATGTGAACAGATTTCTGACGTGATTACGACCGCACAACGAGAATTAAGAGACTTTGAACACAGAATTGTAGTTGGAGCTAGTTTCATAAGATATTTCATTTGGTAAATCGTTAGGGAATTCAATATTCTGAGATCTACAGTGTCAAGCATGTGCCAAAAATACCTTATTTCAAGCGCAACCTTTCAAGACGGACAACGCAGTGGCCGACGGCATTCACTTAATGACCGAAGCAGAGACGTTTTAGTAGTCAGTCTGTGCTAACACGCAGGAAACACTGCGTGAAAATACCGCACAAATCAATGTGGAGCCTACAACGAACGTATCTTTTGGGACAGTACGGGAGAATTTGGCTTTAATGAACTATTGCAGCAGAGGACCGACTCCAGTGCATTTGATAAAAGCACATAAACCCTATTGATTGTACCATAGACGACTGGAAAACAGTGGCTTGGTCAACTTTTGTCATTTCGATTCAGTTGATAGCTGATGGTAGGGTTTGAATGTAGCTTGGTCAATCTGGGTCACTCGATTTCAGTTGATCAGAACTGGTGGAAAAGTTCGAATGTGGCGCAGACGCTACGCAGCAATGAACCCAAGCCGTCAACAAGGCACTGTGCAAGATGGTGGTTGCTCCATTATAGTAAAGACTATTTTTACTTAGAATGGACTGGGTCCTCTGATCCAACTGAACCGATCATTGGCTGGAAATGGTCATGTTCAGCTACTGGGAGACCATTTGCCATCCATGCACTTTGTGTTCCCAAACGACGATGGATTTTTTATGGTTGACAAGGCGCCTTGTCACCGGCCACAATTGTGCTCCATCGATTTAAAGAACATTCTGGACAATTCGAAGAATGAGTTTGTCACCAAGATCGCCCGACATGAATCCCATCAAATCGATTATGGGATATAAACGAGAGGTCAGTTCGTGGACAAAATCCTGTATTAATCGCGCAACGTTTCTTGATCGATGACTTGGAGATATGTGGGTAGAATTGGGATATTAATTACGACATCGACCTCTGGAGTTTATGAAGCAATGCAAATTTCTGGAATATCAGTCATGCCTTCGCAACTTCTTCAATAAATTGAGTTCTAATTTTCCTAGGATTTTGAGGAATCTCCTGCGATGGATCTGGATCTGCTTTCGCCATTTCTTTATATATTGTTTAGAAAATACGACATCCAGTTCTCTGTTTCAACAGTAAATATATTTCTTACGTGCCAATGAAGATGTGTTTCGAATGTCATCAATGCTCGCTGCGAGCTTTGGTCTTCAACTGTTTATTGCTCTAGGGAGGGGGCAAGGTCATCTTTCAAGAAAAGTTGTGCGGGTAATACCAGCCACACGTTTGCAATTATAGATGGCTGTAGAGGCAGCATGGCTCAATATTTCTGCAATCAATTCTTTCTCTTACTCTCCTTTCAGAAATGTATGGGAACAAATGTTCTACTTCTTCCAATTCCATTAATTCTTCTATATCCATCGCGAATGCAATAGTCGCAACCAACGGTTAAAGAGTTAACAGTCAGACGAAGCTCCGGTCATGGTCAAGCGTTTCGCTGACCGTTGGTTAAGGAAAACCAGAGGTGGTCGAAGCAGATTCCTTGCTTAACCACCGGTAACATTTGACAGAAGATTTAACCGAGGGTGGTCGAAGCGGCCGTAAGTGTGCGAGAGGTCGAGTTACTAGAACTAATTTATTTTAGTAATTATTGAAATATTGGACTAACAATCAACTCAATATTTTTATTTTGTAATTACTGAATACACATTCAAAACATTTTTAATAAATTCTGATTGCATTCTGAAAAAAATCTTTGTTTTCAAGCATTTTCAAGCGGAAAACATCAACAACAGTCGCACTACGTTTTTGAATGGTGCCAATATTTTCTTTGATGAGGATTTTCAATGAAATATTGGGAAATAATTTGATTTGTAATTGCATTTAAATTAAACCCTATATAATGTAAAATAAAACCATTCCTAGTATTCTATTGCACGTGATAACCACAGAAACAATTGTGTATCATTATAAAAGAAAAATCAAAACAAAATATGCATAAAGCATTGATTCATCAAAATTCAGCGGCAATGCAACGATGTCTCTATATTCACTTCCTTGGAAGATAGTCTGATGTGAACTGAATTCTTTGATTAGGAATGTTTTGGCGAGTCAATTAATAGAAAAGTCGTAAATCAAAAGTTGTCGGAGAATCTCACCGTAGTGCACTAGAAAGGAGAAAGTAATATTGCCAACTGCTCACAATTATTATTATTTTATTATTATATTATTAAAGTATTATATTATTATTATTAATATTGAATATCTCCACGCAATGTAGAAGCTATAAATTGCGCACAAGAATATATTAAAAAAATGTTGATAGCAAGTTCGCGAGTAGTTTACTGCCATCGCTCTCCTGTTTGTTGCAGTGCCGCATTACGGGTTTTGCGGGAGATCTGAATTTTCGGTGCTAAACCAGCGATATCAAAGCATTTGGGATTGAAGCGATTTTAATGGAATGTGCTGATCAGAGGAAATTTTTCAACTAGAGAAAAAGCGTGTGTATGTGACCTACCAGACCTTGTTAGATTGACAAATACACTGTTTTCATTGCAAATACCAAATGGAGTTAGAGATATGTGACTTCAAAATGCAATCCCTACAAATCGAAAGGAAGATCCTTACTACATTTATTTTTTCTTACAGGTATGCAAGACTTGGTACATCCTGCATTCATCATGTACGGTAATATTAATGACAACAGGTCTCTATGAATGTTATAGAGTTAAGACGCCAAGCTTTAGATAGGGGAAGATCTAATACATGACCTTTAATGTAACAGCTTTTTTGGTACCTTCGATACATTGTCATACGTTAATAACTTATCAATTTGCAACCTACATAAATCGAAAGCAAGATAACCTGCTCATAATGACAGAAATCAAACCGATGCCACGCAGGGTATAGTTAGCGCTCGTACCAACTGAGCGGCACACGCCTCCATATTTACATTCTACGCCGTATAAAAAGCGAGGCGCGCGATGGCAGGCAGCGTGACAGAAAAGGTAACAAGTGCAGTCGACCGGTGGCTGGCGGGGGGGGCGGGGGCGGGGCCGCGGGCGTGGCGCTGGGCGGTGGCGTGGCGATCACATTTGCATAGTTAGATGGGCATGAAAATGAGAGACAAATTGAAAGCGGGCAGCGGCGCCGGCCGGCGCCTCTCGGCCCGCGCGCCGCGCAGTGGGTCATGGCGCCAACGCTGCGCACGACAAAATGGCGGGCGGTTCTACATCAGAATTCCGACTGGTTGATTTAAAAAGGAATAAGCTCTTAGTTTAGTTTAGTTAATGCCTTATTTTACGTGGCGAGACTCGGGCCATCAGGCCCGCTCTTCCGTCTAACCACGCAAATTTCGTTACGCTCCTTTCACCACCTAGCGGAGAAAGGAGGTATTATCGTGGGCGACGAAACTGGCGGACCTCAATTTTGCTCAGAGGCTTCTTTTAGGCTTGAGGATCTTTTACATGCAGTAAATCTACTACATGGGACAGCCGGCTTTACTTCCTCCGAAGGAAGGAGTACGAGGATTTTTCGCCCTCAAAAATCCACGGCTTCGATTCGGTTTGAACCCGCAAACTCGGGTACAACAGTCCGGTACGCTGACCGTTATACCACCGAATCCGCAATCTTAAGACAATCATTACAGATGTACTGCATACATTTTATTTATTGCACTTCAAATGTTCCTACATTTGGAATTATAAGACGTTTTGGGCGTTGGGTTTTCTCCCACCAGATCGTAAAACCTTGTTAACTGTGTCACTATGATCTATTTCAATAGTATATAATTGGAACTCATTTCATACAATATGGAGCCTGAATGTAGTACGTAATTGATCGGGAAAGAAATTGGATTTGGCAAATAATTAGATATGATATGAACTGTATGAAAAGCCAGCGGTGAATGTATTGTTTCTATTTGTGTTTTTTCAAAGTGAGAAATAATTATCATTTTTAATTATATTATCTTATCCGATTGCCTTTGTAGGTTGTTTACTTAGGTGTTTGGAGTCGGTGAAAGGGATTGTTATTATCATAAAGTAACTATCATTTGTGACGATAAACAACAACAAAATGTTTGCAGGCGAGCTGACTAATTTGTGGCGCGTAAATACATTCTTTTATTGAAAAATGGGTGAATATACACAGAAACTCACCTATAATTATTAATTTATTAATGAAGATAATACATTTACTCATTATAGTCAAGAAATACCGAAGTATAATTCACTCTTTCGTATATATTCCTCGCAACATGCATTAATATTGGCACTTACTTTCTCTGTAAAATAACCTAATATAATGGACACAGCACAGTTTAAAATAAAAATTACCAAGAAAACAGAATGGAAATCATTAAAAAATTCAAGTGTATGTGAAAAAATATGTACGGAGTAAGTTCTAAATTGTGCTTTTAAGTAATTGTATCCTCGCGCTCACGCGCTCATGACTAATTAACTAACTTGCATTCTCTAACTTAATGATCTATTTCAGCCACTTATAAAATAAAATACTGTTCAATAATAAACTCTTCAAAACACAATGAATGCAATTTATATATCTGCAAACATTAATGACACGGGTAAAAAATTGATGAAAATGAAATAAATTTGAAAAAATAGGAAATAAATCTTCCTTTTTATAAAAAGGAAAAAGGTTTTTTTTTAAATTTTATTCTGATCTACGGAATAACTACAATTTCTTTTTGTAAATTTATTTTGTGACTACTTGCATCTAACGAAGAAAGAAAAACGAAGTAAAAAAAAGACGCAAAGTATGGCTTTGTACCTAAATTACCGATAAAATGTATTTGTAAATGTTGAAGTAAATCTGTCTTTTTAGTGTTCACTAACTGTTTTAAAAATCATCTCAGATTGTCTGCACTCTTTGATGTTCAATTGTAAATAATATCTGTTTCTAAACAATGCAATGGAGTTTATCTCATAATAAATGTTTTGTCAATGGTCACCGTAAACATGAGTGATCGATCATTTCGTCTTTATGGGCACGTCAAATTTTATATTAACAGATATTTCATGTTAAACTGGTAATAAATGTTCTCAAATAGGGTGTAGAAATTTTCAAAGTTTTTCTACGTAGTAATTTTGAGTTCTAACATTAACATCTTAATTTAAAATATTCTTGAGTAACATCATGTTCAAGGAAATAACGAAAGGTTTGTAGAAATTATTGATTCAAACCATCCAATATCGAGACGCTCTTCGCTGTTCTGACATGCCGCTTCGAAAATTATTGGTGGTCAGACTTTTCGTTTAACTTATATTGACATCAATTAGGGCAGTTTTGTTTACATGTTGTTATTAGAGGACCCGTAGTTATGCGGGGACTGGCATCACGAGGCAAGCCTCGGACGGTAGGGCCAAAAAATTCATATTCCGCTATACTACATTTTGTGTAGCGACAGTTCGAACTTTTGGAATTTACAATGAAATAAATTTTGAACCTATTTTAAATATTCTTACGTTTCATGAAAGACATATCAAATGAAATAATACCAAGTTCATTGAAATAATTGAAATATAACTATTCCACTACAAAAAGAATTCTGTGAAATGGCCACTTTAAAATGCATTCTTTTTGGGACAAAATAAGGTTTCATGTGTTCCTCTCTTCTACATATATCCAAATAGAGCTCTAATTGTCCAATTGTCTAGGGCGCAAACCCTAATGGAAATTGCCTTGACGTGCATAGAAAGCCATTCACAGGTTAACGACCCTTGATTTCGAATATTCGCACCGTCTCTTTAACATATAAATTGAGATAATCGTGAACAAGCTGGACATAATGTTTACACAACTCTTTCACAACAGAGAGATACTCGCGTATTTTAAATAAGGAAATTCACCGGTATTAATTCAAGTAAGCAAATATAGTTAAAACCAAGTAATTTATCACTTTATTCGAATACCCCCTCTTCCGGGAGCGGTAGCTCAGATGTCACTGCAGCGCCTCTGACCGGGAGGTCCTAGGTTTGAGTTCTGACAGCGGCAGGATTTTGACATAGCTTTTCAGCTAGGTCGAATTTAGTCCTGTCTGAGGAGATTCTAGCGTCGGCTACCCTGATCGGTAGTTTTCTGTGATTTCTCCGATGTACACCAGGCGAATGCCGGAGCAGTACTCTAACAAACGAGCCACGAACCGCGCGAGTTCTTTCCCTTCTCTTGCTTGTCCTATCCTCTCCTCTTACACACACTTACACTAACATGCACTACACTACAACATTTCCGGGAGACCGGTCAGGAGTTTAGAGCTTGTCCCGACTGGGGCGGTGCCCTGCTGGTGGGAGAGTCCTGGTTAGGGGGAAACTCCACTAGCCGACGGTAGGTCGGTGCCGGATCTCGCCATCCAGCGGGGGAAGATCACCGCCACCTCCCGAGAAAAAAACATGCACTACACTAACGGGACTAACGACCAAAGCTATTAACGCGCCCAAGCACTAACCAACCAATCGAATATCCCCTTGACATGCGCAATGAATAATATACTGCGTGCGTTGAAGGGCTACGGGAGTGCCTGCGCTGCCCCTCGCCTTGGCCCACTGTGCAGGCGGCGGCGCGGCGGATTCGCATGTGAAGCGCGCGCCGCGAAGCTGCGTCCTCGCTCGCGCCCCGCATGCCGAGTGGAGCCAGCGAGCGAGCGAGCGCCTCGCCGGAGCAGTGGGCGGGGGGAAGAGGAGCTGGATGGGGCAGGGGAATGGGCGCGGGGGGAAGGGAAAAGGGTGGGGGGGGGGGGGGGGCGGGTTTGGTCATGGGGAAAGGGCGGGGTGGGGCAGGGTGGGAGGCGGAGTGTGATCGAGAGAATGGGGCGTGGAAGGGGCCGGGAGGGGAGGGGAGGGGCGGGCCTGGGTTTGGAAGGGTGACGTGACGGAGAAGGGTGGGGAGGGAAGTGAGAGGGATTGGGAGGGGGCAAGGTATGGCGGGGAGGGGGCGGGTTTGGTCATGGGGAAAGGCCGGGGTGGGGCAGGGTGGGAGGCGGAGTGTGATAGAGAGAATGGGGCGTGGAAAGGGAATGGCGGGGAGGGAAGTGGGGGGCGATGCTCCACGTGGCTCCGTCGCGAACAATGCTCCTTGGGTGGTGAATGGCGGCTGATCCTGGAGTGGAGAAAAGTGTATTGTCGGGGTAGTTGGTTTTGCGAGCCCGAGCCGTTGCGCGGGATGCGGGGTGAGGGTGGGGGGATTGAGGATCAGACGCGAAAATTGAGAGACGAAAAAACCTCACCAAGGCACGTAACGTTGTTCTGTGATTTTTATTATTTTGTTTTCGCATTTAGTTTACACGGAACGTCGGTACCCTTAATTTATTTAGTTCTTTAAATAAAAGTTATTTATGTATTTGCTATGAATTACTTGCCGAGAAAAAAAATAATATTATTTTAGTTCTGAATACACAAGAATCCAGAATGATCGTAAGCGGTATGCGATCATATTGCTAACTTTGCTCCGATTCATTCGAATCCGTTAAAAATAGTATATTTGCGTTTATGACTGTGAAAATATAGCATACAAAGACAAAATACAGAAATTCTCTGAATAAATACAGAACTAGCAGTAATGATGGTCTTTAGTTTCAGGTATTCGTATTTGCATGAAGTTATTGTCTATGGAATAATTCAATAGCTATTAAACACAAAATCGTGAATGAATAAGTAAATACTTCACATTTTAGCGAACGGAATACATTTTCCTTTCAAAAAAAAGTAGCGGAATTTTTGTCATAATTATTAAATGTATCAGTTCAATTGTAATTTTTTCCCTGTCTTCAGAAGAGTTCTAAAAAAAAGTTCTGAAGTAATTCGAGGTAATAAATCACACAGTAAATGAAAAATACCACATATTAATCACTTCTGTAATATATCCAGCCATTTCCAATGGCTAAGCAGTATCTAAACAAGATAAATATAAGAGAAGACAAGCACACCAAAAGCCTCGATGATGGAGATGAAACTTTTCAATTTTATAAGTCTTCTGTATTACATAATTTTTATATTGTACTGTAAAATTAATAAATTGAACATTTTATATCAACGTTATTCATTTTTACTGGCAGCAAGGAACAATTCTCTCCTATATCCTGAGTGATTTCAATCTGCTAGCACGAGGTGTTTATTTCCCGTTGCCGTGAGCCGCCGAATAAAGAATCTCTGTGTTTCCTTCAATAGCGAATCCAATACTTAGTTGTCTTTGCACGTTGAACATGAAAATAAGTGTGCCAGTGAGAGGAGGCCGTAATGACATCACGGTGCATTCTCGTCGCATGGTTCAGTCAATTGAGCAATTGAGTGGCTCTCACATGTCTAATGTGATGGGATGGGATCCAATTTCAGAAACCATACGTTTAGTCCCGCGCACGTGCGTTCTATACTAACACTTTTTGTAAAACGTGTGTGTACAACTTTTTTTGATTCATTGATTGGTTAGTGATTCCGGGCTCGTAAACTGCTTTATTAGTTCCGTTAGTGTAGTACATTTTTTTCCTTCGGGAGGTGGCGTTGAGCATCTCCAACTGGATGGTGAGATATGGTGCTGACCTATATGTCGGTTAGTGGGAATTTCCCAACCAGGTATCTCCCACCACGCGACACCTTGGCAGCCTAAGGTGGCGTTGATCATCTCCAACTGGATGGTGAGGTAGGTGCTGTCCTAGGTACTCCCCTAGCTCTGAAGCTAGTGTCGAAAATTCTGTCAACGGCGGAATTCGAACTTAGGACCTCCCGGTTAAAGGCACTGCAGTGGCATCAACTGATGCCCCCTCTCCCGGCGCATCACTGTTGTTTCATTTCTTGGAGCAACGGATCTAACGACATGTCCCACTAAATACTACTTAACCAATTCCTAGAATTACAAACCCCACGTGTTGCCAGATTGAATTACTGCATGTTTCGTACTTGAAAACTAATAGCACACACTCCGAAGGGTACGTTATCTCTTTTCGAATCACATTTCCCTAGCTATTTTTCAAAATATCCGCTGTTAACGAATAGATTTGTAGATATTTGTAGTTTAAAAAAATACCATCACAAAGAAAGTTACCAAACACAACGAAATAATACCACATAACGAAAACACTATTCACATATATATCATTGGTACCTTATCATCTATAGTATCTTAAAATATCAATCGTATGCCAATGCTTCCCTCAACAGATAAATGTAATTAATTCATTTTCCTTAAACAATACGAAATTACTGAAAATTAGTTCAATAAATCACACATTTCATAATATATGAGATATATCTCGTCAGCACTGTGTTTCAACTAACAGCTGTACACTATTTTGGGATTCGAAGTTGAATAGTTAGGATTGAGGGAACTCGCAAAGGAGGGGCACACACCGTCTGTTAGGGAACATTTAATTTCAAATATTTTTCACGAAACGGAAAAGGTGATCATATAAATTAATTTAGAAAAGGTAATTTAGGCCTAATAAAAGTGATCACATAAATAAATTAATTTGTAAATTAATTAAGATTTTTCTAATTTTATGAGAGTGTTAACTAAGAATATTAGGTTCTACAATGAAGTGAGGTGTCGTGCAGTGTAGAGCAGAGAAATAAAGAAGGAAATGTTTTCAGTGTTATAGTGAAGTGAAGTGAAGGATAGTGCAGTGCGTTCTTTATTGTATAAACACTCAGTGCGGCTTTAGATGATAGACGTTTCTTTTCTTTTCATTCATGTAGTTTAATATTTTAAGAATCATCATTATTACCATTAATATAATATTTGCATGACATTTATTATCTTATTTATGTAATTAACTGCCACCGGGTTACACCAATTGCAATTTAAATACATTTATCTTTATCTTTATAATAGGTTAATAATATATTGTCGTCGCCTCGATTATCACATACGAGTATTGTAGATAAAATGAGCGTGTTTTGAAGATAATATATTCAGCATGTTTTGAATATAATTTAATAAACGTTGCGTAGTTCCTAATTGTTATTGAATTCCTCAAACTTCAATTTAAACCGTTTTTTAAAGAAATATGTATTTATGATACAGTAATGTAACTAAATAACTTTCTTCTTCAAAACGCATTATTCTCTCAAAATATTTATTTTATTTTGATTAGGAGTAATATATCGTTTCCAAGAATTGCCCTCTTTCGAAGCTACTGAACGTGTATACAAACCCTAATACTGGTCTATTAATATGAATTTTCATGTGTACGTTTAGTGTTGTTTGTGTGTTTCATGTGTACGTTTTAGTGTGTGTGTGTGTGTGTGGAGTATTTCTGTCATTTTGGAAATACTATATCTGTGGTTTCACTTTCCTTGAAACGTTTAATATACTTTTTTTTAAAGTTCGAATAGGCTATAAAATGAGGACTTAAAACAAATTATAGGAATACTCTCATATAGGAATCAATGGGGGCTGTCTCGATGTATAGATTATTGTCATTTTGTTGTTCTCTTTTAAGTCGTTCCCATCTTCAGAAAGCTGAATTCTGGTTCAAAAGAATTTTTCCTCCTAAGGAGTAAGAGTCAGAAGTCGAAACAAATGATTGCATGAAGTGGGCAACGTGACTTTGGTTTTGGTACTCTTAAACAGACTTAACAAGAACTGAATAAGAAGGGATTCCCAGACTGCAGAAATACCCCTCTAGAAAAACCCACTTTTCTCTGAGAGGAGAAATTTTGCTGCTGCTTCAGCACATTATTTTGTGGAAGGAGCAATGGTGTAAAGTAACTGTCGAGAGATAATTCATGGTGATGTATGTCATCGTGTTCAGGCCAGCGGGAACAGTGCAAGCTGTGCTGTTTTTCACAAGTTGTAAGATTCTTTATACAAACGCACTGTGTAATTTGTATTGAACGTTTACTATCGTAGCAGTATCGATGTGGACCATTTGGTAAACAGTGCTCTCTTTGGGAGAAGGGAATTTTGAGATTATTCGTAGATTGGATTGAAATATAATTCAGTATCGGGAAATCTAGACAATATAGAAGTCGAGAACAATAAAAAATGCATTACCCTAGACACTCGTATATGCCGTAATTATATTGGCATTTCTCACTTATGAGAGATTCCGCTTTCAAAAGGCCAAAATATGAGTCCGGATGTTTCTTATAAGATTTTCAATTCTACTGAAAATTATTTAATTTTTAAGAAGCAGTTATTATGAGGATAAAAATATTTATTTAAAGTATTTTTAAGAATCTTTCTAGATATGTAAATGTCACTGACGCTAATTTATCAATATCTCGAAAACGTTAGAAACAGAAGAGAAACATTTACGAAATTTCACTATTGAACATTTAATTGCTTCGGCAGATATTGCAGTAATCTTTAATCATCTCGACGAGTCTCACAAGTCTTGGTGAGGTATGGGAACCTGAAAGTTTAATGTAACAGCCACACATTTACGAGCAATTTGAAGAGGTTGCACGATAGGATAGTAGAAGTTGCTTCTATGAGAGAGCGCCTCTGTAGATGAGGACTTCTAAGTTGTGCATAGAAGTCGGGCAGAACACGAGTTTCAGACGGAGGAAAAAGGAGGGCGGAGAGGGCGGGCAGGATAATGGGTGAGGCGAGGATCGGGGTCGAGAGGAAAAGCCAAATGTCGCGGCGCACTCCCAACTGATGCGGAGAGGTCAAGGTTTTATCTCAAATCCTCGAGAACACTCGCGTGCAAGTGTTACTCAGGGAAAGAATTGAAAGCCGAGCTTTGCTTTCCTCTCATGAATTTAACGCGTTTCTAAAACATAAATGTATCTCTTCTGCTCCAAGCTGCTCACGTATATTTCTGTAGCATTGGTTGAATTTAATAATTTATTATATTCACATTTCATTGATTTTTGTAGAAGGTAACAACTATTATATTTGTTGTGACGCGATACTTGTATTTTGAACGCGGCGAATTGTCTGTTATTGAAACTATTTCTATAATTACGCCTGTTTAAACGTCTGTAAACATTTTAACGATGTCCGTTCAATTACTATTATCTTGTCGGCTGCGATGAATTGCCGTAGCGAAACTGCATTTGTGTCACTACCAGGTTAAATGGCAAAGGACTTGCAACAACCGTTGAAATGTTTTTTTTTTACAAAATCAGTTGAAATTACGAATAAACTTATTTTCATCACACATACTAGAGATTTTGCAATACACGTACCACCACCAAATTTAATATTTAGTGAACTAGAATAGTTGAGTTGACCGATTCTCCAACACGTCATATTTATATTCTGCGTAGAGTGTTTCATGTTGGTTTTTACTTCCTCGTATACGTAGTAGTAAATCGTAGAAAGTAATATAATGATACGTAAAATAGATATTGAAATTTTGATGGAAACATACGTTTTGGTGTCCCCCCGGTACTGAAAAAGTTGTTTTTTCCAAAATGTCCGTCCGTCTCCCCGACTGTGAACAACACTAGCGCCTAAACACACCGTAGGATTTTTTCCAAAATGAATATTCTCCACTCAATCTGCCCTTACTCAATGCTATGCAATTTTGGGTAAAGTACGATTAAGACCTCAGAGCAAGATTCATTTTCTTTGAAATCCCTGATTTTCCAAAAATTGCAAAAATATAATTTTTCTTCCTACAACTGCAACATTGGAGTTTTTTCTTGAATGAAATCTGTTCTTTAAGGACCAATCTCGCAAGAAAATCAGTATAATGTTGGGATATGAGTATTTATCGCGTAACTTTGCATGAGACACTCTTAAAGGCAATTTTTAATTATTAAACATTTTTTTCAAAAACACTTTTTAAATTTTCTCAGTATGTAAACAAGAACGGCAAAACATTGGCGCTAGTCTCATTTCCGGCGAACTTCAGTATTTTCAAAAATTGCAAAACAGTTAACATTTTGAAACAACATTTATAAGGTATATATTTTGATTTAAACAAAATGTTTTCTAAAAATCAGCTCTATAGAAAAGGCAATGTATTTTTTAAAAATTTTCCAAAATTTTTCTTGAAATTAATGCAAATAATAATTATATTTTTCCAAAAACACTATTAAAAGGGGCCCATTTTTTTGAATACTCTGAATTTTCGAAAATTGCAAATTTAAAAATAATGCGAGGAAGTATGTGCTGGTGTATCATTACTATTCCAGTATTGTATCAGTTGGCCAAGGAAATTAAAATACACAGAATAAGCAGAGAGTTTGGAAATATTAAATATTTTGGGCGATTTAGTTGTCAATTGCTTGATTGAAATGCGTCTTTATAACAGTGGAAATTATCACTTATTTGAATGATTATTTTTTCAATATTTCATTGAAATCTTTTATATAATATAATATCCCTAATATTGAAAATATGTAAAGGTAGTGAGATGAAAAGCTTGGAAAAGCCAATATGAAGGTATTTGTACGTCGAAACACAAACCACCTAATAGAGTAGCGGTCGAAACACCAAATTCACAAGACCACCCATCCAACCTAAAGCAAACAGAGCTTTTGGAGAGGGAAACATTGCCATGTACTGCATTGTTTAGATAACATGACCTCCACTCTATCTGTCGGAGTCGACAGCGCGGAATCGACGAGGTTGCGCGTGCCCGTCGACTGCCGGGCGTTTACTGCAACATGCCCCGCAAGCCCGCGTTCCGATCTTCGTGGTACAACCGTTAGAATTGCGAATGAGGCCTTCGTGGTTGCTGCCCATCCCACGTTTCCTCTTCCCTCGAACGCTGTTGTGGGGAGAGGGAAATTAAAATTTACGAGAACGTGGGCAGACACAAAAATATCGAGATTTATGACGTCGCGTAGTACGATGACACTGCGACCGACAGGGATCGATGGGGCGGAGAAGAGTGGGAGAAAGGAGGGGTAGGGGGTGGGGTGGGGTAGCGTGAGGGATAGGAGTGAACCATGTCTAGAAATAATTGGGGAACACGGGATAGGCGAGAAACAAACGAAATCGATAGCCAGACCTAATTATTTCAGTACCAAGAGAAAGAAAATGAGGAGACGATGGGAACAAAAATTTGTAGTTTCAAAAACTGAAAAGAAAGGTTCAAAGTCTAAATAATGTAATGGATGGTATGGGGCGCTTTATAGGCATAGATAAGTAGAACCAGATGTTAATATCATTTCATTACGGAAGGAATGATTTATGAAAGGAAAAAATGAAATGTCCAGTTACATTCTTTATTGTAAATCTATATTACATCGCTATTTGCTTTGTTTGTTTTTAGGAATTTTTGTGTCTAAAGCTGCTAACGTACACTACAAACCATTTAACCTACACCATAAACTATATACCATAAAATTAACACTTTTTCAGATTATTAGATCTGAAGTCAGCACAACGCGAGGTCTACACAATGCATGTAACACACATGAAAGTGACAGGCAAATATCTATGCTTTTCGGCGTTTTTCGAACCCACAGTCGTTGCATCGAAGGTTAAATCGAAGGTTGAATCAAATCCATCACCCCGAGAATCTAATTTGGATTGTGAGGAATTACTTGACAACAATATTTGATCTCATCTTTTAACCTACGCCTCTTTACGAATCAATCTTTGACCTAGAGAGACCATTCCAATTTAAGTGATCCAGAATTAAACAAATTGGTTTTCTCACAATCTCCGAAGTCACACTTTTATTACATTCCCGTATGTTTTGGTTATTTTAAATCGTTAAAAATGTATTCTACGTGGTTCACGAATGGGAGCCATTTTTGTTTTAAAGCGCGTGCCAGTTTTCGCATTTGCAGACGTTTACGGTTTTGTATATTACGCAGCGCTAAGTTGTTGTATCGTTTTAAACTAAAATGATTTGTATTCAGTAAACAATGTCATACAAATAAAAGTCATATTTATCTGCGTAATATGTTTCTGTTTGGGTAATATTTTCAACAAAAACTATCGAACGGCAATGGAAAACTTTCGATATTTAGATAGTAATTTTTGAAAGAAGCAATAGAGTCACAGCCTTTTTCTGCAATTTAAACAGATAGCAGTGTAACATAAATTCATAACGACCATTGATGATATATTGAAGGAAGGTTAAAGGGGCTTGGTTAGAAGAAATAAAAAGAATCTTGCACCTTGGTTGTTTGAAGACGTTTCGGAAAATATATTTCCATACTCAGGGCTGTATAATATGGGAAGGAAGGATGGAAACACACAGTTTCAATAAGGCTACAACACACGTGCCGGATACAATTACAAATCTACAAAATTGTCTGTCGTTCACTTCAGTTCAGTATAATTCTATGAATTTGGCCATTACACAATAATGTGTTTCTTAATCCACTAAGTGGTTGAGAGGTATGAAACTCTTGCCAACAAAATTTGTAATTGTATCCAGCTGTACAATAATTAATAATATATTTTGAAGTGACAATGGTGTATCTTTGCCGTGAAGTTCACTTTAAGATGATGATAAGTATGATCATGTGTTCTGACATTGTACGGAAGCTTAGAAGAATTAAAACATTGAAAGACTTTAGCTCCTTTATGTGTCAGACAAGTTTATTTCCTTATTTTTTCAAAGACATACAACGTAACACCTTTAATATTTTATTTGTCCTGTTGGGATTTGAGGCAGAAAATAAAGAAAGGTAGATGGCAACGCAAGAACGAGGACTATGCCATAGTTTGAATGTGCGGGGTTGAATATCGGGTTAAATTTCGTACGTTTGTGTGAAGTGTGTGAGTAAAGAGACAGGTTTAAACATTGCGTTACCAAGGGTGGGGGACTTCGAGTCCACCAATTTGTGTGTGTTTTGTGTGTGTGAGAGAGAGTGTGTGTTTCTATAGGTTTCAATTTTTTAGGAGTTGAAAATTATTGATACTGTACATGAACTGCATGAAATTCTATCTCTCTTATTACACATTAAAATGTGCATTTAATATCTGGAATGTCATCATTTTATGTATTTCAAGGTCATCATACTTTGGGCATCTGATTATTAATTAGACTTGAGGTTAATTTATGATGTTTCTAAATTATTTTTAATAAAGGATTTTCCCTCTAAGTATTAATTGACAGATTTGTGTCACAATCATTTCCACGCCTTCCGTCAACAAACAATGGTTCAGGCTCTGGGTCCCCCTGGATGAATGCAACGCGCTGTTGTTTGTGAACTGTATATTGAATAACCTTTATGGGCACCAGAGGCAAATAAATGGAACTCTTTCTTAGAGGCGAGCAAGACTTTTCAAAACCACTTACCAGCAACTTTTCCCTAGAAAGACAGAATTGCGGACCAAATGTAAGAGGATGAATCCCTTATTTATAGAGACCTTCTCGAAGCGAGGCGAGGCGAGAAAAGCTGCTGAGCGTTCCAAGTAAATTTTTTATGTCGATTAGTGAGAGGTACTTTTAGCACCATCGATTCATTGATTGACTGGTGTTCCCTGGTCCGTCAACTGGTACGGTATGTTGTCCCATAAGAATAGTGCATGTTTATAGCGTGGGTTGCTGTGATCTGTCCCCGCTGGGTGGAGAGATCCGCCGCTTACCTACATGTCGGTTTGCGAGGATTTCCTCACCCAAGTATCTCTCATTAGCGGAACGTGAATGTGTGTGTAAAAAAGGGATGAGAATAGGACGAAGAAGAGGAAGGAAAGATTGCGCGCGGATCGTGGACCGGTGGTTAGGGAACTGTTCCGGAATTTCCATGGTGTTGATCGGGGAGAGCACGGAAAACTACCGATCACAGCCACTGGCTGCTAGAATTCTCCTCCAGAGAGCGGCTGAATTCGATGTCTAGCTAGAGACAAAAATCCTGCCACCGTCGGTACTCGATCCCTAGAACCTCCCGGTCAGAAACGCTGCTGTGACATCACTTGATAATGCTAATATTTTTGGAATTTAAGTGTAACTACATAAATGTAAAATAATAATATAACATATTATTTACCTGAAATTTTGGTATTGCGTTTTACGAAATAATTCAATAATGAATTATTATTAGAATCATAAAATGCATTTACTGCAATGTGGTTACAAATGATAATTCTCTTTCAGGTATATCACGTAACCAATTTTTGAGTTTTAAATTGTGTACTTTTAATAAGAACCTATTTTATTAGTATTATTGGTTTGCTTTTGTCATAAACGCAAAAATAATATAAAAGTTCTAGTGGTTTAAGTAACATATTTATTATAAATGTATTGAACGTATAACTTCAGTTGATTTATTAGTATTTCCCTTTGTAACCGTTTATCTTTAAAAGAAAGTTATTTTATTAATAAATTAAATCTTTAAACAACGTGAATATGAAGTCGAATAAAGATATACAATATTGATAATTGAAGTAATATTAACTAGCCCAATCCGAATGATTATATGGCACAAGATGATGTAAACAGGTTTCAACAGAAAAATACCTAAATGTGCACTGTACGGCTAATAGAAAATCTCAAAATTATTGTTTCAGGACTTCATAACTTTTTTTTAATTCTATTCTTTGGGACGAAGTCTAATTAATTGAAAGGTTTACAATTTCTGGAACAATGTAATGAATATCAATCACATCAATGATTCCTGATCCATTGTAATTATACGTCTAATGGTTCTTGAGTTTGTGTCATGAAAAGGAAACTAACACTCTTTCATTGACGACGTTTCGACCATTTATTTGGCCTTCATCAGGCCTTCATCAAATAAATGACCGAATGTGAAGTGCTTGCTTTTTTATTCACTGTTAACAGAGATTTAAACATCATTTTGAAAATGTAATTGAAATGAAATTTTATATTTACGAAGATCTTCAAATGTATCAACTTGGATGTCGTAGATGTATTTTGGAGGACATCCTGTCATCCACCTTATCTTAAACAAGTGGTTGATTTTGAAACAAGTGATAATTTCTTCATGTTTACTTCCCTCACATATACGCACACGTGCTAATTTAGTAAAACACTAACTGAACTTAACTAATTTATGTTAAAAAACTCTCTGTCTTCGCTTTAATAACTATAACCTCACACTTCAGACGAAGTGTGACGATTGTTTTCGGTAAATAAACTGCAATTCGCGCCTAAAAATGAAGCAATACCAACAATTAAAGTTGGTTTGAAAATGAAATAAAGATCAAATTAGGGCAGTGAGGCGTTCATTCTATTAATTTTAAGACGACTATTTCACTCAAGTCTGCCCGTATCGTAAGTAATCAATGCTAACCAAGAATATTTTCATAAGTAATATTACGACTCACGTAGTGAGGAGTGAATTTACCGGCCATCACAAGACTTCGAGTGGTATTTAGTGTGACTATTTCACGAATAACACAATACATTGATCGAATGGATAATCAAAATCACTGGAATTACGACGAAGAAAAATAGTACTCAAAGTTTATACCAAAATTTGTAAAATATTCATTCAGCTCTCAATTGTCACTGCCTCCTGGAATAACTTATAATGAAGTAAAAAATGAATAACAGTTTATTCAAAAAATAATTTAACTTTTTCTATTCTATGGTAATAAAAGTTTCAAAAACAATAATAACAAACCTACTTACAGGAACATTTATTAAAAACACAACTATTAAATTTGTAGAAAGTTGAGTTTTCGATGTCTTGGTATTCCGTGAAAGTATTCGAAATGGAAGACGGGCAAGCTGAATTAGCAGCGAGATTCATTTTCTAATGGATTAAACATACTTATGTGTATTCATAGACTATTTTTCTGAATAATTTTTTTGTAACTTTCCACACAGTTTTGATAGCATATCCTTTGTACTCTCCACCATTTAACCTTCGCGTATTAATAGTCCAAAATAAGTTTAATTTCTTCATTTGAAGTTTGTGCTGTCCTTTTTTAATTTCATTCTTCACAAAATTCTTGAAATTACTTCTAAAATTTTTCTGTTCCTTATGCTGTTTTTTGGTACTGAATATTTAATAATAGATTTTATTTCAGAGTTTTAAACATTAACAAAACTACAGACTTTAATATTATATTCATGCTCAAAAGCTATTACGGACATAAAAAAATGCTATCGATAAAAACTAAAAGGTAAACAAAGTAATTATAGCGGAGTGCAAAAGGTAAAGCGATAATCACATGGCGATAGACTTCTGGGATTGGTTTAATTTAAATGTATTCTTGCTTAGCATTGGTTACTTACGACACAGGCAGATATGTCTGAAATTAAACCAATCGCACCCTTGCAATAACATCGCACTAAAGGAAGACCTTTAGAAAAGTTACTAATATTTACGTATTCACTACAAGGAAAACAAAATTCATCAATAATTGCAGAGAAAGAATAGGAAGATAGAGGTAGATGGTAAATATTTTTTCCTAAAATAAATGTCGACATCATGGATAGATTTATAAGTTTTGATGTATTTGAAAAGAAAAGTACAGAAAACCGTATTTTGTACATAAGAATTTTGAAATCATCTATTGGGGGATTTTATTATTTATTCATTGTTTATTCAGTATTTATTTCATATATTGTTAATATTTTTCTCGGTGACATACAAATGAGAGAGGTTTACTAATTTTATACCATCACAATCACTATTCGTGTGAACAAAATTAAATATATGTCTAAAAATGAAATAAATGTTTTATATGTATGAAGATAAGTGCATGCATGTCGCAGTGAGCTATGACAACAAAATCCTGCTGTTTACTTTAATTTAAAAACGTAATTTAATTTTTGTGAAATACAGATGTGTCAGCGTTGCTCGATATTGCGTTTACACACTAATCTTTGCCTTTAAAAACTCTTCAAACTAAAAATCACTCGTTATTTTCATGTCACTACTATAACCTCACACTCATGATTTTTCACTGACTCAATGTTGACTGCTTTTTATAGAATAGAATACCCGTGCGAGAACTCTCGCATGTTAAACCCCATCCTCTTCCCTACTTCTCTATTTTCATATGAAGCCTGTAATACATTTTTTTTCAAGTCCCTCGTTCTATGTCTCCTTGTAATCGATAACAATAAATACACCCTTGTCATTACAAACTATTCTTATTTAACATTTTTACTGAGCAGACATGTACACCCGTGTAACTCAGTCGCGTAGAATATCAAGTAATTAGTTTAATTTTGCATTCGTAGAGGTTCTACAGGCTCTGAACAGGTGGAGTAGAATCGAGGAGCGTCGAATCAGAAAAATGTAATAGAATGTTCAAGAAAATCTCATCCTGTAGATTACAGTGAGGAATGCTTCTTTGAGGTGCTTTTCCACAAAACTTTAGTTTTTATGGACCTAAAACGCTTTGTTCACGAGTTATTTAGCGACATAGATTAAAAAATGCGACCGGGTGTTGCGGGTTGCATTTGAAATGAATATTTAGATGCGCTTTTTGGAACAAATCCTTCATATTTTTAAACACAAAGTGCATTTCGTCACGTCGCCGTGAAATTCTCTTTCTTTAGTAAGATTGATCTTTGGTCACGATGATTGCGAAATTATTAAAATTTAGAAATTATTCTAAAAATCCTGTGAATGAAAGCACGTCTAGGTGTTGCTACATTTCATTTAAAGAAGACAATCACGACATTTGGTGGAGTTCAAAGCTTAAACGTCTTTTTAAAGAATCTCCTTTGTGTTTTGGGTATAAAGATTTTAATTTTGTCGCTTACAATAGCTTAAAGCGTTAATCTTGATACTTTATGTAAAACAGGAATATCGATTCATCGCTTCCAGGAAGAATAACGAAACAGATTTATGTGAACTGCGAATATGGTATGCAGCAACCGTCGTATTACCTGTCACCGGCCAAAATTACACCGGAATAATGCTATTAGTTTTACTCCGCTTCCACGATATGCACGCCTCAGCTCGAACAAAATCGGTAAGCCGAACGTAATGAATGTATGTTTATGGCCTCATAAATTACGCAGATAATAGATAACGGCTGCGCGCCTGATTGTAATATATGTGGGGGTAGCGCCTTAATACGCGGTAAAGGGCGGCACGGCGGCGGGCCCGTCAGCTGGTTCCGATTTGGCGCAGCTAATACGCGTTAAGACGGCACAAGATGAGGGGAACGTGAAGTCGCGCCAGAGAGGGGAGAATTAAGCGCCGGTTGCGAGCACAGAGATGAGGGGATGAGGTGCATTCATACACGCTTATACAGGTCGTCTGAGGAGGAAACTTCGAAAATTCGCAAAAATAAGCAATTTTAAGTAATGTATACTACTTGGATATTTTATGGCTGGCGCAATACGCACTCAAACGTTGGTTTGAAAAAATGCGTTCTAGGAAAAAATTTGCATTGCAGAAGCGTAGAAACATTCCATGAACATGTAAACTATTTTTTAATTTATGAGGGGCATTTAATAATTAAAGAGACAAATTGATATGGAGAAATGAACGTTTATTTTTACATAACAGAACTTTTACAACTTTTCAATATAATCCCCACCAACATTTATACACTTGTCCCAACGGGTTACCGGCTTATTTACACCGACTGCAAAGAACTCTTTATATTGATGTTTGAATCAAATTCCCACAATTGTTTGGTAAATCCGAGTTTAGGGTGGCACGGTTCCTTTGATTCACTGATTCGGTTCATTAGAAGAGAATCGACTCCATGAACTGAATCCTTGTTTATACGTAGTAGTCGCATGTAGTTAAGTTCACAATTCTTTAACCAACGCATTTTTTTCACCAAGTGGTCCGCGACGTGCTACCGCACGTCGCTACCCGACGGATCCAACGTGCTACGTTCGCGAGGCCTTCCGGCCCTCGCTCTGAGATCCTGGTTCGCGCCTCCGCTGTCGCTCCGGCGCTCACGTTGTCTTATATACTCCTCACTTTTAAGAGAATTTATTTTAAAGGGAACACTCACTTTTAAGAAAATGCATACCTTCCATCTGAGTAGACACACAAACCTATTTGAAGAAGACTTGAAATGCGAAAATACACACAATTCCACGCCAACAAATTATCAGGTGACTTGTTCCACGGTGTAAGATATATATCTTACACCGTGCTTGTTCTCATTTAACATTGAACATAAATAATTCAGTTGTTATAGTGAACCGCGCAACTATAAACATAGGAATCGCGAGAAATAATGAATCATAAAAGGAACCAAAGGAACCGTGCCACCCTAAACCCGAGATCAACACAATTGTTTTTCACATCTTCGTTATCCTAGAATTTTTCCCATGTAATACCTCCTTCAGTGTACCAAACTAATGGAAATCAGATGGTGCTTAATTGGGGCTGTATGGCAGATGAGGCAATACCTCCCAAACCTTTTTGTCGATGGTTTCACAGCTTTTTTTAGCAGTGTGAGGACGTGCGTTGTCTTGCTGGAGTCACCTCTGCTCTGCACACTTCTTCTCTGAGATACGTTTTTCTCTTGTTCTTGTCTTCACCTTTTTCAAAAGCATATCTGCAAAATATTGACTGTTTATTGAACGCTGTTCATCGAGATAATCACAAAACAAATGCGCATACGGCGTCCTCAAACACCGTCAACATGACTTTTCCTGCTGATGCGTCCAGAATAGTGTTCGTCAGTTACTGAGTCCTGACCACTTTTGAACAGTTCTACTCACTTGTCAAAATTCTCGCGTTTCATACAACTTTCACAATATACTTTAGTCATTATAGATAATATATTCTCTGTTTTTTCACATTCAGCAAGTACAAAACGAATCACAGAACGTTGTTCAACGAATGTGGAGTTTTAAGGTTGACCCGCCATCGTTCAACTTCATTTTGAGGTTAAGAACACAATAATGCTGGTCACTCAGATGGTCAGGGCGCATATCAGTAATGCCAAATTAAAGTCCTAAAATTACCCAACTCGTTCTACCAACTGTTTTTTCTCCACACCAATTTGTCTCTTTAATTATTGAATGACCTACGTATAAAAGAAAGAGATATATTTGTTCAGTAAGACAAATTAATCCAGAAATTAACTAGTGGTGATACAGAAAGGCACAAACTTCCTCGTACAAAATTTTTCTAATTTCCTTGGTGTGAACTGGCTTTATGGTCATGCCCCGTCTTATTGCATGCTGCTATCCATCACCGCCCAAAGTTCATTTTTTGACATTTCATCAACTTTTCGGTTTCGTAACAATAGAATCGAAATATTTTTTTGAGAATATTAAAAAAGAGTAAAACATCATTATAAATATAAATTTTCATTGAAAAATTTGAAGTAATTTTTAAGAAAATGGCAATTAAGCATTGTTGTAAATGCAAAATTTGAAGCTCTTTTTCACAGGAATCTATTGAGTTTTCGGAAAACATAAATTGAAGTCATTTGAAGCACATTCACTAATAAATACGATATTGTATAGAAATGAAGGAAATGTGAATATTAATGGCGTGAAGATATTTAAAAACAATACATTGTTTAATTTTTGAAAACAAAAAAGAATACACCGAAATGAACTTCCGCCATATTAAACAGAGAAATTAGCGCTATTCAATCTAAAAATGTAGAGAAATTTTGGAGAAAATGATGTTTGAGCGTTTCTGAAAATAAAGTTGAGTCATTTTATCAGAAAACTGTTGATTTTCCAGAAACATTATTTGACATTATTTAAAGCACATTTACTCATAAGTACACTGAAAATTCAAAAACGGGCCGGGAAGTTTGTAAATCATGAACGCGTTGATGGACGAGATGAATGGGAACCCTTATCTAAGACGGAACGGGCGCGTTTATGCGTAATGTACAAGACATACACAGGGGACTCAGCATGGGCAGACATCAGTAAAAGATTACAGAAATCTGATTATAAAAGTAGAGGAGACCATCCTTGGAAAATACGATGTAGAAAGCAAAGAACTGATGTAGGCAAGTTCTCCTTTGTGAATCGTACTATAGTAGATTGGAACAAACTACCTGCAAAAGGACTAGAGACTCTTCCTTCTAATGTAGTGAAATTTAAAAATATACTTAATTCTATGTAGGTCATCATTAATAGCACTGGGACTTTTATCATTATTATTATTATTATTATTATTATTATTATTATTATTATTATTATTATTAGTTTCATTATTATAATCGTTAGTATTATTAATAATATAGTCATGTCTCTTATTCAGTGAAGTGAAGTGAAGTGTAGTGTGGTGGGGGCACGGAGGGGGTAGTGCAGCGCAGTGAAATGAAGTGAAGTGAAGTGAAGTGGAGTGAAGTGTTAGAAAAGCTATAAGTCAACATATAGATAACTCAAAATTAATTATAACTAGGATATTAATCTCTAATTCTAATTGTAATTATATTTGTAAATATTCGTAATAGTTTTGTAATTGTATATCTAATTGTAATAATGTTTGCCACCGAGCATTAGCTCAAAGCGAACTTTAATAAATCTATCTATCTATCTACAACAATGTGAAGAAATCCCCTTTCATGCAAATACTACTGACGTGGGAGACAAGTCAAAAAATTACATTTTTGTAATTTTTGAAAACACAAACGAATAGAACAAAATGGCGTTTATGCCATAGTATAGGGTTAGTTTGGCCTAACCCTACAAAAATGTAAAGATAATTTTGTAGACGTTTTTGAAACAAATGTGTTTATGCACAGTCTTGTTTATGCACTTTTTTAAAACTGCAAATATTGCATACACTAGCGCACCAAAACTACTAACATTTTCAAAAAATGTACATGATCTTAATGAAAGAAGTAATTAAACAACAAATTGCATTTGAAGGAAAAAATTATCTTCAATTTGATAATTGTAGGAAGATGCCGAAAAAGTAAACTTTCACGATTTTCGAAAATTCAGAGTTAACCGAGAAACCTTGCAGAATAGAACTTGTGGTGCTACAACAGAACATTTTTTGCGCTTAGTTCTCACGTAATTTCGAAAATTAGAGTTAAACAAAATGAAACGTAGACATTTTTTAATGTCCTTTCTCTATCTGAGGAAAAAATTAAAGAAAATTTTGGACGGGTTGTGAAAACAAAAATTTAATTTGCCTTTACTTCAAGCTTTGGAAATGCAATACGTAATAACAATATTTTAACTAAACCGATTCAGAAATGATGAAAGCAATATGTAGCTTTATCATGCACTGTGATATTTGAGCAATTTTACTCAACTACTTACGTACTGTATAGTGGTTTCATTTTACGTACCTTATAGGTGTTTGATATATGATACACAGAAGTAATGGGTATAACTTTTGCAACCACAAACAGCATGCGCTTTCAGTAATAAAGTGATTTCAGCGGATGCACCAGAAAAAATCACTAAGTATGTAATACTCTATGATGGCATATAAACCAGAACACGAATATGTATTATGACTGACACACAAACATATGTGCTTCATGTAAAGTAATCCCAAATTTTAAAGAATGTTTTTTTTTCAAAATTTCAAAGCTTAAACTAGAGCCAGATGAACAGGGGTTACTTCAATTTGGAAAAAATTCTACCCACGGTTTAGGCGCTAGTAGTGTTCGCAGACGGACGGTCAGATTGACTGACGGACGGGAGTTTTTCTTACAAATAGTTTTTCGGCATCAAACACCCACAAAACTGGGATTCTAGCTACACCACGTGTTAGAGAATTTTTTTCTTAATTTAGCAATTAGATTTATTCCCTTTTTTGTTTTCATGGCTCAGCAATGAATTTTTTTGTGCCTCAAAGTCGCAAACTTTTCTTGCAGCATTTCATAACTTTCTCTATACTCCGTATATTACTCCGTGTATACGTACGTATACGAGAAAGTAAAAAGCAGTCGAATTGAATATAAATAGCGAGATTGCGCCTAGAGGAGTGGCAGGAGGGGTAGTAGACGGTGAGACGGTGAGACGGTGAGACGCTGAGACGCTGAGACGAATTCAAGGCGTGGCAGAAAACATTTTGAGTACTGCCGAGTGACGCGTTCAATGTTGTGCAACGGCTGCCCGTTTGAATATAATTTGCCAGTTATTCGCTTTTAAAAAATTAGAAAATTTATATTACTTGCATACTTGCATGACAAAATGTGTACAGTAATTAAAGTGGAGTTTCATTGATGCATTTGACGGTGTAAGGGAACATTAATGACATTATTATTCTGCAATGAAAAGTGAATATTATAGTTGAAAAGTTGAGTTCTGGTGTATAAATCGATACAAAATTGCAACTTAATTAGTTCATAGAAACGAGTTATTTTAACATTGACATTGTTGAGATAGTTAAAAGGTAGTGAAGCTTCATGAAAGCTCTCATAAAGGACAACAAAAATGAATAATCTTTGAATTGACACGTTGTAAAGGATAATTATAAACAAAATTGCTCGTGTTCTGTGGTATGCAACATTATCTCGTTGAAACTGAAAAATAATCAATACAAATTACAAGGAACACGCATGTAAATCGTTCAGTTTTTGTTCAATCACTGTCACTAACCTTTTGTTTGAAAGTTATATATAGGTTATGTTGTAACGTAAAAAACACTTGAACACCCGATAAAACTAGTTATTATTTCAATTATATTACATTCAGGACGCACGTGTTTATTTTGAACAACTCTTTCGCCTTATTGGATTTCAAAGCAACCCTGATTACAGGGGAATAAATTGTGATGGGTCACCTTTATTACTACAACGTGAATGCAAATGAATTCCATGAGTTTATTTTCATACATGTGAAAAACATACTTCCTTCTTAACTTTTGAAGTGCAAGTAAAATGAACGATACAAATATAACTATTATACCACATTATTATAATCAATCCTTTTATGCCACATTATTATCCTATAACCCTTTCATTATTATAATGAGGCGGTGTATTCCAAAAGTTGGTGAGTTGCGTATTTTTTAAGGGTAGGAGAGGAATATATGAAGAAAAATGAAACACACTTACGAAAATTAGAGATTAAACAATATGAGAATAAAGTCCAACATTACGGCTATTATAACTGATAAAAAAATAGCATATACATACTGTGCATCAAGAAATCTACCATCTCCACAATGAATATAAAATAACGGTGAGAGTTAGGGCGAGGACGAGGGAAAACATGAGGAAGAACACGAGGATAAGGACGAAAAAGGTCGAAAAGAGGACGAGGTCGAGGACCAGGACGAAGACGAGGACCATGACGAGGGAGAAAGAGGAGTGGACGAGGAAGTGGACGAGGGAAGGAGAACGAGGAAGAGGAGGCGAGGAAGAGGAGGTCGTGGAAGAGGACGAGGAAGAGGAGGTCGAGGAAGAGGAGGTCGAGGAAGAGGAGGTCGAGGAAGAGGAGGTCGAGGAAGAGGAGGTCGAGGAAGAGGAGGTCGAGGAAGAGGAGGTCGAGGAAGAGGAGGTCGAGGAAGAGGAGGTCGAGGAAGAGGAGGTCGAGGAAGAGGAGGTCGAGGAAGAGGAGGTCGAGGAAGAGGAGGTCGAGGAAGAGGAGGTCGAGGAAGAGGAGGTCGAGGAAGAGGAGGTCGAGGAAGAGGAGGTCGAGGGAGAGGAGGACGGGAAGAGGAGGCGAGGAAGAGGAGGCGAGGAAGAGGAGCGAGGACGGGCGTGAAGTGGCGCGAGTTGCGGAGGAACGCCGGGCGCTCTCGCTTATCCTCCTCCGGGCGATCCGCACGACCCGCGACGAGGGAAATCACCCGACGACAGCACTTTCCGCAAGTTTCCCCGGAATCCGCGGCGTCGCCGCGCGCTGGCGCGGAAGTTTCCGACGATGAAGTCCTTCGACCGGACCGCTTCCCCCCTCCCTGCCCCCCCGCGCCGTTTGCGCCCTTGGCCGCGTCTTCGCGCGTCGCGGAAGAGTTTGGCCGCCAAACGTTTCAATCTGGTCACCGGCGCCCTTGAAAACAGTTTCCCTCCTCCTCCTCCTCCTCCTCCTCCACCTCCTTCTCCTCCTTCTCCCCGCCTCGTCTTTCTCCTCCTCCTTCTCCTCCTCTTCTCCTCCTCTCTCCTCCTCCTTCTTCTTTTAATGTTTGAAAATTTCACAGTTCAATAACCTTTCATGTGTTGTGATGGCTTACAATATAAATTATATTAAACTTAACACTAAACTACATTACTCGTGATGTAGGAAAATACAATAGCCCCTACTTTGAACAATTAATGTAAAAGAACCTTCGAAAATGTTTAAGAACGCTTCGAAAGGAAATCTGATTTTGATTCTAGTTGGGAAGTTTTTTAAAGAGGCCACGTTGTAGTGGACTGTTCGGTTGAATGTATTTAGATTAGGCTAAAAATTATTAGAAAGGTGGGTGATGTGTTCGATGTTCGGTGATATATTCAGTTCTTTATAAAATTGGGCGTTTGAGATGAACTATGAGGCATATGTTACTACACTGAGGAATCTATTTTGTACAATTTGAAGTTTACTGATGTTGGAAATAGATGCATTGGGTCGAGATGGGACATGCGTACAGCATTAATGGTCTGATTATTGCTTTGTAAAGTGTAACAGCATTCGTTAGAGATAGACAGGTTTTCAAGTTGATAAGGGGTTTTAGTTGAGCTATTTTTATTTTTGCTTGTTCTTGTTTTAGTGTTACGAATGTATTCCTGTTGAGTCTTATGTCAAACTTCAACCCGAGATATTTTACTGTTTGATTTTGTGATGTCCCTCGAATTGAGTGTTCATTTATGTTGAATGGCGGTGGGTGGGCAAATGGTCTTAGAGAGAATATTTTAGCTGTTGATTTAATTACTTTAAGTTGAATTTTCCATCATATAGACCAGTTGTCATTCGCTCCCCTTCTGTTGAAGGTGGAGCTCAATCGAGAACGCTTCCCACGCACTGTCGATATTTTTAAAAAAATAATTGAGAAACACGATCGCGTGCTCACAATAAACTATTTCACAGACTTGGCATTGATCGCTGTCAATTTCTATATTAACGGCCATCGATTTTTCGCTCCGAATAGTCGTTTTCAGTAAAAATTTCCAATTAAGCTCGGAACTCGACCGAAAACTCTCAGACAGGCATTCACGGAGTTTCCTTTGGGCGCGGTGAATAGGGCAGGGAGCCAGCGGCGTTCGAAAGCCATTGGCCGAGCCTTCGATTGCGGGAGTAACAAAGTAAACAGCGAATGGCGGATCGAGCGGCTCTATAGAGTACTCGGCGGCGGCGGCGGCGGCCTTTCCGCGCGACACACGCCAACTCCGGCGGCGCTGCCACTTTGCCGGCGGTGAAATTGGCGCCTCCGCCGCCGCTGCCCCTCCGCGGTGACCGCCCCCCGCGTCCTCGCCCGCCGCCGCCGCCGCCGCCGCCGCCGCCGCCGCCGCCGCCGCCGCCGCCGCCGCCGCCGCCGCCGCCGCCGCCGCCGCCGCCGCCGCCGCCGCCGCCGCCGCCGCCGCCGCCGCCGCCGCCGCCGCCGCCGCCGCCGCCGCCGCCGCCGCCGCCGCCGCCGCCGCCGCCGCCGCCGCCGCCGCCGCTGCCGCCGCCGCCCGCCCCAACTATTCGAGCAGAGGTCGAGTTACCGGTAACTGGGTAAAAACTTGGAAACTCGATTTCCCGTCCGGCGAGGCCTCCAAGGGCGCAGGCGGCGACGGTGGCGCTGCGGGCGGAGGCGGCGGAAGCAGAGCGCGTCGCGACGCCGCGCGCCGGCGGCGCCCCGCGCTTGTCAGCTGACGACGTCGCTCGGGCGGCGCTGCATGTTAACAGCCCCGCCTTCGCCACTGCCCCTCCGCCCGCGGCGCGGTGTCTTATTTCCTGCACGTGGCGCTGCCGCTTCAGTGTCTTTCCCGCCGTGAACGCTTCTTTCCGTCCGTTGGTTTTCCCCCAGTCCCGACGGTGACAGGATTTTCGACACTAGATAGATAGCTACATCAAGTTATGTCGCTGTCTGGAGGAGAATTCTAGCGGCCGGCTGCTCCGATCGGTAGGTTTCCGTGGTTGCTATTGCACTACACTACCACACATGGTCGGGAGCTTAGAGCGTGTCCCGCTTGGGGAGGTGCCCCGCTGCTGGGAAACTCCGTTAGAAGACGGTAGTTCGGTACCGGATCTCACCAGTCAGCGGGGGATGATCACCGCCGCCTCCCGCGATAAAACATGCAAGACACTTACGGGACTAATAACCTTAGCCGCTGACGCTCCCGGAACCAACCTACCAACTCAAATGTCGTTCCCACCGTTAACGCTTCTATCAACCCTACCTCATCTTTTTGTGCCTTTCGATGAAGCCCACGCAATAGAAGTTGACTGCTGACCTTTTCTGTTTTACGTCCACAACGTCCAACCTCTCCACCTGCACTTCTCACCTTTCACTATCCACTGCGTTGTTGATCCATGGCACTTGTGCGCTCCTGACGGGTTAGCTGCGTTGATACAACCACGACTTCTGTTATAAATTTAGTTTTGCACAAACACGTTTGGGAGGGCTTACAGCTTGCCAATGGCGTATGTACTACGGTAATAACAATACCAGTCTGAGAGGAAAAAAATTACAAGCGATGCAGCGTTTTTGCGAGTTCTTAGAATTGGGGAGAAAAATGTAACTGCCACATGATACCACATGCTACCGAGGCAATTTATACTTGTATATGAGCTTGAGACGTTTTCAAAGGTTTAATATCTTACAAAACAAAATAATATAATTTACAATGTGATTAAACAGAAAATGTTTCAAAGACTGAATATTCCGTAATGGGATTCCTTCACATTATGTTTATCCGTAAACTCATTTATTTTCATATTTCCTTACAAAGACAAAATAAACAAAACTTAATTCATTTCAGTATATCGGTTGATAGAATTTATATTTTTATTAAACTCTTTACTATTTTCTGTATGAAATTATTTTATGTTATTCTAACAATCATGTATTTGTGGAAAAAACTTTGAGGAAAGTATTTGAGATTGCTATTAACCATTTAAATAACGCTAAGCTATCTCAATTTTCACATATAAATATTAATTTTTTAATGCAAAATAAACTTTTTACTTATATTTTGACTTTCTATGAGAATTTGTTATTTTTTCCTTTTGCTAAGAATTTCTCCATTCTTACTTTTCCGTTTGTTTTCAACTCAGGGTACATTTCTTTCATAAAAATATAAGGAAAAGCTTATGATACGCATATGTTTCGTTTCCTTGATATGTATTGACTACGTAATCATATGAAAAATTATGGTAATAGTAATATATTAATAATTGAATGTGATAAATTATACACATAATAGTTATTTATGTACAAAGGGCATTATATGGTTTGTAGTGATCGAGGACGACGAAAGCCGAGAATCTTGGCTCAAAGCTTATAGACCTCCGTATCGAAGGAAATAACAAGCATAACGCATGAGTAGAAATTTATTTTTTGAAATATAACATGCTGATCACATTATTTTTTAACATATTCTTTGTATCCTATTTTCTTTCCTTTCACGACCACTCGTATTTTCGTAACTTCCGACAACCCAGCTTTTGTTCAAAGGGCCATTACGACGTAGAAATATAAAGAAACACCCACTCTCGAGTATCCGTTGCATATATATATTGAGATATACCAAAATTTTCCTCCCTCTCTACATCTATATCTGCTAAAGATCTTAGCGTCCGGCTTGCTGGGTCAATGGGTCACGATATAATTATAATCCTTATTACCTCTATAAAGGATTATAGGATCCGCCGACTATACAGCGCAGCTGGGAATCTGAAATAGAATGTTTCTATTCCTAGTTCATTACTGTTTGGATTGACTAAATGAAAAATCACTTTCTTTTCTAAAGAACAAAATTCAACAAAGTTTATTTTTACTTTTTTATCAAACAATTTAATGAATTGAAGTTAGGCCTTTGATCATGATCTCTTTCAATTTACAATTTTACACCGCGGTTAACTTATCTTTTCTTCGTTGATGTCCCTCGTAGACTTCTCAGTCGAAATATCTTGCGATCTTGCCGTAGTCCAAAGTTCCAACGAAATCCTCTTCTGTCCTATCCAAGCTGGTCTCAAACTATCAAAATTACCAGTCCCGATTACGTCCTATGACATAGTCCCGAACTTGATTACCACTCCCGACAAAGTTCCAATTTATACTTCAATATTGCTTCCACATGAAAATATCTACGAACAGTTCAGAAGCGCGTTTCAGAGCAGAATCAAATCTTCCTGCATGATTCATCCCTCGAAGACTTCGTATTAAACTACCTTCATTTTTTTCATAACATTTGACCGTCTAAACTTCTCCGCCCAATCCCGAAGTTTCTACTTTCGGCATCAACCCATCTCTTAATGCATTTAGAAAAAACAAAAACTACATTGTTTATTCACGGTCGTTGCTATGCTCTAGCTCTCGTGATATTTCGTAATGCATGTTCCACTATATTGTCTCCAAATAAATGTTAATTTATTTTAACGTGACATATCGGTATGTCACAGCTTCCCTCTCAAGCGTCATTTGGTTTGCTACAACCTAACTAAATGACAAGACTAAAATTGAACACTTTCTTCTTGCTTCTTCACACTAAACGACATTAACACTTTACACTTTGCACTGCACTAGGTCTTGTTACTTGCTGCCTTAAAACTATTTACATTTTCCTTTCGGAATGTGCCAACAATAACCATTTCATCAGGTATTCTAATAGCCGTATCTGCCTAATATTTGCTCCCATTAACTTCATTGAATACTTTCCAATCTCTGTCATGACCAGAATATTTAATCATGCGTGTCGTCCCTCATATACGGCTTCATGTTCCTGTAGTTATATGTTCCCATTTGCCGTCCATTTTCATCATTCAAAATCGCGGCATTCTTGCTTAATACTTTACAAATTCGGTAAGGTCCTTTATACAACGGGAAAAATTTATAAATTATCTTCTTATCCACTGACGACACTTGAGGTACTCTAATTAACACTTCATCACCCTTCTTATAGTCGCCTCGAAAGCATTGTTTCTGTTTTAGCTTTCTTTTGGCTGCTGCCTCCCTCAAATTGTCATAAATTATTCGCGTATCTCTCACATCATCTGGGTGTAGTCCAATTTGCCTGTACGACGCAGTAAAATCCAGTCTCGTGAATATCCGAACTCCTTTTACCTTCCACATCATTTCATCTAATTTCGGCGGTTTTTCATGACGAGCGATGGTCTTGCTATTGAGTTTCCTAGCATCAACACAAAATCTGATCTTATTGTCTTTCTTACGAACTATCACTATTGGGCTTACATACGGTGTCATCGATTTTTTTATTATACCATCCTCAAGCATCGTGTTTATTTGTTTATGTACTTCGCTTTTATATACATGGGGGATCGGATATTGTTTCAGATTAAAAGGTTCCTCATCCATTAATCCAATTTTAAATTGATATCCCTTTACCGGCTCACTTGAACTTCCAAAAACATCTTTATATTCATTGACTAACATTTCAATGGCTTCACTAGCATCTATTCCGTTTTCGTCGACCGCGCCCTCTGCTGCCGTGTGGATCTGGTCCCTGGTCTCTTCAATTTGTTCCGCAATATCGCAAATACACATATCTTCGCCCTCCTGGTCTTTGATCCCTAAACAATGTTGTTGCCCTTTGTCACCTCGTAACAATACACTCCTGTTACCTATGTCGACCTTGGCGTCATACATTTTAGGCCATCAATCCCCAAAATAATTGGACGAATCAAATTCTTCACTACAATTGCCGGAAACTGAATTGTGATCCCTTGAACTTCCACTTCCACCCAAATTTGCCGACTTCTCGTTTCGATGCGCCTTCCATTAGCTGTCCGAATATCCAAACTCCTGGTGGGTAGCTCATCAATTTTATTTCCCTTTTTCTTTAACTGCTCATACAATTTTTCCGACACTGCACAAACATTAGCACCTGTGTCAATTAAAATGTCTACAGGTATATTCCGAAATATCCCCTTCAAAATTAAACACGTGCTATTCTCCGCCCGTTCGTCCGTATCTTCCCTTAATAAATCTTCCGCCGATACTTCAATGCTATTCAACTCCTTAAGAACCATCACGCCCTCATTATCATCATGAAATTTTAGGTGGCTTGGTATTACAAGCGCCGATGCATGCATTGGTATATTTCCCTGTGAACGCATCATGAATTCGTTTTCTAACTGTTCAATCTTGTCCTTAATGTCCGACATATATTTCCCAGATTCAGATTCTTGCACCATTTTAATGTTTCTAAGTCCCTCCGGTATTCGTTTTTCTAATTTACAATCCGAATTAACTAATTTAGATTCTCTGTTTTCAATTGTTTTTTCGCCATGTTGAAGCGACATTGCATTTAAATTATCTACACGCGATTCGACGATTGTCAACTTTTCGCATTGTTGGTCATGTAAATGTCCTAATGTCACAATGTTTTCCTGTGAATCATTAACTTGGGAATTAATTTTGTTGCCAGATTCTTTTAATTCCTCTGCATTTGGTCGACTTGATTATTAAAAGACTCAATTTTTGCGTTCATTTCTGCTAACATCTTAAGAATTAAATTATTAGGGTCCATATTTCCTAACGGTGCAGCCATTATTTCCTTTTCTTGTGGTTCAATTTCAATAATTTCACGCGAAATTTCTCCCTCGGGGTTAGTATTAGCAGACGCCATATCATCTACATTAACATTCTCCATACGCAATTTTTTGCTCCTAGTATCCATTTTGAATTCTAATACAAATTAAAATCTCTCTGTTAAATTATTTTAAAATCACACCAATGAAATGGTCTTGGCCCTTTCTTATAACTAACAATTAATTTCAAATGTCAATCCATAAATTTCAGATTCCCTTTGGATCACTATATTATAATTTATAAGACTAATTTTATCCGTGTCACCAATTGTTATAAATTATAACAAATTATGCATCACGTTGAGGCGCCATTTTGAGATATACCAAAATTTTCCTCTCTCTACATCTATATCTGCTAAAGATCTTAGCGTCCGGCTTGCTGGGTCAATGGGTCACGATATAATTATAATCCTTATTACCTCTATAAAGGATTATAGGATCCGCCGACTATACAGCGCAGCTGGGAATCTGAAATAGAATGTTTCTATTCCTAGTTCATTACTGTTTGGATTGACTAAATGAAAAATCACTTTCTTTTCTAAAGAACAAAATTCAACAAAGTTTATTTTTACTTTTTTATCAAACAATTTAATGAATTGAAGTTAGGCCTTTGATCATGATCTCTTTCAATTTACAATTTTACACCGCGGTTAACTTATCTTTTCTTCGTTGATGTCCCTCGTAGACTTCTCAGTCGAAATATCTTGCGATCTTGCCGTAGTCAAAGTTCCAACGAAATCCTCTTCTGTCCTATCCAAGCTGGTCTCAAACTATCAAAATTACCAGTCACGATTACGTCCTATGACATAGTCCCGAACTTGATTACCACTCCCGACAAAGTTCCAATTTATACTTCAATATTGCTTCCACATGAAAATATCTACGAACAGTTCAGAAGCGCGTTTCAGAGCAGAATCAAATCTTCCTGCATGATTCATCCCTCGAAGACTTCGTATTAAACTACCTTCATTTTTTTCATAACATTTGACCGTCTAAACTTCTCCGCCCAATCCCGAAGTTTCTACTTTCGGCATCAACCCATCTCTTAATGCATTTAGAAAAACCAAAACTACATTGTTTATTCACGGTCGTTGCTATGCTCTAGCTCTCGTGATATTTCTAATGCATGTTCCACCATATTGTCTCCAAATAAATGTTAATTTATTTTAACGTGACATATCGGTATGTCACAATATATATATATATATATATATATATATATATATATATATATATATATATATATATATATGGCCGTAAATTTATTACATACAATAACCTTTAAAGTAAATTCAATGCATTATTTTTAGTGTTCGATGAAAGTCCGTCTCGCCCCGCTCTGCTCCTCTCCGCTTCGTCACATTCCGCTCCTTCCTCTATTCCAGGTTTCTCTCGCCCTCCATCTCCCCATCCTCCTGCTTCCTTCCGTTCCTTCTCCTGACCCGTCCCCAACCCGCAATACATAGCTGTATTGCGGATTGCATTCATCCAACCAACCAACGAAATCATTGATGGAATTGCGAAAATCTTGAAATCGCGATGGATGGCGAATGGCGAAATGGCGAATCATTGATGGAAAAATTGAATCTCATCTTGAAATATTTAAGATTTATGCGCAAAATGTAAAATTTAATTTTTGTATCTTAAATCTTTGGAAACTGCAGAGACAACGATGAATATTGCTACATTTATATTTATCGTTCAGTTGGATTAATTAATGCTAATTACATTTTTGTAAATGTACGTAATGACGTCATTCGCACACTCTCACGAAGATGCAGCTTATTCTCTTTCGCCCTTCTCTCCCGCTTCATCCTATTCCCGGTCAAGCATCAGTCAGTCGCTGTCCGGAGGAGAATTTTAGCGGCCGGCTGTCCTAATCGGTAGTTTTCCGTTTCTTTGATCAACACCAAGAGAATGCTGGAGCAGTACCCGTAATAAACGGACCACGAATAGAGCACGATTTTTCCTTCCTCTTGTCCTATCTTCATCCCTTACGCACACACACACTTACACTAACATGCACTACACTACCACCCACGCCGGAAGATCGGGTAGGGGACTTAAAACTTGTCACGGCTGGGGCTGTGCCACGCTGATGGGAGATATCTGGTGGGGGAAAGGCCTCTAGTTCATGGTAGGTCGGCGCAGTATCTCGTCATCCAGTTAGAGAGGATCACAGTCGCCTCCTGATGAAAAACAAGTACTACGCGCCAGAAATCGCTAACAATCAATCAACCAGTCAGTGCTTCCAGTTTCCTTTCTAATCCACAAACATACACACACTCTCGCAACGACAAAATCCATCAGAGGAGTATTTCAAGAAACGTGTAGAAATGTCCGAGGCTGCTTGTTGTTCCTGTGACGGGGGCGGGACGGGGGCGGGACGGGGGCGGGGACGGGGGCGGGGACGGGGGCGGGGACGGGGGCGGGGAACGGGGGCGGGACGGGGGCGGGACGGGGGCGGGACGGGGGCGGGACGGGGGCGGGCGGGGGCGGGGACGGGGGCGGGGACGGGGGCGGGGGACGGGGGCGGGGACGGGGGCGGGGACGTGGGAGCGCGCTGACGGTTCAGCGGAGAGGGAGTTTGCGTTTGAGCGTGACGTGTCATCGCACGTGGGCTGGCAGCCACCACCTGTCGCGCTGAGAATAAAGGTGTGGAGATTGGGTGAGAGATAGTTCAGGGAGATCCTAGGGTCCGATTTGACGGAAAGTGAAGTGGTAGAATGAAACCGTTCTCCTAGTTGAAGAAATCTACAATCTTTTAACACTGCCACCCACACGGTCTATCTTTCAAATGACGGTTGTTAAATTCTCAGAACCTTTCGTTATTGTTTTAAAATGTCGTAGGTTCATGTTCATGTCAATGGGCTTTATGCTGTCATGAACTAAACAGTGCGTCGACAGCATATCGCCGACTAGAGCGTGCAGTGTAGTTCACAACACGTTCGGCTTCCTAAGATACATCTTTTTTTAATGTTAAAAATTTCAAAATTTGCCTCTGGGATTACTCAAGGGCAGCCTACTAGCTTCCCGTGCTGTGGTCCCGGGTTCGATTCCCGGTCGAGGCAAAAATAGAGTTGTAGCTTTCCATTAAAATCGTCCCAGTTTCTGTAGCTGTCTGACGAGGAAAAGCTCAAGCAGACGTATCTTACTAGTTACGGTGCAGATAAAACGTCATGTTCGGCTCATGTCGCTCTTACCCACAAGCACGGGAATTCAACTAGGCCAGGAATGGGTGACACCGTTAGCTGGCAGGCGAAGTCGGACTACCGACCTAATAACGACAAATACAAATTTCGAAATCCGAAAAGGTCTTTAATGTGTGTTTCGCCCTGAAAAAAACTTGTAGTTTATGAAGGAAGATCAGGTAAAATTAAAACAGTGCATCCGAGTGAACACCGCGTGTACTCCAATATAATTTACTAGCCGTGTGCTTAAAGAACGGTGGTTAAAAAATTGATGAATACTATGAGAAAGTATCTCGTGTTGTTCACAAAATCCACTTTTTCAGAATATTAGCCTCTGAATTCTCCATAAAATGCTATGAATACCGTAGGTAAAGGATTAAATCACAAATCACTTTTCAAAAAAGTTAAAACAGGAATTTTTAAAAACGAAATACTGTTACTGAAAAAGCGTTTGTTTAATTTATTAAAACAGGAATTTTTAAAAACGAAATACTGTTACTGAAAAAGCGTTATGTTTAATTCAGTAAATAAACGTGATTTATTTTTTATGACAGTTTTAGTAAACTGACTAGTTCGTTAAAGAAAAGACATGCGTTGAATGTTAATTCATTTTATTTTTGTTGGATATTTGAAGCTAGTTTAAAAAAAATATGTAACCTCAATTCCATTTTCTCTATAAACACAAACATTTAGAAATAGCTGCCTATACAAGTAAAGTTCTACAGTTTATTAATGGAAACAGCAAATAAGAAATGTGGTTGAAATTTGTAAACCGAGGCATTATCCGAGATTTATAACCCACCAAGTCTGTTACCCGTCTAATTAGCCGTAGGTCGTTCATTATTAATACCATCTTATAAATATTCATATAAAAATACAATGTCTTGTAATAAGGATTCTCATTCACTATGTTTAGTTACAATTCATTCGCTTCAATTTCTCCTAAGGGAATGCAAACTCTTAAATTCCTAAAGGATGCTGGCCTAAAAGTGGATTTTCGTTGCACGGTTTAGTTGTGCTACGTCGACGTATCGGCAGAATATTAGTAATAAAACCATAACGTTCGAAAAAAGTGTCTCTGTAAGTGAATTGTTTACAAAGAGTGTAGGTGCCCATTAAGGCCGAATCGATCCGCCGCATCGGCCACAGGCAGTTTGCGCCCAAGACGAACGGCGGCTGCGCGGCGATTCGATGGCGCCGACAGCGGTTTGCGGTGCTTCGGAACGCGGGCGGCGCATACTTGGTGACTGGCAGGGGTAGTTTGGGGGGCGGCGGGGGGGCGGCGGTGGGTGGTCGGACGGCGGTGAGTGGTCGGGCGGCGGTGGGTGGTCGGGCGGCGGTGGGTGGTCGGGCGGCGGAGGGTGGTCGGGCGGCGGTGGGTGGTCGGGCGGCGGTGGGTGGTCGGGCGGCGGCGGGGCGGGCGGCGGGTGGGCGGGCGGGCGGTGCGAGCGCCGGCCGTCGCAGAGACGCGGACGCGCGCGCCGCCGGAGAACGGCCGCTTAATTGACCGCACCCGGCTTAGGGGGCTTAACGCCCGCGGCGCCCGCCGCTGGCCGGCCGGCCGGCAGAGCGACGCCGACGTGCGGCTGCGGGCGGGCAGCGAGCAACGGAACAAAGCAGGGCGGAGCGAGGCGAGGCCAGACGGAAGCTGCAAGACGCGATTGAAGAGATATGGAACGAAAACGAAGCGAAGGTGGAATAACGGCGGAGCAGAGGTGGGAAAAGACGGAACAATGGAGCAATGGGGGGGGGGACGGTGCGGGGCACGGGTGCGGCAGCGAAGCTGGGGCTGGGGCAGGTGGCGGTTGGGGGAGACATTATGCTGGACTCGCCGAGCAACCGTGCGGTATGGAGGGCATTCAGGATTGATTGCATCAGAAGAACCGATACGCGAAGGTCTTTCTTATCTATTATTCCGAAGATCGTTATAGGTTTGATTGAAAATAGAAACAAAGGTACCAAAATTGTAAAAAAAATGAAGACTTAAATTATTATTTTTTTAGTTCAAATTTGTTCATATAGCTCATCCTAGATTTCCTCAAGTTCTAGAAATACGTGTGAAAAAATAATGGGTCTGATGTAAAGATTTTTCTAAGACCGAAGTAATATGTCTGATATATGTGAGAGATGACGATATACGGCACGAATACGACATATGATCGAGCGAATGACACCAAGAATCACCATTAATCATAAAGATATTACCAAAACTCTATCCTGTGATTGTTTAACTGATGGTTGTCGTATTTACAAAACACTCTTTGTCATCTCACTAAATAATATTACAAAAAATGTATTTACTCTAAAAGAATACTTACTACTAGACTAAAGCACCGTATTTGTTGCACCATGAAGCAGTTTTCTCTTAGACGTCGATACTAGTGTGTTATGTACAAATTTATATAGTAAAAATTCGCTAATGACTTCGCACTATATCATGTACAGTAAACAGAATTACTTGAGAAGAAGGAAGGTAGTTTAGATCAGCAAATTAATTGCCTAACTTAAAGTTATAGGTGAGGTAGGCATGGGAGTAGATGAACGTGAGGTCACACGGGTGTAGGGGTAGACGGACATGGAGCAGACGTAGACGGGCGTAGGAGCAGACGGGCGTAAGGGCAGACGGGCGTAAGGGCAGACGGGCGTAAGGGCAGACGTGCGTGAGGGCAGACGGGCGTGGGGGCGGTTAGACGGGCGTGGGGGCAGGCGGGCGTGGGGGCAGGCGGGCGTAAGGGCAGACGGGGTTAGGGCAGACGGGCGTAAGGGCAGACGGGCGTAAGGGCAGACGGGCGTGAGGGGCAGACGGGCGTAAGGGCAGACGGGCGTAAGGGCAGACGGGCATGGGGGCAGTCGAGCGTGGTGGCAGACCGGCGTGGGGCAGACGGGCGTGGGGGTTGACGGACTTAGGGCATTGGGCTTGCAGACAAACGGGGTGGAGACAACGGGGGGCAACAGACGAGAACAGGCAACAACGCAGGTCGCGGAGTAAGCGAGCAGCGGTGCAGTCGGAGTAGGTAGGCGGCGGACACGGATAGGTAGCAGAGTGGCCGATGAGCACCAAGTGAAAGGGGGGCGCTTAAGCCCCTGCGAGAGGGCGACGGTCTCCGCGCGTCTCTAATGAGATTAGTGGCGGACAAGCGCGTGTGCCGGCGCGGGCGTCGACGCTGCAGCCGCTTGCGCCGCCGTAATCGCCGCCGCGGCGCCGTCTGAGCCACGCGCCCGCCCAGCGCCCACTCGTAATGAACGCGACGCGCGCGCTGCCCGGGTTCCGGGTGCAGACTGCGCTCGCCTCCAGCAGATACCCCGTCGCATGGGGCAAGAAACGCCCGCATCCCTCGTGCAACCCGCCCGCGCCCACAATGCGGCGCCGTCCTCGTGCAACTGTGCGACTTTTGTCTATCTTTGAGTAAAACATGCCCATTTTTAACAATGCGTAACTATATTTTAAAACCCACTCGAACGAAATTAAAAGAAAACATCCTTTTGGTGGGTTGGAATCTAAGTAACATTTCAAAACATCTTTTTATGTTGGAGTAATAGTTTAACTATCCGTATGTCATTTTAGGAACACTTTACCATCTTATCCAAGGCCTCCTTTGTGTAGTGGCAAAATTCTAAACGAGAACTAAAACACTTATTGTTTTCTTTAATTTAAGGCCGAGGCGGGACTCGATCCCGTGACCCATCGGTCCGAGATTGCTACGACATTACTCCCTTAGCGATCTCGATCACCGCATGGACAAAAACACTTATTATTTACTCAAGATAATTTTTTTACTTTTTTGAATCGACTTATAAATTAAGAGACGTTTCAGAATGTTATGCAGCAAGGAAAATGACCCAAAATATGTAAGAATAACACATTATGTGACGCTGGTAAAAATTCTTATGAAAAAGTATAAGTATAGATTTCTTTCTCTAATACAAGTGTGGACAGAATTACGTTTAAGGGTCCTCGTACCGTAAAGGTAAAATAGTTAAACAGTAAGTTGTTTCTGGTGTGTGTCTACCTGCGCATCTGCCTGTCTATCTTCTGGCGTGTCTGCCTGCAATACTGCCTGTATGTCTATTAAATGTCCACCTGCATGTTTATTATTTCTGTCTCTCTATCAGTCTGTCTGTTCTCCTGTCAGTCGACATGTGGTTAGTCTATCTTTATATTTCGGTCGCCGTTCGTCAGTGAAGAACTCAAGCGCCTACGTGTACACAGAATTTGCCCTAAGATTGATATTTCCATTCGATATGGATAATGTGGCAGTGTCAAATTTGAAACGAATATTTGGATAGTGAAGAGGTGGGAACATTATTGAAGCTCCAACAACATTTACGAATTTTCTCGCAAATAGCTTCAAATTATTCTGGTACTAAGTTCTACGACTGTAAAAACGAGTTGGTAACTACGTTGTAAAAACAAATAGTATTTTCGTGGAAATCTGAATTCTCAAAATTGGGAAACGTTCCGGTTTCAACCAACTTATACAACTACATTATTGATTACATATTATTTTTCTTAATAAAATATGTGATTCAAAATTAGTTATTTAAGTAAAGTCATGCCCAATTTTTTTGAAATAATGAATGATTTTTGTCTAACTTTGAGTAAAAACATGCCCGTTTTTAACAATGCGTAAACTATATTTTAAAACCGACTCGTACGAAATTAAAAAGACAACACACTTTTGTTTTGGCTATGGTGCGTTGGAATCTACGTAGCCTTTGAAAATATCTTTTTAGGTTGGAGTCATAGTTTAACTACCCATATGTCATTTTTAGGGAACACTTTACCATCTTACTCGAGGTCTCCTTTGTGTAGTGGCAAAAATTCGACATGAGTGTGAGAGTTCTTCCTGTATTAACCATTCGGGTGGTTTAGTGGATGAGACGGTTGCTCGCCGTGCCTATAAAGCCTGAGGACTGTAAGTTCCCATTCCTGTCTTGACAAGTATATTTGCGAGTTAAATCACTTTTGTAGATTCAAATAATATAGATACCAGTGACAAAAATATGAGAAAGAATGAGCCGTGGCAGCATTGCCACGTTACTTTAACATTACGAAAAAAAACATTAATGTTCATGTAAGTTCAGTCATAAATTAATTAGACTACATAGTTACAATCCTGTAGGTAAATTTGTGATGAAACAGAAGGTGAACAGAACGAAAACATGATTAAGTATCCCCAAATCGGCCCTTATAACTGAACTTGATGCAAAGGTTTCAAAATAGAAAGAAGAAGCAAGTATCTCAAGCATTCAAAATAAAGGAATTTGCTTTCTCAAAATACCACAAAGCAACGTGGGGATTTGAATTCGAGGGAGGAGCAGTGAGAAGAGTCCATTTAATGGGGAAGCGCGTCATCGCGCTTTTAGTAACCGCACCATCTCAGACAGGGCATACAAAAGTTGTCGAAGACTCCTTAACCCCTTATTGCGTGATTTTTTATTTTCTCTTTCAATAATTATTTTTCATTACATTTATTTATTTTTTTTCAAGTAAGGGAAAAATAATAAAAAAATCAGAGGTAAATATTGCTTGAGAAAAACACAAAACTAAATTAAGTTACTTCAAGGCCACTGAAGATGCCTGCCGCAGTTGCAGGCAAAACGTATGGACAAGTCTCCGTTAGACCACGGCCTACAAACCTGGAAATGTCAAATAATTTAGAAACCGCGCCGTGAAAGCCTACATTGTATGTTAAAGGCTTAAGTTGTTTACTCGCATCGTGTTCTTTCTATGATTTGAGTTCAGTTTCTGGTTTCCCTTTGGAGATTTTATTTTTCAAATGCTTTCCTTGGTTTGTGATGCGAAGCATTAAGATGTTGTGTATTGAGGACGTTTCTTTTCAATCATGCGAATTTGAAATGGCATTGACACTTGTCGCTTGTTAAGTTATTTTCATCAAGGACTCTTTTACAAATACATGATATCGTTTTAGATGACTTTCCTATCTCACTTAGTTTTGTAGAAAACAGCTTCAATTGGGCACAAAAATTAAGTCACTGTTGTACCATGCCTTAACGTCTTCTCAAGTTTGACATTGATGATCGTTTTGGTGCGTTTTTCAGAATACTTTTGTTTTTTTTCTCCCTTTCAAAATTCGAAATTTAAGTAGTATATGACGTAGTGTAGGGACCACAGAATTTTGAAAATGTGCACACAATTCACTTTTCCCCATAGCACGTCATACGCAGTTTTTAACTGTTTTTTGACGTAAAATAAATAAAATAAATAAATAAATAAATAAATAAATACTCTGCAGTGAAGGGTTCAACGCAGGTACGGCGAGGGTCTGGTCGCAGGGCGCTGTCTGCGGAAGCCCCAATCGATGCCCGGCGCCGGCGTCGGTGTCGGCGCCAGCGTCGGCGCCGGCGTCGCCGGCGTTGGCGAGGCGCGAAGGCGGCGCCATTAGGGCGCGTCGCGGCGCGTCGCTGGGCGCAGTCATTTGTCACGCGGCAGCCGCACGCGCCGCGCCGCGCCGGCTGCGCGCGCAATTACCGTTCGGGGGGGGGGTTTAAAACGTTAAACGCGCGCGCCGGGGGCGCGGCGGGTGCGAGGGGGCACCGGACTTGGAGGGAGCGGCAATGGAGGCGATGGTGAAAATACAGGCGGGAGTGTGGGCGGGTTTGCTTAGCGGTGTTTGATTGATCAGTGATCGTGAATTAGCACGTTAACTGCCAAGGTCATTAGTCCCGTAAATGTAGTGCATGAGTTTCCCTCCAGAGGGTGGGATGATCTTCCTTCGCTGGGTGGCGAGATCCGGCGCCGACTTACTTTGGGCTAACGTGGTTTCCCTCAAACAGGTATCTCTCACCAGCGGGGACCGTCCCCGCTGATAGAAGCTCTAAGCTCCGACCGACCTCCCGGCTTTTGGAGTAGTGTAGTGCATGTTAATGTAAGTGTGTGAAGGGGTAATTATTTTTAGGGTACTACTCCGCCATTCGCCTGTACCCACGGAAAACTACCGATCAGAGCAGTCGGCCGGTAAAATTCTCCTCCAGACAGCGACTGAATTGGACAAGGTAGTGTCGAAAGTTCTGCCACCGTCGGGACTCGGACCTGGGACCTCTTGGTCATAGGACCTGCCATGACATTAGTTGATGCCCTGAGTCACCTCTCCCGGTGGAGGCTATCAAGATTGGTTTGGTTTGGTTTTTTCGTGTTTCCGGGCGCGTCAACTGCTTTGGTCATTAGTCCCGTTAGTGTAGTGATGTTTTTCTCGGGAGATGGCGGTGATCTTCCCGCGCTGGATGGCGAGATCCGGCGCCAACCTACCGTCGGCTACTGGGGTTTCCCCCTAACCAGGACTCTTCCACCAGCGGGGGACCGCCCCAGCCAGGAGAAGCTCTAGGCTCCCGACCGGTCTCCCCGAATATGTGGTAGTGTAGTGCATGTTAGTGTTAGTGTAAGTGTGTAAGTGGGAGAGGATAGGACAAGGAAGAGGAAGGAAAGATCGCGCGCCGTCCGTGGCCCGTTTGGTAAGGTACTGCTCCGGCATTCGCCTGGTGTTGATCGGAGAAACCACGAAAAACTACCGATCAGAACAGCCGGCCGCTAGAATTCTCCTCCAGACAGCGACTGAATTCGACCTAGCTGAAAAGCTAGTGTCGAAAATCCTGCCGCCGTGGGGAGTGGGAACCTAGGACCTCCCGGTCAGAGGCGCTGCAGTGACATCAGTTGATGCACTGAGCCAGCGCTCCCGGTGGTTATCAAGAGAGATGGAGGCGGTGCCAACGGCAGGGAGGCGCGGGAGGCAGGGAGGAATATCAACTTAGCAGCGGGGCGGCAATGAAGGTGGCGGCGGCGGCGTCAATGATCTCTGTGAACAGCTCGAATGTGACAATGCTCTTAGCGGTAGAGCCAGAGCACAGACGAGCGAGTTCGTTGTTAGGGTGATGGAGACAACGTGGCTTGCATACGCTGAATGTCAGCGGGTGTGGAATGTTCTCACTCTGCTGCAAGTAGAGATGGAGAGATGAGAGATGCTGCGACAAATCATTGGGCAGGCACGGCCATCGTGGCTTTAAGAAGGCGTAGATAATTTTGACAGTTAGACATTATTGATTCGTGAGAACGGCGATAATGCAAAAGTCAAGGAAATAAGTAATTTTATTGCGATGTAAACACCCTGCGCCTCCAGGAAGGAGATAGATAAACTCCGGAAATATTATACAGTGAGCATCAGTTCGTAGAAGGCAGCTCCAATATAATATGTGATGGAAATTGCAGAAATATAAACAGAGTAATGAAAAAATTAAGAAGATTAAGATAGGTAGTATTAAAGAAATGGTAGGAAAATACAAAAGTTATTTATTTACCTATTTATTCACTTGGTTTGTGGGCTCTTAACTACTGAGGGCATTGAGACTTATGGCAATAATCAAATATGTAGGTAGATTTGATCCTCGGAGTCTAGTCATGTGGATTTGTGGTGAACAAAGCAAATTCTCAAAAATTTTAGAGTTCTTTTAATTTACCTACATATATTTTACGAATTCGCCATTACTCACTTCATCACGATTTTCAGTTATCCTAGACGTTAAAGAATCAGTAAATTGCAATAGATTATTAATTAAGTAAATTAACAGCTATTGAGTAGATGGTAGCAAATACTGGAGGAATTGACAAAAGGAATGATGAATTGAGAGGTAGGAAAACAAAAGAATCTCGATAAAATGCCAAGAGCTCGCTTTGTCCCCCATAAATTCTATATGGACTCGATGAGGTTAAGAACAAGAGCTGCAGCAATGGAAGGTGAATGAGCTAAACATAACGTCTGAAATCCTCCTTGAAAATGTATAATACGCATGTCAAGGTGTGCGAATTAAAGATATTGAGTCAAAAACGAAGTACGAATGAATAGCGTATGTTACGAGCAAACGATGTTACGAGCAAATTGGCAGAGGGGAAATGAAAAATTAATGAATGATATGAGAGCGGCATAGGTGATGGAACGGGGTGTGGAGCAGGTGAAGAAATAGGTGATGAATGTGGAAGAGCACTTCTATCAGAGTGTTAGGAAATGTGAAGATATAACGGCCAGGTGGAAATGACTGCAAGGGTTTAGTGCCAGATTGAATGTAGTAATGATGACTCGGAGCACAAGCGAACCTCGGTACTCGCAAAGGTGGAGATTACTGTGGGAAGGTAAAGTACGTATTAGACAGTAGTGGAATGAAACGATGGCTGTGACATTACGTTTACGAGAGAGGGTATAAGGTAAATAGTTTGAAATCGGGGTAGGAGTTGGAGGAGATGGCAGTATCAGGATCTAGGGTCGGGGGCGGGTCGGGAGCGTGTCAGGGGCGTGTCGGGAGCGTGTCGGGAGCGTGTCGGGAGCGTGTCGGGAGCGTGTCGGGAGCGTGTCGGGAGCGTGTCGGGAGCGTGTCGGAGCGTGTCGGAGCGTGTCGGGAGCGTGTCGGGAGCGTGTCGGGAGCGTGTCGGGAGCGTGTCGGGAGCGTGTCGGGAGCGTGTCGGGGCGGGTCGGGGGCGTGTCGGAGCGTGTCGGGGGCGTGTCGGGGCGGGTCGGAGGTGGCTCGGGGGCGAAGCGGGGGCAGGGCGGGGGCGGGGCGGGGCCTGCGACAGGTGGCAGAGCCGCATCGCTGTGAGCATGTCAGGCACCGCGCTGCTCTTGCGTGACGACAGCTCCGCCTGCAGCTCTGGCGCGCACGGCCAATTAGCTTCCACTTGCGAGCACGCAGCGCGTCGTGATTTGCAGCAGGGCGCAATTTTGCTGCGGGACTCAGTTTCATGTAGAGTCAAATCTTTAGTAAATACGCCAGACGTGTTCAAGGACATTGTCAGGAGAGAAAAATATGCAATTTGCAGTTGTAGTTATAGAAGAAATAAAAAGGTTCAAATGTAGTAAATAATATATTGAAAACAAGGTTAAAATAAACAAATTGTAATATCATATATCGGTTCGGTATCGGTTCAAAAATAAGTGGCACAATAAGAACAGGGGGTAATAAAATACCTTCCTTGATTGCACAGAGAATGAATAGCTATTTAGCAGCCAGTACCGCGACGGAAAATTATGATTTGATTACCAATATTCGATGTCTCTATCTCATTCGTCGTTTATGCATTGTGTGTGAGACCTAAAATATTTCCTTTATTTCTTGAATTTTTACTCTCACTTTTTATTAGTAAGTATTAATGTAATTACTTTTCAAGGAAGCGTACGTTATATTTTGTATCGAGAACCAAACCAGAAATGTATCTATTTGTTTTTCCTTCTAGTAAATAAATAAATAAAAAACAAGCATACATATAGCATAGGTAAATAAAAATATCCTGGTACCGTTTGAGAGAGATGTAGAAATATCACACATTTCCTGGCCGGAAGCAAAACAGAGAGGGATCATTTCAGAATTTGCTCTGTGAATCACCAGAAAACTAGCATTGAAATGTATGATGATAATTTATAAAGAAAAATAACGTGTACAATAACTCTATTTTTATTATATAAAAGAATAATTAAACAAAACATTATAAAGCTTGAATTTGGGGTACAACTGAGCTAATGTTGCTTTGTTTGCGTTTCTCCCGACGCAATATGGGCCCTTCCTGCTTCTGAGCGGATGTGAGACTGCGGTGAGCGATGCGAAAACTTTGTCCGCAAACAGACGCACAAGGGACAGTAACGACGCCGCTGGTGAGTTAGGAAGCGTCGCGGACGACCTGGATTTCGTCGTTTCCCACAAGGGACCTCCCCGGACGGCAAAGGTCGCGTGGGATCTCGCGTTTGCTTATATCATTCACCACGGTGAACAAGATAATGATCCTATTTCGGACTCATTAGCGAAATGATTGTGGAGAATTTGGATGCATAGCTTGAGAACATTGCCAAAAAAGTGCGAGGATCGGAAAATAATTTATTTTGAAGTATACCCATCCATATACCCATCTTTCCACCCTCAAATTCCTGTAATCTGTTTCCGAATTTTTTAATAAATATATGGGCGCCAGGTAATGGTTACGAGAATGAGCTCCCAAATTATATTTAATTATAACTCCGTTGCTGACTTAGTCGGCAGGTTCTTTACCGAAATAATCGTGAATACTTACGATTACTTAATTTGCCCCCATAGAAGAAGGTGGATCTGAAATGCAAAATTTAAATATCCTACTGGATTGCACGTGACTGCAAAGATAATCAGCTTTCATCAATAGAAAATAACAAATTTATTTATACATTTTAGTAACTTCTTTTAAAAGAAACAAAGTAAAACATTCTTTTTGATCATGACTTATAGCCCTATAGAACCTGTTATCCATGAGAATCTTGGGCGCTGTCCTGATAAAGGATGTCTCCCTGTAGACTTCTACTATGGGCCTCGTCCAATCTTTATTCTTGCTACCGACCAAATCATATCTTGTCGTTTTTCCTAAACCACTATGTACACGTTTATCATTGCTTTCCATTCCCATTTACCTGCTTGAATTGCTAAAAGTTCTAATACTCCTATTGTTCATTACCTAAGCAAAGTCTTAAGTGCTGTTAAAATATTAGCATATAAGTTCACTAAGTTATCATCGGATTCCTATCATCGGAGACTAAGTTCGATTATCATTGTCCGATTAATAAAATTTATAAGTCCCACTTTTGGAATTCGCTGTTCACTTCGTATAAAGCAATTTCTAAGTTATATCTTTTGAATACTAACAACGACAAATCACTACGTCCGAACTACGTCCGTAAATTTTCTATGTTAGTAAACTGCTATATATCTAGCACCCTGATCCGATCGCTATCGTGTCGAGAGCTCGATTGAATATTTTTGTATCCTACTTTAACATGTCAACTTTTTTCATCTTTTACTTCTTGTTTAAAACAAATTATACGATATACCTCGCGGCGTCTCTACGTAATTATTTTTGCCAATAACTCACTTTTTACATTCCCATGACACTTCCGGTATTTTAGAGTGGAATTTTCTCATTCGTGTAACTAAGCATTTCATGTTTTTTATCTTTCTTCGTAGGCGAAACCACGGATGCTACTTATCGTTTGCTTTTGAACTAATGGGCATTGTTTGTATGTTGCACTCCGGTATCATGGCAACCAGCATCGTTTTGCTAATAAAGTGTTATTTTTAATGAAATTCACTGAATTTCATATTGGTGACAATCTGGTATGTCAAAATATGTACGATTTTGAGATTTTTTGTATATCGTGTGCTCTTTTTACTGTCCTTTTTATTATGCTCTTTAGATGAATATACTGCATTATACTTTGATAAGTGTGACAGAATTTCGGATTATTCTGCACAACACTGTTCTTTCTAAACAATGAAAACAGAACATTTTAACCAAATGTTTCACGTTCTCGCTGTTCTTATCATGAAATTACTTTGACACGTACAATAGTCCGTATTTCATCTAACAGAGTTTCGACTATATATTCTAAGTAGGCTGAAATTATTAAACACATAACATTTCGAATTTCGGGGTACAATTTAACTAATACAATATGTTACTTCTCTCGACGCAGTGTAACCATTCCACGCATTAGACGAATGTGATGGTAAGCTGAAAAGGTTGATGAAGAGAATTTCGTAAGGTTAGCAATCAACTTTGGCTTATAAGAAACATACTAAAATGCGTTTGCTTAGAAGATTTGACATGAAAGTGAATCAGAATTCAATTAATTGCACGCCGAAATGCCACACAAAAATGAATGCATTGAATATCTATAGAAATAATTAAGCACACATATAGATATATTAAGAAGGTACACGTGGGGTCTAACATTCTATTTTTCTAAACCATAAGTTTCAAAACTCCATGAACATTATTCGCTATGTGCGTGCAAATTTCACTGGATGGTTGGTTTTATTTGAAAACTGTGAATGAAAATTTTTACTTCTGAGCTGATGAAATCCATTACTTTTTCACCTGCCACATTCTCTTTAGATCCCTTTTTGTCAAAACTATCATATGCAAATGGGTTTCAAAGATAATTTCTGAACTAATGCATAAATTTATGTGTGAGTTTTAAGGATATTTTTCATTTTATTTTTGGGAAAATCCGGTTTGAACTAAACTTTTGATATTTGCAATATTTTTTTATTCCGAGTATTATTTTCTAATTAACAAAAGGTCAGTAAGGAAGCACAAAAGTTTGCTATAAAATAATTTGAGGTTGGAAAACATGAAATTTTAAATATTTCCTTTGCGATAACTGTATACGTCCTTTCTAATAATAAATACAAAAGAATAAACTATAACTCTTAGATAGAGAGGCTATTTAACCACGTTTTCCCAAAATGGTACAATTTTACACACTGGTTAAAATTTTAAGGCTCTTCCTGTAGGTACTGAGAACAATGGGAAAGGTATCACACATCACTTTGAAATATTCTAGCTCACTAAATCAATGAGACATTTAATTATTACTGCATGATTGAGTTTCCCCAATCGATATTAAACTGTGCTATTTGTCATGTCCGTCTTTTAGAGATGTGTGATGTATCTTGTGTTCAACCAACATGTGAAGAAGCCAAAAGGTTGGACGATGTAAAATCAAGCTCTCAATGAAATATTTTTAATATAAAAATTACATTATATTGATAACAAAGTTAGAAGTTAGTCAAAGCAATTTTCATTTATTACGTAGTATTTCAATATTCTTCCATTTTCTCATGTAAAATTTCGTAAATGTGTCACTGGTCACAGCATTATAATAATAAGGAACAGCATTATAATAATTATCGAAAAGAACTTTATCTCCAATGGTGTAGTAGATTCAGTTGAGTTTCTCAACTGTTCAAAAATGTAGTTTTGGAATAATAAACAATAGCATAAAAATCGATAGTCCTACGAAAATTAAAGTCAACATTTTTTTGTAATGAATACGCTTTGGTCAGCAATCCGACGTAAATCATAACGCGGTGAAAAAAGCGATGTAGTCTGCATACAAATGATTAAGGGATCAAGAAGTTAATAGTAAGACGGGGGTAAAAGACAGGAGTCATGAAGTCAAATTAGTCATGAAACCACGATTGACTTATACACGCCCAATGGGCAAAAACGTGGCTTCGTTTAATTAAAATTCTTTGCAAATTACTAGAAATTAAAGTTTAAGAATGAAGAAAAAGCATCAAAGTACCTTGATTCATTTCAAAGTCGCGACTATGGACTTCATCTTATAATTATTATCAAATAGGATTTACATATTAATTGCAGATCTAGTCTGAAAGAATTAAACTTGAGGAAACGTTGAGAAACTCACAATGTAGTGGTTCTTGTTACCCAAAAAATGTGTGTAGATCGCCGAAATCGTCACCAAATTATGCAAATGTTATTACCTTCGTGTTATTTACTTTTGAAAAACTTTTAAATCCCTAATTCAAAATTTAACTTCTGTAACATAATGACCTTACAAATCTAGAGTAAATCACTCAGGAGCCATAGGATGTCCATTTGAAATTAATTAATGCAAACGAGTTACCAGTATTTAAAGAAAAACTTTTCGATCAAATAAAAAAAAATAAAAAGAAAGTACTAACGTGCAGCTTTGGTCGTGCGGTTTATGTACCTGCTGCAAAGGCTTTTATGGCGGGGAAAACGCAGAGATGTCTGTTCATACAACGCAGAGCAGCCTTAATTGGATCTAGATAGGGCAGGTGCTAGGCGCGTCAGATTAATCTCCTACGCAAGCCACCGCCGCCACCGCCTCTCTTCAAGTAACCGTTAACAACTTTGGAGTTACGGGTTTGTGAGACGTTAACGAGACACTGATTCTCCTGCGCTGAGCGGGTCGCGCCGCGAGCACTATCGATTGTTCTCAGGAAGATCGAGGGTTGTGCTTCATAATATAATCTTTATAAATCGGGGTTCCTTAATCTGAGCGGTATGCTTTCTTGGGGGCAAAAGTTCATGCATACTTTGGAAAAGAAATTAATTATTTTAAAATGTTTGCAAGTGACATTGGTCCTTCTTGGCAACTATTTTAGTTGAAGTGTATAAATTAAAATGATCAAGGTAACCTAATCATGATGAAGCATAAAATTGATTCAAGCGAACAATATCACGAGAAATTTTTCATATTTCCATGCATCTTCAAACTGAATATGAAACTTCTCTGCAAAAGAACAACAACAAAAACAACGGTGTAATTTTTAATTAATTTTCCTTGCTATAAAAATCTATGAGAGAAATTTAAGTTTTGTTGATGAATACTGGTTTTAAAAAGCTTCACAGTACAGTCTTCGCTTTGCATTTTTATGTTTAATTTTAATGACGAAAGAGTGCGTTCATAAACCTAATAGTAACAAGTTGCGTCAATGCATTTTGGGCTGATAATGCTGAATGATGTTGGAGGTGGGATTGCATTTTGCAACCTGGCGTTGCACTAAACGGGAAATGTGACCGCAAATCTGTGGCAATTGGATAGCGGTAGGAACAGCGGTCAATATGGAGAGTTGGAAATGTGTGTTGAATCTAGTGGATTACTCATCCAACGTTTATTGGTAAATAACGATGGGATGCAAAGTTCAAATGTGATTACAGAATTTGAAAAAGATCTGATTGTCTCTTCAGTGTTTAAGATTTCGTGTATGAAGTATCGATATTTTAATTCATTCCTTGATAATTTCAAATTAGTGCAAATTTAGTTAAAAGTTTTTTTAAATGTATCATTAAAAAACATGCAATTTTTTGTATATTTGTTACCCTCAAGTTTCTCAAAATCGAATCTGAGCGGAAACATTCACAGATGTTTCATTGATGAAATTTATCATTCATATTATTTGTATATTGATAAAATTATTGGCGCAAAGCTATGAACATGCGGGAAACACCGAAAATAAATGTTAACTAATGACATCATAAAAGCAACAAAGGTCAAAAGCCCAATGAAAATGGTTTATACAACTTATCTTTTTTGTGATTGCAGCAAATTATTTAAAAAATAATTTCTGAAATCAATTCTATAAACCTGGAAAGAGATAATGCGATTCAATTTCAATTTTATTTTAATACTTTTATGCAATTTTATCACTCATTAAACTCACAAAATATTAATGCATATGTATGGCTTTAAACCTCTTGTCTCTGAATATTGGTATACAGATTTTCAGACTTTGTACACGTGAATGGATGTGGATGTATGATTATATTTCATAACATTTAATGGTTAGAAGTCTAGATTAGATAGAAATCTTTTTGTACTATTTATACTCGAATTTTAATGGTATTATGTTCTGGATTCTTTTATGAGCAAATTATTTTAATTTATTTTTTTCCACATTTTGTCTCCAGATTTATTTGAAACAAAACCTTTGCAGATTGGGGAATTTTGGGACCACAAGTTGTATGGACTGTGGAACATTCAAAATATTTTTGTGGTAAGATGACTACTAGAAATGTCGGAAAATGAACGGCAATATTTAAAAAAAATTGGCGCTTTAAATTGACTGTTAATGGAGGAATTTGTCTAATTTTACAAGCTTAGGTTGCTTTTTACGATCACCGCACTTACCTTGCAGCAACGACACGCTTCAACTAATCCAACCGACCGCGCCCATAAAATGTTCGCACAGAAATTGCTCTCGTAGTAATAGCTCATCGCTTCAAAGAGCACCTTCAATGTCGGCTTCTGATTTGAATCATTAAACGCGGCGCGATGGAACGTAAAACACGCGGACATTTTCCTTCGTCGTCAGTAACCCGCATGGCTGCGGAGGGGAGCGAGGTGGGGAGCGTTCCTTTGCTCTCTGCCATCGCGCATCGACGCCACGCACGGGCCGGCCGTTGTCGCCCGGCCGGCGCTCGGCGGCGCGAAGCGGACTGGAAAATGATTGCGCAACTTTCTGGAACTGGCGGCCGTCGTTTCCGCGCCGCCGCTTTGCCCCACCGCGCGGCCTCCCCGCGACACGACTGATCGCCCCGCCCCTGCGACTCGCCTCTGCGACTCGCCCCTGTGAATCGCCCCTGCCACTCGCCCCTGACACTCGTCCCTGCCACTCGCTCCTGCTACTCGCCCCTACGACTCACCCCTGCCACTCGCCCCAGCCACTCGGCTCTGCCACTCGCCCCTGCCACTCACCCCTGCCACTCCCCTCTGCCACCCGCCCCTGCGACTCGCCCCTGCACTCGCCTGCGACTCGCCTCTGCGACTCGCCCCTGCCACTCGCCCCTGCCACTCGCCCCTGCCACTCGCCCCTGCCACTCGCCCCTGCCACTCGCCTCTGCCACTCGCCTCTGCCACTCGTCCCTGCGACTCGCCCCTGCGATTCAATCCGGCGCAGACGTACCGACGGCTAGAGGGGTTTTCATTAAATAGGATCTCCCATCCGGAACGAGCTCTAAGCTCCCGACCGGTCTCCTGGCGTGTGTGGTAGAGCAGTGCATGAAAGTGGAAAAGTGTATATGGGGTGAGAATAGAAGAAGAAATGGGAAGGAAAGATAGCGCGCTGTCAGTGACCCGCTCGGCAGGGTACTGCTCTGGCATTCGCTTGGTGTTGATGAACCATGAAAAACTATCGATCAGAGCAGCCTACCGCTAGAATTCCCCAGTCAACGACATAATTTGGTTTAGCTACCTGGCTAATGCCGAAAATCCTGCCACAGTCGGGACTCGAACTCCAGAACCTTCTGATCAGATTCCTATGGGGCGCGAATAACATAAACAAAACGGACTAGGCCAATCATGTTTTTGATTATGGTTATGTCCTTAAATGTTATATCATAGGAGATGCTGCTGCTCCTCGTCCCTGGAACGTGAAATGTGGTGCCGATCTGTACGAGGCTTGTGGAGTTTGCCTTTCCAGGTATCTCCAACGGTGGGGAACCGTTCTGCCGGGTCAAGTTGTAAGCCCCCGACTTAGCTCCCGGCATGCATAGGGTAGTGCACGTAAGTGTTGACAATGAGAATGAGATCTTGGCAACACTCGAGAAGGCTGTATCGGGGACGGACTGCAATGGACGGATGAGTCTTGAATACGTGATGAAAAATTCGCATCGAACATGTTATCTTTCTCCGAACTTGTAGTAAATCTCATAATAACTATTACCTCCAGGATCGGCAGTAATGATGAAAAGCTGATTAAGGAAGCGATCCTAAATTGTAGCCAGAAATCGTACACCATCACCAGTTGGCGCAGGAAGGGAGAGAAGTTTTGCGTGTTGCTCCTTGGAGCGCGCTGTAGCATAGATCTATATGTATTCTTCAGTGATAAACTATTGTTTGATGAAGCCATTAGTTCAATTTTAGTGAGACTGGATTATTGAAAAAAACAAACAAAAAACGACACAAATAAAAGCCATTATAAACATGTGATACAGGAAGGTGTAATAGGGAATGTTTTACCTTGTCAGGGAAAGTGAACGACTGTAACAAAAAGTCCATTATAATTACTTCTAAAGGGAAGAAAGCATGTAATTAGCAAATATAAAAATAAATAATGAAATACCGTAGAAATAAAGTGAAAGAATATTTCTGCCAAAAGGGCGTTATAAGGTTTCTAACGATTGAGAGGTGACAAAATGCCCGAGACCCTTTCACCCGTGGTCGCGAAATTTTTGTAGCACAAGATCATTAGAATCAGTTAACGCCCGTGGTACATACATGATTTTATTTTTTTACCTAATTTAATTGATTCATATTTACTATTTCTAATTACCTGGATGTTGATTCAGTTTCTTTTCATATTTCCTTCTCATAATTTCCCTCCGTAGGAGAGCATGTAGTATCATTCAAGTGATTTCATATTTCTCTCGTCACCAGGGTCCTCTCGATCCAGGTTGTAAGTTATGTAGTGTATATCGGGCTCCGTATGGAAGGCAAAAACAAGTTATAACGTATCAGTAAAAAATTAAATAGTTTTGCCTCTAAAAAAAACACGCAAAATAACAGCCCTCCTAGTGTTGCGGCAGAGGGGCAATGGAGTTGCTGGTCCAGTGCGTCTGTCCTCCGGCGGAGGCGCGGCCGTCGGCTCCGGAAGTGCACGCGCGCCTCGTGCGCTGACCGCTGCGCCCATGCCAAGGAAGGGGGCGGAGTGGGCGGAGAGGGGTGGAGGGACGGAGGAGGCGGAGGGGGAGGGAGACGGAGGGAGCGGGGAGGGGCGGAGGAGGCGGAGGGGGCGGAGGGAGATATAGAGGAGCGGGGTGAGGGACGAGGTGGGGCGGGTTCGGGAGGGAGGGCGGAGGGAGGAGGAGGGCGGAGGGAGGAGGGGCGGAGGGTGGAGGGGCGGAGGGGTGGAGGGAGACCGGGTGGAGCGGGGGGCAGGGGCGGAGGGAGGAGGGGTGGAGGGGAGGAGGGGCGGAGGGGCGAAGGTTGGAGGGCGGAGGGTGAAGGGGCGGAGGGAGACGGAGCGGAGCGGGGGTGAGGGGCGGAATGGGGCGGGTTGGGTGGTAGGAGCGGGGCGGAGGGGGGCGCCTCATCAGCGGAGAGCGGCGCCTGGGGGCCGCGCGCGCTCCATTTGTCTCAGCGGCCGCGGCTACGACTACGGTTACTGCCTGGCGGCGGGCACAGCCGGGGAGAGAAGACGGGGATGCGAGGTCGGCTGGCCGAGGCCGGAAAAACAGGTAGGTCCGAGGAAGCAAGGAAGCGCAAGGCGGAATTGATAATTGGATTGCGTTCGCAAGGAGAAGAAGATGATCATTGCGAAAGAGCCTACAACACCGGTAAAAGAAACGTTCGTGGAGGTATACAAATAAAGAATAAAAAGCGACAGAAGCTTAAGTAGACGAATTAATGAAGCAACGGAGAATGGCCAGAAAGTTAAAAAAAAAATAAAAAAAGGATGAAAAGAAGAAAAGATTGAAAGAAGCACAAAAGAAAAGAGCAAAAGGAAGTAAAGAACTGAAGGAAGAAATGGATGAAAATTAAGAAAGAAAGGAAGTAAAAAAGGAAAGATGAGGAATAGAAGGCAAAAAGGAATGAAAGAGTGAAGAAAGAAAAGCTAAATGAAGAAATGGAAAAATGGAAGCAATGGAAAGGAAGGAAAAATTAAATAAAAGACATGGTGGCGGGAAATACAGGATTAATATCATACAATCGAGGTGAGAAATCAGAAATCCTTCTGGCATCGTACATTTTCAAAATCGTCTTCGAATAAAAAGGTTATCCTTGTGGTTAAGGATAACCTAAAGGCGCAGAGTGATACAAGTATATTACATATTAATATGCAGTGTAAATTCAAAGAATGCACCAACAAAGCTGTACTCAAGAGAGTGTCGTACAATGAATGAGATAATCCAAAGCGTACATGATGAAAAAACAAGAGAATGAGAATTGCAGGACAGAATGCAGGGGAATCCCGTGTATTAACAAGCACACATCCGCATTGACAAGCAGCAGCAGCGGGAGTGCGCAACTGTATTTATCGGTCCGTCGTGTTACGCCGCAACACAGGACAAAGCGTCAAAGGTGGTCGATCTCGCACAATGCGAGTATCGGCCCAACCACTGTCAGTGGTAATTCTGAGAAAAAATCACGGAGCTGATCCCTGGAGCGTTCGCGCCGAGTTCGTAAATGCGCCCCTTTCAGATTGCCTCCCAGATTGCCCCAACCGCAATCGTCCGCCAGCAAACAGTCTCGGTCGTATACGGGTATTATTGCAGCCTCCTCTGGCTTTAATACAACAAGGAATAATGTGTATCGATTTCTAAAGAGCAATATCTCAAATCACGCATTCTAATTACGAATACAGGTAACGATTTTAAATTACGAATTCTATTGAATTATATGGTTTGAGATGAATATTAAGCACCGTACTCTCGGGGAATGTACCAAATTACGGAATTTGTGTGTTGACTCCCAATTTTTGAGTCATGAACCGTTCTAAAATTTGGAAATACGTTTTAAATTGCTGACTGATATTAAAACAAATTCCGAACGGAAATAAATCGTATAAAGCAGTTCTTACTCATTCGCTGAATTTTTCACTTTATTCACGATATTTCTTACCTCATTCATTGACAGTTATAGACCAACGAACATACATTTTCGCAGAATAAAAAAAATTAATGGTATTCAACGCAATGGAGTGAGTCCGACGCATTCTTTCGTCTTCATTGACGTAGGATTTAAATGCCTTCAGATAAATGGCATCCTGACGAAATGGAGCGGCAAAGGTCTGCGCGCAGCGAGAAGTTCATTAGCTGATTACTGAGGTCAATAAAGCATGTCAGCGTAATTAACGCTTTCATAATTGAGAGTAACGACGCGGCGCGGCGTCCAATCTTAGAGCGAGCGTGGAGGTCGCCCCGCCCCGCCCCCGCGCGGCCCTTCACATTGTGCCACGCCTGCCATTTTGCTTTCAATTTTTCACCGCATGACAGCCAAAATCAGATCGGTTTCGTTCCACCGCCGGTGTTTCGCGGAAATCGACGCTCGCTATGCCCCCTAAACAATAGACGCGAGCCACTCGCTTGATAGAATTTTCGCCTGGGGTTGCCGCAATGTTGGTGGTGTTCGTTGGGAAGTCATGGTTGTTGTGAATCGAGGTCACAGTAATGCGATCTATGCAACTCTACGACTTCCACAAACGCCGGGTATTTCAGTAATCAAACAAACGTGTTTAATTTATATAATCCCACTATGATTTATGTCTGTGTGCGCTCGATATTTTCGTATCGCTGGAATCAATTTGCTTACGTGTCTCTCGATATTTGTGAAACATTCTGTAATAAGGAGAATCAATGCAGTCCAGAAAAATCAAAAGCAAAACTCATGTCTGAATGACTGTTTTTAAACTATTTAAAGACCTCTTCGTGAAGAACAGATTTCTTTGAGGAAAAGATATTTTGAAGCAATATTGTAGTTGGAGGAAGACATTGAACACATTTTGAATTTTTTCAAATTTTGAAAAATACACTTGACAATTTTTTACGTGTTCTTTACTCTATCTGAGGAAACAATTTATTTAAAAATGGAGCCATTTTTGAGATAATGTTGAAAATATTAGGGTTTATGTAAAGTAACCCCAAAATCAAAATATCCGTTTCTAATTGCAGGCCTGGGAAGTGCCCAGACGATTGGAAAAAATTTTGGAGAAAAAATTTGAACGATTTAGGCGCGTTAGCATTGGTCCACGGACGGACAAACGGACGGTCAGACGAACTGACATATGAAAAGACATACAGACGGAACAACATACGGACGGACGGACGGACGTCTGGCAGACGGACGGACTGACGGTCAGACAGACAGACGTTTTGCCATGCACAAATTATTCGTTATCATAGATCCACAAAACGTGAATTCTGACTACACAACGTAATAGAGAAAGGAATGTACAATATATAGGGAGAAAAAACCTTGTGTTATATAGAACGGCATCGACGTTTTCTTAGTAGTTGCTGTTGTGTAATTTTGTGTCTGTGATATATTTTCGATTTGCTCATTTCGTAGCTGCTGGAATTTATTGGCGTCTAAAAAACTACTAGGGCCTTTCTACCGCTTCTCTGGGGACATTACAAGTAAAAATCACTTTCACGCTCCCCGGAAATCACACAGGCCTATATTGTGTCTGTACCGATACATATTTGAACATAATATTTCTTGGCTTCTTTTCGGTTCATGAACCAGTTTTGTGAGTGTAGAGATCTAATTATTCATTTACGAACACATCTCACACACAGTTGTTTGTCAGACCAAAATATTACGGATTTTTGAGGGTAAAGATGTAATTCACGAAGGACATGGAATGACTCTCGCACCACAAACACAACTTAAAACATTGATGCGTATATTAAAAAGTATCGTAGATGACTAGGAGAAAAACTAACTAAAAGTTCTGTAAAAATCTTTCCTTAGAGTTTTCGGATTATGAGATATATCGTCTTGAAAGTACGAAATTTGTATTTGCCTAGCTTCGCTGAACAGCCTTTATTACATCGTTGAGATTTTTTTCTTCGGCATTATCCAGCCAACAGCCGGTTATCCTTTACGTCCTGATGGAATATATACGATGAAGGATATTTGGTCTATGGGGGATATTCGATCCCCATCACACTGCACTAGACTCCAACACACTTGCAAGCTCATCTTATCTGCGGTCAGACGAACGCGCGACCCTCTACGACAACACATTATATGGGAGACAAGGGACAAACAACCATGCCCCCCACATAGGGACTCGAACCCGCGATCTTTTGAACCACAGAGTTTTTACGTGCTCTTAGCCACCACGGCTATCCACATCGGCTTGCATCAGAGATAATGTCTTAAAAATACTGTGTATGAAATATTTACAATAAATATTGCTGTCTGTATAACCGGACTCACGGTTGGGTTGCTGGTTTCCAAATTAAACTAGAATACTTGTCACCTTGATAAAATAACGAGCTTTCATCAATCTACATACTTTTGAGGAATTTTCGTATTCTGCTGTAACAAATCCTTTTAATATCGTATCACAGTTACGAAAGGATTAAAAAGAAATACCCAGCCTTCACGCAAACAAGACGGCAAGTGTCACAATGCTCAAATACCCAGCCAAGTGTACATAGTTTTGACGTCAACTATTGTTATTGGCGTTCGAGAAAAACATGTTTTTAATTCTATTTCATGCCAATTTTACATGTAAATACGAGTTCTAAATCATAGGCTTTTATTTAGTGGAGTTTTTTCTTGGTTGGAATGAATTAAAATTTTTAATAAGACTTTCCAGGAATAGTAACTTCTCTATGTGAATCCCCCAAACAATCGAGACAGGGGTTTAAGGAATAATTTCAAAGTTTAAGTAGCAATCATTGCGTCATAAATGTTCTTGGCCAGCATTCTATGTTGTTATTTTATAAATATATAGTTGATAATGAAGACTGATGTGAAGCCTGTAGATCCAAACGGAAGACTTAGAGCTCGCGAGCCAAGTGCTTGAATCACTACGCCAGCAACTCAGCAGAGGGAGAAGCAGGACTGTGAGGAAACGTTTCACTAAAATAATACAAAAGTATATACGTACTTAGTATTTAAGAAAATATTTTCGGAAAACTGATGGTTATTGCGTACTGGTATTTTGGCACACCAAAACTTATGCGGTTTCCTACCACTGTACGAAATCCTATTCCAAACTTACTTTCCCAAATCGCAGTGTCTAGTTTTGTGAGTTACGTATTCTATTCTATTACTCTGTGAAGGCCAGAGGCACTGTGACTTAGCATTCATGAAGATTCGTGTGTACACAAACGGAGCTCTGCACATTTCACAAAGAACTTGTGTTCTTTTGTGCGCTTTTCGAAAATAAACTCCTTTTCCCTACGTTTGGGGAAGTATTTGCTTCCCTTTGAAGTAGGAAATTACGACAATCTTAAAACGCACAAAATGTCCGTTTGTAAACTCTAGTACCTTTTAAAGCGCTGAATGAAGTTGAGAGATCTCTAGCTTGTTAGCGTCTGACGTATTGCCCCGTCAGTTGAATAACGTTGTGCCCACAAACTCCGTCGGCTATAAATTATACTTGGGTGAAGAAAGCCATAAAATTCTCATATTTTTTCGAGCATCAGTATTATATTTAACCAGCCTTTTTTTGTAAAAGAACAACGTACGGTTATCGAGCTTTAAAAGTACACGAAAACTTCTCATTCAAATTGATTTTGAACTACATTGAAGAGTGATAACCAGGAGTAATTGTTCTCGTCGTTCAGTCTTAGAATCTGGCAAATATGAACTCTGAATAACATCTACTCAAGGTTTTATGCAGTTACAGAAAGTAAAATGTTGATTTGTGAGTTCGATCTCAAGAGCTATGGCTCGTGAGACATGCGTTGCAACCACACTAGCGGCTCTCCGTTGATTGTCCTTGTCTTTGCCTATATGAGATGTTCGAAAAACTAGTAAACATTGATGCATTTTTACGAAAGTCATTACCTATTTTGGGCCAATATTCTAGCTTAATTACAACATAATTAAGGTATCTTACTTTATCCGGAATTTAGTTCCGAACTCGGTTTTATTTAACCCATAACCTTTGCATTCTCGCATATTACTAACAGAATACTAATGAAACATAGGATAGTGGTGTAGAGAAAATAGTGTAATGCTGCGACAAAAACAGACTTGTGGATAACAAAACTCGTTTCGGGGTCCATGTTTCCAAGAACGTGGATAATTCTTGTTCCTACATGTAGTAATTAACTTCCTATAATAAGATGTGTAGTCAAAATCCATATATTGCTGTTTTGATTCCGAAAATTTGGTTTATAGCAAAAAGTAATGTCTGTCCGTCTTGTCTGACTGTACACAATGCCAGCAGTTAAACCTTCGGCATGGTTTTCAACATAATTGATATTCTCCAATCAATAATTATGTTGCAGACCCTTGAATTTGAAACAAATTTCAATTTGGTGATATTTTATGCCAAGTATAAAGATGTTATGGAAAGGTAGAACTAGTAACAATATTCTAAACCTTTGCAAAGAATGGGAATAGATAGGAATACGGACACCAATTTCTACGACAACAAACAGCATATTTAGTTATAGGAGAAACATTCCATTAGCTTGGTCGCAAAACGATACTTCTTATTTTCAACCCTAACTTCTTCCGAGATGTTACAAAGAATAATAAGAATACTTTCGAAAGATATGAGATAACACATTGAAAATCAACCAGCTACTTGACACCTGTTAGAAGCCATCATATTAATTTTGCACGAAACAGTAATATCCCAATTTATAAACACTTACTTTTAGACATTAAAACCCTTAGCTATTCGCTGTACTAACATATTGGCAGTCAAAGCATAGAAATATTTACGAAAAAATAGCGAAAAATACAAATCCTAGAGCATTATGCGAGTTCACTCCAGTGCTCATTCAGATTTCCACCATGAATCACGCCCCGCAAACACTTACTTTTAGACATTAAAACCCTAGCTATTCGCTGTACTAACATCTTGGCCGTGCGCCCCGCCATGCCCGCCACGCCCCGCCACGCCCGCCACGCCCCGCCACGCCCCGCCACGCCCCGCCACGCCCCGCCACGCCCGCCCCGCCCCGCCCGCCCCGCCCCGCCCCGCCCCGCCCCGCCCCGCCCCGCCCCGCCCCGCCACGCCCCGCCACGCCCCACCACACAACACCACGCCCCACCCCGCCACGCCCCGCTCCACCCCGCCACGCCTCGCCACGATTACACTCAAGAATACAATTGGACTGAAATATTGAAGAACCTCGATTTTCTGACGATCTTTGGTACGGCAAAATCGTTCTATACTACATAAAGGATTTTCAAACTCACTATTCAAACATACGATTACTCTCAAGAATACAACTGGACCGAAATATTGAAGAACTTCGATCTTCTGACGTTGACAAATTCGAGACCCTTCATTCCGCTTTCTTTGAAAAACAAAGGCGGCCGCCCAAGGAGTTGTGCGAGCGAGCCCAGGGCGTCTTCTCCATGGCCCCGGACTCCGACGCGCCCGCCGCCGCGATAGCTTTACTATTGGATCAGTCCAGCGCGTAACCCGATTACGGCGCTGGACCGCGTCCCGGTCGGAAGCAGTCCGCCCCTCCCCCCCCGCGCTTCCGGGAACTTGTCTCAACCCCCCACCCCGCCTCCATTGCCCTTGGCACCCCACCCGCCAGCCTCAGACGCCGCCGATTCAGCCTCCACCCCAACCGCTGCTGCCTCCATAAACTCCTGCCCCGCCCCCTCCGCGGGTGCCGCTCGCGTGATTTAATCCCCCTCCTCCGCTGCTGGGTCTGTGTCTGATGTCGCCGTTATTTCAACGAAAGTCTGTACACATGGTCGTGCTGAGTGACATGACAGGATTTCCCGAGAGTTCGGGTCAAGTCTCGTGAGAGTTAGGAAGACAAGGGCTCAATAAGAAGGAAGGGATAAGAGGGTTGGAGAAAGAAATTATCTCGAAGACGGACAACATTTTAGGCTGAGGGCGCTGCAGAATCATAATAGGGACGAGTGAAGGCTGATAGAATTTGGAGACGTATAAGGGAGAGTGAGAGGAAGCGGACATGGCAAGAAGAATGTGAGTTTCGAAGGAATGCTAGGAAAAGGAAATGACGGTATGATAAAGGTGGAGGGAAAGACGAAAAAATATTAGGGAGTAGGAGATTAAAAGATAATAATTGGAATTAGTAAAAAACAAGAGGACGGAGAAAAAAAGTTACAAAAGAAACTGGTGGTGCTACAACATTACATACTTAAAGGCATTATTTCTAACACCTATGCAATATTATTCCACATGATTCTGCAAAAGTATTTCCAAACTGCAAAGGTTTGCTCTTCACTTGAAATTAGAACTCAGGATCTTAAAGATAGGATGTCATTCATGCTACCCTGTGCACCACAACCCTCACAGCTTATCTCAGTCTTCCATATAATTGAAAAGTAACTAAGCAATTTGCATTTGCAATTTCAAAAAAAAAAAAAACATAGATTTTCATTTACATTATTTCAAAGTCTAGTATTAAGAACTGATTTCCGGCGAAGAAGCTTGCTGGAATCCTCATAGGGACGGTCCGGTTAAAGAGTTAAACCAAGTGCAGGAAAAAAGCGTCTGAATTCGCGAACAGAAACAACAGAGCAAATCTCAATTGTGAATTATTTGTTATACGTTTCATAAGGCAACACGACTGTGTACTCTTTTGGAGGCTTACACAAAGCAACCAGCATGGAAAGCAATCAGCGAAAGACTCGAAATGCCATGTTATTTAAGGACTGGTGTACTTGTTATTTAAGTTATTTAATGCCATGTGATTTAAGTACGGGTATTTTTACTCGTTCTATAACCGAAGAGAAAGTTTAGAAAAACGTTGAGCAATTCTTCGGAATATTTTTAAAATGTTGAGACTTTCCATAAAATATTATTCAAAATCAAAATATTCATTTGAAACTCTTGAGTTTGTTAACATAAATACGAGATATCTACTTTGGAGAAAATATTCTGAACTGCTTAGGCGGTAACATTGACCACAGGCAGACGGGCGGACGGATTGACGGACTGACGGCCAACCAGACAGACATATTGCCGTCAATGCATATTTCGATATCAAGAACCCACAAAACGTTTATTCTGAGAATACACGTGGTAGAAGAAGTAATTTCCTGTTTACAAGATTTATTTCCTTTTTCAATAACAGAGTACCACAAGGCAAGTTATTCTGTCAAAAAATCGCCGATTTCTGCACAACATTACAATACTTTCTCTGTATTACATAAGTACGTAATTAGAGTGAAATAAGAGGGGAGTTGGAAGAATAATGCTAGTTTCGCCGAAGATGTATGTATACTACAAGACCCGGTGAACTGTAGAGAACATGAGGGGAAGGGAAGTTGTCCACCTTCAAAAAGGAGTAAAATTACTGTAGGTAAATGACGAGTGAACATGGAGGCGTATGGTGGTGAACGTATGGCCCCCAAATGGGTGTACGGGTGTATTTTATATGTGAGTGCAAGAATAAGGACGTGCAAAGTATGAGTGATAAGAATAAAGGAGTGGGTGTAAAATTGATGGGAGTAAGTGGGTCGGGAGTAAGGGCGTGGGGAGTAAGGGCGTGGGGAGTAAGGGCGTGGGGTTAAGAACGTGGGAGTAAGGGCGTGGGAGTAGGGCGTGGGAGTAAGGGCGTGGGAGTAGGGCGTGGGGAGTAAGGGCGTGGGAGGTAAGGGCGTGGGAGTAAGGGCGTGGGAGTAAGGGCGTGGGGAGTAAGGGCGTGGGGAGTAGGGCGTGGGGTGTAAGGGCGTGGGAGTAAGGGCGTGGGGAGTAAGGGCGTGGGGAGTAAGGGCGTGGGGTGTAAGGGCGTGGGGAGTAGGGGCGTGGGGAGTAGGGGCGTGGGGAGTGAGGGGCGTGGGGAGTGAGGGGCGTGGGGAGTAAGAGCGTGGGGAATATGGCGTGAGAAGTAAGGGAGTATGAGGAAGGGCATGAGGAGTGGGGAAAGGCGGCCTAGGGCTTGGGGCCATGAAAACACGGAGTGGTGGGTCGTAGGGTTTTGGGTGTGTTGGATCATGGAAGCTTGGACGTGGAGGCGTTAAGCTGCAGAGTGTGGGAACGCGGTGGGCGTGGCGTTTCAGCAGAGAAGCCGCGAGCGAGGGCGGGCGGTTGGGGCGGGGTGGCCTTGCGGCTGCAGCTGGCGCCTGAGTGCCAAGGGAGCCCGAGGCGGGGGAGAACAATGCCCGGGCAGTCACCGCCCAGAACGCCGCGCCATGTCTCGACAACTATGTCGCTCTGGGAATGACAAGTCACAGGCGCGCCGCGCGCGCGGAAATTTACTCACAAAGGCTACGCGCAGGAATGACAGCTCGGCACATCGAGGTGATACCGGAGGCTTCCATATTGGAAAAGGCATTTCAGGAATTTTGATAACATTTTAAGCGTTCGAAATTGTTAATTAAAACAACCACAAAGAACAATTTAGGAAAAAAAGATAACAAAGAAAGCTTTTCTAAACAGAGAACTTTTCGAAAATTGTCTGTTGTTCACTTTTATATTTTAGTTCCTTATCATAGAAGCTTCCAAGATTTTACAGATTTATGGTATTTTTGATATTTTACTAATAAATAAAATATCTTCCGCGTAGATAAGCTAGCAAAGATATAATTTCCGATAACATCCTTCCTCTCGATTAGTACATTTGAAGATAGTTAATTTTTAAGTTCGCAAAACGAGGATGTTTGACTGAGGCTTGGTTTTTACAATGGCAATATAAGAAATTCCATTAGGATGTTCATTAGAAAGGTCTATTACTAAAAATATATATTTGTTGTATTCATGAAATAAAAACTACTACCATAGACACAAAATCGTTTTATGTCATTGCAGGATTCTCCAAATATTCATATTACGTGACTTATACATGACTTAAAGCTCCAAGCAATGTACTAATTATTATAATCAAACACTAAGGTGTTAAAATTATTACTTCCATATAAAAAAATTGTTTAAATTATTTCTTCTATATTCAACGAAATAAATCTACCTTTATTTTATTCATGAAATGTTTTGACGATATGCCAAGGATAAGATTTTTTTTCGAATACTTTTCGCAACAGAACACAGATCCCTCACAAAAAAATTTGACAGCAATTGTGTCAAATTGCGTTGCGTATTTTTTTTCTACTGCCCCCATTTTCCACTTCAGATGAAACAGTTTTGTCCTGATAAAACTCTTATTATTTTCCACCTGCGTAACACATGCCAACTCCTCTATATCATCACAACTTATCAACACTATCACCCTCTTCTCATTTCGTTTATTCAGTATACGTGCTAGCAATTTATCATAGTTTTTAGGATAAAATTTTAGAACATCTCTACCTTATACATCTAAATTTTAAGTTCATTTTTAATAATCTCTACTCCTTCCTGTACGTCTTCTCTAATCTGTATGTCTCATACTTTAGACCAAGTGATTGCCAATTTCTGCTCTAATGCAAAGGGGATCATGCTCTAATGCAAAGGGGTGAGGTGTCGCCATTGGCTCACTAGCCGCTCGTCTCAAGGAGGTCGATTTATCTCGTGTTCTAGGAAAAACCATTGTGCCTTCCGATCTTCACGTTATGAAAGAAACGAACGAACACGGAAATTAAAGAAAGACTCGTTCTCTACCGAACACATTCTTAAAACAGAACACGTTCCTAGTACATTTATATTATACGTTGACTATAATAAATAATGAATTGACATGTCAATGTTTTTTCACTTCTTCCATCTATCCCAATTCTTTTAACTCGCCTGGTTACAAGTATAGTTAAAAAGCTTATTACTTGACTCTTTTTATGATAAATAACTAAGATAGTAGAGAATACGTTCTTTTAATTCCAAGAAATGCAGATTTTCACGTCCAGTCCACAATAACCCCATATACATTTAGTCCAGTCAAATGGTAGAATGTAAGAGAGTTTTGGTGTAGCTTTGATATTTGGTCCATGTTCTATGGGTTACTGAAAAGAATATCAGATTTACCAACAAAAATGTTGCCCGGAAACACGTTTTTAAGCAAAAAATGCGTAAAAATCACGCTTTTTTTCAAGATTTTTCAAAATAACTCAAAATTCATCTATTTTTAGTAATAAATAGGTATATATAAAATCAAATAAGATAAAATTACCTTCATTTAATGTCCTTTAGATATGTTATAAACAGTGTAAAGGTTTTCGAAAACTGATGTTCTAATTTGTTAAATATTAGTCCGAGACAAAACCTCTTTCCCATTTCCACATATTATACATAACTACATTGATTAACTCGCATCACATTCCCTACCCTATTAATTACGATAGCATTTCTTTCTCTATATCTAGCTTTGTTTCGTTTTCTTCTCAAATACTCTGATATTCTTCTCGCATGTGTAATCTAGTCCTTTTTCATCATATTTTTAATCTCCTATCTTGCAGACTTTAGCTGTTTGTACATATTTGTGTGTCTGTTTTTAATTACGCTATTATACGTGTGGGCCTTCGCGGATAGCTCATTGGTCAGCGTTCTCGCCTCCCATGACGCGACCCCGGGTTCGATTCTCGGTCGGGAAGATTCTAGTGTGCGTATTCCTTGCAATGTCCCAATACATGTTGCTGTGTGACGATGAGAAAATTCGCTTCTCAGGTTGAAAAGGCCAGAATACGAGGTAGCGGTACCTTGTGCTAACCACACATACTCTGTGACCCATGGCCGCAAGGCAAGGACGCCGCTGGTAGGCCCAGGCTTCGTCAGGAATATTGTGGCAAAGGGCATACGTACATTATCCTAGCGGCCCTCTTCTCTCCTTCGATAAGTCTGTATACTTGCATATCCTTCAACATTATAGAACTTCTGTATCTCAGTTTCCCAACCTGACTTTGTTTTTAGTTTCCTTTCTTAATTTCTACACACGCCTCTCTCATTTATTCTTACATCATTTCTGTATTTGAAGTAATGTTATACATGTATACAAAAATATTTAATTTCTACATTCATTAAAATGCAATTTAAATAAGGTGTCAATTGTATTTGCAAGCATCTTTCATCAGCCATAACATATTTTTACTCCAAACTTCAGAAAATCATAATCGTCCATCCTGGATCTAGATGCAATCGACTACCTTCAGCAGGGCAGAAAATACACTCAGGTCACTCATCCTTCGTTTGATCGGTTGATTGATTGATTTTTCGTGTTTCCGGGAGCGTCAACTGCTTTAGTCATTAGTACAATTAGTGTAGTGCATGTGTGTCTCGGAGAAGGCGGAGATCTTTCCCGCTGGATGGCGAGATCCGGCGCCGACCTACCGTCGGCTAGTGGGGTTTCCCCCTAACCAGGACTCTCCCACTAGCGGTGCGCCGCCCCAGCCGGGACAAGCTCTAAGCTCCGACCGGTCTGCCGGAATATGTGGTAGTGTAGTGCATGATAGTGTAAGTGTGTGTGTGTAAAGGGAGAGGATAGGACAAGGAAGAGGAAGGAAAGATCGCGCACAGTCCGTGGCCCATTTCTGAGTGTACTGCTCCGGCATTCGCCTGATGTTGATCTAAGAAGCCACATAAAACTACCGATCAGAGCAGCCGGCCGCTAGAATTCTCCTCCAGACAGCGATTGAATTCGACCTAGCTGCAAAGCTAGTGTCAGAAATCCTGCCGTCCTTCCGGAAGGCTATGCTTCGCCTCCGACCCGATCCATCCGTAGGGCGCCCTTGTTTGATAGTGATAAGCTCGTGTTGGGGCGGACGCGTGTGTGCCCGTGACAGAACCTCGCACCTAACTAGCCAGTGGCTCGTGTTCGCACGCAGTCACGCGTCACGCAACACCGCGATTAGGAAAACATTCAAACTGATGCTCCTTCACTGGAACGAACCGACGGGTTGGATAAAGCAGGTTCATTTGCTGAAGTAATAGTACGCGAAGGATGAGTCTGATGGATTGTTTTCGGGTGTATTGCGAAGACTTGGGTTTCATTTCTAAGGGCGATTTGAAAGAACAAAATACAAGTAACTACAGTTGACAGTTGATGTTTCCATCATTATTATCTTCAGCAGCGAGTGCTACCATGATGAAATTGTTCCGATCTCTTATAGATTAATTCCAAGGTTATCGAAAATATTTACGACAGCTCTCATTATGAACGAGAATAGTTGAACTGCTGATATCCTTTCTTTTTCATTAAAGCTGAATATTCTTAATTTATTTTCATGTCAATTTTTGATACTGTAACTGCCTTCATGCAATCAAACATTTAATATTTTCTTATTTGTTAGTTATCTATATACTATTTACATTTTCTATTTATTCCCGTAAGTTTTTTAAAAATTCCCTGTTTTAGTTCTATATACCAATATCTGTAAATTTTATTTAAAGACATATCGAAAAAAGTTAAAAGTACTGAATTATTGTAGAAAACTATGAAACATGTGCAGAAACGAATCTTCACCTTTGCATCCACACGGATCTAATATGTTGGCAAAGATGACCAGTGAGTACAAGACAAAGTCGAGAAAACTTGTGCTGGAATCAAGACGACGTCGGTGAGAGTCAGTGAGAGCGAACGTCGAGGGCCGGAGACGAGGGCCGGAGACGAGGGCCGGAGACGAGGGCCGGAGACGAGGGCCGGAGACGAGGGCCGGAGACGAGGGCCGGAGACGAGGCCGGAGACGAGGGCCGGAGACGAGGGCCGGAGACGAGGGCCGGAGACGAGGGCCGGAGACGAGGGCCGGAGACGAGGGCCGGAGACGAGGGCCGGAGACGAGGGCCGGAGACGAGGGCCGGAGACGAGGGCCGGAGACGAGGGCCGGGACGAGGGCCGGAGACGAGGGCCGGAGACGAGGGCCGGAGACGAGGGCCGGAGACGAGGGCCGGAGCGAGGGCCGGAGACGAGGGCCGGAGACGAGGGCCGGAGACGAGGGCCGGAGACGAGGGCCGGAGACGAGGGCCGGAGACGAGGGCCGGAGACGAGGGCCGGAGACGAGGGCCGGAGACGAGGGTCGGCGGCGAGGGTCGGAGGCGAGGGCCGGAGACGAGCAGGAGTGGCTTGAGGGCGGCGGCAGAGGGAAAACAGCAGCGATGCCTCATGAGCGGAGCGGGCTGGGACCCTGGGTGTGGGCCGGGCCAGCGCGGCCGCCGCCGCCTTGAGGTGAGTGCGCCGGGTGAATGGGGCCGCGCGCGTGCTCGCGGGGGCAGAACGCGCGATAGCGCCCGCGGGCCCCGCCCCCTCCCGCCAAGCGGTCCATCGATCGACGATGCGCGGCCCTCGCCGCCGCCCCTTATCGGAGCAGCCCAGCGGAGGCGGAAGACTCACTCTCACTCGGGGAGAGGTAAACAAGCACAATGCGTAAAGGGCCACGAAACGAACATGGATGTATAGTTGAACACTCCCAATTGCGTCTCGTTAAAAATTCGCACGAATAGAATGATGTTTTTAAAAATATCTTTATTGTTTGAACTACTTCTACATTATTCTCATTATGTTATTATTGTTATTACTATTATTTTTATCATTATTGTCACTGTTATTTTTATAAAGCATTCATCGGAAATCGAAGACCAAACAGTAAACACTGGGAGAAAAGAAATATTTAATTCACGATTTTGATATATTGTCTATTATTTTGACAACACAAATTTAAGTTGTGTATGTAAAAAACCATGACTGTAGAATGTGATGACGTCGACTGCCTCATGTGGTGTCTGAGTACATGACCAGCTATGTCTGCGCAAGTAAATTTTAGACCAGATGGTATTTTGAAGTGGCTATTGTGAAAGGGGAGATATGAAATGGGAACAACGGTAAAATTAATGGAATTGTATCTACAGACGAGACACAGTCATAGCTGTCTATTTTAGAACTGTGCAGTTCTGAAGCTTGGGGCTCCAAAGCACTCGATTCATACACAATTTACCTCAAGAGGACGATGCTATCCGCCTTCTTCTTCGCAATTCTGACTTTCAGAAAACGTCTTCCAACAATTTTTTTTATTAAAATAGTCATAATGATCCAAATAGTAAAGTCTCTAAAAGTGAATCGGGGCATTGCTGTTCCTGAAACTCCGTTACTGAGTATACATTGTTTGTGTGAAATATTCATAACTCAAAATACCAAATAAAAACTGTCAACACTTCTGAAAACATTACCAGCCATAGGTTACAACTCATTGCATCATGTTCCAGCCTTTTTTTGCCCATCCATACTTGACCAAACTGTCATAATCAGTGATACGTTATTGGTGTTTGCTATGTACTTCGTTATCCACTCGAATACATTTCATTTAAATTCCTGGAAGAGGAATTGTTAATAATCACTCGCGAGAAAGAGAATCAGAACTTTCCGAAGGGAATGCAGGAGCGACCCATCTGGACGGTAATCCACACCATTTGCTCGCTAGTCAACAGTTTTTCACAAGAAGCTCAGTATTAATTGACCATAAAATGTTGAAACCCAGACATTTATAGATACATTTTTAAAAATATTTAAATTATGTTGTTCCATAATTCTTCTCCTTGTAGAGGTCAAGAAGCTGTTAAAGTACGAGACTGTATTTTAAAAACACTGCTTCTTAAATTTTTGTGTTAAAAAATCAGCAGAAACGTCAAACGTTAATTATTATTTTCTAACTCGCTATTAAAATAAGAAATTTACTTCTAATCCCTTTTTCCTCAAACTTTAAACCACAAGAAAATTGAACATAACAAAAACTACAGCTTTCCAAAAAAAATGTTTCACGTCTATAGAAAAATATCGGTATACGAACAGCTCCGATCACTCACATCACTTTCCAGGATTCCTCGCCCACGGACGTCTTTCAATTTCTGTCAATCCGGCGAATGGCACTTGCTGCACAAGGTGGTCGGCGCCTCCGCTTCCCCGAAGCGCCGAAGCCACCCAGCGCGCGCCCGACGCCGCTGCCCTCCCATCGACCGCCGCCGCCGTCCTATTCGAAATTAAGGTCCTCCGCCCGCCCCCGGCGCCGCACACACTCCCCGCCCGCCGTTGCCCCCGCCACCCACGCCGCCACCCACGCCCGCCGTCCCCTCGCCGTCGCCCTCTCCCTTGCCCTCGCTCACGCCGGCGCCCTCACCGTCACCACGCCGCCGCCCTCACCTTCGCCCTCGCCTTCGCCGTCGCCCTCGCCGTCGCCCTGGCCACCGCTGACGCCCTTGCTGTCGCCCTCGACGGCATTCCCGTCGCTGTCTTCGCTATCACCCTCGTCGTCGCCCACGCCGCCTCCCTCGCCCTCACTGCCACCCTCTCCGTCGCCCTCCCTTGATCCTCCGTCGCCCTCGCCATTGCCCACGGCGCTACCCTCGCCGCCGTGCTCGCCTCGCTCGGAACCGCGTCCAGTAACATTTTCTTTACGGCCCGGTGCCTCTCCCCGATGCCCTAAAGGCCAAGAGGCATCGCGCCTCCGCTGGGGAGAACTGGGGCGCTCGCAAGTCGCCCCTCGACTCCGACACCTGCGCCGCCCCCGCGCATCACGATTGCACATTGGCTTTATGTCATTAGAGCCTTGAAACACTGTCTTAAACACCATCTTTAATTTCGGAGGCCCTACTGTAGTAGGAACGTCAAGTCGTTATCCAGTAAATCAATTTTATTACGGAGTATAGTGAACATAATTTAGCTTATTTTACTCCTCCAGGGATTTTTGGATGATGCTTTTCTTACTATTTAATTCTGACTAAATAATACTAAACTGCCGACACTGCCCTTTCGACACTGACTTGCTGGCGCTCTGTTGCCGACGCTGACCTATCGGTACTGACCGGCCGACACTGATTTGCTGACGCTGACCATTCCACGATGACCTGCCGACGCTGATTTGCCGACGCTGACCATTCCACGCTATCTTGCTGACACTGACCGGCCGACACTGATTTGCCGACGCTGACCATTCCCACGATGACCTGCCGACGCTGATTCGCCGGCACTGACCATTCCACGCTATCTTGCTGACACTGACCGGCCGACACTGAGTTGCCGACGCTGACCATTCCCACGATGACCTGCCGACGCTGATTCGCCGGCACTGACCATTCCACGCTATCTTGCTGACACTGACCGGCCGACACTGGATTTGCCGACGCTGACCATTCCACGATGACCTGCCGACGCTGATTCGCCGGCACTGACCATTCCCACGCTATCTTGCTGACACTGACCGGCCGACACTGATGTGCCGACGCTGACCATTCCCACGCTATCTTTCTGACACTGATCTGCCGACGCTGATTTGCTGACGCTGACCATTCCCACGTTGACTTACTGACGCTGACCTACCGACGTTGATTTGCTGGCGCTGACCTGCCGACACTGACCTACCCACACTGACTTCAACCGCCGCCGTCGGCCATATCAATACAACACAAAGGAACCATTCTGCTCCATGCACATCATCGCTCCTTCAAGTGGCACCCAACAGCGCGACTTCAACCGACCGCCCCTCCCGACGCCCCACTCAGCGATCGATTCTGAGAAACGCGCCCGGGATCCGAGCAGACAACTTAGTTCGTTAGTTTCCCTAGTTATTGGGGGCGGCCGCGCCGCGCCGTCGCAGGGCCGCTTAATGGAAGAGGCGGCGGCGGCGGCGGCGGCGGCGGCGGCGGCGGCGGCGGCGGCGGCGGCGGCGGCGGCGGCGGCGACGCCGAGGAAGTGGGCCGACGTTAATTTTCGTAAATTTAATAAGCAATCTACTCGGCCGTAAATTGCCCAAGGAAATATGGACGTAAATTACAAACTCCAAAATGCTAGGAGGTATTTACTTGTACGAGAGTTCGCGGATTCGGCGCCATTCGAGGTTAGACGTTTGTTTTCTGTTTGTTTCTGTGGATTTGATGTCCTAGCAGAGCTTTTAACTTACGAAGATTAGTGCTTTGCTTAACGTATTGTAGAATGTTGCGAGGAGACAAACTTTTATTTCCTATTTCATTGCGTCTACTTTACAAGTAAACATTTGAAATTATTTAGTTATTAATAAGAATTGTAAATATCCGTTGAAGACGAACCAAATCGTGCATGCCATGGAAAATCTAAAGCGAATCATAATCGTTCGTAGTAGCATATCAGTGTTTTTACTTGATTGGCAATGCCACTTTAGGATTATGACTCAAGAGGGTAATAGTATCATTTCAACAATAATATTTGTTTATAAATCTGTATATATATATATATATATATATATATATATATATACATATTGTGTGTGTGTGTGTGTGTGTGTGTGTGCCAATATTACGTACGTTTACTCACCATTCATATCTTTGTTTGTTTACAAATTTCCTTTCTTAAAGTACAAACTGACATCAAAGCAACCTTGTCAAAGTGTTTGTAAATGCACAGTGACAAAAGCTTTCAGAAACGTCTATTTTGTATACTAAATGTAATGTACTTTATGACGCATCCGTCTTTAGTCTTTGGTTTAAAGAGACCATATATTTACTTCTATTAGTTTCTATTAAATGTGGCAAATGTTGAAAATTATTCAAGGCTAGAGCTTCTATGTCGTTTTTTTTTCTTCTGAGAACTTTGGATTTTCGACGAAATATTTTTTTTGTGGCTTTAGTCTTTCACCAGAACTCGTCTGTACAAATATCCTATAATTTGTCTTGAAAGTGATAAAGAAATAAGAGGTTGTGACATTAAAAATATGATCAATTTTAATTGAACTGAATGAACTGAAAATTTCCGTTCTAGTTTTTCAAGTTTTGCGTTTCTTTCATTTATCACGCTTTTAAATTCTGATAATTAATTACTATTATTACCAGAGAATGACTTAGATATTCCCTGTACAAATCTCTGCAAAATTGTTTGCCCAAGGCACAGTTTTCGATCACATGAAGCTAACAATTTTTTCTAGCTAATTTCTATCTAACAAATATGGGATGGAAATCCGGGTTTCTCGATAATGATTGAAATCTCGTTAGAACGAAAATTGCTATATGATTCAATTTTGTCCAGTATTTACTGGTATCTCCCATGTCCCGGAGACGAGGCGTGCCATAGATTCTTTCAAAATTCACTGATTCCCGTCGGTAAAAAAAATAGCCCAGCCCATCCGAGTAAAATACAAATTAACTAATTATTACTTATACTAGGACAATAGTTCGAAGTTTAATTCGAAGATTTACTCCAAGAATAATTTTCTGCTTGAAGTTTGTACTGTCAATTATAAATCCATTCGTTTGCAGAAAATTATTAATTTAGTATTTTATCACCAGAATATTTGAACGATTACATTCGTAACACAAGCTTCTAGTTAGAATATCAATCTTGAATGGCTACATGAACTAATGTTAAGAATGAAATGTGTTCAAAGAATTATCAGGTGAATTATGATAGGTTAATTAACCTCCCGACCGGGATACGGGTTTCCTGGTTTACATCTAGTTGCTCTTATCACTAAGCTACCAAGAAAATCAATTCTTTGGGCAGATTCTTAGGCGTGATGTATTGTCGGGTTAGCTACTGTTACGTTCAAGATAAGAAAATTGAGGATAGTTCTTTCTTGTGTTGGTCTGTCGACAGACGATCTTTTACAACAGATTTTGCCAGTCTTAGAGCTAATGTACGACAAATAAACCTTGAGGAACATGATGTACCATTTTCAAAAGCCAATGTCACAAATCCCGAAACTTTCGTCGCAATTCTCTCTCATTTCAGTCCCACGCCACTTCGTTTCCTTTCTTTAGAGTTTCGCTTCACTTCTCCGACCTCCTGGCAGGGCTTTGATGTCTGCACAACGAAGACATCAAATGCGAGTATGGATCGGTATTTTTGGATCGCATCTTCCTCCTCGGGAGGTAATTACGCGCTCTTAGGCTGTGATCTCGGCCAGCTCAAGGGGCTCATTTCCCAGCAGAGGGATCAAAGCTTGCAACGACCCACGCGGATCGTTCTCTTGTAGCTGATGTCGTCAGAGCCGCCGCCTGCTTCATGACTGGGCGGCTGGGAAGCGCCCAAGAACGCCCACTTGCGACAATTGTTGGGTTCTATCACTTTTGTCTTTTTATTTCGTCGCTACCGCTTATGTAGTAGAGAGAAAGTTATGTAATGTTGCGCGAACGAACGGCGAATTTTGGACAGAAAACCTCTTATTACAGGGCCTCGGTAACTGATTGATTGATTTTTTCGTGTTTCCGGGCACGTCAAGTGCTTTGTTCATTAGTCCAGTTAGTGTAGTGCATGTTTTTCTCGGGAGATGGCGGTGATCATCCCCGCTGGATGGCGAGATCCGACGTCGACCTACCGTCGGCTAGTGGGTTTCCCTAACCAGGACTCTCCCACCAGCGGGGCACCGCCCCAGCCGGGAAAGCCTAAGCTCCCGACCGATTGCCCGGAATATGTGGTAGTGTAGTGCATGTTAGAGTAAGTGTGTGTGTAAAGGAGAGGATAGAACAAGGAGGAGGAAGGAAAGATCGCGCGCGGTCCGTGGCCCGTTTTGTCAGGGTACTGCTACGGCATTCGCCTGGTGTTGATTGAAAAACCACGGAAAACTACCGATCAGAGCAGCCGGCCTCTAGAATTCTCCTCCAGGCAGCGACTGAATTCGACCTAGCTGAAAAGCTAGTGTCAAAAATCCTGCCGCTGTCAGGAACTCGAACCTAGGACCTCCCGGTCAGAGGCGCTGCAGTGACATCAGTTGATACCGAAAAATCGAATGACGACAAAACGTCTGTCCGTCTGTCTGTGAATAACGCTAGCGGCTAAACCTTTCAGCCAATTTTTTCCAAAATTGATATTACAGAATCGATCTGGTTGATGTGGCCCCTTTAATTTGAAACATATTTTAATTTTGGGGGCGCTTTACATGAAACACCTGGGACATTTTCAAATTTTCCCCCAAAACTGGCTCCATCGTTTTAAATTATTTTGTTGGATAGTGTGAAGGACGTTTAAGAGAATGGTGTATATCTCATGTTGGTTAAAAACTCTGATTATTCGAAAATTGGAAAAGTTCAACTTTTTTCGGCGTCTTCCTACAACTAAAATATTAAAGATAAGAGATTTTTCTTTAATGAAATCCTCAAAGATATATTTAAAATAAGATCATGTACTTTTTTTTGAAAAATGTTAGTACTTTTCGCGTAATTTTGCGTGAAAATACAGGCGAGAAAATACATGTTGTTTAAGCGCAACTAGTCCCATTATGTATTCTTTATGGTGTACCTGGATAGATCAGAGATTTTGATCGATGCATAATTTTGATGGTATTAGTTCAGTGAGGTGTCTCCAATGCTGTAAACAGTTTTAAAATGCTTTTCGTGGAGGTAGTAGCGTTTTTGTGGTAATACGAAATTGAGCAAGGATAATAGAGATATCCACTTAAATGTAACTTCATTTTATCAACTTAACTATCAACTTAATACTATACTATACTATACTCATACTATCAACTTAAGAAAAATGTAAATTCATTTTCTGTGCACGTCTTCTAGAATTCAGTGGGAAATACAATTATTCAAATTATCGTTTCCATGTTGTCGCGGCAGGAAGTAATAAGAGCCAAAATGTATTGCTTATTTATCCTTGAAAATAGATTTTATTACATGGGAGTTTTTTTGTTTATTTTCTCCCTTTCAAAATTCAAACTTTATTGCTTAATTATCCTTAAAAATAGATTTTATTACATGGGAGTTTTTATTTTTGAAAATAGATTTTACTACATGGGAGTTTTTGTTTTTTTTCTCCCTTTCAAAATTCAAAATTTAAGTAGTATATGACTTGGTGTAGGGATCACAGAATTTTGAAAATGTGCACAGAATTCACTTTTCCCCATAGGACGTCATACGCAGTTTTTAACTGTTTTTTGACGTAAAATAAATAAATAAAAATAAATAAATAAACCACGTGATTTTAATGATATTTAGTTTTATATTTTAATGTTATAAAATAATAAATCATTATTCAGACATGTTTCCTGATCATGTTTTCCATCATCAGAGGCATGAAGTATCAGGGATTAAACACGTCTAAAAATGAAATCAACTATGCGCCATCTTGCGCTGTAGTACTTGCACCAGCTTGTGCAGTACCACTTAAGATGACGCCGAGTTCATTTCATCTTTGCGAGTATTTAATCCATGATACTTGGTGTCACTGGTGATGGTAAAAATGTTCTCGAAATACGTCTGGATAACGGTTTAAAATTAAAAACATTAAAACTCTTGTGGTTCATTTATTCAAGAATTCAGAAAAAAATGTTGTGAAGTTACCAATATTTAAACTGCTTACGATCTTTTTGATCGCGTAGCTATGATCATCATCAAAGTTTATTAAAATATATAAAAAAATTATAATAACTGAAATGAAAATATATTGAATGAAAGTGAATTAATAATATGAGAAAACGTTAATATATTGAATTGAATATATGAGAATTTGAATACATTAAATTGAGAAATATAAATTCAAAATATGAACAATCTATTGCAAAATATAAAGTACTAAGATCTTTGTATGGAATATGCAAGAACAAACTGGATTGTACGTACCTTGAAGCGTCTGAGCGGATAACAATATATCTTTTATCCTAATGAACAGTTTTAAAAGTATTTTCGTTCAAAAATGTCCCGTTCCCCGTCATAAGACTGAGACGCATCGAAAGACACTTCGATTGATCCAAACGGTGGGCCGAAAGGAAAATAACCGTTAGTGGTGGATTGACCTCATAGGTTATCCAATTGCTATATTGGATGGTGCAGTTGTGGAATAAATAATCGGAGGAACCTCTAGAAAATCTATCATGCAATCGGTTTGTTTACTCCAAATTCAACCCGACTCGAGGAAGGTTTGAACTTAGGTATTCAGAGGTGGAATGCTGGCATCTTTTTTAATACACTGTGGATAAAGCATGATTGCTTGGAGCGTAAACTTTCCAATTTGAGGCATAATCACAAATGGCGTAGCCCAAACGCAACAGAGAAGCGGTCTATTGAATTTTACAGCAAGTAACATTTGATATTGACAGAACAATATTGGTTAAAAGACGAAAACCTCTTTCCAACATATTTCCGGAAATTCAATTGCAAAATTTTCACAAATTTTCCGCGTCAAGAAGAGTTTATTTATCCAAGAGATTCATTTGTATTTACAATGAAGTTGGGTCGATATTACAGAGATGACACTCAAAAAAGAAGAATAAGTATTCCAATTTAAATTAACGTTGTAAATGCAAAGCTCATTCCCACTAAAGTGTCACACCGAAAACCGTGACAAAGTTCTGGGTTGACACAACAAAACAAATTTATATGTTAATCAAATTTCAAATTGTAGTAAAACTTTAGTGGCAATAACAGTTATGGTGAATTGTTTCTCTGTCGTAAGTAATCTAAATAATAACCTTCCACGAGAAAACGAGTGTAACAGTGACCAACGTCATGAGCAAGTTGTACCAGTCACTTTTAACTATTTTTATTTCGGGCATAAAATTACTGGTAACCGATCAATTTTCGATGCAACGTTAGATAACTTCAAATATAGCTCATTTATTGTGCACTGTTTTATGACTATTGCCGCCAATTCCGACCCTTCACATGCATGTGGTCGAGAACTAAGCATCGTATACATTTATTGTCTCATAACTAAACTTTCTGGGGCGTTTTGTAGCTTTTCTCTAATCTAAGATGTTTGAAAATGGTAGCATATATTTTCTTTAGTGGCAAATGACCTTGTGAAGTACCGCATGAAAGATATTGAAAAATAAGAAATGAAAAAAACCTACACTTCCTGTATTAATTATAGATTAATTAACTCTAATATGGTTCACAGATCTATGCAAGTTCAATTTCAATGTTTGATGAATGGCATTAAACATGATCACCTCTGTAAAATAATTATTTTCCGAGTCATTATGCTGCTTCCCATTCCCGCTGTTCTTTGTTACGCATTTACTAGCACGCCAGTTCTCCCTAACAACTGTCAAAATTGTGCTTTATTATGGTTCAAATTCAAGTATTAATATACTTGTTCATGTATTCATTATACTCATTATACTCATTTCATGTATTCGATATACTTGTCATATGTCAGTTCTATAACGTAAACAGATGTAACATTCCGTTAAGATGACTTGATCATTGTTTAAAATATAACACAAAATGTATGGAATTAAAATCTACTAATACAATTAAAAAAAGATTATAATTAAAAACAAAAGGAACAAAACCGAATAAAAACCCGGAATAGAGTTTTAAACAGAAGGTACAATAGTAGTGTGTAAATACAACGCAGTGTTTGCTCCTATGTGAGAACACACCCATTACCCAGCGCCTAGTCAGATTGCTTGCTTTTGCAAAATTGATAACTACAAACGAATTCAGAGCTGAATAACTCAAGAAGGAATTGCAGCAACGTTTACTTTGTGTTGAAAACGTTAATGTTCCTGAAACAAATCAAGGATTGTTAAACGGCGAGTTAAATTATCCTCCCTACTTATTTGATAAACGATCAAAATCAATGGCGAAAAATGAACATGGTCAATTGCGTTCACTCCGAACAGTTTCAATGGGTTTCACACCCCTGGGGTACCCCTCTGTTCGGCTAAGGCCACATCCCGCCCAGGCCAACGCCAACCGCTCAGGCCCGCCCCGCCCCCTCGTTGCAGCGGGGCCGGCCTGATGCGACAAGCGGCCCAGATTACGCGCGCACCTGGCCATGGGAAGCGCTGTAACCGCCGCGCGCTGGCTCTCATAGAGAGCCCGGGAGCGCAGGCTCAACGCCCGGGTTTGCGCTGCCCGCCTGCGTACACCGTCGCTCCTTCGGCGCCCTGGTTTGCCCCCCTCTACCCGCTCTCACTCCGGCCCACCCGATTCGTCCCGACCTCCCGCCCATCTCTCCCGATTGCTTGCAACACCTCGCCGCTGTCACCAATTTTATTCTGAAACGTTTCACGTTCCACTATTTTTATATTGAACGTTCACGTTCCACAGCTGACACCAATTTTATGGTGAATCATTTCGCCATTAACTCTGGTTTTCAACGTTAGTGTTATGTATAATTTCTATCATTAATATTTCTTTAAGCAACATGTGTAGATTCCTTTTCAAAGAATTTATTTCGACAATTTCGCTCCTTCACAAAAGTTCTATGGTTTGCTTTCCGGGCGCGTCAACAGCTTTGGTCATTAGTCCCGTTAGTGTAGTGCATGTTTTTCTCCGGAGATGGCGGTGATCTTCCCCCGCTGGATGGCGAGATCCGGCGCCGACCTACCGTCGGCTAGTGGGGTTTCCCCCTAACCAGGACTCTCCCACCAGCAGGGCACCGCCCTAGCTGGGACAAACTCTAAGCTCCCGACCGCTCACCCGGAATATGTGGTAGTGTAGTGCATGTTAGTGTGTGTGTGTGTGTGTAAGGGGAAGAGGATAGGACAAGGACGGAAAGATCGCGCGCGGTCTGTGGTCCGTTTGGTAAGTACTGCTCCGGCATTCGCCCGGTGTTGATCGGAGAAACCACGGAAAACTACCGATCAGAGCAGCCGGCCGCTAGAATTCCCGGTCAGAGGCGCTGCATTGGCATCAGTGGATGCACTGAGCTACGGCTCCCGGTAAAAAAATTATATGTTTCTATCTTCTTCTTACATAAACTTCTGTGTTGCCATCGTACTTCTCAAAACATATGAACAGTTGTTCCAAATTTTGTTTACAAACAAAATCAATAAACATATATGTAATAATTAAACCTATACGTGACGTTACATTGGCCGCCCGTCTGATTGCTCGCCCGTCCGTCTGATTACTCGCCAATTCGCCCGATTGCTCGCCCGTCCCTCTGATTGCTCGCCCGTCCCTCGAATTGCTCGATCGTTCATCCGATTGTTCGCCCGTCAATCCGACTGCTCACCAGTCCATCCAATTGCTCGCCCGTCTGTCCGATTGCTCACCCGCCTTGCGCACTCGTATATCCGCTTGCCCGCCCGCCCCAAGCTTTTCTTCGTCGGGTCGCGCGGGAACCGGGAAGGATGCGGTACTCTTGAAACGCCGGGGGTGTATGATTCCAACGGCGATTCTAGGTTATCCTCCCCGCCTAGACAACGAAATGGAGTTTTCCGATGTGATTTCCGAAATTTGAATATTAACTATTAGTGCAAGTATTAAAGATTTGTCTGAATGGCGATATTAGAATTGGATTGATTAATTTGATAGGAAAATAGAGAAATATAATACACAATTCAATGACGAATATACAAAGGTATTCTTCGGTGAGTAAAGACCTCCTGTATTGCGATAAGTGGCAGCGAGTTCGGAGAACGCCGTTGAGCACAGTGCCGAGTGTTGTGTTGTGTCGACTTCCGTGTTAACGATCAACGAATCAAATCCAGTGAGTGAGTAAAACGATTAAATCTTAGTAGGTGTACACATACACCCAACGTCCATCCTAAGATGGCTTCTGATCAAGGAGTCATCCCAAACAGTGAAACCCATCAATCAAGTCAAGTTAGTAATGAAAATCAAGATTATGCCAACAATATTTAACTGCGCTAAGAAAGTGTTTCCCAAAAATCCTCAGACCATACGGTTCGTCTCAAGGATTTCAAAAAACCGTATATGTGTCTATCTGGATTCTAAGGAATCTGTGAAAAAACTAATTGACAATAAATCAACCATTTCAATTAATAACTCAACGTTATCCATTAGACCGCTAATTACGCAGAATATAAGACTCATTCTTCTAATGTGTGTCCTATTAAAATGACTTCCTGAGAGCCGGCATGTACGAACCAGGGTTTAGTCACTTTTGATTTCCGGAAACAAATTTATATTCATCCAGATGATATGGACAAAGTACCAGAAACCATGAAAATTAACTATGATGACCCAGTTTTCTGGATATATCCATAACCCTATCCATAAACCTAAGCTTTCTTAGAGAAAGTGTCTCAGATACTAACAACATACAACCGATTACACCAGAGATAATGGATTATAAAGTCCACGAATCCAAACATTCTACAGTGATTAAATAAAACCCAAAAACAATAAAAATCTCTTGCAGAGGAATATGATAGACTAGAAAATCAACTTGCCCTACTCAAAGGAACATTATCTGAACCAAGTAACAAATATTTTTTAAATTGGTTACAACTAAAAAGTCTTTTTGAAAAAACAAAAAAATTGCATAAATGTTGAGGAAGCTGTTCTGGAATTCACTCCAGATATCAAACTGTTACTACAAATGTTAGAAGATACTTACCCCCTCCTTACGGATAAAAGCACAAAAAGACGTTTTACAAATTGAAAAAAGAATTGACATAAGCAGAGAACTGGCAAACTTTAGTGAAATCAGTGATGAAGATTCAAACATTAGTTTCTCTCCAAATTTTGCTCTTGAAATAGCATATACAATTCTCCAATGGAAAATAAATGTCTTTAATCCACAAAAGAGAATTTGTTGCTGCTAATTAACAAGTACAACCCTGATATGATATGCTTACAGGAAACAAATAATAAAATCAACCAAAAACCACATTAAAAATTACAAGTTTTAAAATTGCTAGTGGTGGAGTAGCCATCTACACATCATCATCTCATAAAGCAGATGAAATTCACCTAATTTCTGCCCTTGAATTTTGTGCTGTCACAATCAACCTCATAAATAAGCCCATAACTATATGTAATGTTTATCTCCCCCGCAGCCATCCCTTTACTGCTAGTGAACTAACCCACTTAATAGATCAACTGCCGGTGCCATTTATTCTATTACGTGACTTTAACAGTCACAGTTTCACGTGGGGATCTCACAAAGAAGATGCAAGAGGAAAGATACTAGAACAAGTACTGGATCATACAATATTATATACTCAATGATAGTTCACCAACCCACCTGAATAATACAAAAACATTCAGTACCATTATAAAAACAAGTACTGGATCATACCAATATTAATACTAAAACCTCTGATGAACTATTTGGTAGTGATTATTTTCCTATTATAATCACCAATCAAGGATGTAATTCATCAAATGAAACAAAGTGTTCTCCCAAATGGAAACTTTCTGAAGCTGACTTTAACAAATACAAATTAATTATCTCAACTAAAATCAACGCAATGAAACAACTACACAAGAACAATACTCCCACAACTAAGAAGATTGAGGACCTAACTGAACTCATACTTCAAACTGCAGAAACAACAATTCCTAAATCTTCAAACAAAACTCCGAAGCGGCGACTTCCATGGTGGAATCAGGAATGCCGAAATGTCAGAAGAATTCACAAACAAGCCTTTATCAGATACAAGAGACACCCAACAACCGAAAATCAAATAGAATAAAAAGAACGAGACCCTAGCAAGAGAACTTACAAAGTAAACAAAAAATCATGGGAAACCTTTATCTCATCTATAAACAATTCTACAAGCATATCTGACAACTGGAATAAAATTAAAGCAATAAATGGAACATACAAACCTTCCATTCATACTAAACTGTTAACTAAATAGAGTAGTTGCAGCACCCAAAGAAATTGCAAGCATGTTGGCTCAGACCTTTACTAATAACACCACCGACAAAAATTTCAGTGATGAATTTCAATCCCACAAATTAAATTCAGGTGTCACAATAGATAGAATACTCCAACTAAATACCTCTTGCCATCCAACACTGAACTATCCTCTCCAAGTTCGAGAAATTACTTCTGTCCTGTCCAATCTGAGAAAATTCAGCCCAGGCCCAGATGGCATTGTAAATATTTTTTTGAAAGAACTATCAATTAATGCCATAGAATGTATTACTACTCTATTCAACGAACTCTTAACTTCTGGGTCATTTTCTAACAAGTGGAAAGAAGCAATAGTTATACCAATACCTAAACCAAATGAAGACATAACCAATCCTATCAACTACAGACCAATCTCATTAGCTTCCACCCTTTGTAAATTAATGGAAAAGGTAATCAACAGAAGATTGATATGGCACTTTGAACACAATGACTTAATATGACCCTACCAAAGTGGATTCAGAAGAAATAGATCAACAATTGACCATCTCATTAACATCCACAGCAACATATGCGACGCATTCATAACAAACTAACACCTAGCACTAATCAGCCTCGATGTAGAAAAAGCCTACGACATGGTGTGGAAAGACTGAACCCTACAACTACTGCATGATAAGGGAATAGACGGACACATTCTAATCTTCAATTCCAACTTTCTTCGTGAAAGATTTCTCCAAGTAAAATTCAATAACATCCTTTCCGACAAACCCAAACTATGTTTTAGTTTACCCCAAGGCTCCGTCCTTAGTGTTACCTTGTTCCTTATTGCAATAAACAATATAACCAAACTTATTCAGCAACCAGTAAAAATATATATGTTCGCTGATGATATCACCATATTAGTTAGTGGAAAAAAACCCTAAAACTATTCAACAACAACACACAGCTCCCTTGACTCAATACAAAATTGGTCCAACAAAGTTGGTTTCAAATTCTCACAAACGAAGACAAAATGCATCATATTTGGGAAGAACAAGAAAACCAACGTTCAACTAAAAATTAATATGAATTCTCAAAAAATTGTGAAAAGGAAATCAAGATTTTTGGCATGATTTTTGATATCAACAAACAAGTATATCAAATATTAAAACAATACCTCGATGGGATCGACTTCAAGTTTCCCCTGGTAAATTCTGATACTAATATAATAAGACCTCCATGGCTTCCTTCCAAAATTGCTATTAATACAAGTCTTAAATAATTCAAGAAAGCTGACACATGTCCACAAATATCTCTCTCTTCAGAGAATTGTCATCTAAATACAGTCAATACACCAACATATTTACTGATGGTTCCCAAACCCCTAACGGCTCTGGATGTGCTCTATTAGTTGATGTTAAAATAAAATATTTCAAGCTTAATGATCTACGTTCTGTATATTACTGTGAGGCTTATGCCATTTACAGAGCTCTAACGTACATCAAAGAAATGTCAAATTCAAAATTTGTAATCTACCTGATTCAAGAAGTGTACTAGAAAGCACCTTCACACTTAACCCAATAATAAAAAAAAACAATTAATCTATAAAACGAACTGTTAAACATTAACAAATAAATACTGCTTATCTGGATTCCCTCACATATCCGTATTACTGGCAACGCATCAGTTGACAGGGCAGCTAAACTAGCTACCTCCTTACCCCTTACCACCAACAATGTTTCCCATAATGATATAAAAAAGAACTCCTTCACAAAACCGAGATATTGTGGGATACCGAATGGAAACGCTCACCACCTAGAAATTATTCTTAAAGACCATCCCCTACCTCCAAAAAAAAGTGATCAAGTGCTACTAACGCGTTTGAGAATTGGCCATGCAACTCTGACCCACAAACAACTAATTACAAAGGAATCTTCAAATCTCTGTGAAACATGTAATCTACATATCACTATCATACATATATTAATGCATTGCCCAAATCTTAATACATTAAGGAAAAAATATAATCTTCCAAACAATATACGATCACTTTTGAATGATAAAGTAATGTATATAAAGTGATTCATTTCCTTGTGGACCTCAACCTCCACAAAAATCTCTAAACCAATACAAATGTCCATGTATGTTCAAAGACTCAACTACTTTTATACCAATAAAATAATATCTATTTGATGCCTTCCTCCGGGTCAAGTGTCTGAACTATCCACAATAATGTATAATATTATGTCAAATAACCGACTGTATTTGTCACATTGTAACTTATATACCTTGTAACTTACATACTTTGTAAAGACTTAACATAAAGAAATACTTTGTAATTGACTCTGTATTGCAACCTTGTGGTCGCTCAAACCTAGTTGTTTATGCGACCTTTAGAAATAAATTATATTAAAAAAAGGTATTCTTGTTGGTACATAAGATTCATAAATTAATCGATAATTAAGAATTTTTGTGGGCGCCAATCACTGTGGTGATTAGTCGTAAATGAAGTGCAAATATCTTGAAAGGTGCAGCTATTCCTTCTCCACTGAGACGTGAGATCCAGCGTCCATCTACACGCCGGCCGCGACATTTCCATCCCTTCCCCCCGCAGAGGTACCCCCACCAACATACCGAGAGCGGTGGCTCAGTGCATCAACTGAAGTCACAGCAGCACTTCTGACCGGGAGGACCTAGGTTCCCACTCCCCACGGCGGGAGCAAATTCGACACGAGCATTTCAGCTAGGTCGAATACAGTCGCTGCCTGGAGGGGAATTCTAGCGGCCGGCTGCTCTGATCGATAGTTTTCCGTGGTTTCTCCGATCAACACCAGACGAAAGGTGGAGCAATACCCTAACAAACGGGCCACGGACCGTGCGTGATCTTTTCTATCTCTTTCTTGTAGTATACTTACCCCTTACGCATACTTACACTAACATACACTACACTACCACACATACTGGGAGACCGGTCGGGGACTTACAACTTGTCCCGGCTGGGGCGGTGCCTCGCTAGTGGATGATACCTGGTTGAGAAAAACCCCGTTAGCTGACGGTAGGTCGGCGCCGAATCTGGCCATCCAACGGGGGAATAACACTGCCATCTCCCGAGCAAAAAACACACACACTACACTTACGGGACTAATGACCATAGTAGTTGACGCGCCCGGAATCACTCAACAATCAATCAATCAATCAATCCATCCGCATGACACCGCTCTGACAGAAGCTCTAAGCTCTCGTCTGAGTTCCCGACGTGTGTGGAAGTATGGTCATGTAATTTGTAAGTGTGCGCAAGGAGGGAAGTAGGGAGAAGAATGAGAGAGGAATAATCACGCGCGGTCCGCGGCTCACTTCTTAGGTGCTCCTCGGCAATGGTTTGGAACTGAGAGAAACCACGGAAAACTATCGCTTACAACAATCTGCTGCTAGAATTCTTCTTCAGACAGTGATTGAGTAATTCAATCTATACGGATGTAACTACCCACCACTGCCAGGGTTCGAATCCTAGGACCTCCCGTCAGTGGCGCTGTAGAGTCAATGACAATTCCACCAATGTTCCATCGCACTAATTAAGATGCTTAAAATAGTCCCCTTAACAAAAGTAAGTCTTTTAGTACAATTTAGTACAATTGGCTAAACCGGAGGAATTACAGGAGGAATTTACTAAAAATGTCTTTTTACGAAAAGCAATGAAAATGAAAAAAAGTCACTGCGTAGTAAAATATAACATAAATCATACGAAATTTTGAATGTTAGCAGATTTTTTTCTTTTAATTATTTCATGCCCCGGTAGGTTCACTATCAGAAACACAAAATTAAGGAAACTGGCGAAGAAAATGCAGTAAAAACCGCTTTTCTGAAAATATAGAGCCTTATCTTGAAGATTAATACATGCTACAAGAAGAAATGTTTGATGAAGACTAAACAAAATTGTTAATCTGACCACTTCGCGAGTCAATGTCTCCTTGGAATAAATATTCAAACACAATGTGCTGATTGAAATGGAAATCAAGAGTGGACAAACTCTGCGTGTGACTTAAAATTCTGAAAGCAAATATCCGGAACATTAATTATGCAATAATAATACGAGTACCCCTGGACAGGCAATGAATCAATAACTTCTCGCTGTCAAGGGCATCCAGGACAGGTAAATTGTATACCGCAAATGACACAAATAGTTCAGGTTATTCACACGATGGTGATTATATCGTATGATTGCATAACGCACTTAAATGGAATGATACTGAAATTATATAACGTAATGGAAAACGTTAAACAGTGATAATGGTGATGTAATATATTTATACTCAATTGCAGCGCAATACTAATTTTGTTCACATTGCTGTACTAACAATTGTTGTTTCAAACTATAATAATGTAAATATATTAATCTAAAGGTGCAAATATAACTCTTTACATCGAATAATGGATATTTTTTACTCTATTTGTTGATAATATTACATGTCTTTCTGGGTTCGTAATCATTGGAATGATTTAAAAATTCACTCATTCGCTTTTTGGAAGCCATGGGAATAATTTGCCTGGCAATACTCAACTAGCAGAAAAACAAGAGAGAACTGCAAAAGTAGAGCACGGTAGAGGGAAAACAAAAGAAGGTAGTTTAGAAGGTAGAAGGAGTACAATCGGAAATGTAAATGGAAAAAACGAAAACAAAATTCAGTGAAACAATCTGTTGATGTCCAAACTTTTACGGTCATGAACGAGGTTTGGATAATGGAAGCGAACGTTGTAGATTGGTCTATTGTGCATCAATTAGTCAACAAGCGACTGGAGAAACTTTTCAAAAAGAACGTACATTGCAGATGGGTTTGGAATTCGACTACAAAACCTGGAAAAAATAAAATCTGTCGTGGCGGTAAACTATGATACATGAGTGTAGCGTGCGAAACTGATGAGGTAAATGAGTGATTAAGAGGCTAATAGGGAGGAATCGAAAGTATAGCGGTTCTTAGAGGTCGCTAGTCTCTCGTCCTAAAGCCAATCATCGGAGGACGAAGATTGGCGGTGACAAGTAGGAAGTGTTCGACGGATAGTGATCAGAGGAACGTGACTGACGGACAGTGACCAGAGGAACGTGATTGACGGATAATGATCACAGGAACGTGACTGACGGACAGTGATCAGAGGAACGTGATTGACGGACAGTGATCAGAGGAACGTAATTTACGGACAGTGATCAGAGGAACGTGATTGACGGACAGTGATCAGAGGAAACGTGATTGACGGACAGTGATCAGAGGAACGTGATTGACGGACAGTGACAGAGGAACGTGATTGACGGACAGTTATTAGAGGGAAGTCGGCGGGCAGTATCCACGGAGTAATGGTCGGTGGGCAGTGGTCGGTAGAGATGTGAGGAAAGAGATCGGCGCGAGCCGTGGGCAGTGAACCTTGGGCGGCCGCTGACAAATTGTGAGCGACACGACAAGTAAACGTGAGGCAGGTGGGGGCGCTGGGAGTGAGGGATTTCCTAGGCTGCTCGGCTGTCGCTAGCTGTGACGGCACCGCGTGATGGATGGAACTGGACGTTAACAAAGCAGGCGCTATGCTGGATGATAGAGTAACTGAATGACTTACAATTAATGTACTTCCTCGCGTCGGTTGCACAGACATCGCGTGCCAGTAATGGAATTTGGTGTTCGGCTTTTAGCAAATGGAAACGAGAGTATAAAAGTCAGCTATTCGGAAAATAAGGGAGTGAAATGTTGGAATGTGTGTGCCCTTGACCTATTCGTATTTTAACAAAGTGATAATTTGTCATTGAATTATGCATTAAATGAAAACACAAACGAATAAAGGTTGCATTATGTAGAATAAGTGACATGATTATCTGTGAAACATAAGGTTAATAGTAGGATTCACAATTTATTTATACAAATAACCTGCAATAATAAAAACGTTTCTGGAAAAGGGATTCTGGAACTCAAGAAAACGTAAGCAGATGATCTTCTCCCCATACGTCATATACAGCTTATTACTGTTTTTGAATAAATAAATAAATACTTTTAGTTATTGTTCTTATTTTTCCTTTTCTTGTCATATATTTACTATCTTTATTTCGTATCCACATCGGTGAAAAATAAATTTACAGAGTCCTCCACAGTTCATAATGTACCCGATGAGTTAACAATTTACATCCCAAATAAAATACGTACTTGCACAATTTAAATGATTTTTAATAGACATATCCTATTTTGATTTGGATTCTGGACTGATTGCCTATATATGGGTACCTACAATTCAGAAATAATAGTTTAGAAAGTTCTATACTTGAATATATTTTTAATTATTTTTTAGTATGCAAATTATTCGTTTCTAAATCAGCTTCAATTTTCAAAATAGAAGAGCTGATAACTTGGCCAAAATTCATAATTGGGCCCCATTTTGATTTGGATTCTGGACTGATTGCCTATATATGGTTATCGCCAAATGATAATTGGGAGACCAATCCAGTCTCTCTTACACCTATTCGCATCGTCTTCGCATTACAGGATAATATTCCGAATCATCGCCGGAATCATCTTCAAATACCATCATTCGCAATCGTCGAGCAACCGTCGGAGGTACACGCACGTTGAAAACTAAGCTTACTCCGTATTTTACACGACTGACATTCGCCGTGTAAATGTACTCTCGAATTTACTCTTGTATGTGTGATTTACACTCGAGTAAAGTGTTGGTGAAATGCTCCAAGAAGATATTCTTGTGTAAACATGATTTACTCCGGAGTAAACTCTTACTCTTCGTTTGGTGAAACCGGCCCTAAGAGAGTCACGTAAAACTACCTTAAAAACTGAATATTCGTGAAAGATTTTCAAGAAAAGATAATAATAATGTTGTGGGATTGCGTGAATCTCACGCCAAAGTTGGCGCCCCGATCGACAGTTGGCAGCGCTGAGGCTGGCTGGCGGTTGGTGGCAGTTGAAGGACGACGAAGAAAGGCGAGCAGCAGTCAGTTGAGTCGCATAGAACGACGGGTGTTACAAGGACTGTATTGTTTATGAAATTGTAACAGAGAATTGACCGTAGCGGAGGAGAGACAGAGGGACAGAGAGAGAGAGAGAGAGAGAGAGAGAGACAGAGACAGAGAGACGTACGTGTGTGTAGGGCTTGTGGGGGCAAAGCACTTTATCTAAATATCACATAATTGTAGCAAGTTGATAATGAAATGTTATTGTTGAAACCTGTGTGTTTCTTACGACGAGTTTTTCCTACATACTTCCCTACAATATTAGCAATATATTTTGGAAGAAAATGATACTTATGATCACAGGATTTTAAATGTTTCCAACAACTAATGTTCATGGTTCTTGAATAAAAGCGTTTGGTGTATCTTCACTTATGAGAGTTGCTAGAACTATTTACGCAATACTAAAATTACCTACCGCAGACCCTGGTGAAGAGAATTCGTATGTCTCGTAAGGCCTTGATATATTCTTTGTGATCATGTAGACAGCGGTAAAGCAAATATCCCATACTAGTCTTTTAGTTAACTATGATTCAATAAACGTAGTTGAGCATTGTGAGTCGCTGATATTTGTCACTTGTTTGATTAGGCAACCCGTTTAGTATTTACGCGTTTCAAGCTCATGTTGCAGCGATTCTTTCAATGAAGATGTCTCATTAATTGTAACTGGGACACTGAAAGAAGAAAAAGGGAATAAGAGGGAGGAAAAATACAAATGGGCAAAAAAGAAAGGTTAAAAGAGAAAAAAGAAAGAAGGAAGAAGAGAAAAATATAGAAGAAAAAAGAGACACCAGTTGAGACGGCTCAAGGCAACAACAATTGCCACTGCAGCGTCTCAAATTCGGGGCCCTAGATTTGGAAACGAGCGTGGTCATGAGCATGGGCGTATGTGAGGACGTGATCGTAGGTGTGAGCGTGGGCATGAGCGTGGACGACGGCGTGAGCTACAGCGCGGGCGACATCGTTGGCGTCGATTGGTTGGTTAGTGTTTGCGGGCGCGTAAACTACCGAGGTCATTAGTCTCGTAAGTGCATTGCAAGTTTTTTTTCGGGAGATGACGGTGATCTTCCCCCATGGATAGGGACATCCGGCGACAACCCTGCGGTGGCTAGCGACTTTTCCCCAACCAGATATGTTCCACCAGCGGGGCACCGCCCCAGCCGGGATAAGCTCTAAGCTCCCGACCGGTCTCCCGGAATATGTGGTAGTATAGTGCAAATTAGTGTAAGTGTGTGGGTGTAAGGGGAGAGGATAGGACAAGGAAGAGGAAGGAAAGATCGCGCGCGGTCCGTGGCCCGTTTGTTAGGGTACTGCTCCGGCATTCGCCTGATATTGATCCGAGAAACCACGGGAATCTACCGATCAGAGCAGCCGGCCGCTAGAATTTTCTTCCAGAAGCAACTGAATCCAACCTAGCTGAAAAGCTCGTGTCGAAAATCCTGCCTTCGTGAGAGTGGAAACCTAGGACCTCCCGGCCAGAGGCACTGCAGTGACATCAGTTGATGCATCCCGGTGTGGGCGTCGATGTGTGCGGCGTGGGCGCGGGCGGAATCGACGAGGCCGCTCGGGGGATGGGTGGCGGCGACGAGAGGCGTCCTCAGGGCAAGTGGGTGGCCCGGAGTCTCCCGGAAGCGGCTTCCCCCGGGTGCGCGCCCGACACCGTCGTGGCCGCCATTACTCGGGCCCCGAATTCAATTACGCGCCCGATAGGATTATGAGTCCATAAAGCGACGGGACACCGGAGCGCCTGCGCAGGAGGCGACGCGCGGGCGGCGGGCGGGGCGCGCGGGGGCGGCGGGGCGGCGGGGGCGGCGGGGCGGCGGGGGCGGCGGGGCGGCGGGGCGGCGGGGGCGGCGGGGCGGCGGGGGGCGGGGGCGGCGGGGGCGGCGGGGGCGGCGGGGGCGGCGGGGGCGGCGGGGGCGGCGGGGGCGGCGGGGGTGAGGGATGTGGTGAGGGAAGCCTGGGGATAAAGAAAATAGTTGAAAAGGCATATACGAGCAGGAGAAGTCAAAGTGGATTTAATAGATAATGTTGAAGGCAATGATGATCGTAGAAAGCTCTAGTATCGATACTTAATGCTCAAACGGAATATATGCGTGAAGAGGAGAGACGCAAAGGGAATGAGACGTATCCCAGTGCGTAGAGATAAATAATAAATACAAATGCTTGTTGCATATAAAGAAAATGAAATAATTTAAGGTACACGGCCGTTGATCTGTACAATTGAGCAAACTTTGTAACAATAATAAAAAAAAGGAAAATGTTAAAAAATAAGAAAGATATGTGTCGAATCAAGAAGAGAAAATCTATTAGAATGAAAAAAAGGGAAAACAAGAATATGTTACAAGAACGTATCACGAACCCCTTACAACCACCATCGCAAACACCTAAACCACTATCAAAAAATGAAAAGTAAGCGGGTTTGCCACTCCTAATGAATTTTTCTATTATAACATTTCTACATTTCTTCCCTTTGTGCAATGTAATCGCACGTTTCAGCTAGTATATGATATCCGCAATGAAAGTTTAAAAATACTTGCAAATAGCGAAGTCATTTGGGGGTATTGAAGAATGAGAAAGTAAAAAACGCGGATTGGAAACGAGGACGACCTGAACGACAAGAAGAGAAGCGTAAATAAGGAGAGGCGACGCGAGGTAATGATGGGAAAGAAAGCGGCTGTGTGGGCGGGCAGAATGAACGTGAAAGAGGGGTTGACGGCTTGATGGGCGTTCGGGATCGGTCGCGGGCGGGCGGGCGCTGACGGTCTGAGCGAGGATGGATTCCGGTGAGCGACAGATTGGTTATAAGTATTAGCTTTGGCCCGGGCAAGCGAAAGGGAATGAGAAATTATGAAGTGGAGAGCAGAAAGGCTTTAGGCTTGATAACAAGACACGAAAAGAGGAGTGCAATGTAAAGAAGTAGGACAGGAATGAAGGAAGTATTCTTTGTATGATATGAGAGGGATAGCACATGCGAGAATCAATAGGAAGTGGGATTGCTTAGGAAGAGAAGCAAAGGGAAGGTCGTAGTAAGAGAAAGGGTAAAAAAGAGGGGAGGGCGGGTGAGGGAAGGGGGGGAGGGGGGAAGGGAAACGCGCCGCAGCCGGTGACGGGAGGGCTGACTCCCGGGCGCAATAAAACTGCCGCCGCCGCCATTTTCCTCGCACGTCGTCCACACAAAGAGCCTCTCCTGGAGGAAGGCGCGCCGCGGGTGGGAGGCAGAACGAGGAGGGACGGGGTGCGTCGGATTATGAAAATAATGTTTTGACCGCTGGTGCGAAAACGCGACTACAAGCGGCGTTTTTTTTAACGGAAGCACAAAGAAGGACTGGGGCAATTTTCAATAAACTGCAAATTTTAACCCGACCTTTTATACTCTCTCCGAATTTGCATAAATGAAACACGATGTAACTCCTAATTAGTCAGAGAAAATTATGAGCGTGTAACGTTGCACGGGTTATGGCGTGGCCTTGCAGAACGCCCGGCGTTGGGGCGTTATAGAAGACAACAGCGCGTTGCGCAGTAGGTAACAAAAGTTGTTGGTGGACTTCAGGGGAGTTTGGCGCACATTATGTGGCAAGCAAGTTCACGGATTAGGGAAATATAATGAAGTATAATTACACCCACACATGTGTCAACAATGACTGTACGTGCAACTTTGCATGTGTATGATAGCAATCATACATGTATTCATTTATACGAGTATAAACATTCTCAAACTATTAAACTTGCTGATACGTGGATCTATTGTTTTACTTTTTTTAGCACTCCGTATTGGGAGTTCAAGATAATGTGTTTAAAGTGTAAATTCTAATGGAAATTATTATTTCGTGAAATATTTCGATTTAAAACCCGATTTGCACTGGAATAGACTAATAATACTCTGTGGAACGTTGTTCTTATTTCATTGTCATTTGGCTTAAGAACACCACATTTCATTTCCAGATTTTATTAATTGACTTGAAACGGGATTTAAAGTGAGCTTGATTATGCTTCAAGGATGATTTATTTCCATAACATGACAAAATGTGAGATTTTACTGAATCTGATTTGTGTCTGTTGCAGGTAATAACACATTGTTCTTCCGGGAGAGTACTGCAAAACGCAAGTATATCCACATTAATGTAATATTACAAACCTAGTAAACATTTTTGAAGTACGATACATTTGCATGATAGAATGCTTTAAGTATAAGACCGAAATGATTGATGGATTCTTTCCGGATAGGTCATCTGCTACACTCGTTAGTTGCCTCATTAAAGAAAACATTTTATCCCGGGAGATGACGTTGTCGCTTCCCTTCCCACTAGATGATGAAATTCGGCGCCGAGCTACACGTCTACTTGAGCGATTTCTCCTCGAGATACATCCGCAGCTAGGCACAGTCCCAGACTGTTGATTGATTGATTGATTTTTCGTGTTTCCGGGCACTTCAACTGCTCTGGTCATTAGTCCCGATAGTGTAGTGCATGTTCTTTTTCTTGGGAGATGGCGGTAATCTTCCCCCGCTGGATGGCGAGATCCGACGTCGACCTACCGTCGGCTAGTGGAGTTTCCCCCTAACCAGGACTCTCCCACCAGCGGGGCACCGCCCCAGGCAGGACAAGCTCTAAGCTCCCGACCGGTCTCCCGGAATATGCGGTAGTGTAGTGCATGTTAGTGTAAGTGAGTGTGTAAGGGGAGAGGATAGGACAAGGAAAAGGAAGGACAGATCGCGCCCGTTTGTTAGGGTACTGCTCCGGCATTCGCCTGGTGTGGATCGGAGAAACCACGCAAAACTACCGATCAGAGCAGCTGGCCGCTAGAATTCTCCTCCAGACAGCGACTGAATTCGACCTAACTGACAAGCTAGTGTCGAAAATCCTGCCGCCATGGGGAGTGGGAACCTAGGACTTCCCGGTCAGACGCACTGCAGTGACATCAGTTGATGTGTTGAGCTACCGCTCCTGGTGTCCCAGACGGAATAAGCTCTTAGCTTCCTATGTGTCTCCCGACGTGTATCGCAGTGTAGTGAATGTAAGTGTTAAGGAGTATTAGGTTTGAAGTTAGGACAAGGAAGAAGAAGGAAAGATCGTGCGCAGTCTGTACCCAATTTAGTAGGTTACTGAGCTGCCATTGATCGAAAATCGACCTAAAACTACAGATCAGAGCACTACATTGCCACAATTCTCGTCCAGGCTGCGTTTGATTTGGACTTAGCTTTATACGAAGCGTAGCTTAGTGTCGAAAAGCCACCCCCGTGGGCGTCGAGACTAAAACTCCAGGAACTTTCAGTCAACGTCGCTGCAGATTTAGCGGCAATGCTGTCTTCGACCGCACTCGTGCGATATCGTACGGAACACAGAAGGGAAAGGAAAGATTGCGCGCACTACATGACCTGTTTGTTAGGGTAGAACTGTTTCAGCATTCACCTGGTGTTGGTCGGAGAAATCAAGGAAAACGTCCGACCAAAGTAACCGGACCCAAGAACTCTCTTCCAGACAGTGTCTTAACTTGACCTAGTTATCTATGAAGAGTCAAATAATCTTGCCATTGGTGGGAATTTGAACTCTAGGACCTCCCGGCCAGAGGCACTGTAGCGACTTCAATTTCGTAGCCTGGAACTTAATTGGTCTATGGTAAGAATAGTACAACCTGATTTAGACCATGTAAGAGTTGCCTAACGTTAAAATCAGAAGCCAATACTAAAGTGTTTACTTGTATAATGTGGCAGTTACAATGACAAATACTACCCCCCAAATAGACCACATTAGAAGATATAGATGCTCACCAGTTTAGATCAAATGTACCACATCCTGGGTTTTAGCCCAAATGTTTCCTTGACCACTTCAGTTCCAGGGCAGCCAATTGATGCCCCGAGCCGCCTTAGCCCCCCGCATCGGCTTGGGAAATCACAGCGGGCGCGCCCTTGGGGCCGGGCGCGACACAACACATGCGACGGGCGCTAACCGCGCGTTCTGCTCTACACGGCGGAGCACTCCGACACGATTTCGTATTTCGGCGGGCGCCCGCCGGCGGGCGGGGGGGGGGTCGGGGGCGGGGCGGGGCGGGCGGCTGGGGCAGGGCGGGGCGGGCGGGCGGGGCGGGCGGGCGGGGCGGGCGGGGCGGGGCGGGCGGGGCGGGGCGGGGCGGGCGGGGCGGGGCGGGGCGGGGTGGGGCGGGGCGGGGCGGGGCGGGGCGGGGCGGCGTCCCCGCAAGCGTCAAGGGCGTGGCGGCGGCGGCGGAACGACAGAGGCGCGCCCGGTGGTGGGAGGATATTGGATGTAACAGTTTCAAAGCGCTCTTAAAAATAAACGCGGGATACACATGACAACATTGTCGTTAATGGCCCTGTTGTAATCCAATTCTATGAGAAAGGAACGCAGAAATATATATAGGAGTGATACACCTACAAATACTGTTATGGGATTGCGTTTGGAAACATATTTTTTCTCTTGAAATATGAGGAAAAATATTTTGTTTTAAATTATCTATTCAACTTTCTCGTATACATACATATATACGGAGTATATATGTATAGAGAAAGTTATGTAATGCTGCGGAAAATCGGTTTCGAGATTTTAACGAAAATACACGTTCTGAGGTCCCCTGATACCGAAAAAGTGGTTCAAAAAACGTCTTCTGCCTGTCTGTCTGTCTGCCTGTTTGTCTGTCTGTGTGTCTGTCTGTCTTTCTGTCTGTCTTTCTGTCTGTCTTTCTGTCTGTCTGTCTGTCTGTCTGTCTGTCTGTCTGTCTGTCTGTCTGTTTGCCCGTCGTCCGTCTGTCCGTCCGTCCGTTCGCCCGTCCGTCCGCCCGTCCGTCCGTTCGCCCGTCCGTCCGCCCGTCCGTCCGTCCGTCCGTCCGTCTGCCTGCCTGTCTGGCTGTCTAGCTTCCTGTTTGTCTGTCTGTTTGTCTGTATTTCTGTCTGTTTGTCTGTCTGTGTGTCTGTCTGTCTGTCTTTCTGTCTGTTTGTCTGTTTGTCTGTCTGTCTGTCTGTCTGTTGTCTGTCTGTCCGTCTGTCTCTTCTGTCCGTCCGTCCGTTCCGTACCGCCCGTCCGCCCGTCCGCCCGTCCGCCCGTCCGCCCGTCCGCCCGTCCGCCCGTCCGCCCGTCCGCCCGTCCGCCCGTCCGTCCGTCCGTCCGTCCGTCTGCCTGCCTGTCTGGCTGTCTGCCTGCCTGTTTGTCTGTCTGTTTGGCTGTCTTTCTGTCTGTTTGTCTGTCTGTCTGTCTGTCCGTCCGTCGGTTCGTCCGTCCGTCCGTCCCTCTGAACACTGCTAGCGCATGGATAAAATCTTTTCTAAATTGATGAAATGTACCTGGCTTTAGTTGTAGATTTGAGATTTTGAAACACATTGTTTAATATTTGGGGGTATTTTACATGAAGCCCCTCGGACATTTTCAAACTTTTCTCAAAAAGGGCTCTAATTTTTTTCTTTAAATTTCTTGTAAACATAGAGTAAAATAAATTTATAAAGGTGTCATAGGTTCGCTTTATACGGTTGACTTTGAAGTTTCAAAATTGCAGAAGTTTAAATTTTTCCGGCGTCTTCCTATAAGTATAAAATTGAAGATAGAGATTTTTGCTTCAAACGAAATTTGCTTTCCATATATTTTTGTATCATAATGGTCATATACATTTTTTCGAAAATCTTAGCAATTTGCGTGCTATAGAGCGCGAAAAATTTGCAGTTTTAAAAATTACAAAAATAAGTTTTCTCAAAAACGGTTCCAAATGTTTTTTTTTGAAATTTTGGAGGATTTATTATCAAATGCACCCTATTCCATGACATAAACACCATATTGCTCTATACATTTGTTTTGTTTTTTTCAGAATGCACAAAAACGTAATTTTGTTGACCTCTCTCTCACGTCGGTAATCTTTAAATTAGAGGCGATTTCTTCACGTTATTGTATTTATGTGTACGTTTGCTTTAAATAATGTCAATTAAAGTTTTTCGAAAACACACACGTTTTCTATCAAAATGAGCTCAAAATCCCGCATTTTCGTAACTACATCAACTCTATTTTCACAAAAAAATTGCTCCAATTTTTTTTCAATTTTTTTCTAACGGATAGTTCTAATTGCACTGTTTAATATGAAGTAAAGTTTGTTTTGGTTTATTCTTTTGTTTTCTCAAAAAGTAGATAAATATAATTATTTTCAAATATCTCTCACGCCGTTAATATTGGGATTTCCATCAATTTGTATGCATTATTACATTTGTGAGTAAAACGTTTAAAATGCTGTTAAATTAAATTTTTCGAAAACTCAATATATTTGGGAGAAAAAGCTTCAAATTTCAATTCACGCTCTTCTTTAATATTCATGAAGTAATATTTTGGTTGTGCAAATAGGAATGCAAAACATTGTCAAAAAAAGTACTTTGGGCGACGATAGATGGCAGCTGACCAAAGAATGGAGCATGACCTTAAAGCCAGGCCACACCTAGGAAATTAGAAAAATTTGGCACGAGAAAGTCTGAGCAATTCTGTAGCATCTCTGGGTTGCTTATAATGTCACTTTTCAACTACTAAGGTCATATAGTGATAACTATAACTATAACTAACATTTGAGGTAATGGTATACGTACACACAAGTATCCATGCCGCGGAAGGGGATTCGAACCCGCAACACTTCAGGCACGAGATAGCTACTGCTCTTTAGCCTTAGCGATCTCGGCTATTCAGCCCTTCAAAATTATCTTTATTTTATTTGAAATCTTGATTTAAATATTTACAACTTACGTAGCTGTAATAACAGCTACGCAATATAGACGTTCGATAACAAGTTTTTTGGTTGTTGCTAAATGACACCGGAAAATATTTTCTCAATAAAATCATCGCTACTTACATCCCTACTTATTTCGGAAAAATGGTTGCTGTCAATTGTTTCTGTATCTCAACGTTCATTATTAGATTTGTTAGGATGCTTTTGTTTAGTGGTGCAAAAAAAGAACTGAGATGTACGTAGAAGCGCATTTTTTCTAAAGAAGATTTCAAAGGATGATACGTAGAATTGATAAAAAAACACACTACTTTCAGAAGACTTCCTTTGTATGATATAAACTATGTCGATACAACATACGCTTGGTCGACTAGCAACACAGTGAATACGTTATTAAGTGGGGCACTGGAGAAAGCAATTGAAAAAGTAAACTTTTCTCTTGCTCTCGTGTATCCATAAATACACATCTTTAAACAATAATGATGTATTGTTTTGGTAAACTCTGTATCTTTCGTGGCAGAAGTAAATAAAAGGATTTTGAAATGATTCTCTGTCTAGAACCGTATATATAATGAATAGTTGGAAACACAGATACAAATTGACATTAAAAGAGAGCGAGCGGGAGCGGTAGCTCATTGCATCAACTGATGTCACTGCAGCGCCTCTGACCGAGAGGTTCTAGGTTTGAGTGCTGGCGGCGGCAGGATTTTCGACAATAGCTATTCAGCTAGGTCGCATTCAGTCGCTGTCTGGAGGAGAATTCTAGCGTCCGGCTGCCCTGATCGGTAGTTTTCCGTGGTTTCTTCGATCACAACCTGGCGAATGCCGGAGCAGCACCCTAACAAACGGGCCTCGGACCGCGCACGATATTTCTTTCCTGTTCCTTGTCCTATCCTCTCCCCTTACACACACACTCTTACACTAACATGCACTACTATTCCGGGAGACGGGTCGGGAGCTTAGACCTTGCCCGGCTGGGGCAGTGCCCCGCTGGTGGGAGAGTCCTGGTTAGGGGGAAAACCTATTAGTCGACGATAGGTCTCGCCATTCAGATAGGGAAGATCACCGCCATCTCCCGAGAAAAACATGCCCTCCGCTTACGGGACTAATGACCAAAGTAGTGGACGCGCCCGGAAACCCGAAAAAATCAATCAATCAAAAGAGAGCGACTTCTAAATAATTAAACAAGCGATGAAACCATAATTTTTCCGAAGTTGCAGATTATGTATATTACATACGTTTTTCTGTATAAATTTGAATTAAACTAAAAAAATAATATAAAAACCAATAAGAAAATAAACTAAAAAAATCACTTGGTAGATGTGAGATACAGGGGAAAAATACGAATATGCCATTAGAACTAAAGATCATATACGTTCACAACAACGGAAGCATTTCAACTATTAAAACACGCTACTCCTACCAAGTCAGTGATTGTGGTAATTTTTCGACAAGTACATATGACAGCACATGCTTTTTCCCTCTCCGAACATGTGCGAGGAACAAAACTGTCATTACAAGGGAAATCTCTTGAGAAGCGGGAGGTTCGCAAGAAGTTCCTCAAGTGTAACCCGCGCTGAATTAAACATTCTGAATCACTTTCGCCACTCGCGCAGCATCTAAGATTCTCCTCCCAAACTACAGAATCTTAAAGTTCCGCTATCCACGGAAACCTCGCGTGCCATCGACACCAAAAGTCCCACCTACGCCGTCCACTTCCACACTCTTCCCTACCCTCTCGCACTGCCCGTCGCGGAGTCACGGCCTGTCGCGCCGCCGTTCGACAGCCGAGGTCGTGCTGTCGCGCGTCCGCTCTAACTCAATCTCCGACACGCGCCGCCCCGCCCCCCCCCCCCCCCCCCCCCCCACCCTCCCCACCTCGCCCCTCCCAACTCCTCCTCCCACGCTCTTCCCCCAGCGCCCTCACCACGCCCCTCCCCACACCCTCCCCACGCCCCTCCCACGCCCCTCCCACGCCCTCCCACGCCCCTCCCCGCCCCTCCCACGCCCCTCCCCGCCCCTCCCACGCCCCTCCCACGCCCTCCCCGCCCCTCCCACGCCCCTCCCCGTCCCTCCCACGCCCTCCCACGCCCTCCCCACGCCCCTCCCCACGCCCCTCCCCGCAACATACCCGCCACGCCCCCTCACACTTCTCCCAGCCAAGTCGCTCCCCGCCCCGCCCCTCCCTCCACGCCCCTCCCACCCCGCCCCTCCCCACCACGGCCCTCCTTCCAACGCCCCTCCTCCTCGACCCTCCCCGCAACAGCCCCTGCCACATACCCCACACCTCTCCCCGCCATGCCTCTCCCAGCTAGCTCCTCACCACCACGCCGCTCCCCTCTCGCCCCTTCACGGCCGGCGCCAGGCCTCATCGCCAACCGTCGCTATCGCCGCCGCCTATGCGCTGCTGTCACCGACTCATCGCCTCCGCCGCCCCGCATCGCCTTCACCACAGTTGCCCCTCTAACCCCGGCACTCTTCGCTTCCCCCGACTTTTCCGTCACCCATCACCCTCTCCACCTCCGTCACCTACCCGTCTTGTTCTTCCATCGCTGCCTTCCCCATCTACCCTGCCTCTTGCTCCTTTCTCCCTTTCCCCTATCACCTTCTTCTTCTCCACAGACTCCTCCTCCTCCACAGCCTCCTGCTCCTCCTTCTCCACAACCTCCTCCGCCTCCTCCTGCAGCGTTGCTTTCATCGCCTTCTTCGCGCTTGCTTCCACCGCACCGCCGGCGTAGCGCACCCGTGTCACTACCGGCGCGGATGCGTTATCGTGTTGCTCCCCGCCCTATCGACAGCCGCTTCACGCCTCGCGCGCGGCCGCGCTCGACAGACGGAGGCGCGTTTGCGTCGCTCTTGACGGCTGTCGCCCGCTGAACTAGTTGCGCCGGCAGCGTGTTTCAATGGAACTGTCTCAATGAAATGTACAAATGAGAAGATAGCGCAGTACGAGATACAGTTGATATGCTAATGAATCGGACGGAAATGTTTTGCATATTATCGCAATGAATATTTTTAGATACAAAGTATCTCAAGATTCCATTGCGCTGTATTTCATATCACTTAGTACAACATTTTATGTGGGTATCTAAAGGTATATAATGTGGAATAATTGGCAACTTTTACTACAAAAATTAGGTTGAGTATTCGATAGGAATGTTGCATCAGAGTATTAACCACATTATTATACATCAGATAGCAAATAGTTTTTTAACAATAAGTAGTGGTGGTTTTCATAGTTTCACGAACTCCATAAAGAAAGATACTTTCATACCTTCAAGATAATTTCAAGAAGAAAAGTAATTCATTCATTTTCCATGTACATCGGATGCTTTGCTAAGAAAGATATTGTGAAATATTTATTCTAGAAATTGTATCAAACGACTGAATAATATAAATAGTATATTGTGTATTGTAACCACCCATATGTCGGTTCCATTGATTTTTGAGAAGCACCCGAGAACGTCAAGACACGGCAAGATGCAATTACAGTGTTACCGAATTGCAAGAGATCGCGCAAGCAGTAATGGTATCCTTTGCGATAATTTATTAGTTTCTGAACGCACTCGCGTAGAATGGAGCGACAAACAATCAAAAATCACCCTTGAAAATATCAGAACTAGCGCACAGCACCGCTACGAAAAGCTTTCTATTTTGCTGCCGACCGCCGATATGGACAAACCGTATTGTTCATTCTGGACGAAGAGGAGAATTCGCCGTATTTCGACGATAAGAAGCTTGAGAAAGGTAATTCGTCTCATCATGTTAAAATAACAATACCATGTATGATAGAATTGAGAGTTTTAAATAATGAATATTCTGATAAATTCACGTGAACGCATTACACAGAAATATACTATTTTTCTATCAACGAGGAAATAATATATTTCAACGTTCAAAAACGTATACTGAAGTGGAAATCATGTGCTATAGGAAATGTTTCTTTCTATTTACAGCTATTTTTTGTCTTTCGTCTTGGCTTACCCCGTAAGAAATTCATTACGCGGAGATATTGCAGTCATATTGTATAACATTCGAAGGACTGCGGTAGCGATTCACGAGAGCTCGTGTTCACCGAAGCAAAGGGGTTGCCATGACCTTGAAAGGATCTGAGTCGCCGTCGCCGCTCCACGCTGAGGAAATATTTCTTCGAGACGACGTGTTGTGAGTTAGAAAACTTCACTAGAAATTCTCAACAAAAAAACTGTTTAAAGAAGCGAGAATTATTATACAAAGATAGAATTTACCTCACAGACGTAGATAGTCGAGTAATTATATTAAAATCATTTAAACGTAATCGTTTAGAATATTGCAGTCCTAAAAGGAAGCCAGATAGCTAATTCCTGTAAAGAATTGTAAAAACCTATATTTCGTTTTTCTATATTTGTTCTTTAAGTGTGTGTTTTCAATTTTTTTAATCGTTTTCAAATTGTTCAAAACCAATAATTAGTAAAAGAGTTATTATTAATTGTACGTTCATTGCATAACGACATTTTCTTCCTTTGCAGGCTAAATTGTATAAAGTAATAATCTACGTGAAAGTGGAACAACGTCTTGTATATATATTTCATCCACTATTCAAGTGAAAGATTTTTTGAAAGTGTATGTAAATGGTATTTTGGTATGTGATTCTTTTTTAGTATTTCGTGTTTCCATGTATTATAGCCTTGTGTTCAGTTATTTTATTGTTTTTTTGTGAAGTGAAGGGTAATAAAATTTTATGTAAATTGTTTATGCAAGTGTTAAAACGCAACTGCAGTTGTTAGGTAATCACGTAATTGCTAAAGGTAGAGCAAGTGATAGCATTTTTCAATGCAATGTGTAAATGCTAGATTAGAATTGTATTCAAGTATTTAACAGAATATATCTATGAACCGAGTTTATAGTTAAAAGATTAACTTACCTATGTTTCTTTTATTAGAAAAAGCAGGTTAAAAGACGAACCCACTCCTGTAGGGCAGTTAGGACATATAAAACCATTCCTAATTTTTGGTGTGACATTGTCATAACAAGTCACAGATCAAGGAATACTACTATGTTACTTGAGTGACCCGCAGTAGGTTTTTTGTGAATATAGTGAAAAGGTAGAGCGGTCACAGTATATCGTGTTATTGGATTTTTATAAAGCCAAAGAATTATTTACATAATTCAATTGAACCGTACATGTTTGTAACATCTGTAGAATTTGTAGTATTTTATTAAGGGAGAAAAATAATTGACTGTAATTTTTTGTATATGTAAACTGTATGTTTTACGAGAATACAAGACACACATTGCATAATTTCTTTTAATGGAAAACACCCTAAAATTTGAAAGCATATTTCCAAAGATAATCGAATTATTTATATCGGAATCACCAACATGGAAACTTGCAAACGGATTGCCTACTTCACAAATACACAGATCGTGTAACAATGTTGAAGCACAAATGAGCATAACTGATTCGCAAACAGAAATACTCGTCAGCGAGAAAACAACAAAAGCGTGGACATCAGAACAAAGCAACTTGAGCTGAATAGCACTGCACGATGCAAATTACTGTAAAATTTGCTCTACCGCGTTGCCAGAGTTGTGTGCTTTCGGAAACGAAGAGGCCGGGAACGATATGCGGGTTGCATTATCAGAACAATGCAGGCGCTGAAACTGAGGGTAGCGGAGACACACTCTCCATTCTTTTCGTTTTCCTTACATTTATCAAACGCGCGCACTCGAGAAAGGTAGCCGCGATGTGTTTCAAAATGCCATGATATACTGTTCCCGCAGAGCGCATTATTCAGAGACGGAATCAAGGGAGGAAAACCGAGTCGTTTGCCGGTAGATGGTTACTTCCCTTTAATGGACAGTGCCCCTTTAATTGTAAAAGCGCACGCCGTGGATCCGAGGCTCCAGACCGGTTCTATGAAAAGGGTCAGACGCTTATCAGGAGACAAGCGACAAGCGAGTGGGTTATGCACACAAGGATGCAATCATGCGAGGAAAGTATTCGTCGGGACGGGATTTTCCTGGAAGCAATATTGTGAGTTCCTCTCCTGATGTGGAAATGAACCGTTTAAATTGCGCCTATGGCTTTTATTATCAATTTTGAATGTCGACAATTTCTAATGATGAGATAATATACATATTTTAGATGCACAATGCATATGTGAGTAAAATAAAATGGAAACTATAAAAATATGTTTCGTTTCTTTTCATATCCTTCTCTCTTCACCTTCGCCCGACACATTCAACAACTTTATATTTAGTTCTTTGGTTATACAATTTATCGATAAAAGAGTGAACGAGCCAACAGATTTCTCAGAATTCCCACCCACGACCACAAAATCCGTCAATCGGCCATCAACGAGCACAGACTAGTCTGCAAGTGATGTTAATTACAGTGAGACAACAGCCATGGCTCGTGAAAGGACTCTCATGTTAAGTACATGAAAGTTAAAGACCCATTTCTCCTAATGTGTTTGCGCCCCGTGCTCGCGTTACCTATCAGCCAACCGCTTGCTTCAAAGGGCCGATCGCCCGCGCCAATCCGTCAGTCGGCTGCGCTCCGCCCGTGCAGGCTTTCCCACGCGCCCCATCCCTCTGAATGCAGGCGGAAAGTCGCTTTCCGCGCTGCAAGAAGGCCACGCCGCCGGGGCGAGCAAGCGGACGCCAAACTTGCCAGGGAAGTTCCGCACAACGAAATTTGCCCCCTAGGAGCCCAGCTAAGGCGGCTGCAGTTGCTCCGATTCGCAGTCGCCGAGAGGACGTGAGTGCACTCCCACGTGAATGCCGCTTTGCGTTGTTTTCTTCTTTATTTGTCTCAGTGACCAAGTTTGTTCACGGATTTACCAACGTTCCTGTTTATGAGATTACCGCTTTTCAATGGTTTCATAGTCATAATAAGACTTATCGCAGAAAAGTGATGATTCGGCTTTTACGGTAAATACGACTTTAACCTCAATTATTTATAGTACACCAACAAATCCACGCCAGTACATATAATTTGTCTCGCAGAAATTTCATTAATGACTCAGCGTTTTTTTAACGTATATGAAGAAATTATTATAAATATAAATAGAAACTTCATTTATTTGCAAGACTAGTTAACTTGAGAATCCTGTACGGATAAATTTAAAAGAAATATGAATTCAAAAATTTATCTGTAAAATCTCCATACGAAAAATGTGTTAAACTAATATTCAACACAATATTGACTAGTCACACTGTTTTGAATATACTTCTCTTGAGATTTTGAGAATTTTTCACGTCGAGGTCCGGTAACAGATGTGTGCTCCAGTTTCTCCATCTTATTCCAACTTCTAATAAAACAGCTCCAACGCTCTCTCCTTGAATAACTCGATGAAATTGGGACGGCAATGTGATAAAAAGTTTACATAAGTTGTAGGACACAAGAAAACTAAATTCCTGATATCAATGTTTATTATTGGTATTACAGACGTGGTATTAGCAATATGATACATAAGAATAAACAAACTAATAAATACAATAACACAAGCAGGATTAAATAAATGTAGTAAAAGTATTGCATGAACTACTTCAAATTTCGACTGATATGTTTCCTTGATTTTACCAAAATCGAAGACTTCTATGCAACACTGAATTAGACAAGGTTCAGTAGAGTCATGTCTATCTCCATCAAGCAGTAATGTGCAAGATAATGTGATAATAATGATGCCGAAATCATTTTCTTTAACATTTATTGCGGAGAAAGAAGGATAAAATAAAATAACTTGCCGGAACGGAGACGTCAGAACAAAAACCGGTAGTGGGGGTCCGACCGAACGTCCACTTCAGTTATCAGAGAAGATTTTTGTGTTTTTTACAGACCGCTGAGAGCATAGATTTCAATGGAAATTTTTGTCTTTGAATTTTATGGATTCACTTTGTTCGTCACGCCCCTCTAACGCTTTCGGTCCGATCTCTTACTTTGTCTCTTGCCTTCTGCGATGAAGGCGGATCAACGGGACGTTCCCAACAGCAAAGAGAGCATCTATCACTTGAGGATTTTTGAAGCAACTGATTTCCAAGAAGATTTGCGAAGACAGTTTTCATGAAGGTTTATTAGAATTAAAAACACCCGTTGTCCTTTATAAATCAGAAGTAATTACATTCATTAAAATAAATATATTATGTAAATGTCTGTCATGTAAGATACTTAACCATTTATATATTACTATTTTGAAAAATTACTGCACATTTTTATAAATAATTAATGAAGCAATGAACACAATCTTCATTATCAAACAGCTTTCTCTTTAAAATTTCCAAAATTTTCTTGGTTTAAATATTTTAGACGAAGGAAGCATTTTAAGACATTCGCAGAAATTTGATAACAACTTTTATATTCTGTAGAAAGGGCGAAGTTACTTGCGATATTAAATTTAAACTGAGACAACTATTCCACAATTGAAGAACGTGATAAGTGAACGGAAATATTAATTCTGATATGAATTATTTTGTTTACCAGAATTATAAACGACTTTTTTTTGTTGCGTACAATTGTTCATAATTGGACTTATACGGTATAAATGATTGTGTCATCACCTATTCAGCCAATCGCAGCGAGAGAATCGTGGGGGAAGTAGAGATAAACGGAACAGCCAACCACCTTTTTGTGACACAGATGTCAAATCCCCTAGACGTCACAAGAAAGCTGTTTCGCAGAATTAAGTTTGATTCTCTTGTAAATATATAATGCTGTTGTTTGAAAAATAACGTATGGAACTCGTTTATAATGTTGGTTTATTGTATTCGTGCAAATTTGAAAACTCGTTTCTAACGTCGCTCGTTTTCAAAACATGTACTCTCACTATAAAGCTTAACATTATAAACTCATTGCAAAAACTACTATTTATTTATTGTATTTTATAAATGTTACAGCATTAGTAAATGAAACTCTTAAGAGAAGTAAATATGGAATAAGTAAAGTTCGAGTACTTATTTGACCAAATTACGGTTTCCACATTATGTATGAACATGGATGTTCAGGACTTCATCAACTAAAGAATAAGAAATGTGAAATGAATCTACCGTGAACGAGCTGCGAATAGTTTACGGAAGATATACAACTCATTTACATCCAGCACTTCCAAAGAGGGATTATCGGAAATCCTCAACATTAGTAAGTAAGGCAGGCTTCTAGGAATCGTACAGATTCATAACAAATCGATTCTCCTTTATCTTTAGTAGGTAAACCGAAGTTTAGAATACACGTTTTTCTTCACAAACAAACACAGTAAAACGAGAAGCGCAAGAACTTTTACCAGTGCACTAGGAAATATCGGAAAATTTCAAGTTCGTCCTTACAACGTAGACAATTATTGTTTCGCAATTCTAAGAAGGCGATTTGGGAGCTCATGTATCTAACGTGACCGATACGTTCATAATTCCTTTATTCTTGCTTGGGAAGCGTTCAGTAAACAACTAATGATCGAGCACGTGGATAGATAACTGAAATAGCAAATACATCTGCAAAGAGACGTACGTGCCATGCGCGAGGATAGGTGACTTAACATAGGCAAGAGTTGTTCCGATAGTTTATCTGTACAACATGGAATAGCTAGGGTAAAATGAAAATTCCGACACATTCCAAAAGGACGCATGCATCTTTCATTTACTAGAAATATATTTTATAAGTATAAATACCATTTTAAAATTTAATATATTTTTTTAGCATTTCACTTTTTTATGTAATATTCAAAATATGAAAGATTCGTTCGTTGATTTGAGATAGTTACTTTCAACTTCCTATCAACTTTTCAGTCAAATTTAACCACACAATTGTGCGAAACATAAGCTGACAGTGCGGTCAGAATGAAATAGGTGGATGCGATTGAAAACAAGAGTATGGGAGGAGGCAGTCAATGAGAGAAGGGGGAACGCGAGACGAGAGAGAAAGAAAAGAGATTGTAATTATGAAGTTGGCGGATATGGATATGGATATGAATAGAAGTATTGACAAGTAGTGAAAAATTTGCAACGTTCTTGTGCATCACTTGATCGCGTTCTAGTGCACGAAGAAATGTGTTCTTGTTCATTTCAGCGCACAATCACGGTTCTTAAAATCAGTCACCCTATAATTTGTTTGACGAAATTTAGACAATTATAAATTAAGAGCGGCAGCTAATTACAAGAAGGGCACAATGATATGTTATCATAACATGAATTTGGAGACAAATATTCTTCTCTAGTATTACACTACTATTTAGACCCAATATCTAAATACTTTCCCTCTATTCTTCACATTGTTTAAAAATCATATTAATTACGCAACCTTTCTTAGAAATACGAAATGAAGAAACTTTTTGTTACCTACAAGCCACTCATCACCAAGAAATAAGCTCACAATATGAATATTCGTGAATTAAACAGCTTCCAAAATTACCATCCGACAGAATTAGGATGGCAAGGTAAACAGATTAGAGTGTGTGTGTGTGTGAGAGAGACGGAGAAAAGGGAGAGAGAGAGGAGAGAGAGGAGAGAGAGAGAGAGAGAGAGAGAGAGAGAGAGAGAGAGAGAGAAAGGCAATGGACGCGATGCTTGGGAGAATCGTTCGTCATAGCGTATTTTATTCATAGCGTATTTTATCTAAGGTTATATTAGAAAACTGTGCGTTAAAAAGAAATAACATGTAATGAAATTGAAGAAAAAATAATAATTAGAAATAAAAAAAGTTTAGTAAAACATAAATTCAGTGACAAGTCTGCACGCAAAGGACAACTTCTACGTGGCTGGTAAAAATTAAGAGAGCTTATTTGTGAATACGAGCGATCAGTGGGGTATGTTATTGTAGCAACCAAATTGAGACAACGTACTTGCCCATGCTTTACATACATTCCCTTATATCTTCTTCAGTACGTTGATTAACAATATTAAAAATAAATAATTAATGATTCCAATTTCCTAAAAATTGTTATAAAATGCAATTTTTCTCTTAAAAACGACTCAGCCTTAAAGAAGATCGTACTTCTTGAAGATGACCATTCCTGAACGGAACATAATCATTCAGGATGTGTGAACGTCGTCCGCGGGAAGGAATGAGTTAGTCATCCGACGCCAATCCCAGTATTTCAGTCGAGGGGAGAAGAGAGAAATTTCAGTTCTGTTATTCACTCAATAAATATTTTTAAAACAATAAATTAATTAAAATATTAGTTTGAAATTAAAAATGTATTCATAAAGGGAACTCTCCTCTTAATGTGATGACATCAATAGGTGGTAATTTCACTCGTATAGGGAGATCAGTTGGGAGCTTAGAGCTGGGGTCGGCTACGACGGTGCCTCGCTGGTGGGAGATACCCGTATGAGGGAAAACCGCGCAAGGTGGCGTATTGGTCGACGCCGGGTCTCACCATCTTGCGGGAGAAGACCATCACCACCTATCACGATAAAAATATTCACTTCCCTTAAGGGACTGATGAGCATAGTTGATACGCTTAGAAAAACAAAATAATCAAGCAAACCATGTGGTAATTCTTTTGAATCATTTGCGCAAAATTAAACTAACAATGTTCGTTTGCGGGAAGTCATGGTTTTCTTCTAGGTTCCGCCACCGTTAGCAGGTGAGCGTGAGGTATTATCAGTGCACGTTTTCTTGAGCCCTCACATCGCTCCTTGTGCGAGGAGTGGGGAGTTTGGTTATTTTGACAAGGAATTTTATATCACATTTGTAGTTCGTTTTGAATGCAAAATGGGACGGAATTGTATTACACGGAGAGATCATTGCTAGTTATCAGATTTTGTCCACAATGCTCGTAGCTATCATTTATTCTTAATTCAACTAAGACATTTACACTTAATTCAATAAGTGTTGTGCATGTTTTTTTTCGCGAGAGATGGTGGTGATCTTCCCCCGCTGGATGGCGAGATCCGGCGCCGACCTACCATCGGCTAGTAGGGTTTCCCCCTAACCAGAACTCTCCCACCAGCGGGGCACCGCCCCTGCTGGGACAAGCTCTAAGCTCCCGACCGGTCTCCCGGAATATGTGGTAGTGTGGTGCATGCATATAGATAAATGTGTGTGTGTAAGAGAAGAGGATAGGACAAGGAAGAGGAAGGAACGACCGCGCCCGGTCCGCGACCCGTTTGGTAGAATACTGCTCCGGCATTCGCCTGGTGTCGATCGAAGAAACCACGGAAAACTACCCATCAGAGCAGCCGGCCGCTAGAATTCTCCTTCAGACAGCGACTGAATTTGACCTAGCTGAAAAGCTAGTATCATCAGTTGAAGCACGGAGCTGCCGCTCCCGGTCCGGGGCTCAAGAAACCGTGCGCCTGTAAATACTACGGTGCCGCGTGAGGTGAATCTGGCTGTGCGCGCGCGCGCCCGCTCTACGCGGGGCAGCAACAGGCGCCGCGCGCGTGTTTCGCGGGGGGCGTGGGCGGTGCGTTGCCTATCTGCGTCTACGCTCGGCTGCTCGTCGCCGCGCGCCGGGTAATCCGCGCGCGTGTTTCGCGGGCGGCGGGGGGGTGCGTTGCCCGGGTAATGACGCCGACGATAAGATAGCGCGCCCCGCCGCCCCCGCCCCGCCGCCGCTTGCGCCCGGCAATTGCCGCCTCCGTGAGCGGGATCAATACCCAAGCGCTGCCGCCCCCGCCTTCGCCGCCGCCCTCGCCGCCGCCCTCGCCGACCTAGTCGACGCTGCCGCCGACGCCGCCGTCGCCGCTTCCGGGACCGACCCGTCCGAAAATCAACCGGGTTCACATCGGCGCTGCCCTGAAGCACTCGCGATTTGCGCTCCCAGTCAGTTCCTACCTCGTGTGAGAATGAGTGGGAAAACATCGTCTAATCACAAGAAACGTGTCACAAGTTCAAAAACTGCAAAAATATTAAATTGCAGAACAGTTTAATTAGAAACAAAGATAGGGTACTACTTCACATTCCAGCTGCCATACGAACTATCCTTTTCAAAACTTTACTACTAATAATTATGCTATTTTAAAGTCATATTTAACCTCTTACCTAAAAAGGGAGTTATTCACTTTTCTTATGTACCAAGGATATCTACCGATAATATCTCACCGACGTAATTTATAAAATCTGACGCAAGGAAAATAAAGTGTAAGGCATTATAGTATTTTCTGCACAATCTCATATCTGCGGGATTCGTAAATCGATATTATTTACCACATTATTGAGCAGGACAAAATAATCTGTTCATCAAATATCGTAGTAATAATGTTTGAGAATTAAATGACTACATGTATAACTGTTGTCGGTTTCAACAGCAAAAGGTAAAATAGGAAAATGTCCAATAGAACCATTTCGCTATTGCTGAATTCAAGCGGGAAACATAACTGAAGTGTTTCATATGAAGATAAGGGAGAGAGATATAAATGCTGCTGTAAGTGAAAAACTCCTGTAATAGCATTGTGTTACAATACCAACTTAACGCAACTAAACAGGGGAACGAAAAATCACTCAGCGGTTTGGGCTAGTTGAGGATTTAATTGTACGGAGTCCGTTAAAAACATTCAAAACAAATGAGTTGTAGCTAAAGATGTAATGGAATAAGATGGAATAAGTACACTTATTCCAAGAATTCGTGTTCTTGTTTATAGGATTTTATAGTTTATAGGATATTTTGCTGTTTGCAAATGGTATTACGAAAAATATTAAACGACACATGACCGCGCAGGCAAATATCAAACTCGATTGACAATGAAAAACGCTATCGTGTCTGTTTACAAATTTCTGCCACGTCAGTTATTCGCTTATTATTGATGTAACGTTGTTAATAACTGATATTCAGTATAAGAATTTTTTACTAGTAATGGACTATATTCTAGACTTACTATTTATTCAATTAACAAAAAAGGCAATTTCTGAAATAGTTCTCTTTTTATGGGTACCGACGATATTTCATACAACTAAACATGTTTCTTTTTAATTACAAAGGTCCAGAAGAAAAAGAAGAAGAAGAAGCCAGAAAATTTAAAGATGAAGCTTGAAAACCCTCGAACAACATTAATTAAGTCAACACTAAACTATACTTCTATGGGATATTATTACCTGAATATTTATCGAAAAAAATAATTTCGTGTGTAGGAAAACTGTAATTTCACTTAGTGTTCATGTGTGTTCAATAGTGTTCATTTTTAAAAATGTATTGAAAATCACGTCCAATTGAGATGTGGCTTTCGCTGTATAGGGCCCGCTTAACGGTTGGTTTCCTGTCACATCGATCGTACATAACTTAAAAATGGTTCGTACCAAAGCCAGAAAAACTTTTTCGATATTTGTATCGTAATATTAGATATACGTGCCGTAATGTGCAAAATGAGATTTTATTATATTTTGGAGATTGACTCTACTAGGTATCCCAACTCCAAGGTAAGGAAAGTGAAAAATATGTAAAATCTCACATTATATTCGGGTAGGCCGGCAATTTTTTCACAGCAGAAACTGCCATATCCTCTCGAAGACATCTGTGTTATCGGTTTAGTCATTTTACGTAGCTAGATAATACAGGATATAATCTAATGCATCCTAATGTTGTGAACTCCTAATAACTAATGATGACTACGATTCTTCTGCTAACGAAAAATATATCTAATTTTACTAAGAACTGAGTACTCTAATTTGCAATAGACACTGCAAACTAGAAAGAGGATTTTCATATCATTATTTTTTTAAAATTAAAAATAATATTGTGACAAAATGTTTTATGAAATAATAATGCTTACGAAAACGAAAAAATATTATTTTGATAAGAGTGGTACCAGTAGCATTTTATTTTGCGAGTATGAAACGTTGCGTCACGACACCTACAGTGCGAGTTGCGCTATCTCATGTGAAAAATAAAATCACTTTTACCACGTGTGCTATATATTAATTTTTAGACAGCCTTTCAAACTTTCCTTTTATTTTATTTCAAGTATACAAATCATTTAATTGGCGACACTATTGCATTAAGATCAGTAGAAGCTGATGTAATCAGACGAAAGTATTACGTTTTCTTTGTAATATTCACAATTTAGAATAGAATAGAATATTTATTTTGATACTTAGGAATACATAGAATACTTCCGGTGGTAGCGTTTTCTAAGGAATTACTAAAAATACACAAAACAAACATCAAACAAGATTAAAATATTTACGTATTATCAAATAAAATTTAACAAAATTAATCTATTAAATTTTTGACATTCTGAGGGATTTATCTGAATATTTCAGCATCGTTTCACTTTTAGCAGTAGTGATAAAATAGTTATTTTTGTATTAGCTGCGTGAAAATAATCATTTGTTTTATCTCTACTCTTCATGATTTATTCCAAAGGAAGCTCCACCTTCGAAAACTATTGTATAAACGGAGACAGCTATTTCCCAACTTGAAGTAGTGAGGCATTATTCTGTACGTAATACCTTAACAAGTGTATCATCGTTAACTGAATTTAAAATGGATAAAAGCGATGATTAACTTCAAAAGAGTTGATCTTATCTAATTTATTACCCAAAAAACTCAGGTACTCGTACTTACAAATGTACATATCTAACGTACCTTAATGTACTAATGTACAATATTTTGAGAAATTTGTGTCAAAGGAGTTGTTAAGAGTTTAATCACAAAACATTAGATGTTATTGTTACCTACTAATTATGTATTAAGAGTTAAATATGTGTAAATAGTTATTGCGAAGGGTTTAATCATAGTGAAATTAAAATTGTCTTTAATATACTTTACTTTCTTACTTCTCTTGAAATCTACCTACCGTGTGTAAAAATTTTTTCGCACTCTCGTAACTGCAGAAAAAGTCTTTTACGCAAGGCGACGACACATTTCTTCGGACGTTGTAAGAAAAGAAACCTTACTTCATGGGCGCCTAGTAATACTTAGAGATCGACATTTTATATGATTGTAGAAAAGTTGAATTTTTAGCAGGTTGTAAAGGCTTAAACATAACAGGTTTTACTTGTGATTTACTAAAAACATTTCTTGAGAAAGCTTACAATCGTTATTCAAACACGAGATAAAATATTTTTCTTTAGTAAAATAGCACCGTTATGAAGGGTAAAATAATAAGAATTTGAATGACTAATTAAAGATCAACATAGTACACACAATAACAATGTATAACGTATTTAGAATAGTGTATTAATTTTTTTGAATTACGGTTATTTCATGTATAAACTCTGTGATCGTGGAAAATTAGGTAGGATGTAGATTCACTGTGATCAGTCGCTAATTATCTTCATTGTACTTCGAATATCGTATTGTTTATTGCTAGTAAAAAAGATTAATTTTTAACGTCTGAAGATAGAAATATAAGCATTTGACACACCACTAAATTGGCTACAGAAGACAAAATATTTGTAAAAGACCAAATAACATGTCCACCATAACTCCTTAAGTTTTTTCGGTGAGAGGATAATAAAGGAAGTGGGAATGAGAATAATTGGAAAGAGTTTTCGCCTGACACTCTGGCAAAGATATTTTGCCATCCGAGTTTTTAAGGTCAAAGTTGAATTTTTCTCATTAATGTGAAATCACTATTTTTTAAATACTAAATAGAATAATTTTTCATACTTTAAGTATTAAAACGGAAGGTATATTACTTATAATTTTTTGCTTGAAACGCTGGTAAATGAAAATACTTTCATGTGAACAATTACAATTTTCCAGACATACGCAATAGTGGGACAGACGTGCCTGAAGGTCTATTTCCAGAGCTTTCGTTCTTATTACAGCAATTGTCACCATGATAGATAATATTCATCATTTGGTCTTCATGAATGTGATATTTAATCTTAAATATCACATCTATTAAATAATCTATATATTGAGGAAATATATGTATTAATCATGGAATTCCCCAATATTTCTATCGAAACCATCAAAATATCAATTTATTATGAATAGAACTGATTATGTCTTCCCACTTCCCCGAGTTTGCAATTTTCGACGTTTGAATGAGAACAGTTTTTTCTCGCCATTCAAAACAATCATGCGTTGCCATTCAGTTTACACACTACGTTATCACTGTTTCGTAACATTACGATAGAAATGTATGATGCTACAAGATTTTACTGTGAACAAATTAAATGAAAGCGCTTAGAAAAGATATTTCAGGAATCCGAAAATTAGAAATTCAGTCAGCTCTACTTCCCCGGCAAGAACTATCTCTCTTAATTTGAAGAGAGCGGGTTTCGTGTGCAGCGGGCGTGGCTGGAGGGCTAGTGCGGTGTCGCGATGATGGACGGCGAGAAGAGCGGTTTCCGGCTCTAATTGGGTTGACTTCCGGAAAACGACAGGCGTCGCCACGTAATCTCTCCGAGCTTAAATTAATTGGAAAATGAGAATTCGCAGCACTGCGCTTTTCAGGTGAATTTTTATTTCAGAGAGGAAATCTGTGTAAAGGTCGAACGTCGAGCTACGTATTTACTTCAAAACGCGGATGTATTAAAGAGTTGTTTAGAGAATACTACGTGCAGGCGAGTATCAGATATTATCTTGTGTGCCAACATGCTGCACTGAATTTTCTACTATATAGTTAGCGCCAGGGATACTAAAAAACGATAAAACAAATGTGAAAATGTAATTTTTACTGAAAATATTATGATGTCATAAGAAATATTAACCATTGCCTAATATTTGTACTATGGTAAATAACTTAAATGTCTACTCCAAATGAAGAAGGAACTATCTTAAACGAATATCGTTTACTAATTTAGAAATGACAATTCACGATTAAACATTCATTCAGATTACAGATTGTAATTTTTCTCTTCAATATCGCCGCCGTTATGTTCTATTACAGTTTTAGAGCTTTTAAAAACCTTCTTTATTATGATACTGCATCATATTTTTTAATTTAACCATACAAACAACGCTATGTGTAGTCGAAATAACACTACGAGTGCATTATGTGTCTCTCCATATAATGTAAAATTAAAGGAAATGAACGACAATTCCTCACGTAACTTTGCAAATTAGTGGACGATGTAGATGTGGTTAAATTTTGAAAAAATATTCAAAGAACTACAATTTAAAGGAATACGATAGTTATGAGAAATAATTTGAATATTCCGCAATGTAACGTAGTAGTGAAAAATATGAACACAACAAATTGATATTAGTCTGTCTGGGTGATGCTGCGTCGTCGGAGGCTGTGAAGCCGATGTTTTGACCATCTTGTCGTGGTCTTCCTCAGGGCTGGTCTGTGCCGGAGTGGGTCGGGTATATACTAGGACGATCTTCCTCAAAGTGAAATACCACATTCAAACGCGACAAGCAGCGTGCGTGGTACGCACATCTGGTTTTGCGCTACTTCGAAAGAAGATTAAACCAACCAGATCCGATCTGGCTCATATGGAGAACCAATGGCTTCACATACACGTGATATTCTCATCAAAATCAAACAGGACGACTGGAACCTCCTCAATACAGCCACAGCTTAACACGCCCTCAATGTTCACGATGTCGCGAAGACATGTAAATTAAGAAAATTCAACGCGCTCAAGGCACCACAACAATTCCGAAGTCGATCCTTCGACAGGCCAAAAACAAGACATGTAAACGAGTCGATGACTTCTTCTTCGCTGTCGGTGACGCCGCGTAGTGGGCTGAGAGGCCGATGTTTCGCTGACATGTCGCAGGCTTCATCTGGGTATTGATGTATCGTCAATACCCTGATGAAGCCTGCGACATGTCAGGCGAAACGTCGGCTCTCAGCCCACTACGCGGCGTCACCGACAGCGAAGAAGAAGTCAAAACCTAGTGGTTACTCTCTTCGATGAAGACCTAGACGAACACACCATACCAGTGCTCAACACGGGCCTGATATTCTCAAACATACCCACGCGTTCCCCACATCAGATATTACTGTAGGGATGGAGAACACCACCAAATCCCTGAGAAGGCGGACCAAATCCTGAGAGAAGCCACCCGGGTTCCCACACGGACCAAGTTTCCTCACAGGAACTTTTACCGGCAAGAAGGGCTTGTTCTACGCACCTTTTGCCTGCGAGATGATATTGTCATCGTGCCTGCGGGCAGAAGCATCGCTACCGTTGTCATGAGGACGCAGGAGTACAACAACAAAGTGGACACGCTGCTAGAGCACGAGAGATAGGCTCCAGCCTCATCGACTTCGAGGACAAACGGCGGCACGGGTCAACAACTCCTAGGGTCAATAACACCGTTATTGAACCCGAAATTAAACTGACGTTAGAGAGGGGAAACAGCACCATGCCACATATGTACGGGCTTCCTAAAATCCTAAGTCCGATGTACCTCCCATTGTGGGTGTCGTAAACTCACCTACGCATCCGCTCGCACGACACACCACTGAGAAACTGCGCCCTTTCAGAAAACATTGCGTCGGTTGTCAGGAACTTCAGCCCCTTCATCGGCCTACTACGAGTCAGGCATTTAAAGAGTAAGGACATCTTTGTCAGCTTTCACGTCACATCGCTCTTTACCATGGTACCGGTTAGCGAGGCTGTCACGGTCATACGGAACAAACTAGAAGCCCGCAGACTTACAACATAATGAGTCGACGTCGTCCAATTTTGTCGTTCATTCACCTTCTTCCGAAGTGGCTCAGTGCGTAGGGCGATGACTTCGCAGTCATGCGATTCGGGTTCGATCCCCGAGCCGGTGTTTCTCGAGGTTTCCCTCGGTCAAAAGGCGAATGCTCGAATGATTCAAAAAGATCGATTATATCTTATCATCCTATTGCTTCATAATTCATTAATAATAATAATAATAATAATAATAATAATAATAATAATAATAATAATAAGTATCATTTTATGCAGTTTCAGGCAGCTAAGGCAGTAGTGCCGTGGCAATGTCGGACGGAAGGATCGCGGGTTCGAGTCCCGCCTCGGGCATGGGTGTGTTTGTGTAGGCCTGTTTGTGCGTGCCGTCCATTCATCCTTCATTATCATCGTCATTTTATCTTTCATCCCCCTGGACTAACAACCCTGAGGTATAAAAATCGGATTCAGCCTAATCCTGATCCCCGTAATTAGTTACATGCAAGACTTGCAACGTGATAAAATTATACTGAGCCCGTGCAAGTGCATGTCCGGCGTGGTCCGAGATGGCCTATTCGCGAGCAAAAAAAATAATAATAAAAATTCACAGCGGGGACAAAGTTGCTCGCGACCGTGGTCTACCACACGTGTCTCCTGGGAAACGTTAAATGAGCAACAGCGATTCACCACATCCGCACTTGTCCATTAAGAATGTGTGAATACCCACACGCTGAGGGAAACCAAATGGCTAACAAAACCATCAAACAAACAAACAACCTTCTTCTAGTTCCGGGTCAGTATGGGTTTACATCTATCACCGAAAGCTGCCAACCTCTTCAGGGAGACATTTGAAAATGCGACTCTCGACTAGCGAAGCTGCGTATGCAGTGGCAATGCTGGATCAGAGCCATCCCGGCCGAGCGGGAACGCGAGGGCGAAGCTTCTGTTCTGGCGGCACGACGCTCTCGGAGGCGCAAATGAGAAGCGTCGCCTTTCAAAGCTAGCGATAAAGGCGTCTCGCTCACTTTATGGCTGAGATTAAACAGGAAAACAAATATTGTTCCGCGACAGAAGAGGACAAATACGCCCTGGAGTGTAATCGCACCTGGCTCTTTTTCATCTCGCTTCTAGCCATTGGACTTTCTCTTTTCATTCCAACACCTCTGTCTAGTCAACTCTCGTAGGAAAAGAGCAGAGATTAAACGAAAGTTGTGAGATGGTTTGTGACGATACGCTAGAGAGAAACGTTTAGAATATTTTATAAATAAAATGAAGTATTTCTTCTAATTTAGAAATAATGTATATTATCTTAACGCTAGTAATTACATGGCACAAAAAAAAGAATTGTAAAAAAAAATTCAACAGAATAATACGACAGATTCACTATGTAGGAAAATCGAACCCCCCAACAAAAAAAAATTCATGTCGTTCAGTACTATTTATTCTCTAAGATTAATGAAAAAATGGCCGTTTCAAATCATGGTGTAAATTCTTCAAATTAAACTCCTCTATCATTCTTTTAAATAAAAAGTGACGAAATTAGAATGAACAGAGAGCTCTTTTTTTCTAAACGAATACCAACAAGCAATTATATTTAAATTGTATACATTTCTTGTAGCATATTCCTTCTTCAATGATTAATTATTAAATTTAAATATGAAATTCTGCATTACTTATACTCAATCGTTCATATGACATAATTTGGTTAATTATCCTCTCGTACGTTCATTCACTGATCTCAGAGCTTCCTCTCTATTCGTCAACCATATGCATTACATTTCTCTGAGGCGGTATTCACTTTATTTGAGTTCGTTGGCTCGTAGTCTGATAATTGCTAATACTTGAAGATGCATAGTTCAATGTGCATGGTGAAGAGAGAAGGGAAAAGAAAGATCTCCAGGAGAAAAAGCCAGGCACTCGCACGTACGATCTGAGTGTTTGAGTCATAGTTCCACGAGGAAGACACCTAGCTCAGGAGCCTCTGTGCAAAGAAGTTGCTTCTATTCTATTTGTTCTCCAGCAGGAAAATAGTATTTATAATGATTTCAGGCTTATGGCTACTCATGGACAAGCACATTGTTCACTGCATTATATTAAAAATGTCGGAATTAGAAGCAAAAGAAACTGATGAACTCCGCGAAGATCACCTGCGAACCCAGTTTGATCAGCACCAATTCCACACGAATTTTCCCAAATTAGAGCCGGGATCCCTCCGCTTGGGGTCACTCCCCCCCTGGTTGGAGGAGAGCGATGAGAGAGTCGCCCGAAAGCGGACGCGCAGCGGGGGCGACTGGGGCGTGAGCCAGGGCGATGGCGCCGGGCCGGGGATCGAGGGGGCCGGGGAGCTCGACGCCGCTCCACGGCCATCTGTTGCCTACTTGTTGCTCAGCGGCGCTGGTCGGGCAGGCCGTTTGGGGCAAACGGGGCGACGCGCTCCGCAGACAGGAAGTGGCGCCCAACCAGTTCGTCGACCCTGCCGCTCTTCGAGAGAGGCGCCGCAGTGCATCGCTACGAGTTCCCGGCGCTGGAACGTCAACCGACACACCATTTCAACATGCATACGCTGATTTGTACAATAAAAGAAAACAAGTGTAATAATTTGCTAATTATTTAATCGTGCAGGCGCGTTATTTGGAAAGGGAGTACACATTTCATTTGTGGCAAATCCTTTTGGTCTTTAAGCTGTGAATGCAGGAAGAAGCTTTAGGAATTAAATGTGGAAATGTGATGGTCGATGACATTTTGCTTTACCAGTTGAACGTAACGGCAGGTACTCTTTGGAATTACACGCAAGTCCACACCAATTCTGTATTAATACATTCCTTTTTATTGATATGAACTTACTTCCGTACAAACTATTAATCATACTAGTTCGGTATTTTCTAGAGTGAGAAAATCATGATTTAAAAAAAAATTTTGGGAGATTTATTGAAAATTTAAAAAAATTAACTAAAACTTGTGAAGTATAAAATATTTTTGTGTTAACGATCAGTACGAACGTGCTTGTAGTTAATATATTACCCCCAAAATTATTTATTTAAAGGCCTTTCAACAAGGTGATAAACAATAGATACCTGTTGACAATGAAAGCGAACAGGAGTAATCAAGGAGAAAATAAAATAAATTGATAATTGTTGTTCCTGTATCTACATAAAACGAAAACTTTACAATCCAAGTAATATATCGAATTTCAATTCAGAAAAAGGGTCCGATTATTATCAACCCCACAGGCCCTCAGCATAATTCCAATTCTGAGAATCGCTCATTTGCAGCGTTTTAAACAAAAATCTCATCATCAACAATATCTATGATTTTAAGCTTTCTAAAAAAATCGATAGGAAACGCATATCCGAGCTTCTGTGAGCCGCACTCCAACCGCGCAGAGTAAGCAACTAGGCTTCGCAGGGCAGTGAAGTGCCAGAGCAAGAGTTGCGGTGGTGTCGCGCAGTGCAGCATCGAGAGCCCAAAGAAGCGAAGTGACCGGTTCACCGCGGAGGCGAATGCTGAGCGGCCTTGGGCGCCAAAAGAGCAGGAGTGTGGAGCTGGAAGAGGAGTGGGAGGAAGGGGTCGGAGAGGAGGCCGTAGTAGGGATCGAAGGAGAGGACGGAGTATTGGTGAGATTAGCGCTCGGTGAAGAAGTCGGATTAGGGGCCTGAATAAGGTGCGCTGTATGTGTCGAGTGGGTGTCGTGGTAGGGATAGAGGTCGGGAAAAGGTCAAGGTTAGGGTCAGACTAGAGGTGGGGGGGGGATTGGTGTAGAGATAGAAGCGGGATGGGGGTCACAGAAGGAGTAGTGGATGGGGTAAGTATAGTGTCGGAATTGCGGTAGGAGTAGGGTACGTGTCGAACCACGAGGCGCTAGGATAAGGGACTGGTGATAAGGGAGGAAGCAGAAACAATGTTCAGAGGCAGTTCGTGAAGGAGCGAGCGCGATAACAGTGTGGAAGGAACACAAGATTGGAGCGTAGGCGGGAAGACAGATCACAGCGTAAACTGTACGGGGATGCAGCGGGGCAAAGTAGTGAGGTGTTTGGAAGGAGTCGGGCGGAGCACTGTGGGACCACGTGTGGCGACACCTGGACGAAGTCTGCGGCGAGGAGGAGGACAGGGGGGGGGGGGGGAGTGGGGCAGGGGGCGGGGGGACGAGGCTGGGGGGGGGGGGGCGTGGCGTGTGCGTGGCGTGTACGTGGCGTGTGCGTGGCGTGTTCGTGGCGTGAGCGTGGCGTGTGCGTAGTGTGCGTAGTGTGTGCGTGGCGTGAGCGTAGCGTGTGCGGGCGTGTGCGTAGCGTGTGCGTGGCGTGTGCGTAGCGTGTGCGTAGCGTGTGCGTGGCGTGTGCGTAGCGGTGCGTAGCGTGTGCGTGGCGTGTGCGTGGCGTGTGCGTGGCGTGTACGTGGCGTGTGCGTAGTGTGTGCGTGGCGTGAGCGTAGCGTGTGCGTAGCGTGTGCGTGGCGTGTGCGTGGCGTGTGCGTGGCGTGTGCGTGGCGTGTGCGTGGCGTGTGCGTGGCGTGTGCGTGGCGTGTGCGTGGCGTGTGCGTGGCGTGTGGGCGTGGCGTGTGCGTGGCGTGTGCGTGGCGTGTGCGTGGCGTGTGCGTGGCGTGTGCGTGGGGTGTGCGTGGCGTGTGCGTGGCGTGTGCGTGGCGTGTGCGTGGCGTGTGCGTGGCGTGCGTGGCGTGTGCGCGGCGTGTGCGCGGCGTGTGCGCGGCGTGTGCGCGGCGTGTGCGTGGCGTGTGCGTGGCGTGTGCGCGGCGTGTGCGTGGCATGTGCGTGGCGTGTGCGTGGCGTGTGCGTGGCGTGTGCGTGGCGTGTGCGTGGCGTGTGCGTGGCGTGTGCGTGACGTGTGCGTGGAGTGTGCGTGACGTGTGCGTGGCGTGTGCGTGACGTGTGCGTGGTGTGTGCGTGGCGTGTGCGTGGCGTGTGCGTGGTGTGGTCATGGCGTGGGAGTGGCGTGTGCGTGGCGTGTGCGTGGCGTGTGCGTGGCGTGTGCGTGGCGTGTGCGGGGCGATGGCGGGGCGTGTGCGAGACGTGTGCGTGACGTGTGCGTAGTGTGGGCGTGCGTGAGCGTGGCGTGGACCTGGCGTGGGAGTGGCGTGGGCGTGGCGTGGACCTGGCGTGGCGTAGCGTAGGGGGGGGGGGGGGGGGCGTGGGTGCGGGCGTGGGCGTGCGCGGGGGAAGCGAGCGCGGTGTCGCCGTAACGAGCGCGCCCCGCGTCGCGTGTCGCCTTTGTGTGCCTGTCTTGGGCGCAGCTCTTCCCGGGCTGCCGGCCCCGCGCCCTCGGCCCAGCCCCCTTCCCTCACGCTTCCCCTGCTCTTCGCCCCCCCCCCTCGCCCACGGGACACCGTCTGCAGTTGTCTCACGTCTGTCCCACTACTGTTCGATTGTCACTGTTCCTTCAGTCGCACGCCCATTTATTCGGTATTCACTTACTTCATTCTGCATTTTTTATAGTATTCCAATACTATTTCGTACACATATTGTCCAATTCCTTCCAAATCTGGTTCTATGTATTGGACGCTTCAAAAATTCGTGAAGACGTCGTCTATTGCTCCAACAGTTTTTTTTATTGGTTCACTAGTCCCAGTAGTATTCCGTTGATTGGTGTGCTGTCTTCTGTCGTGGACGCCGATTTGTCTTCGCCACCCACTGCTCACAGTGACTTTATTCCTGATCTTTCCGTCATGTCCCATTCCCTCCCAGGCTTGCAATTTCAGTACCTTCATTTATCTTCCGGCTCGAGGGTGGCATTGCATTTCCCATGTTCCTGTTCTGTTATCTCTTCTTTCGCCTTCTTATCTTCTCATTCTGGTGCACTCTTCTAATATATTTTTGTAACCTTTCCTGGTGTGTCCGTCTCTCCACGTTCGCCGCTGCCGCCTGTCCTATTATGTGTAACATTTCCAACCATATCCATCCTTAGTCTTATCTGCTCCAATTCACTGTACGTTTGTATTTTTATTTTTTATTTATTTATTTATTTTTTATTTATTTAGTCAAAAACAGTCAAAAACTGTATGTGACGTATGGGGGAGAAAATCATCTGCGCACGCTTTCTTGAGTTTCAGAATCCCTTCCCAACAATTTAACTATTAATAGTTGAAAGATGAAAAATCATAGTAATAATAATAATAAATTTAAAAGAGCGAGGGATTAACATTTCAAAAACTAGATATTTTCGTTGCAAAATTACAGAAAACTTATTTTTAACAGTAAAGGAACGAACAGATTTGATTTTTCTGTATTGTTAACAAAATAGAAACTCACCCTAAGTTCTACTACCACTACAAGCAAAAGGAAAGTTCAACAAAACGTGCGCATAGTGAAGAAGTTTGTGACGATGCCCTCCCCGTTCCAAATCTTCTTGCTGCAATAGCTCTACGTCGCTATGATTTCCATTTCCTTCACTGTTCATTTTACGTCAAAGATCGAGTTAAAGCTCTACTCCGTCTGACCTCCGCTCACACGCCGCCGCCGTTGCTTTCCCTCCACATCCACAGCCTCTCCGCTGTCGCCTTCACGGCCTCTGCCGCCGCCGCCGTCACAGCGTTTGTCACCGATACGCTTTGTGTATTGGGGCGCGCCTCAATTCCCCCCCGTGCGACGCAAATAAATTTCCTTCCACCGCCGGCGGCGGCGCTGGCGTCGACGTGAGCGCTGACGCTGGCCGACGCCGAAATGTCGGGTGCAGCCTCTCTTCTGTGACGTCACGACTCGACACGAAACAAATCGAAATGAAATGCACAGGGGGTGACAGGGAGGAAGACCGCGATCGAAGTAGGGTCGTGTTTGGGTGTGGATGTGAGGAACGCAGATTAGTGAACTGAAATGATAACTTAAGTAAAAAAAATAGTGAAACAATTATAATATATTTATTTTGTGTCGTGTACTGCAGGTAATTTATTTTCCACATATTATAGTAAAAATATTACACAAAATAAATAATCGTTACGCGGCAACTGAACTTTTTCATTCAAAAAAGAAAATATGAATAACGTCACAGAGGGTCAGTGTTTGGAAATTCATGAAATAAAAAAAAGCTACTGTATAAATGAATGCGTTCTAACTATCGTGTTCATTTATACTGTAGTTTTATATGTATATCTCATTATTTAGACAGTAGTGTTATATATATATATATATATATATATATATATATATATATATATATATATATATATCAAAACAAAGTACAACAGTGACAAAAGTTTCGCGATTGAAATTACTTGAACTGAAGGTGAACGAGGTGAATCAGCCCGGACAGTAGAAAGACGGGTGATGTGATGTGGGTGTAGTCTTCAAAAGCAGGGAAGAAATAAGTGACAGCGACGAGCATCCGCGAAATCTGTCAAATCAGCGGTAGCTTCTTGAAAGGTTCGTCCGATGATGTAATGGTGCAGCGATGTCTGTGAAGAGAATAAAATTTCATTGCTTCGAAAAGGAAAATGAGCTGCGGAGAAAGGAAGGTTTCAGTTACGTCTAATATCGTACTGCCATAAAAAACTTGTTTTATGTAATGGACAAAGCCTTTTTCAAATGAATGTCTTTGTTTAATACATATATTTTTGTTTAAAGACGGTAATAAGATGTTATTAATACTGACTATAATTTAAAATATGTAGTAAAAAATTACAGTTAGGAGTTTATTTTTGGCATCTACGTTTTTACGATAGAAAATGAACCTAAAAAATTAACAAAATAAACGAGGGATAAATTTGGCCGATGAATGACCTATATATACCTATATAATATATGACCTATATAACAATATATTTTGTTGATTCTAGAACAAACCGAGAACTTAAAGGGAAACATCAGAGATATCCATTAATTAATTCATAAAAAGTAGTAACTTAAGTGAAAAAGAAACAGTAATTTAACAAACATTTTGAAATCCAATTTAACAGTTTCCTCATTAGTATCATCGTTACAAAAATTTTCAAAATATTTTTTTTGAGAACTAAGCTTACTAAGATTTAAGAATAATCACTTAACAGGTGTAGAAATAAGAACCTTAAAGATGGCCAACTATCCATGAACCTTTATCTATTTGTTACTTTCAAAATCGTTTTTTAGGATTATCAATGAAAATATGGCACAATTATAGAATTGATGAACTGCAAAAAAGAGAGTTCATGTTTATAGTACGAAAGTAACTGATACGTGTGAAGCATTTCATAAATCAATTATTTCGAATTAAAAACGGATAAAATCATTTTCATGAACCTGAAATCTTTTAAATCTTTTCTCTTTTAAAACATATTGGGAAGCGATATCTTCAATGTGCATCTCAAGAAAGGTGTTGACCTCTAACCTCACAGCCAGAAATATATCCATGAAAACATAATAAAGTAACCGGAAAAGAGAAATTAATCCCCTCTCGCATATATTTCCCTTGTACATGAAAAGGCGTATTTGATTTATCAAAATGAGCACTGAAATTTTGAGTGGACTCTGATCAAAAGGCTGAGATTATATTTCAAGGATCTGAATGAAACGTAGTGGTGTGAGGTATCGGAAAATCACGTTAACGAACGCTTATGTATTTTGGCTCGAGATGTTCAAAATTTTAAAATTTCTTATCTCTTCATCGCAGACGAGTGTAAACTAATCACGCGAAACCGAAACTCTCGCTTCCATTCACCAAAACTTCACTCGTGAGCAGAATGGCGATACCTCTACTTTCCGAAACTAATTAATCCTTTTCATCTCATGTCTTCGCCATCTAATTAAGCTGTTCAAATATAAAGTTTTAGGAAGTTGAGCTGGGGAGGAAAAATTGGTTCCAGATTTACCGACTAAGCATACAGCAGAGACACTTGTAGGGGAGAAAGTTATGGAGAAAGTAAAGGTTGAGGTATTTGAGGTGTAGTGGCAAGCTAGAGAATACAGCGAAGATTACAATCTGGTCTGGTGGAATAAGATAATGAATGCCCAAGTTTTCTGATGTGTAAAAAGTGGAAAGATGGTAAGAACGAGCTCACATGTGTAAGAAGTCAAAAATATGCAATGTTAAAGAATTGTGCTGTAATAAGAAACATTTAGTGTCGCCTTTGGAATAGATAGTACAGCATAAATGATTGTCTAGAAGTGTATGCAGGATTGAGAATTGTGTGTGCACAACAGCGCCAGGAATTTGTGTCCGGCTTATAGTTAAAGAAGCAGTTGAATGACGACCGACCTCCAAGTCGTCATGTGTTGAAAAACGAGAACCCTGGCCGTGAGATGTACTTACCATGGTGAGTGTTACAGATGAGTGTTTGCTGGAGAGTTCTGGTGACATAGGACGCAACCCAAGCGCCAGCCCCGGAACAGAGCAGATGAGACCAAAGGAGAATAGTGGATCCAGCAGAGGCTGACGGCTGTGGCGAGCGGGGGCTGGCTCTGAGGTCCGCGGGGATGTTGAGGGGGGGGGGTGAGCGGGAAGGAGAGGCAGGGGAGTGGTGAAGAAGGGTGGGAAATAGTGGAGCGGGACGCGGTGAGGCAGGAGCTTGTTCTTCCGGGTCGCATGGAAGGGCAGAGGGGGGGGTGGGGGGGGGGAGGGGAGAGGGGGGTGGATATGACGATGAGGGCAGAGGCACAGCGAGAAGAGACGGAGCGGTGAGGGGCACAGCTTGGCGTGTGTGTGTGTGGGGGGGGGGAGAAACGTGGCGGGAAAATAGGGTGTTGCGTTGTCGTGTGTGATGTGGCGTAGTGCAGTGTAGTGTAGTGAAGTGCAGTACAGGGTGGGAATGTACAGCTAGATGTGGTGTATTACAGGGGGGGATATTTGACGTGGTATGACATGCAACGGGGGCGGTGGGCGTGGACGGGTGTGTCGTGGTTTAAGGTGGTAAGGCGGTGCGGGCGGTGGGGTGGGCGGTGTGGTGTAGTGTCGTGTGGGGGGGGGTAGGTGGGGGTTGCTGTGGGGTGCTGTGTGCTGGGGTATTTTGTGGTGTGGTGTATCGTGGCGTGGTGTGGTGTGGTGGGGTGCGGGTGCTGTGGTGTGGTGTGGGGTGGTGTGATGTGGTGTGGTACGGTGTGGAGCGGCGTAGTGCGATGGAAGAGATGGAGTGTGGTGTGGTGCGGTGGGGTGTGGTGTGGTGCGGTGTGGGGTGGTCGGAGCGGTGCGGCGTGGTGCGGTGTGGTATGGAGCGGCGTGGTGCTGTGTGGTGCGGTGTGGTACGCTAGGCTGCATCCCAGGTCTCGTCGCTCCCGCGAGAGTCGAGGTGCGCGGCGGAGACAGCGCCCGGGCGTAAATTCAGCGGCCGCGTTCAGGAAACGCGCGGCGGCTGGCGCTTTGTGGCGACCGCACGTCGGCTGGCGCTTTGTGGCGACCGCACGTCTCCTCCAGCGCTGCCGGCGCCACCGCAGCAAAGGAAATGTACTTTCTCATCTCCCTTCCTCATGCACCTCCTTTACTATCTATATCTCATCGGGCAGCACTGTCTTCCTGCAGATGACAGACCTGCCAGCATTCGGTTTACATTCAGTGCGGGTTTCCCACTGTGTGGAGCGAATGTAATGCCCGTTTCATGGACATATTTCCGAAAAGTATTCTACTATAAATCTCTTAGTGTCGGCCTAAGACTCCAGCATCACTATCGTCAACTGTCGGTGTCGTGGCCACCGCAATCTTTTCATTGTGAGCGCTGCGCACAGCCACCGCGTCTTGCGTCATGAAATACGAGGGCTGCGAGCGCTGGCATTGTGAGGCCGTGGCCGGACGCAGCCCTCCCGACCAGCCCGGCGGCGGCGCGGCGTCCCCCGCGGGGCCTTGAGAGCCTTCACGTGCTCCGCGCAGGGGGCAGCGCGGGCGGCGGCGGCGCCGGCAACGGAGGTCGTGGAGTTGGTGAGGTGGCCATGGCGGAGGCGGAGGCGGTGGCGGTGGCGGTGGCGGTGGCGGTGGCGGTGGCGGGTGGTGGTGGTAGCGGGGGGGTTGGCGATGGCGGTGGCGGCGACGGTGCGGGGCGGGACGGCGGGAGCGGGTCGGGTGGGGCGGGAGTGGCGGGGAGGTAACGGGAGGCCGGGGAAGGGGCGGTGACAGTGACTGCAACTGAGGTCGTGGAGATGGTGTGGTGTCCGTGGTGTGGCGGTGGCCGCGGTGGTAATGGTGGTAGGGTTTGCCGATGGCGGTGACGAGGCAGGACGGGATGGGGTGGTCGGTAGCGGTGACGGCAACGGAGGTCGTGGCGATGAAGCGGCGTGGGCGTTTATTGGAGCTCGGGCTGTGAAGGGCGCCAAGAGGGCCGTGGGGTTGGGATGGCAGAGGAGGGGGCGGCGGGTGGGGCGGCGACTGCCGCGTTGATGCAGCGCACGCCGTGCGGACGAGGGGAAAAGGAGTGGGTTTATGAGGAACATAAGAGCAACAAGGGGGTGCGAATGGTGGCAAAGAGCGAAGGCTGGCTGCTGTTCGCAACAAACCACGAGAGTTTTCACAGACTTTGGAACGCAATCATTTCCTGGAGAAAAATAACAATGCTTCACAAATAATGCTTCATAAATAATTATGTATTTGAAAAGCAGACGCACAGCATCAATTAGGTTGTTTCTAACAAGAATTGAAAGGAAACGATAATTCCAAGCTGTATCGATTTCGCAGTAGTGACTCGCAGATGATTAATGGAAAGTTATTAGTGCATATATTTACTCAACCAAATGGCACGGTAGTTTTTGACGAAAAAATATATGAATTTGCTGAATGCAAAGGTAGTTTCAGGAAATAACCAAAAGCTGAATGTATCCCATTAAATCGTCATGACAACTCTGGCATGCTCACTTTTTTACTTCTCTCTCTCTCTCTCTCTCTCTCTCTCTCTCTCTCTCTCTTGAAAAATTATTTAATTTTAAGTGTTATAAACATTATCAAAAATATATAACTTCTCTCTCCATGGACACTTTGTTTCATACACAGAGAGAAAATTGAATTACGTACCGAAGAGCAGTACAATGTACCAACCACCCAGAGACCAGTATTGTGTAAAAAGCACAAATAATTACGAAAACGGCAATTGTTGATATTCACATTCTATCTCAACAGGAACTGAAGAATAACAATAACTCTTTTATAAAGAAAAAGTGTCTTTTAAACGTATCTTAGCTCCACAAATTCCTTGCTCTTACTAAAATAAACTGAATCTGATCCAGAACTACCAGTTCGTTCAATACAATTATCGGAAACTTTGAAGCAAAAGAAAACGAGAAGCGGATTTCGAAGCCGACGTGGCCTGCGACTGAGGCGCTAGCGAAGCATTTCTCGAGCACTCGAAGGAACCCGCGGGGGCGTGGCGGACGGCCATCTCTGCCCCGTCTATTGGAGATCTTATCTATCAGCGCCCGCCCGTTCCTCAAAGGCGCCGTCCCATCCCGTTACCGCTTCGGGCTCCCCCCCCCTCCGCACCTGCCCTCGAAATCTTTCTCGATCGCCGCGGCGGCGTCCTACTTCTCGGAACATCATAATGCTCCAGTAGAACTGCGCGGCAATATCGCGTGAGGACGAGCGTTCGTTAATATAAACTTTATTTCCTTCCCCGCGCAGAAGAATGAGAATGGAGATGGCGCGTAGCGTCGTAACTTCCATGTTTTTCCGCTGGTGCGTGAGCGCGCCACTGCGCCTCTACTTTACGGCCCCGCAGCGAGCATTGCCTCCGGCGACGCGTAGTGGGGACTGGGGGAGACTAGGCGGACATAAATTTCTACTTTGTTTTAGACCATTGACCTGTTTATCTGCTCTTGCTTCTCGGAATTTAGATGACCTTTTCGCTGATTTAACTAAATACACATTGTGTGGGATGTTTGGGTGAATGAGACCTACATTTGACGAAATGAGAGGGTGAGACGTTAATATGAAGAGTGACGTTTCATTCTTTTAGATGGCAAAGCAAGTCTGCGTTCAACGCGTTAGTTGAAGGCGTGTCATGGCTTTTACATTATTGTTCCTTGGAGTCAGAGTAAAGGCTATCAAGTACAGTGGCTTTCCATTCTCCGATTCAATTATTCTTTCTCCGATGAAATGGATTAGAAACTAATGAATAACCAGCGCATGATACCTATATACAAAATGTAAATTGTTCTTTCGTCAAAACAGAATAAACTAAATCTCATAATTTTGTTAATAGAACCAACACATATTTTTAACCTTTTAAACTCAGTATTCCATTGTTCTATATTACGTATTTTACAAAAATATTTGTGATGTGCACTCAAAATATGCAAGGAGTTCATGCTCCTTGTAACACTAAACTAAAAATAAACACCTCTGGCAAAAATGTGTCATTACGGCGGCCGCTCATTTATTTATCACAATTGTGTACTGCAGTATCCTACAAACAAGAAAAGGAATGCGTTCAACCTGAAATTTAAAATGGAACTAATTTTATTTACATATTCGTTCACCTTTTTTCTTATGGCATCAAAGGATATGCGTCCAAACATAAAAGATGTTTTTCAATATCTGTATAAAAAATCGAATTCTCGTCGTTGTTATACGCACATAAAATAGGTAATTTTTTAATATCTATTAACATTGAACTGTTGCCATGACAACTGAAAAAAGTAGTTCAGCGTCGGCCTAAAGTTTTGCAAAAAAATTAATCTCGACCATGAAAAAAGCACTCACTTCTCGTTCTTAATATGAAAAGAACTATTTTTTATACTCCCATTGTTTAATGCTGTCATTTGATGGCCGTAACAAGTTGCATAATGATACTACTCAATACGATACATATTTCATTATGATACAGGTTCTTGACCAATCACAGACAAGTTTATAAACCAAGTATTGACACTTCATTAATCATTGAGAATCGTCTAGTAAATTTTCGTTCGATTGTGTACATTAAAAGTGCATTTGAAATTATATTATGCTGTCAATTTTTTTATTATATTTTTGTGGAATATTTTTAAAAAAATTTTTTCGCTTTCCGTTTGAAAATTATGATAGATTTTAATTATGCGAGGAAGGGTTAGGAAGCAGTCTGCTAGGTGACCTTGGCACATGGTCAGGTGCATGTCCTATGTGCATGTCAACTGCCACGAAACGTTTCAATGTAAAATTTTAACATACAAAAGTCGTAGAAAAATTCATATGAAACTCGATGTAACGAGTATATTAATATCCATCATTACATCATGTTTATTTATTTATTTATTTATTTATTTTACGTCAAAAAAACAGTTAAAACTGCATATGACGTGCTATGGGGAAAAGTGAATTGTGTGCACATTTTCAAAATTCTGTGATACCTACACTAAGTCATATACTACTTAAATTTTGAATTTTTTAAAGGGAGAAAAAACAACAAAAACTCCCATGTAATAAAATCTATTTTCAAGGATAAATAAGCAATAAATTTTGAATTTTGAATTTTGTTTTCCTAATGTACTAATGTCTAATGAGGAGGACCATTGAAAAGTAGGCCCCCTGTTCCGCTTGCGCGAGCGGCATGCAGGCGGCCGTGGAGAGAGCCAGAGAGCGCCGGGCGTCCCTCCAACAGAGCACAGCGCAGCAGCGCGGAAGCCACGCGGTAATGGCAGGGAAAAGGTCACGGGTTGGGAGCAGGCGAATCCTGGAGAAAGGTTGTAGTGCTACAGAGGGCTAGTACAAGTTTTCCCACAACCTGAAAGAGGAATCTCGGAATGGTGATGCTGTAAAAAAAGGAAATAAAGATTCACTCGACTTTAAAACTTTAATGAATGCTAAATATGCGAAGTTTTACACGTTTGTTTTGAGCATACATGCGAATATTCTCCATTCTATTGCAACTCATTTGTAATAAGCCAGGAATCCTGGGTTTAATTTGAACGGGAAAATCGGCATCAAGCGTTAGTGATAATGTGATTGTACGCAGGCTCAGGAATCAAAGAATATACGTTGTTAGAGCAACTAATAAACAAATTGTAGTATTCCATGCTTGCTGTCATAGTGCTGTTGATTTGAGGAGGCACGTCCCTGGAGACATTACATGCGAAAGCGTGGAGGGAGAATTGAGAGCCGTCGTTTGGTAAAAAGGTGGAAATAAACATTCTCTATGAAGCTACCGAAGAGAGCACATTGAAAGCAATCGGTGCGGTGCAAATATTTTTTCAGCATAATCTGGGATATTAGTTAAATTAAACTGAGGTGTGTAACTTGTGATCTGTTTTCATAGCTTGGCATTGTGCAGAATAAGAACGCGAAGTAATTATTCGCATTGAATTATAATGGTACCAGTAGCAATAGCTCAGTGCATCAATTGATGTCCCTGCAGCGCCTCTGACCGGGAGGTCCTAGGTTCGAGTCCTGACGGCGGTGGGATTTTCGACACTAGCTTTTTCGAATTCAGCACTGTCTGGAGGAGATTCTAGACCGGCTGTTCTGATCGGTAGTTTTCCTAGTTTCTCCGATTAACACCAGGCGAATGCCGTAGTATTACCCTAACAAACGGGACACGGACCGCGCGCGATCTGTCCTTCCGCTCCTAAAATGCTTAATACTCTATTACATAAAAATTGGACTAAGAATGTGACATAAACACTTTCAAAACACTGTGTTTGCTCTGTAATGTTACACGAATATTTTGAGCGACCGAGAATAGGAAGAGCCTAGTTCCGATTCAAAATATTACTTCAAAATGTTTTTAAAATATGTATTTAAATGAAATCCGCAAAGCATGGAGGCGTTATTGTTGCCGGGCATTTTCGTGTGTCGCGGGGATTGATTTGTTCGTGTTTCTGGGCGCGTCAACTGCTTCGGTCATTAGTACTGCTAGTGCAGTGCCGTTTTTCTCGGGAGATGGCAGTGATCTTCCCCGCTGGATGGCGAGATCCAGCGCCGACCTACCGTCGGCTGGTGTGGTTTCGCCTAACCAGGACTCTCCCACCAGCGGAGCACCGCCCCAGCCGGAACAAGCTCTACGCTCCCGACTGGTCTCCCGGAATATGTAGTAGTGTAGTGCATGTTTGTGTGTGTGTGTAAAGGAGAGGATAGGAGAAGGAAGGGGAAGAACAGGTCGCGCGCGGTCCGTGACCTGTTTGTTAGGTACTGCTCCGGAATTTGCTTGGTGTTTATCGGAGAAACCTCGGAAACTACCGATCAGAGCAGCCGGCCGCTAGAATACTCCTCCAGGCAGCGACTGAACGCGACCTAGCTGAAAAGCTAGTGTCGAAAATCCCGCCGCCGTCAGGACTCGAACCTAGGACCTCACGGTCAGAGGCGCTGCACGGACATCAGTTGATGCACTGAGCTACCCTCTGTGTCGCGGGAGGTGCCAGGCATGACTGCATGGAGTGGGCAGGGCAGGTGAAACCGTCAGCGACAACAGGAAAACTGGTGACGAAGAAGAACGAAGATTGACCGGGGCAGAAAGCGACCAGAGCGGAAGATGCGAAAGGGGAGTAAGGAGGTAGAGGAATGGAAAAAGCGGAAGGAGTAGGAAGAGCTGCAGTAGCTAAAGGGAATTGTCGGAGGAGCTGCAGCAGCTGAAAGAGTTTAAAAGCGAATGGACAGAGGAGGAATACGAGCTGAAGGAGAGAAAAGATAAAGGGAGGAGCGAAAGAAGCGGAAAGAGTAGGAGACATCGAGTGGAAGGATTGGCGCTGCCACAGAGCGGAAGAAGCGGAATAGCAGATACAAATACGGCACACAGGCTAGCCGAGCGAATCGTGAGGATTGGGCGAGTGTGCTATTAAACATTTGTGATCAATAAATGCCGGGCAACGCCGGGTGATCCGCTAGTGAATAATGAAAACTTACTCAAATGAAAACTCCATACGCTCCGTTTTTATGTGAAAACTGGAAGTCCTGTTCTGGGTTTCTTGGAAGTTCGGCGCGGCATGAGAACAGCACTGGTCGATTAGCGGCCGGGGCGCTCGTGGGTGGTGCGTGGGTGCATTGCCCCGCTTCGCGCCTTGCTATCTTCCGCGGCGCAGCGCGCGCGGCGAGGGCTGGAGGGCGGGGACGGAGTGGGGCGTGGGAGGGGCGGGGTGGTGGCTTGCTTGAGCGGTCGGGGTTGGTACTAGTGGGGAGAGGTAGGCGGGGGGGGCTTGGACTATGGCAATTGTGGGGGATGGGCGAGGCCGGCACCGGGGTCGGGGCTGGGTGCGAGGGCGGGGGCGCGGGAACGGAGCGGGGCCGGGGCTGGGTTGGGGGCGGGGCAGAGCGAGGGGCTGGGTTGGAAGCGGGGGCGAGGCGAGTCCGGGACTAGGAGAAAGGTGGGGGCTGGAGGCGCGGCAGGACTGGGGGCGGGGTCGCGGCCGGGGCTGGAGGCGGGGGCTGGGCGAGGTCGGGGCTGGGGCGTGGCCAGAGGGGGGGGGGGGGGGGACCGGGGCTGGGGACGGGGATGGGACCGGAAGGGGGGGGGGGCTTGGGCGTCGCGTCGGTCACCTGCTCGCGGCTGTTGGGGCGTCGCGACGCCGCCGCCGCCGCCGCCGCGCAGGGGGCGTTGCGACCTCTGTGCATGCCCTTCACACCCTGCTCTGCGCGTGCATAAGCACCGTTGCTCTTTGCCCTGGATGGAGTATCCTGTACGCTTCCTTTCGGTTCAATGCCTTGTCTCCACACCTCCTACCAGTCTTGTCTGCGCCCATCCTCGTCGATTCTCATTATCGCCATCGCTCTTCTTCGCCTCTTCTCATCCACGACTCACCACCTCTTATCATTTTCAAATCCACACCCACTTAAGCGAAGCGTGCTGCATTCATTTACATCCACCATTGTTAAAACTATTTGTGTTCCTTTCCTCTTCTTCTAACACTGATTTCGTCTATTTCACTTCACAAACAAAACCTTTCTTGACCTTCAATACATCTGGACCTTCACTACATCTGGAACCCTTCTACATTTTATGCCATCCCTTGGTTCTCTCGCCATCCCTCTCGACCTGCACAGTAGGTTGTCCCTTGCTTTTCCCTTAATATCCACGACTCATCCCCTTTTGTCAGTTTAAAATTAGCAGTTCGTTAAGCAAGGCGTGCTGCATTCAATTATCTCCACCATTGTTAAAACGACTTTTTCTTCCTTTCGTCACCTTTCAACACTGATTTCCTCTATTTCACTTCATAAAAACTGTTTATTGACCCCTTTTACATTTCATGCCAGCGGTTGGCTCTCTCGCCATGCGTCCCGGACTCCACACTAGGCTGTCCCTTGCTTTTCCCATGATCCCCATAATCCCCTTCGTGAGGCTGGTGCTCGAAGCTAAGTCTGTTAGAGGACGCAGACATGACGTTGGAGCCGCTTCGTGCGCGGAAATTTGCCGAAACCCGTTATCACATTAGGTGGTGCGTGCCGCGCGGCAAGAGGGGATTCGCGAAGGCTTTCGCACACTTGCGGGAAGTGATGAAGTTACAAAATCAACAAACGCTCCACAATTCGCCAGCGTTGAGATCAGGAACCGACAGACTGTGCTTCCCTTACAATGAACTCCGCGTGTATGTTTGTGACATTTCCCAAATGTAGGTGATTACTATCCGGTAAGTACCTTTTGCTTATCACGGCAAATTGCATGAAATGCAATTAGTATGCTGTGTCATTTAGATACAAACTGCAAGACGTGGAGAAACGCAGATGCAAGAACGTACGAAAATGAAGTTAGGGGAAATCAAGCCCTGGGTTGACATTTATTTGAATTGCAGAAATTTTTAAATCGTTTTATTATGTTAATTTATTATTTGACTTATGATATTTGCTATTAGAAAAAACTGTACATTTCCTCTCTAACAGAAGTGAAGCACATTGATAAACACTTTTGAAGACGGTATCATTAGACCACTGTAATTTTTAGGATCTCAAAACTAAACACAATACCATGTTCTGTGTTCTACATTATTTGTTTATTATTATCTGCTTCCTATATGTTATTACTACATTTTTTAAACCACCTACCTAAATCTTTCGACGCAGGTTTTCATATCATAAACTGATTTTTATTTTAACAACCTTGCTTATTTTAACACATAACCTGGAATTGATATGGGATTTTTCCTTATCGGCAATTCGATCCAATTCCGGCGTTGACGCTGTGATGCTTTGATTGACGCTTGATTGCTTTAAATTTGATTGATTGATGTTTCCGCGCACGTCAAATACTATGGTCGTTACACCAGTTACTGTTGTGAGTTTCATCACAAGCGATTGCATTGTCCTTCCCCGATCGATGGTGAAATCCTGTATCGTCCTACATCTCGCCTTTCTCTTCCTAGCTTCCCAGGATTCTCCCTCCTGGCAACTTTCTAGCGCCCTGTCCTGATGAAATAAACTTTATCATTTCTGACGGCATTGCTAAGTTCATTGCTCAGCTCTGAAAGAAATAATGAATTAGATATATAAGATTCACATATTCCCTGACCGAACGTATTTACTGCTCATTGATTATTTATTCTATTTTACAACTACTAATTCTTAGTTTCTTGTTCTTACCTGATTTAAACTAGATACACGAAGAGATTAACTTCTGTGAAGATATTTAGTGATGTTACATAAGCGAGTTCGACGCTCACGATTTTTGTTTGTTTGCAAAATTGCGGCTACTCGTATTGCAAAACGATTCAACGCTTGTATAAATGTTTCTGTATTTTAAAATATTAAAACTACTCGATTGAAAATATGTTATTAAATGTATGAAACAAGGTGCTGTAGTTTAAAGCTTAAAAATATGAATTAAATGTGACAAATATCCATGGTTGATTCATTATTTAGTATTTACAGACGCGTCATTTATATTCCTTAAGTGTAATGGAATTCTGGTTGATGGCTGTAATTCTACCTCTGTGTGACATTCGGCTCCGAGCAACCCTGAGTTTCACTCTCCAGATATCTCCCTTCAGAGGGCATCGCACAAATCTGAGTAAGCTCTGAGCTCAAGACGTATCTCTAGACATGTGAGGAAGTGTAGTGCATGTAAGTGCATCAGAGAAACGAAAGAGGATGGGGAATAGAAAGAAAGATCGCGAGCAATCCGCGACCTGTTTGTTATGGTACTCCTCCGGCATGATATTGCTCGGAGAAACCACGGAGAACTACCAATCAGAGCGGTCTCTTGCTACGATTCTCCTTCAACTACCAATCAGAGCGGTCTCTTGCTACGATTCTCCTTCAAAAGCTCGCCACTGTCGGGACTCGAACTCTACAACATACTGATCACAGACGCTACAGAGCCAGCGGAAATGCTGACTCTGAGATAGTACATATAGTAATTTTATTTAAAATAAACTATCAAGTACTGCAATGTTTAATTAAAATATATTTAATTTTCAGGCATTTCGTGTAAACGGATTGCCGGCAGTTAATCCTCGAAAAGAAATTTATGTGTGTACGTACCTACGTAGGGACTCTAGAGTTTGATTCAAAGGTAGAATTTCTCATATATGTTTAATAACATTTATATTAATTTAATTTTATGTTGTGTACTTTTGTTACAGCATTTGTTGTTTCTTCTTTAATGTAATATGAATGTGAATTATTCATTTTTGAGATGAGTATGAAGACAATTTTACGCACAAAGTGTCTGCATGATTCTATTTCTTGTTTCCAGTTTCGCATAAAGCTCTATTTGAAGATGAGTTAATAGATATACAAATATGTTTTAGTGTATTATAAAACTAAATCAAAATATATTTACGTTTTGTCTGGTGGTATTGGACCAAGTTCAACTATTAAGTGAGTAAATAAGTTCCTATTATAAAATGAAGTCTTACACTTCTGTTGAAAATATTTGAAACTTCTTCAACCGCCGAACTCCCACGTGTTGCAGCGTTGCCTAACTTGATATTTGCTTAGAAACAAATTTGTAAAAAATCCTATCAAATATGTGGATGGTGAACGTCATACCGGTCGAAAAGAGAGACAAGAGTGGAAAAGAGTGGAAAAGGAAAAAAAAGAGGGGCAAGAGTGGAAAAGAAACCTGAGCGGAAAAGAGAGGCGGAGTGTAAAAAACTGGGGAGAAAAAAGAGGATGGAATGGAAGGGAAAAGGGGGGGGAAAAAGGGAAGTAGCATACAGGCATTGACAGGCGTACAACATCGTCAAGAGAAGAGGGTGGAGAAGGTGGATGTGTGTCGACAGGTGGGATGTCACGAAAATACAGAGACATTCCGCGACTGGTAGGGAGTAATGGGTACTAAGAAGAAATAAAAGAGGTCACCTTCGTCAACATATTAGCTTTATTAAGATAGCCGGCTTTCGACGGCTTTGCCGTCATCGTCAGTCTCGCTGCTCGACCGACTTTTGCCGACAGCAGCGAGACTGACGATGACGGCAAAGCCGTCGAAAGCCGGCTATCTTAATAAAGCTAATATGTTGACGAAGATGACCTCTTTTATTTCTTCTTATAAGAACGTCAACAACACCAAATCAGAATTCCCACAAGTAGTGGGTAATGGCAAGAAGAAGAGAAAAAGAAATTGGGGAGACGAATGATTGTGAAGGCGGGAAATGCGAAAGGCGAGGCGGGGCCACTGGGAAGGACAAAGGAAGGACGCGGTGCGAGAGGCACGTGTCATGGCTCCGGGGAAGCCCCAGCCCCATCCCGTGGTTCAGCCGCTGACGCAGTCCGCCTCTCTAGGGGCTCTTGCGGGTGGCGGTCGAGGAATAAAGACTGTCTACAAAGAACGCACACGGGGCCACGTTGGTTGAAGTCCTCGCGGAGAAAAATATCCGTAATTTGGGGTTTTATACCTACAACGTGAGTTCCACCGTCACTTTATGGCTAGCGTTCTCGCTGTTTTATTCTTTGGTTCCGCGCTCGACTCCCGGTGAGGGCAAGTGAGAACTGTAGGAATATTTTACTTCTTATGCGTGTGCCAGAAGGTTTTTCTCTGCTACTCGTTACCACTCCAATATGAATAGGCCTCAGACTGATTCGTCTTACACGTAGCGAGAGGCTGTCCGGTAAAATGGCTTTAGTGTTTCTTATCACCTGCGCTTAATACCACACATACATGGTAGGCTTTCTGGAAAACGTTGATGGGAACATTCTATAGACATCTTCTCTCGACCATGTTCACTGCATCTACCGTCGCGTAACGATGACTATTTAAGCTTCTCTGTATTCGAGGAAATAAAAAGAAATCCGCTGGTGCTAGATCGGAACTGTATAGTGGCTGGGCAGTGTTGCCACAACGTTGTCGTTATGACGTCTTCAAATTTGACTGATCTCCTTCCTGATGCGAAGTACACGTTTTTTAAGGACTATTAAGTAAATATGAGTTGACAATTTGTCCCTATGACATGAACCCCGAGTGGACAATGCCTTTGGAATCAGATGACATGCATCAAAGACGATGCTATTTGCCCGGGATTTCGCCATCTTTGCCTTTTTTGTTGTCGGGAAAGTATTCGTGTGCCATCGTGCACTTTGCCTTTTTCATTCAGAGTCGTTTTAAAAAAACCAATATTCTCCCCCTGTTATAATTTCATCCAAAACATTTGAGTCACTTTCGCAACACCTCAAATAATTGTGCGTTTTTTTAAGTGACCAGCCTTGTGTGTATTCGATAGCACTTTTGGAACCATCTTCACGCAGACCTTTCTCATGGCCAAATGTTCAGTAAGAATTGCATGTACTTCAGTTTTCGGTATGTTCCTCTTCTGCTAACATTCTCACTCTCAAGCGTCGGCCTGAGTCCAAACTTTCTTTCATTTTCCTCACGTTCTTCTTATCCGAGACCTAGAAAGGCGTCCAAGCCGATGTTCATAGACAACGTCCACTCAAGCTTATTTGTCTCCTATTTTTCTGTGTATTCACACTGAAAGTCTGGAAATGGATTGCTTTGCCAAACAGATTTATCAACTAAGTTTATTGTCCCTGAAATGTTGTGTAGTACTTAATGGGACTGCAATCTATACTTTGCATCTCTGTTGTGTTTCAATTTAATTGATGTTCTGATTATATTAATTATTACTACTTCTACACAGATTTGTTGGATAAAATGAACCTTTATAGAGACATTAAAGGTTTTGGTTGACATGAACAACTAAGATACGGAATTTATTTGAAACAAGAGAGAATATTATATCTAGTCATAAGTTCAAGAACATACAAAAATTATCAATAGCAAGAAATCGATTAATAATAGAAAAGTAATTTTAATCGTAATGTTTACCTGTGTGATGAAGATGTTTAAAGTAAAGCTTCAATAGGTGAAAATGATTTTCTTAATTTGTTTGCAAACTGTTATTAAAGATATCAACAGAATCGAGAATACTGTCCCAATTTCATGTTTTATATATAATGGTTGAATTATCATTACAACGATTGTGAACGAATTGTAAAAGTTGTGAATGTTGAAAAATAACAAAACTTAAATAACATACAATTATTTTATTGGAATATTTACATAGTTTTTTTACCGGAAGAATGTGTTTTTTATTTATTTATTGCGAATATTTAGAATATACACCTCATTATTTATATTTTGATAATTTTTTTAAGGTTATAAATAACAATGAATAAAACTAATTAATTTTAAAATCAGTAAAATGAAAATGTCTTTATAAGAAAATACTGCTAGATACCACTCCTTAAGCGACCAATCTGGTAGCACCACCGACTAATTTTCATCAACAAGATTTTCACTTGAAAGAAAACAGTTCTATGTCGTCTACAATTGACTAAATTGTTGAAAAATAATACCACCTACGCACAAAAAAGGCTTATTATTTTTAGCAATTTCAAATAAGCCAAAGGTCGTCTGTATTTTCACGATAAGAACGAGATGTATATCCAGGTTTCCGAAATTAAAAGGATTTAGAGATGCTCTTCGGAAGATCAAAGGACCAACGCTGATGGTTCATTATAATTGTTCTTTGTAACTCTTTTATCTTACATCGCAAACTTTGTAATAGACAAAGCCTAGCCAACATCACGAGCTCTCAGGAGAGCCAGTAGCACAAAGGCAGCGAAAAAGCATCATTTCCTTCAACGCAGCAACACCCTACGACACACTTCCTTTTATCCCATTAGAAGGCATTCGGGCAAAGGCATGGGAATGCGTAACCCCTCCGCCTTCAACGTCCGCAGACGAAATAACGGCATTCCTGAAAGCGCGAGTTCCCCGAACGGCCGCCTCGCCTTCGGCTCTTTCCGCCCCCCCTCCCCTCCCCGCCTCTTCCCTGGAGCAACAGTCTCGCGCCGCCAACAGCACCACACGCCGCCGCTGTGGAGGTCAGATCTAATAACACAGCGCGCCGCCACGCCGTGCTCGGGTGCCGGCGGGGAGTGGCAGCAGGGAGTGTGGAAGGAGGGGGAGTGGCAGCAGGGAGTGTGGAAGGAGGGGAGTGAGGGGCAGAGGAGTGTGGAAGGAGGGGAGTGGCAGCAGGGAGTGTGGAAGGAGGGGAGTGGCGCAGGGAGTGTGGAAGGAGGGAGTGGCAGCAGGGAGTGTGGAAGGAGGGAGTGGCAGCAGGAGTGTGGAAGGAGGGAGTGGCAGCAGGAGTGTGGAAGGAGGGAGTGGCAGCAGGAGTGTGGAAGGAGGGGGGGCAGCAGGGAGTGTGGAAGGGGGGGGAGTGGCAGCAGGGAGTGTGGAAGGAGGGGGAGTGGCAGCAGGGAGTGTGGAAGGAGGGGGAGTGGCAGCAGGGAGTGTGGAAGGAGGGGGAGTGGCAGCAGGGAGTGTGGAAGGAGGGAGTGGCAGCAGGGGTGTGGAAGGAGGGGAGTGGCAGCAGGGAGTGTGGAAGGAGGGGGTGGCAGCAGGGAGTGTGGAAGGAGGGGAGTGGCAGCAGGGAGTGTGGAAGGCGGGGAGTGGCAGCAGGGAGTGTGGAAGGAGGGGGAGTGGCAGCAGGGAGTGTGGAAGGAGGAGTGGCAGCAGGAGTGTGGAAGGAGGGGAGTGGCAGCAGGGAGTGTGGAAGGAGGGGAGTGGCGCAGGGAGTGTGGAAGGAGGGGTGGCAGCAGGGAGTGTGGAAGGAGGGTGGAGACGGTTGAGGTTCCAGTCCGACGACGGCAGAATGATCGATTCTGGATTTTCAGCTAGGTCGAAATCAGTCGCTGTCTGGAGGAGAATTCTACCGGCCGGCTGGTCTGATCGGTAGTTTTCCGTGGTTTCTCCGATCAACACTAGGCGAATGCTGGGAAAGTACCTTAACAAACGGGCCACGGATTGCGCGCGATCTTTTCTTCCTCTTCCTTGTCCTACCCTTACCCTTTACACACAACACACACATACACACACTCACACGAACACGCACTACACCCGCACATGCCGAGAGAACGCTCGGATGCTTAGAGCTTGTCCCGGCTGGGGTGGTGCCCTGCCGGTGGGAGATATTTGGTTGTGGAAAACCCCGATAGTCGACGGGAGGTCAGCGTCGGATCTCGCCATCCAGCGAGGAAAGATCACAGCCACCTGCCGATGAAAATGCATGCACTACATTAACGGGACTAATCACCTCAGTAGTTGACGCCCACGGAATCACGAACAATCAGTGAATCTGAGTAATGTTCATTTTATTTGGATTCATGTTCCAGTTTTACATTGAAACTTATAATATATTTATTTTTATTCAAGCAACATCTGAAATGAAATGCCTAATTTCATTCAATCAAAATGCATTAATATGTTCTCCAGAATTCACCTTGTAACCCAAACCTGCTGTTGCAGATGTTTTCTCGCAACATTTCGGACTTCAGTCAAATTCTTCATGTGATCCTGAAATATCAAAACACACTGTCAATACACACACTCATTATATCGGTCTCCTGC